>JARHVA010000714.1:2980000-4180000 GCA_037957365.1 Torreya grandis | reverse complement strand
TTTTTGCCTCCATCTTGGATAGATTGTCTGTGTATGTTATGAGTATTATTTGTGTTTAGTCATTATCTCCGATGCTTGCACAGGTTAATGCCAATAGACCAGCCATCTACAAGGCACCGATTCTGCAGCTGAAAGGAGAAGAGCAATATTTGAGAAGGACAGAATAGAGGAAGTTACTTGCAAGTGTGCATTCCACAGCACCTTGGTAAACCTCTGTTATGTATTTTCCATTATAGCCTCCCTGTTAGTCTTAGCAGCCTGGTTCTTCTGCTAGATGTGTAGAGTATATTTGCATTTTTCTTGATTCTGAGAGTGGATGTGGAAGGTCAACCTTTATTTTGGTGTATCACCTCTATAGAGTAGGCTGTTTGTTTTCCTGTATTTTCTTTTCCCTTTTCATCCCCCCAGTATATCTATATATCTATATTTTTGCACTGCCTGAAACAAACAAGATACATCAGAGGGAACTAGCCCATACCTAGAGACTCTCCTCTCCTACTTCGCTGTCCCACAGGCGAGAGAGGAGTTTCCATGTTGCGGGGAGAAGACAGGAACCTATTTTCCTATCACCGGGTGCAATCTCCAGTCGTCAACAATTTTGGCACGCCCAGTGGGACTGTAATTCTATCAGTTTCTAACGCAGTAATATTTCAGAATTGATGCTGGTCCTGCTACAATCATTTCAAAGATTTTCAGCATCTGGCGACTCCACTGGTAAGAGCTCAGTTCTTTATTTTAAGACCAGTCACTTAAACTTCTATGCCAAAGGTTACAACAAGGTCAGCTTCAAGAGGGATCCCTTTTGTTTTCATTGAGCTGCCTTTAAACTCTGCTAAAAGGCTCAGGTTTGAAAGAACCCACCCTTATCCATTAGTAAACCCTCCTAGACTTGTTGCTAGGAACACCAACCTAGCTCAGCCACAGTTACAGCTCGTTCCAACTATGGCATTGCCTTTTGCAGCTTTTCGCGGTGAGAGCCCCTTAAATCTCCCATGCTATGATCCGATTCCAGGAACAACTCTAAAAAATGTACCTTCTTTTGATGGAGTGGGACCTATTATAGTTGTTGAGCATATCAGGAATATTGCCAACCTTTGCAATATTCACAATATAACAGAAGAGAACATTGCCATCAGACTGCTAGCTTTGTCTCTGAAAGGGAAAGCTCTCGACTGGTACGACACATTACCTGTGAATTCCATACATTCCTGGAACGAATTGGGCACTCATTTAACTGGGCATTTTAGAGAAAAAAGTGACGGCCTCTCTCTTGCGAAGTAGCTGATGACTATAAAGAGAGCTCCGCACGAGTATATGCAGGACTTCAACACGTGGTTTCAAAAGACTTGGGATAGGATTCCCATCTTGGTAAGGCCGACTCCCAGCTACACTTTCTTGTACTATTTAAAAGCATTAAACAGTGATATTGCTGTAATGATCCAATCTATGGGAGGGCACATATTGCCTGCTTCTTACGACATCGCCATAGCGACCGAGAATTGCTTGGTACAAGTCGAAAAGATCGCTCCTAGGCCCAACATGCCACTTTTTCCAGAGATGCTGCCCCTATACAGACTGTTGTTCCCACCATTGCTCCCCTGCCCACCATTGAGAAGCCAACTGCTGTTCCGTCAAATGAACTACATGAGGTTAAAAGCCTGTTGCAAAACATGTCAAATGAACTTGTATCTCTTAAAAGGCAACAAGCTCAAAATAATAAGTCGAATCCAGGATATCAACATTATGGTCAAGCACCTATAAACCCTTTTCAAGGCTATAGTCAAGGACAGGGTCAGCTCACTCAGACCAGGCCTTATCAAAATTATAACTCAGGCCCCTCTTTGTCATCTAAAGCCATGGTGCCTACTCAGAATAACCTTGTACAGGAACAACCTAGCTGTTCGACCATAGGACATGGTCAAGAGAAAGCTGTCCATACGAATGATATGATGAACTTTTTCCAAAATTCAAAAAACCAGGTTGCTGATCATTCCCAGTTTTTTGAGTTTCCAGCTCAACCCAGCATGAGTAATAATCAAGCTCAGTCGGATTTTACTCTGATAAATCATGAAAAGGGCGAGCTCTGTGCAATTAATTATGGGGGCGCTATAGGTAATCAGGCTGATTGCATTGTAGCCAATACGAGATTTAAAAGAAGAGCAATTGGAGAAGCGCAGGCTTCCCCTCAGGCAGTAACAAATCCTCTACCACACCCTTTTCAAAGGGCCCCAATTTTCGGTCAACCGTCTACACCTCCAGCTCCTCAGTCTACAGCTCCAGCCGAGATCAACCCAAAGGAAAGCACGAAGGGAATCAGCCTCCAAGTGAATATAGTTGATCAAATGAAGAAATTGCATGTGAGCATTTCTCTATGGGATTCATTGTCTCTTCCAGGACAGAAGGACGTATTGAAGAAAGAATTGCATGAGCTAGATTGACAGGCCGTCCCAACAGACACTAATAACGTCCTAATGACGAATGGGCAGCCTTCTACTTCAGATCAGGTAAAGAAAGAAGAAAGGACTCCCCCCTTTTATGTATCTTTGATCATAGGGGATTTCTTAGTACACAATTGCATAATCGACAGCGGGGCTAGTGCTTCAGTGATGCCCAAGTGCATTGCTAATAAGATGGGATTAAAGTATGAAGCAATGAACAAATGAGTCTTGCAACTAGATGGGATGCCTGCAAAGACAGTCAGAATCTTGAAGGGATTAAGTTTAACATTGCATGCCTACCCGATATTCTCAATCCCCCATGATATAGTGGTAGCGGACGTTCCTCCATATTTTGCAATCTGTTTGTCTAGGGACTTTACGTCCAAGATAGGCGGCTATCTAGCAGCGAACTGGTCATATCTAGTTTTCAGAACCAAGTACGGGACCAAAGTGAAAATCGAATTTGAGCCACTCTACAAGGACCATCTAGAGCCCTATTCACCCAAGGCAGCAAATGTCAGTTACACTATCATCGATCCAGAAGAGTCTCAGACGGACCGATCTTCATCTTTTGCTCTTGAAGGAGTCGCAGATCTACTCTTGGATGAGTGGGGGAGCGATAAATTCGAGCACGATCCTTATAAGTTTATTGAAGAGGCAGACCTTGGCATCTATTGCTTGCATGAAGAAGGCGCCATCATGCCCAATATAATGAAGGAGAACAAAGAAGACCTCGGCCTGTGGCAACTATACTTCGACGGTTCCAGAAGTAAACTGGGCGCTGGTGGTGGGGCAATGTTAGTTTCCCCTTCTAAAGAAAGGTACTTTTTAGCTTTCCGTTTCTAGTTCTCTTGCACATGTAATGTTGCAGAATATGAGTCTTTGATTCATGGACTTGAGTGGGCAAGAAAGAGAGGGATCAGGAAGTTGCAAATCCTGGGGGACAGTGAACTAATTGTGAACCAAATAAGAGGCCTGAGCTTGACCAAGAAATCCTTGTTGAAGTCTTACAAGCATAGAGTCTGGGACTTGATGGAGGATTTCCTTGCTCTTAACATTACCTCGATTCCCAGGGAACAGAATAAGCAGGCCGAAAGGCTGGCAACTGTTGGCGCCCAATTTGATGTTTCAAAAGAGATAAGCAGGGATTGTGGTTCGCGCCATTTAAAAGTGGTAGTTCGGCCTTCAATTCCAGACAATGTTATGAATTGGCAGGTCTTCGAAAGTGACCAGCAGATAGCTCTCTTCCTGCAGGAAGAAGCTGAGTTCACAGTCCATAATCAAGTGAAATTGCAGCAGCAATACAAAAATCAGATTGTTTAATTGAAGAGCAATAAACTCCCTAAGGGTCTGGTCACACTTGAAAGTATTTTCAACA
Source organism: Torreya grandis (assembly GCA_037957365.1). Taxonomy (NCBI): domain Eukaryota; kingdom Viridiplantae; phylum Streptophyta; class Pinopsida; order Cupressales; family Taxaceae; genus Torreya; species Torreya grandis. Next base: position 4,176,184 of record JARHVA010000714.1, on the reverse strand, counting down.
GAGATGACCAACTAAGAAATGACAAAGCATGCATCACTACCAGAGAGGAGAATTATGAAAAAGTTGAAATCTTCAAGGACAAGTTGCTAGTGCTTGGTAAGGTCTGCACGTTCCAAGAAAGGCAAGCTTTCATTTTGCTGTGTCAGGAGTTCACTGACGTCTTTGCCTAGAATTATAGCGACTTGAAAGGCTTCAATCCAAGACTCGCCCAGCACACCATCAAATTGGAGGAAGGTGCAAAACCAGTCACACAAAAGCAGAGGCCTGTTAATCCGATGATCGAACTCCTTATGCAGAAAGAATTGGTCAAGTTGATTGAGTCTGGCATTATATTTCTGATCAAACATTCCTCATGGTTGGCCAATTTGGTTCCAGTTAGAAAAAAAATGGGGAGATCACGCTGTGCGTCGACTTCAGAGACCTTAATAAAGTCTCTTTAAAGGATCATTATCCCCTTCCGAACATGGAGCAGATCCTCCAAAAGGTAACCGGTTTCGAACGTTTCTCCCTCCTAGATGGTTATTCAGGATATAATCAGATTCTGGTGCGAGGCTGCGACCAATACAAAACAACCTTCACCACTAAATGGGGAATGTTCGCCTACCAGAAGATGCCTTTCGGGCTATCCAATGCTGGTGCTACCTTCCAGCGAGCCATGGACATGGCTTTCAGTGGGTTGATAAATAAGAACGTGCTGGTGTACCTCGATGATATAACGGTTTTCTCCAAGGAGGCGAGACAACACATGGAGCACCTCAGGCAGATTTTTGAGAGGTGTAGGGAATTTGGCATCTCTCTAAATCCAAAGAAATGTGTATTTGCTATTCATGAGGGGAAACTTCTTGGCCACATTGTGTCCAAGGAAGGTTTGTCTATTGACCCCGAGAGAGTCCGTTCCATTCTGGAGATGTCCCTACCAAAGCACAAGAAAGGTCTGCAGAGTTTCTTTGGCCGAATAAATTTCATTCGGAGGTTCATTCAAAATTTTGCTGAAATAGTTAAACCACTAGCCTCTATGCTAAGAAAGGGTGAAGAATTCAAATGGACAATGCCAAGAAAAGACAGCTTTGAAGCCATCAAGCAGGCTTTGACCCAGGCTCCCACTCTAATCAGCCCTGACTTCAATAAAGACCTCAATCTCTATACCTTCAGCAATGGAGAAGTGATATCTGCTATGCTTACTCAAGCAAACAGTGATGACCTTGAGCAACCACTCACCTTCTTCAGCCAAGGGTTAGAGGACTTTGAAATTAGGTACACCTACGTAGAGAAGCAAGTCCTGGCAGTAGTGCGTAGCCTAAAGAAATTCAGGTATATGTTGTCAAACAGCAAGATCCATCTCATGGTTCCACACCCTGGCGTCAAGGATTTCTTGACCAATCGAGACTTAAATGAGAAAAGGGCAGGATGGATCACCAAGGTGATGGAGTACGACATAGACATCAAAATTGCCAAGTTGATGAGAGGAAGGGGCCTGTGTGAACAGCTAGCAACAAATTTGAGGCAAAAAGGTGAAGACAGCTTGTTGATCCATGACGCAACCACTGCAGAAGAATCAGCTGTCATAAGAGATTGGACGCTGGACATGAGGCGCTTCCTTCTTACAGGCGAATGTCCACAGGGTCTCGATAGGGCCAGAAGAAGGTATTTTAAACTTCAGTCTCTTCCTTATGTTTTGATTGATGGAGTATTATTTAGGAAAGATCTCTCTGGGGTTCTCCTAAGATGCATTGACCCCAGCCAGACTGACAAGGTATTGGCTGAGTTTCACGATGGGCCAGCAGGCGGCCATTTCGCCCCTAAGACCATAGCGGCTAAAATAATGAGAGCTGGCTATTTTTGGCCCACTCTTTTCAAAGATACCTATGCCCGGGTAAGGAAGTGCCAGAAGTGTGCACTTTTTGACAGAAAACAACGATTGGCTGCCATGCCTCTACAACCAATCCAAGTGGAACAACCATTCATGCAGTGGGGCCTAGATTTCATAGGTATGATCAATCCTCCCTCCAGTGCCAGACACAAATGGGTCCTGACTGCTACGGATTATTTCACTAGGTGGGTGGAAGCCATTACTTTGAAGGAAGCAAATGAAAGCGCAGTCCTGAATTTTTATGAGGACTTAGTGACATGTTTTGGGGTCCCGACCACTATAATTTCAGACAATGCCTTGGCTTTTCTGAGAACCAAAACTAGTGAATGGGCGCTCAAGTATGGTATATACCTCAACACTTCATCAAATTATTACCCACAGGGAAATGGACTGGCCGAGTCCACCAATAAAAATTTGATCAAAATTATAAAGAGGACCATGGAGGAAAATCAGAGAACTTGGCATGCCAAGTTGAAGACAACTCTATGGGCTGATCGAATCACTCTGAAGAGATCAATCAGAAATTCTCCATATATGCTTGTGTATGGAAGGGAAGCTAGGCTTCCCATCTCACTCGAATTGCTAGCACTGGACCTCACTCATCAGCTTCAGTTAGAAGAAAGAAGCAGCATGGAGGTCAGATTGTGTGAACTAATGGAGCTCCAAGAGATAAGGGACCGTGCCATGGCTGCCATGTCTAGTCGCCAGCAGAAAATAAAAAGACACTTCGACAAGAAATCTTTGTCAAAGGATTTCTCTGAAGGAGACATTATTTTGAAATGGGATGAAGACAGAGCTAAGCTTAAAAAACATGCAAAATTTGATGCCCTCTGGAGCGGTCCTTACATGATTACTCAGTGCAAGTAGTATAACGCATTCCAGCTCTCCAATTTGAATGGCGAAGAATTGCGTATCCCAGTCAACGAGATACATCTGAAGCATTGCCACTGATTTTTGGTTCGGCTGTACATAGTTTTCCTTATTTTTTCTTGTTTTCCCTAAGTGCAGTTTGCACAGTTAGTTGTTTTTAGTCTTGTGCGTTTCCCTTTGCAAGTGGGGGTAAATTCTGTATATTTGATCCTGGGATCTTTTGGGTTGTTATTAATTCTTTCAAGCTGCATCTGACTCTGCGCCCAATGGATATTCAAAGGCAATTGGGTCTTAAGCATAACAGGCATGCTTCCCCTAGGAGTCGCCAATTTGTTGACTCAATTTTGCCCCTCTGGCAAAATTTTGGTCACCCTCTTCGAAAGCTATGAAAGGCCAGTCAATTTCGGGTTGCAGTCCATCTTCAGGTTCATGCTCAATTCAACGGAAAGGTTCAAGCGCCTTGGTTCAAAGGAAAAAGTTCAAGTCAACGATTCAATGCGTCTAAATCTCGCAAAAAATTCAAAGTTCAAGCAGTGGGCGACAAAATTGCCGCGCACAGCAGCAGGCGGAGAAAAAGAGACTGCCAACACAAGCAATGGGTGGCAAAATTGCCGCGGGAAGCAGCCGGCGGAGAAAAGAAGACCGTGAGCTCGACCGACGTTGGCAAAACTGCCGCGCACGGCAACTAACTCGACCGACGTTGGCAAAACTGTCGAGCACGGCAGTAAATCGATCGACGTCGGCAAAATTTCCACATGTAGTCCATGACATTGGGCGGTAAAATTACCACTCACAACATCAGGCGGCAAAAAAGGCCTGTAGAACACAGAAAAAGGCCCGCCCAATGGACAGAGGAGCATGCCACACGCAAAACGAGGCAACAAGCATGGTCCCAACAGACTTATGATGTCATCTATAGTGTTTTCTCTCTTCCCAATGAAGACTCAAGCAACCACTTGCAAGCAAAGGCCAATGAGACTCCTCTTGGCTCTTCCCATATAAATACGCAGACTTGGTCATTTTGAATAATCTTCTCCAATTTTGTAAAGAGCACAGCTCTCCAAATTCTCTACCTGAATCAATAAAATATAGTTTTTTGCCTCCATCTTGGATAGATTGTCTGTGTATGTTATGAGTATTATTTGTGTTTAGTCATTATCTCTGATGCTTGCACAGGTTAATGCCAACAGACCAACCATCTACAAGGCACCGGTTCTGCAGCTGAAAGGAGAAGAACAATATTTGAGAAGGACAGAATAGAAGAAGTTACTTGCAAGTGTGCATTCCACAACACCTTGGTAAACTTCTGTTATGTATTTTCCATTATAGCCTCCCTGTTAGTCTTAGCAGCCTGGTTCTTCTGCTAGATGTGTAGAGTATATTTGCATTTTTCTTGATTCTGAGAGTGGATGTGGAAGGTCAACATTTATTTTGGTGTATCACCTCTTTAGAGTAGGCTGTTTGTTTTCCTGTATTTTCTTCTCCCTTTTCATCCCCCCCAGTATATCTATATATCTATATTTTTGCACTGCCTGAAACAAACAAGATACATCAGAGGGAACTAGCCCATACCTAGAGACTCTCCTCTCCTGCTTTGCCGTCCCACAGGTGAGAGAGGAGTTTCCATGTTGCGGGGAGAAGACAGGAACCTGTTTTCCTGTCACGGGGTGCAATCTCCAGTCGTCAACAGTACCTACACTTGTGAAGAGGTTCGTAAAGGAAGTGTATAGGTTGCATGGATTCCTATAGAAGATCATTTTGAATCGTGATCTTAAGATGACTTCTAAGTTTTGGATAACTCTAAACTCAACTTTGGGTATGTAGCTAAATTTCAACATTGTATATGACCTAGAGACTGATGGTCAAACTAAACAAGTAAATCAAGTTTTAGAGGATCTACGTATGTATTGCATGGATCAACAATACAAATGAAAATATTATCTTTCATTGGTTGAGTTTGCATATAAAAACTCATACTAGTCAGCTTTAAAGATGGCACCATTTGAAGCACTGTACAGGAGGTGTAGGACACCAATCAGTTGGGACAAGTTAGAGGACATGGTAGTCTTTGGGCTTGAGATGCTTTCAGACATGAAAAATCAAGTCAGATTAATCAAACAAAGATTATTTGAGGCTAATGATAGATAAAAGAGTTACACTGATATGAAGAGGACATATAGGAGATTTTATGTTGGTGATAAAGTGTTCTTGTGGGTTAAATCGTAGAAGAGGTCGATTAAATTTGAAAAGTCAACAAAAATGTCACCCAAATACGTAGGACCCTTTGAAGTGTTAGAAGTGGTCAATATCGTAGTGTACTGGCTTACATGGCCATCAGACCTAGCTCTATTACATAATATTTTTCATGTATCTTATCTTAAAAAGTATATAACTGATCCTTCATATGTTCTATATTGGAATGCTTTATAGGTTTTGGATCTTAAGGTGGTCATTATAAAACCAATCAGAGTAACTGACACTCGTAAACTTCATTTGCGTAAATGTAGGTGTCATAACGTAAGGTCTTGTGAGACTATACTCTGAGGATAGTGCTACTTGAGAAGACTATGATGAGTTTTACAAGCTATTTATGCATTTATTTAAATGATTTGATACATGATACTATGTTTTTATTTTTGTTAAACTATTTTGATATTCAAAACTATTATTTGAATAAGTGTCATCGGGACAATGACTAATTTTAGGGGGAAGGACGTTACATCTTGATTTCACTTTATATTTTATAACATTTAAATCCATGAATTAATATGATTATTATTTGATGATTATTGCTTTGATTTAAACTTTATGACATATACTATTTATAGGACAATGATATGCGATTAGTTTACATGATGTGAAAATTGTACTTTCTTATTATCTACATTATGGATGCATATTTATTAGTTTCACATCATTGGTTGATATATATGATGATTCAGACTAATTACCTACTTGTTGTGAGGTGGATGCAGGATAGATCCTACCCTCAACGCATGATGATGAAGAGAATCATTGGAGAGGATGGAGTAGATGAGACGATTGAGGGATGTTAAAGGAGTTGTTAGTGACTTAAACTCACACACCATGGTAGAATAATTTGTTAACTCTTTAATTGATCTAGTTAACTAGATAGTATGGTTCTGAGTGCTTGAGAATTCTGTTGTGATCATATTTCAATTTATGCATAACTTATGATTAATTTTGAATAACAATTGCTTTTTGATTGTTGTATTTGTGCAACATTATTATTACTAATCAAATTAGTAATTTGTATTATTTATTTCATCTTTTTAAAGATAGTCAAAGGTAATGAACTAATCTCTATAGTAGATTTGATAAACAAATTCATAGTTATAACATTATAATGTTTAAAATATAGGTTGGGCAATTATTGTATGATAACAATTAATATAGTATTTAATTTGTTCAAAATCGGTAATGGCTTAGGCAAACCTCATTTTTAAATCATAACATAGGCTTTTACTAAAGTTGATATGCAAATTCCCTATGATGACTATCCTAATTAAATGTTAAAATGTTTAGATAATAAAACTATTTTAAAAATAACTTGCAAAGTTTTAGTTAACATTGGCTTTGTTAATAATAAGCATACTTATCTAATTTTGCATGAAGTCAACCTTCAAATGGTTTGGTTTTTGAAAAATGATCATTAATTAGAAGATTCACACACACACACACACACACACACACACACACACACACACACACACACACACACACTTGTGTAGAATTATTTGACTTAAAAACTGCATAATTGTTTATAACCTAGATTTTGTTTTAAATATTGTTTTGGGTTCTTGAATTTAAGTTTGGTTAAGTCGCAAATCTTTTTCGAAGATACAGGTGGATAAATACATAGTCGATTAGTCCTTAAAGAGATTTTGTTGGAACGAAATAGAATACCTGAAAGTTTTATGGAATGCCAGGAAAAAACTGTATTGGATGAAGTTGTTATTGAACAATGGATTTGTGTGTCGATATTGACATTGATTGCTATAATTTAACCTTGTAATTGTTGGGAGGTTTAACTTGTTTTTAAACTCTTAGGAAATATTTGTAATACCTACCTCAACCATCGACTATGTTGAATAACCATAACCATCAACTGTGTCGATAGAAAGGGCAACATATCCCTATTTATCTATTTTCATGTCTGTTTCTATGTATGACTGTAACTTCGTAAGTTTTACATTTTTTATTATACAAATATGTTAGAATGATTATGATGAATTGAATAAATTGGAGGGAAATAATATTCTTATTAAACTTACTACATGTTGAAGGGACACGACTTTGTACTTGAGTTGTCTATTTATATTTATTTGATACTCAAAAAAGGGCAGGGTTAACCAAAATACGTCGTGTACTATGCATATTTTTACTAGGGGATGACTAGGTATACAAATAAATGGATTTCATAATAATGAGCCATTTTATTTATAATATGTGTAAACCATGTATCAATATACACTCCCTTATTGTTAGATGTAATTTTTAATGGGTGCATACAAATGTGTTGAGTCATTAGGGTTGCATCTTAAATATATTTGATTTATTGTTGTGACAATTCATAATGTAAATATTGATATAAAATACTAAATCATTTGTTGTTAAATGAACTTGATGTTTTACTATTAAATATTAAACTGGAAAATAATGTCGTTGGATGTATAAAATTATCAAATGACATGTTTCTATTGATGTAGTATTTGATTAATGTTATTCTTTAATAATTGAATGAATATTGATTCATTGCATACCATTGGAATGATTAAATGTAATTATTTGTATATTTTCATAAATAGCTTGTTTATACTGCTATCAAGAATATTTTGATTGAATCCATTGGTTGATAATTTAACCAATATGTTCCTTATGACATGTAAGCAATTATGGTCCTTGTTTGAAGTATGTCCGGATGGTATGATCTTGTATGAACGGTGTTTTGTTAAATAGTATTATATATGTAATAATAATATGATTTAGATTCATTATATGCATTAGGTGGACAAAATGTAAGAATATAATTATTTCCATACTAGTATGTTCACACTTATCCTAATAGGATGAATATGAATAAATCTTTAAGTTAAATACTATGTTATAGTTATAATAGATTCTGCATTGATGATGCTAAGTAGGTAGTGAGACGGACTTCACTAGCCTAGATAGCACCACCAATGGTGAATGTAGATAATCCGATCGAGTCGTGTGTTATGAAATTAATCGATCTGAGTGATAGTATGTTATTTGAAAACTTTGACCACAGTAATGCTAGATAGGCATTGTTATTTCATATGTTTGATTTACATGTGTGATATCATGTTAGAAACATATTTTATTTATGATACACATCATGTAGTAGAAATCTTACAGTACACGGGGTACTAGCATGTCTGTCTAGATTTTTGCACCATTACTATCTACCTATTCGTAAAGGGAGGGCCATTCCCTGATAGGGGATTGTGTGGGGGATTGATAGTTTATGCTTGGTGTGGGAAAATGTTCAGATGATGCTCTCCCTCTCCACTGTAGTACTTATTTTAGAGACTACACTTGAAATGATCAGAGATACGCGAGTTGGTTCGACTCGAGCTCCGGAGAACTTGGTATTTTTTTATTATATTAAGGATAAATGCCTAAAGAAATAATTGTATATATATTTGTTATACTTAAACAACAGTTGCTATATTATTGGATTAGTCGTGGTTGAGTCCTAATGCATTTACTTTCCTTGCAGTTGTAATAAGTTATATTACATTCAATATTAGAATTTAGAACTGTTACTATTCTAAGTTATTGATTATTCTAAGTTATTGATTGGATAAGTTGTTAAGTATTTTCTGTGGAATGTATGTTAAGTAATCGATTAAAAAAAAAATTGAATTATTCTAAGTACAACTTGAAGGGTTGTAATAAATGGAGGGGGTAAGGAAACACATTTTCATTATGTATGAGTAAATTATATATTTATTTGGATTTTTCACACCTTGGAGATGAGTAAAAATGTTAATAAGAATGCAACCCTACCCTTTAAGAATTTTTGTTAAATCCTGGGTAAAAACAATATTGCAAGCAACCTAAAAATTATACAACGACATGACATGTTTATCTTTGCAAGAAAATTAGTTATAACATCTAGCTACTTCAAGTTCGAACCCTAGATCTTCTAAGGTCAATCAATCTGCACCATTAAATAATTAATAAAAAAGCATATTCCCAAACACAACTTTTGAAATAGTATAAAACATTGTTGATACATGATGGCCTAGTCATCCCAAGAGAGTAGTAACCAAATTGTGTTCACCAACAAATGTGTTTGTGGAGCAATACTTTTTAAGCCACTTTATATAAACTATCATTTTATTACATTATCTCTCAGACACACATATTTCATGGTAGAAATTAAAAAATAAAAGCATGGAGTTAGTGGAACAAAACACCCAACATCAATAGTTTGCAACAATAAGCACAATTTCAGTTTGTTTGTTCTCTTGGTTTTGGAAGGAATAGAAAAAATTTCCTCAAACAATTACCTCTCTAATATCCATAAACTTCGTTTGTCTTTCTTTGTTCTCATTCATTCAAATGGGTGTAGGTTAATCCTAATCCTTTGCACCATGCTTAGCTACATAGAGAAGCAATTTTTTTGTTTATTAAACACCCACTTCTCACTTGCTATTGTTTCTTAGGCAAGCTAGGTCCATTTCAAATAAATTGAAGAGCAATATATCAGGTGGCATGCAAAGAATCATTTTCTTTTACAACCCAAAATAGATGCCTTCTCCAATATTAGGCCCTGAAGGCACCACTTCTTGAGAGCTTTCATTCAATCACGTGCTGCTTCCAACACTGCTTAATATAACAAAAAATGCAATTTTGCACTAGTATAAAGAAAACTCAAAAAAATCACCAACATAAGCTATAAATACATATCTTCTTTAAGAAATACATGGTAACAATTTTCTATAAAACTGTTAGTTTACCTGAGATCTAAAGACAACTAAAAGCTTCTGCTTCTTTTAATTTCTGATCTTGCTTGATCATAAAATAACTTACACAATGCCTCATTATAAAGAGGTCTTGACATGCTATATCAAAACAAATTTCCTATTTTAATAAGTTTCTAACAACTTCTAGGAATATACAAATGAACAATAAAAATCAAGACAAAACAAACTAACTAATATACTATAAATAGACGTGAATAAATTATAACTTCCAACACTCCACCTTAATTTATTCCACTAACTATTACAATATCCATTACTCCTAAATTTTGTCTCAAATGCTCAAAGGTCTTCTTAGCTAGTGTCTTCGTGAAGATGTCTGTTATTTGATCTTCAGATCTGCAGAATGCTAATTTGATTTCACTATTTTCAACCAATTCTCTTATGAAGTGATAATGAATTTGTATGTGATTGCTTTGTCCATGAAACACTAGATTCTTTGTCAAGGCTATTGAAGACATGTTATCACAAAATATGATTGTGCCATCTATTTGTTTCTTCTTCAAATCTACTAAGACTCTCCTTAGCTAAATATCTTAACATGTTGTTGCATTTGCTGCAATGTATTCAACGTCTGCTATGGAAAGAGAAACTAGTTACTTCTTGGATGAACAAGAAATGACTCTTGAACCTATGCGAAACACATAACTTGATGTGATTTTCCTATCATCTAAACTACATGCCCAATTGCTATCTATATAGCCAACTAGATCAAAACCACTTGATGCAGCATAAAGAATGCCATAGTTCTTGGTTCTATTGACATATCTTAGAATTCTCTTACCTGCTTGCCAATGTGTATCCTTAAGTGTTTCCATAAATCTAAAAATTAAATTTACTGTATACACTATATCAGGCCTAGATGTTGTCAAATACATGAGGCTACCTACCATGCTCTTATATAAAGTTGAATTCACCTCATTACTACAATCTTTCTTACTCAATTTGAGACCTTTAGTGGTTGGTGTTGGTGTGGGCTTGCTATTCAACATTTTGAACCTCTTCAATATTTGTGAAACATACTTAAACTGAGAGATGAATATACCATAATCCATTTGTTGTACTTCTATACCAAGAAAATACCTTAACAAACCCACTTCTGTCATTTCAAATTCCCTTTTCATTGCTTCTTTGAACTCAACAATAAAAGCATCATCATTTCCTATGAACATTAGATCATCTACATATAACACAACAATAAAAACTTACCATGGCTCTCCTTGATGTAAAGTGTGGGCTCGCTACTAGTTTTGTTGAAATAATTGGTAGTGAAGTACGAATCCATTCTACTATTTCAAGTCTTTGGTTCCTGCTTAGCCCATAGAGTGCCTTCTTGAACCTATACACCTTGTTTTCTTTTCATGGTACTTCATATCCGGTGGTTGATGAACATAGACTTCTTCTTTGAGTACTCCATTTAAGAAGGTAGATTTCATATCCATTTGATATACCTTCCACTTGTGCTAGGCAACTATTGCTAAGACAACCCGCATAGTTTCCATTCTTGCAACATGAGCATAAGTCTCATTATAGTCTCTACCAGGTTACTATTTGTATGCCTTAATAACCAATCTTGTTTTGTACCTGTCAATTTTGCCTTCTGCTGTGCTGTTGGCTTTGTAGACCCACTTCACTCTAATCACTTGCTTACCCTTTGGTAAATCAGCAAAATCCCATGTTTTGTTTGTTTCTATTGCATCTATTTCCTCATCCATGGCCTTACACCATTTCTCTTATTTCACTGCTTCTTCAGAAAATGTGTGTTCATCTAGAAAAAATAAAGCAAAATTCATATTTTTATTAAGATCATCGTACCTTGAGTCATCATAGATCTCACTCAAGCTCCTTGTCTTTCTAGGCATAATTAGCGAAGCAAGAGTTGGATCTGAATTACTACTAGAGTTGCTTGATTGAGGAGTATGTTGTGAAGGTGATGGAGGTGTTGCCAATGGTTTACCTTCTTGATCTATGACTAATTCAATTTGAGCATCTTCATTTCCATCATCTATGAGTATCATGTCATAGATATTCGAGGTAGTGTCAATAGTGCCATCCCATGATTCATTCTTAATGAATTCAACATCCCTGCTAATCACAACTTTCTTTGTAACATGATTGAACAATCTATATGCTTTAGTGTCTTCACAATATCCAATGAAGATACACTTTTCTCCTTTATCATCAAAATTTTGCCTCTTTTCCTTTGACACATGTGCGTATGCCACACACCCAAATATTCTTAGATGCTCAACACTATACTTTTTGTTTGTCCACGCTTCTTGTGGAGATCTGTTTCGAATTGCCTTTGTGGGACACCTTTTTAACAAATACACTATTGTCGCTACAACTTCACCCCAATATTCTTTTGAAAATACCTTGGCTTTCAACATGCTTGTGGCCATCTCTTGGATGGTTCTATTTTTCCTTTCTGCCACTCCATTTTGATGTGGAGTGTATTTCGTTGTGAACTGCTTTTCAATTCCTTTATTCTTACAAAAATTTAGAAATGCTTTAGAGACATACTCTCCCCCTTTGTTTGATCTCAGGATTTTGATGGAGTATCCACTTTGTTTCTCAGCCAATGCCTTGAACCACTTAAATTTTTCAAAAGTCTCAGACTTATTTTTTAAGAAATAAATCCAAGTCTTCCTACTATAATCATCTATGAAGGTTAAGAAATATGCATTCTTAGAGTGGGTGAGAGTTTTCATTGGGCCACACAAATCTGAGTGCACCAACTCCAAAGGTGTTTTTGCCCTTCTAGACATCCCTGGTTGAAAATGCTACCTATGTTGTTTTCCTAGAATGCATGCCTCACATTTTCTTTCAGGTTCTACTCTTGGTAGACCTATAACCATATTCTTCTTAAATAAAACATCTAATCCATAAAAATATGTGCCACATGTTGGCCTATTTTTTACAAAAAAAAAAAAAACACCACCAATATAATGCCACATGTTTGTATGAAAATTTAGTGTTAGGAGTGCCACATGTCATAAGAATCGAAGTTAATTCAATGGGGTTTGAACACCAAACATCCTTGGATTGAATGGCCTAGAACTCGCATGAGGGCCAACTTACCTAGCTCACAACCCTTAGATATGTTGTGACCTCTTTAAACAATCTCTTGGCCCCATTCAGGGAAAGCATGTCACTTGTCAAGCGATACATTGATTGCTTATATTAGCCCTTTTATTATGGCATGTTGCTTCCATTGTTATTTTTTGCATTGCTCTATCATCACAAGTCAAATTGCTTCTAGCGCAACATTGTTTGTCTACCCACAAACCAACTCTACCACAAGTTAGCATTCCTTGCTACTCGAGCATTGATCCACATGTTAAGATTTGTTGGCACTGGTACTAGGGAAATATGTTGCAAAATATTCCCCCTTCAAAAATTCAAATTTAATTTGTATAAGGGAAATAGGACTACATTTCAACCATATAAATGGAGGACTAAATGACAATATTTTGAAAAGTGTGAAAAAAAAAGTCCTTGGTGGTTTCCTGAGACCTTTCCAAAGGTGTAAACAATCTGGAAAAAATCTATATGTGGCACATTCTCTTTAATATTTTATCCAACGGACACTCCAAAATCTCAGGGGGTTAACTTTAAAATTATCCAATACCATGTTGAAACCAATAATGTGCCCAATATAGTTAACTGTTAACCAAAATTATTGAAGAAAAATAAGCATCTAGTTCAGGGAAACCATGGCATAACATCATCCACAAGCATCACACTAAAACTATAGATCAATGTGTATGTGTGAGAAAAGGGTACAACGAGTGCCATCACTTTATTGAGCAATATTGTTTATGTATAATAAATGTCACATTGCACCTATTTATTTAAATATTCCCTTATGGTAGGGTTTCAAGGTTAAGTGAGTACAACTACACCTTAAGTTGTTAGGGTACATTGGGAACACAAGTACTAATAAGTCCTATATGTACATGTACCTATAAGCATATACATCTTTTCCAAAAATTAGCACACAAACTTGGTATCTCATAGGATTAGCACCATAAATTAAAGGATTAGCACCATATATTAATGAATTTTCAAAATTATTAAAGATATATACAACACTACCATAATTTATAAACAATTACGCTTTATATTTAACAAATATCTATAAGCCAAAAAATGAGGTTATTACAATCCATACACCTTCCTTTAATAATTATGCCCATACACTTTGACATGTCTAAACTATTTTGAAAACAAAGCAAAAGAACATTACAATTGCAAAAACAAAACTAAGTTGAGAATTTATTGCATTCAAAAGCTTAATATTTTTTTTGAAATAAAAAATATTAGACCAAATATCTACAAGCCAAAAACTAAGTTGAGAATTTATTGCATTCAAAAGTATCATATTTTTTTGAAATCAAAAACATTTAAACAAATACTTACGAGCCCAAAACTAAGTTGAGAATTCATTACATTTCAAAGAAAAATATTTTTTTGAAATAAAAAATATTTGTAGAAATATCTACAAGCCAAAAATGGGATATTATAATCCATACACCTTCCTTTAATATTTATGGCTATACACTTTGACATGTCTAAACTATTTTGAAAACAAAGCAAAAGAACATTACAGTTGTAAGAATAAAACTAAGTTAGAGAATTTAGTGCATTGAAAATAATAACGTTTTTTAAATCAAAACTAAGTTAGAGAAGATTACAATTGCAAAAACAAAACTAAAATAGAGAATTTACTGCATTCAAAAGAATAATGTTTATGTTTATATATATATATATATATATATATATATATATATCACAACAATATTTTTATTAAAGGATATCTTGCAAGAATGTTATAGTTGCAAGAATAGAACAAAGTAGAAAATTTATTACATTCAAAAGAATAATGTTTTTTAAAATCAAAAGCATTTATCACAGTAACATTTTTATCAAAGGATATCTTGCATGAGTTACAATGTTTAAGTACAACAATTTAAAATTGCCAAAATCATATTGATTTACTCATAAAAATTAGTAACAAGTCAAAATATTAGATGCCTAAATTGGCTTCTTTTTCCCCATCTTCCTCGAACCAAGAGAGAGCATCACAAATCATGTTTAGCATGTGTTAATTGGTTATATTTATCTTTATAATTCGGTTTTTTTGCCACGAGTGGCGTACTTCAACTTTGGGTGTTCACACTACCACATAGATGCCATTTCGGAATAGGGAAAAAATACATCAAAATAAGATGTTACCAGCTCAGATTTTTCATTTAGAAGGTTTAAGTAGAAGGGAAGCTATATTTTGAATTGATTAAAAATAGATGTTTGAAATGTATTTTGAAGAGGGTTGATCTAATAGTTGTAATGTGTGGTGTTTTATAATAGATATCTAGTAGTTTTACTTCTTATATGTTATCATAGAATTAGATACTTTACACTGTTGTTAGGTAAAACTTTGACAATTATTAGATTTTTTGTGAACATGTACTAATAATGTATTATAATAAATATGAGATATTGTATAATCATGTACAATATTAGCTATTGGATACCATTCACCTATTGCCTCCTTTCCTATAGTTGTCATCATCAATCAACTAATATCATTGTCATAAATGATGATGAAGCCAAAACAATAAATATAAACCTAAAAGCAGAACATGCTCATACACAATATAACCATTTTTGTTGCAATATAATAAAGTAAAAGTCTCAACAATGTGATTTCATGATGAATGGTGTATTTTCAATGTGCATTCTTATAGAAGAACCACGTGTGAGATGCCGAATTTGCAAACTTGTGTTATGTTTATGGGTTATGGATGCATTCATACTAGATATTAGAAAACCCATAAAGGAAAATAATAGCCCCATTAAGAAATATTAGTGAACCATGCATCATTGAGGTGTTCAGTATTATAATGGGTCATTGGATGGTTATATGGTACAAAGATCCATCCTTTTTCAAAATATATAGTGGATACCTGCCAATTACATCATAATTTGTAAGTTCTTGTATCTTCATTTCAGATGTGCTTGCACTATGATATTTTTAATAAATATAATAACCGT
This sequence comes from Torreya grandis, assembly GCA_037957365.1. NCBI lineage: Eukaryota > Viridiplantae > Streptophyta > Pinopsida > Cupressales > Taxaceae > Torreya > Torreya grandis. The sequence continues at coordinate 4,160,353 of JARHVA010000714.1, read as the reverse complement.
TAGCAAAAAAAATATTGGTAAATTTGTTGGAAATAGTCATTGATGTCAAATGTTTAGCATTGGTGATAAAGACTCCATTGCATTTAATGGTGTTTTTAATATTCATATCTTGACTAATATGTGTTAATATTTATTTACTATTAACGAATATATTTTTGGTTGCATATAAGTCAAAAGAGGGCCCATGGAGAAGTCAAAGAGTCACGTGGCAAAGACAAAAGAGAAATGTGACATATTTTCCCATGAAGAGTCATCTTGAAGGATTTCAAGAGTCACCAAGTACAGACTAAAGAGGGTATGGCGTATTTTTCCATGAAATGACACTTTGAGGAATACGAAAAATCATCAAGATAAAGACAAAAGAGGAATTGACATATTTGCTTATGAAAGGTCACTATGTGACTTTTCAAATGCAAAGATAGGAAGGGTCATGCAAGTTTGACACCATTTTTCATGAGGATTGAAGGGTCACAAAAGATGAATGCCAAAGGTCATTTGGAAAGCTATAAATAAAGGCTTGAAAAGCCATTTATAATATGCAAGAAAGTGCATGGTTTTGTAATTGTTTTATATAAAAAAAATGAGAAAAAAACAAGAGATATTGTAGAGTTCTATCATTTGTTGAGTAAACAACATTGAGAGATAGTTGTGTTTTATACATAAGAAAGGTTGGTGCTCCTGTGGGTTGGTGCTCACAAATATTTGCAAGGGGTTGGTGCTCACAAATAGTTGTTATGTTGGTGCTCGACAAAGGGGTTGGTGTCCCTGCAAATTGGTACTTGTAAACTTTCTAATTTGAGTTGGTGATCATTTATATACTTGAGATTATTCTCTGTGGTTTTTCTCACTTTATGTTTTCACGTAAAAATTTAGTCTCTCTCTCTCTCTCTCTCTCTCTCTCTCTCTCTCTTGTGTGGTGTATGTTATTGTTTCAATTTTATTGCATATTTTAAATGTGTTATTAAGTGGTTAAAGAAAAGAAATCAAATTAAGTAAAAGATATATAATATACTGATTCACCCCCTCTTAGTATATTTCATGCTTAACAATTGGTATCAGCGCATGTTCTTTTTAAAAAATTTTTACATCTTGAAGGTAGATCGGGGAAAGCACGATGGTTGGATCACATGAAAGTTTTTCTAAAAATAAGGCATATTTATTTGATGTGACAAATTATGCTTTTTGGAGCATAAAGATGATTTATTTGATGGCTCTTGGACTTGATATTTGAAAAGTAGTGGTGGAGGAATATGAAGAGCCACATGCACTTGTAACTACTTGGACGGAAAAGAAGGCAAGTGAAAATAATGCTAAAGCTTTAAACGCTATTTTATGTGGTTTATGTGAATTAGAATTTGTTAAAATTATGCAATGTAAATCTGCTTATGAAACTTGGATAAAGCTTGAGAATATTTATAAAGGTGATGGAAAGATTTAGCAAGCTAAGCTTCAAACTTTTAAAAGACAGTTTGAGAGTTTGAAGATGAAAGATGAAGAAAATATAGCAAGTTATCTTTTATGGGTTGATCAAATAATTAATCATATTTAGGGTTTTGGAGAAAAATTAGAAGAATCAATCGTGATACAAATTTTTTTGAGATCTCTACCATTGAGATATGATGCAAAATTTTTGGTAATTGAAGAGATGAATTTAACTAAAGATGGATGAGCTACATGGTATTCTTGCGGAAAATGAGATGCGGACTGAACAAGAGAAACTTTCAAAGAGAGACGCTACTTTTAAGACAAAAAAAAAGAAGACTAAGATTCAAGAATCAAGTGACAGTTTTAGCGATGATAAAGATGACAATGGTGCTCTATTCATTCGCAAACCAAAAAAATGCACATGTAAATATAAAAAAATTACCTTTTAAATATTTTAATTGTAAAAAGATTGGATATTTTACAGTTAAGTGCCCAGATATGAGTAATAGTGACAATGAAGAAAAAAATCTACATACAAAAAGAATTTTAAAGACAAATTTAAAAGGAGATTCAAGAAGAAGAGTTTGTACTCTAAAGATCCTAGCTCAGCGGAAGATAGTGGAGTCAGTGATTAAAAAAAAAGATTCTATTCATGGCCATACATGAAGATGCCTCTGTAAGCAAAAGTACAAATGATCAAGAAGAAGAACATGATGAAGTCGAAGTGAATCTAAAAGGAGAACTCGTTTGTGCTTTAGAAGAGTTAAAAGCTTTTGAGAAGAAGAATCAAAGATTGAAACTCCAGATCAAGAAAAATAAAAAGGAGTAAAAAGAAACAATTGAAGATTTATAAACAAACTTTGCGGAAGTCAAGAAGATTGAAAAAGATATAACGACACAATTGCAAAAAGTAAGTGAAAAATATGAAAGATATGCTATTGAAATTGTTTTTTTAAAAGTAGATCTTGAGAAAATAAATAAAACAATCAATGATAGAGCAACTAATGATTCAAAATTTGAGAATAGCACTAATATGTTGAATAAGATATTAGCAAGTCAAAGATCAATGTCAGATAAGACGGGTATCGAATTTAAAAAAGAGAAAGAGGAGGCCACTACTTTCACAAATTATTTAACGGAAATCAAGCTTCCAATCGAATGGGATTCCACTGCTTTCACAAATTTTTTAATCGAATGGGATTCCACTACTTTCACAAATTATTCATAAATCCATTACTAATAATCTCCTAGTGCCACTACTGAGTCTGTTGAAATCCCATCCGATTGGAGAACTCGTTTGTTCCTTAGAAGAGTTAAAAGCTTTTGAGAAGAATAATCAAAGATTGAAGCTCCAGATCAAGAAAAATAAAAAAGAGTAAAAGGAAACAATTGAAGATCTACAAACAAACTTTGCAAAAGTCAAGAAGATTGAAAAAGATCTAACGACACAGTTGCAAAAAGTAAGTGAAAAATATGTTATTGAAATTGCTTTTTTAAAAGTAGATCTTGAGAAAATAAATAAAACAATCAATGATAGAGCAACTAATGATTCAAAATTTGAAAATAGCACTAATATGTTGAATAAGATATTAGCAAGTCAAAAATCAATGTCAGATAAGACGAGTATCGAATTTGAAAAAGAGAAAGAGGAGGCCACTACTTTCACAAATAAAGTTAACATAAAAAAAAAGAGCTATGTTGAAGCTCTTACAAAAGAGAAAATAAAAAAAGAAAAAGTTCAGAATACAGATGACATCTCAAACAAAGAAGACTGGAATGAATAGAGCTACAAAAGAGAACCAGGTCAGAGATACATAAACATGTCCTATTTTTATAGTTACTATTTTTATTGTAATGGATATGATCATAAGAAAATAGAATGTTGAAGAAAAAGAGCTAACAATTTCAGAAATAAGAAAGAAACTCATGCAAAGTCAAACAGAAATTACAACTATTTTGCTCTTCTATCATGGTTTAATGAAGAGGCCATAATATGTTACAAGTGCAATAATTTTAGACACATAGCCCGGTATTGTAGAAGCGTGTTCAAGTTAGTCAAGAAGGATTACAATTTCAAACCTCCATTCATCAAGAAAAAAGTTCAAACATGTTCATGACAGAAAAAATAACCTAAAAAGTCTATGTTGGTCCAGACAACTTTGTAAAAAATGAAGAAAAATGATGGTTCATTGACAACAGATGTTGGAGGCACATGACAAGAAACAAGAGTAAGTTCATAACCATGAAAAAGATCAATGTTGGCATAATAAAATTTGAAAACAATATTATTGTTAGAATTGCTAAAAAAGGTACACTAAGTTTGGATAATAGTAGAACTAAAACTGAAAATATTTTGTATGTAAAAGGTCTTAAGCATAATCTTTTGAGTGTAAGTCAAATGTACGATCAGAGACACACTAAAATTTTATGTAGAAGATTGTGAAATTAAGAGAAAAAATTCAGAGGTGTTGGTTGTAGATGTTCAAAAAATAATCAATAATTTTTATATATTATCAGACATCAAATATCAAAGATATTTGAGTCACATTGAAGAAAGTTGACTATGACACAAGAGAATGAGACATAAATTTTGACAATCTTGTTAACATCAACAAGAAGCAAACAATGAATTTTTTTTCAAGATTACAAAGTCATCCAACACGCTTTGTGAACTTTGTCAACATAAAAAACAGACTAGAAGGCGGTTCAAAACAAAAAAGTACTCAACCACTCAGATGTTAAAGCTTGTTCACACTGATTTGTGTGGCCCTATGAGAACTCAAAGTACTCAAGATGAAAAATATTTTATGTTGCTTATTAATGATTTTTCACGTATGACTTGAGTAATATTTAAAAAAAAATCAGAAGCTTTCAGATATTTTAAAGCATTCAAAGTATTAGTTGAGAATGAAACCAATTTGAAGATTAAGTGCCTAAGATCAGATCGAAAAGGAGAATTCATGTCAGATCAATTTATTGGGTTTTGTGAAGACCATGGAATAAAGAGACATTATTCGACAACTAAAACTCTACAATAAAATAGAGTAGATGAATGAAAAAACAGAATAGTTTAAGAGATGACGAAGACAATGCTAAATGAATCCAAGATACTAAATAAATATTAGAGAGAGGTAGTTGGTACAACAGTACATATTTAGAATAGAGCATTATTGAGAGTCAACAGTGATAAGACTCCTTATGAGTTATGAAAAGACAAATCAACTACAATTGATTATTTCAGAGTTTTCGATAGTAGATGCTTCGTAAAGAGAATCGATGAAAAACTGAGAAAGTTTGAATTTAGAACAGATGAAAGTATATTTCTTGATTATTCTTGTAAAAGTAAAACTTATAAATGTTATAACAAAAGAACCAAAAAAATAATTAGAAGTGCAAGTGTCAGGGTAAAAAAAGATGGAGCACAAAGAATCAGTGATCCAATAAATATTCTTGAAATTATTGAAGAGAATTTTTTTGAAGAATCAAATGAAAATGAGGAAAATTTCTCTTTGTTATCCAAAATTCAACCTAGAACTTTTTCAAAAACTAGACATGATAAGCATTGAGTTAAGACAATGGATGGAGAATTAAATCAAATAGAAAAAAATGATACTTGAGAATTAATGCATAGACCAAAAGATCACAGTGTGAGAAACAAAATGAGTTTATAGAAATAAGTTGAATGAAAATAGAAAAGTGATTATGAATAAAACAATATTAGTATGTAAAGGATATGCTCAGATTGGAGGAATAGATTTTGAAGGAACTTTTACTCCAGTGACAAAGCTAGACGCTATTAGAATGTTTCTTACATATGCAGTGTTTAAATTTTTTAAAGTATTTCAAATGGATGTCAAATCTGAGTACTTAAACGAGAATTTAGAAGAAAAGGCCTACATTGAACACTCTAAGGGATTTATTCTCTCAAATATTAGTAACCATTTATGCAGATTGAAAAAAACACTTTATAGATTGAAATAAACTCCCAGAACTTGGTATGCAAGACTTGATAAATACTTGCAAGATCAAGATTTCAAGAGAGGATTTGCTGACAATAATCTTTATATCAAAATAGAAGGTGAACATTAATTGATTGTTGTGGTATATGTTGATGACATCATTTTTGAAAGAAACATTGAAAAAATGACAATTTTTTTGATAATATGCAAAAAAATTTTAAGATGTCTATGATTAAAAAATTATCATTTTTCTTAGAATTGTAAATATTTTAGTCAAATAAAAAAAATTTATATCTCAAAGTAAATATGCTAAGAAAATATTGAAAAAAATTGATTTTGAAGAATGTGTACCGATTGACACACAATTGAGTACAAAAAATAAAGTGAGCAAAGATAAAAATTCCCCTATTGCAGATCAATCTTTGTATATATCTATGATTGATAGTTTTTTATATTTGACAACATCGAAATCAGACATCATGTATGCAATATGGTTCCCAAATATCAATCAGCGTCAAAAAGTGGTCATGTTCAATTAGTGAAGAAAATATTCAAATATATCAAGGGGACATTAGATTATGGATTGAATTTCTCACAGATAGAGATTTCACTTTGGTTGCTTGTACATATTTAGATTGAATAGATTGCTTGGATGATAGAAAGACTACAAGTGAATTTTTTTTCGATGATAGCTTAGTATTATGGCTAAGCAAAAAACAGAATTCAATATCACTTTCTACAACTAAAACATAATATATTGCAGCGGTATTATGTTGTACTCAAGTGCTTTGAATGAAACAAACTTTGAAAGATATGAAAGTAAAATATGATGAATACATTTTTATTTTTTGTAACATAAGTGCTATTAATATTTTAAAAAATCTAGTGATGCATTCAAAAACAAAATATATTCTCATCAGTAGATCAACATATTAAAATGAAATATATCAATACTATAGAGTAGATTGCAGATATTTTCACAAATACACTACCAAAAGACACATTTAAGTATTTGCGAGAAAAGTTGAGAGTAATTTCTTTTACTCCCTGCCATTGATGATCAGTATTAGTGGAGGAGCTAAATGTTAATCTTAGAATAAGCCCTTTGCCATTGATGTCAAAGGGAGAGAAGAACATAAACAGATGCAAAAACATGTACCAAAAATAGGTACAAGTTGCTATAATAAAAAAGGGTTACTGTATATTTTTTCAGATCACAATATGTACATGTTTCAAAGTGTGACAATTTCAGTTTGAGGTTGCCATCAATAACAAAGAGAGAGATTGTTAAAAATATTGTCATTGATGTCAAAGGTCTAACATTGGTTATAAAAGCCCCATTACATTTAATGGTATATTTAATATTCATATCTTGGCTAAAATGTGTTAATATTTATTTAATATTAACGAATATATTTTTGATTGCATCACGAGATAAAGACAAAAAAAAGGGATGCATTTTTTTATTAAGTCATCTTGAGGAATTTTAAGGGTCACTAAGTAAAGACAAAAGATGGTATGACACATTTTTTCATGAAGAAACACTTTTAAGGATACGAAAAGTCACCAAGATAAAAACAAAAGAGGAAAAAACATATTTGCTTATGAAAGGTCACCACGTGATTTTTCAAATGCAAAAATATGAAAGGTTATGCAAATTTGACGTTATTTTCCATGAGGATTGAAGGATCACAAAGGGTGAATGTCAAAAGTCATTTAAAAAGCTATAAATAAAAGCTTGAAAAACTATTTGTAATATGCAAGAGAGTGCATGGTTTTATAATTGTTTTATATATTAAAAAAAAAGAGAAAAACATGAGATATTGTAGAGTTCTATCATTTGTTGAGTAAACAACATTGAGAGATAATTGTGTTTTATACACAAGAAAGGTTGGTGCTCCTGTGGGTTGGTGCTCACAAATAATTGTTGTGTTGATGCTCGACCAAAGGGTTGATGCTCATGCAAGTTGGTGCTTGCGAACTTTGTAATTTGAATTGGTGCTCATTAATATACTTGAGATTGTTCTTCATGGTTTTTTCCACTTTGGGTTTCCACGTAAAAATTTGGTATCTCTTTGTCTCTTGTGGCATATGTTATTGTTTCAGTTTTATTGCATATCTTGAATGTGTGATTAAATGGTTAAAAAAAAAAATCAAATTAAGTAAAAGATATATAATACACTGATTCACCCCCTCTTAGTATATTTCATGCTTAACAATATCAAGTCAAATCTTAAACTAACATTGACTTCAATAACTTACTCCTCAAAACCCTTAGTATCAGTGTGTAAATTAAATATTCAATTAATCATATGACTTGGATTCCAATCATCTTTTCACTAGTGCGTGCAATAGAACATACCATACTTTGCACTATAACTATGCATTAATACATATTTTTGTAAGCCTTCATTTGATTCAATATTTTTGATAGCACTCTATAGTAAGAATACATGATTTTACTATATCCCTGGCTACTGAGAACAAAACATACCATATCCGAACTTGAAATTGATAATTAGAAAATATTATATAACACCAAAATAAAGTTCAGATCAGATCAAGTGAATTCAAGATTAGGGAATAAAATCCAATATTACTATTCAGTCTTTTTCATGGCAAGAACTGCTAACTTAATATTAACAATGTTTTTCGACATTTCTTATGTGAACCTTGTGATAAATACAATGGAAAAGAAAACCACATATATTAGTAAGATAAGCTCCATCATAAACGTCATCCAAAGTGTCAACCCATTTCAACAACTAGTGCTTCTTATAGCCTACTTAAAGATTCGTGAGTATAGAGATCATCTCTCAAGCTGCTTGTATGTTTTAGCACACAATATGAATGAAAAAAAATAAAAATATATATATATATTCAAAGTTTTATGTACTAAGCAATTGTAGTTCAAAAAATTTAAAAATTCACTTTATCAATTTGCTACAAGAGATGACAAACAACTAAATTAAATTATGAAACAACATTTATATAACCCGGCGAAGTTCCCCAGTAAGAAGAGAAAATTTTCGATGCTGTGATAATACGGAAGCAGTCATGACTCCAGGCATGTCTCTTTCTAAGATTCCATTCTTCTTGAAAGAATGGTTATGGATTGTTCCATGTAGAATAGTTTGAAAAATTTGTAGAGGATCACCATGGGCAACAAGAAGGATACCATACCTGCAAAACAAAATGACAGAAACTAAAGATCAGATTTTTGGTTTTGCTTTGGAGGACTTGACAAATAGATTAGAACCATACTGCAGATCAAGAATAATATTCGTTATTTTCAAGCAATGTCCAGGAAATTATTATCATCGTTCATATCAAGAAATGGTACTAGTTTTTTTGTAATTGAATGACCTGATCGGGAATGCCATAGCAGGTTCATCTGCCTCAAATGACTAAAATTTCCAGCTACATGGTAAGTGTCTTGTGTTAATGCTACCAAGCCGCAGTTTCCTTCTTCTATGCCTGTCGAAGGATTTGATAATGGCATTGCAGCTGACAGGAGAGGCTGCTGTGGAAATTTCACCGAGGCTCATCAAGCTGGTTCATACAACTCCATCCCTGGAAAAATGAATGCTATTCTTTCCCTTACCTTCCCTTCCCTTCCCCTGATTTGGCTACTCATTTAACTCAGGTGGATGTCGTTTGCAGCTGCTAAGACCACCTTGAGCTTAAGCAACATGAGAATGCCACTATGCTTCTCGACATTTGGAGCATGTCTTGAAATTAAAGAAATTTGAGTAAAAGTGATTTAAATTTTATCAATGAAAATTTGACTAATTGTAGTTCAGATTTATAGGCATATGCAAGATATTATTTACAATGGTCCAGATGATGAGGAGATATCGGAGAACTTCCATGAGAAGTAAAAAGCATAGTTACCAAATCCGGCCGGATTTGGATAAAATCTGGCCAGATCTGGACAAAATCCGGTCGGATCCGAATTGTTTGGTTGGTCCGTTCGTCCGGGTTGGCTCTATTTTTTTCCCTAAAAAATCACTTTTTTTTATAATAATTTTTAAGGTTTTCTGCGCAAAAAAAAGGCACAGAAACCATAAATCTTATATAATATTAATTTTTTTATATTATTTTATTAATGTTTATCATTGTATTTGTCAATTTTGCATGTTTATAAAACTATGCTCACATATATATCTGTATATATTCTGGATCGGATTTTTCTGAACTTTTTCAAGAAGTCCGGATTTCAGATTTTTTTGCCCTCCCAAACGGGATCTGAATTTCCGAACTTGGTAACTATGGTTAATGTAGCCTTTCTTGGCAGATAATGTCCTGAAATTTCCTGTCAGAGACTCCAATGCCCCTAATTAGGCTTCTGCACACATCCATGGTAACTCGACAATATTGCACCTTCCTCCAATAAGCCTCATGTTCCCCAGAATCCATGAAAAACAACTGTTCCAGGGATATGAATCTGGATAATAGTTGGCTGGAATTGTTGCACGTTGTTTTGGTTTTGGTTAGGCTTGGGCAAAGCAATGCGAACATGGTAAATGATGGATATCAGTTTAGCATCTAGTTACCAGTCGAAACATTTGTTACTTTATATGGACAGTGAAACTTATAGGAATCCCTGCTATTTTCTAGTTTTAGTTAGTATTGGTAGCTTAGAATATTATGCCAGGTTGTTAATGGGGGGAAACCTGCAAGGGCCCCCTGGGTTTTACATTTGGCTAAACTCTTATTTGGCTTTGGCTTGTTGGAAAGCCGGTAGACTGGCTGGAATGGACCGTGGTACTGTTATTAATTCTATGTGCTGATTTCATATATGATATTCTTTAGGTTTTTTCCAAAAAAAAAGAAGAAAATTTGTTATTAAAAAGTTTGGATCATTTTAAGACTGATAAACACACAAAATAATTCGTTACATTATTCAACATAATGATTATAAAATTATAGCTTCTTAAACTCCTAAAAGTTGGGAGTCAAAGCTTATAAAATCCAACCACAAACCCCTATAATTTCTCTACTATCTCTATCAATATTTCACAAATATATTCTCACATAATCTCCTATCTATGTGAATTACAACTCAATATTTGCACAAACAAATATTTTAAATTCTCACAAAAATACCCATAGTGAAAAACTAATTCCTAACAGTTACCAGATATTACATGAGTGCAGAATAAAATAAAAACATCCTTTAGTATGTTCATTGCAACGTATTTGCATATATTACAGTTGTTTAGCGTCTTCTCAAATGCTTTACAGTGTTATTTACCATCTAAATATGTCTCATAAACATCCACACCGCCTTTGGTTTAGGCAAACCAGTCAGCATACCCTGTTTTGTTAACAAATGAAGGTCATAGAGATTTAAGTGACCGTACCTTTCAGGCCACAGTTGGTAATTTGCAAAGCTCTTGCCAACCAGCACTTAACATATATTTCTCTTTGAGACCCATTGCAATTGCTTTGTATTTGGATGTATTCTTGAGTCCCATTGGCCTACTTTTGGTCATTCGTGGACATCAATATAATTTCAGTCTCTCCTTTTTCTTTTGATTGCAATCACTAATAAATGCTCCTTTAAATATCACTTCAAAATTTTGACCAAGAATCTCACTATCTGAAATCAAATTCATTTGGATGCCAGGAACACACAATACTGAGATGCATTAGAGTTGCACCATACCCATGTCTCAGTAACTGCTGCCTGTCACAATAAATGATTGCATCATGACTGTCGTTGTTTTGACTCCAACAAGAACTATTCCTTGCTTGACATAATATATTTGGAGGCTCGGGTCTAGATACCAGCATTCCTTACAGTTCTCCTTAGTGCCAGTACTAGCAAAATCAACTACAAACATGAAATCTTCAGCCTTCTCCTTTCCTTTTTCACAGTTGGTAACAAAGTTGTGCCAAGTTAGTTTTTCTTCAAAAAAATAGGCTCTTAAGTTTTTCTTCAAAAATAAGTTCTACAAAATTGTGTATGCACTATACACCGTTATTTACCACATCTACACCAAAATGGTCTGATTTTTGTACCTTCTTGTCCTCTATATCCCTGACCATGTTGACATCAGAAGCATGAATGACACAACTAATCCAAGTGGATTCTCTGAGTACATTTACGACAATACCCCCGAGCCCATTCTCATGGTCTGCAGTGATGACAGCTCGTGATTTATGGTTTGTGGTGCTTCTGAACCACCCCCAAAGGTTCATAGTATCTCCAAGATCAGCAATCCATCTCCACCAAATGCTGCACAGGTTCCCAGTGGCGCAAAGTAAAATAGGCAGATCAGATGTGGCACCATCCAAGCGCACACCAAACCTTAACACGGTTTCCATCATTGGCTTTGTCAAGGTTCCAGACACCTACAAACCAAATTGCTAAGGCTACTTGTATGTGCAGTACTGCTCAATGCCAACATTGTTCTATGTTCATTCCTAAAGGGGCGGATCCCCCCAAATGACTTGAGGGGTTCCCCTCAAAGGGTCGAGGGGCACTGCCCTGGTGCAAGCCAAATTCAATCGTTACATTCTAACATCGTTCAACCAAACTGTCAGGTGGTGAGGAGTCACACGTGGAAGAGCAACCATTCAATATTCTATGAAAATTATTTAGCCTTCACAGATTTGTCATACCACCATACATATTTGGATAGATAGATAGCATAGACATAGCTGGTGGAGGATAAATAGCGATAGATCTCCCTCAAGACTGACATATACAGAATGCACAAATTAATAAAAAAAATTGTTCTTTCCATCATCTTTCCTATGCATCTTTATTCAAATGTTCATTTCTGAATAACCATTCAGTATCTGCTTCCACATATGCATATAGCACATCTAGATTAATACCCAATGTTACACAAGGACACATCTCTTGCACCTTGGTGATGTCCCAGACGTTTCAAGGAAGGAAGGGTACCTCCCCAATTTTTAATATATATATATATATATATATAATTTTATTTTGTTTTGTTTTCTAAATTCTGCAGACCCTTTTACTTTAAAACAAACCCCACAACCCAAAAAAATGCTATTATTTGTACAAAAACATCGAACCCTAATCCTGAAAAAACCTAATTTTTATATATTTATTTTTTGTGGAAAACATCTCAAAGAGATGCCACTTTGGGTAAGACCCAAGGAGGCAGGGGTATCTATTCCACCAAAATCACCCAAGGCTCGCACCTAGCCTGCCCCCTTCGGCATGCTCAAAGAGTATGCCTAGCCGAAAGAAAACTAGTCACCGGGTCGTGCATGTAGCGACCAAGAAACCAACAAGACTGATTACTAGAGGCTCATGCATAAGACCCATGAATTAAAGAGAAATTCCATCAAATAAGCTATACCAAGCAGTATAGCTATTAGCCCAAGCCTGGGCATAGGAAAGAACAAAAATAAAACCCCTAGACACCATCAGGTTAAATCAAGATCCAAAATCTGTCTAAGATCAACTTGAATCTTTGTCAGCCACCATTATGGTGGAGGCCCATAGCAAAGGAGATTATCATTATCCAGTGCCCAATTAGCTAGCACATTCGCAACTCTGTTAAGCCCTCGAGGAACATGATGGAAGCTAATTTGTTGAAAGTATTCCTTCAGCATCTGAATCTTTTCCTGTTCTCTTACAATTTGCCAATTTTTACTCATGTAAGAAGAGTTATTTGATAAAAGATTAATGGTCAGAAGTGAATCAGATTCAACCTGAATCCATAACCATCCGACTTTCACAGCTTCTTGCATACCTCTGAAAACAGCTCTAATCTCAGCGATATGGTTCATAGCAAAACGCAATTTTTCTGAAAAGAGAAAATTCACTGAAACATCTGAACATCTTCCTATGCCACCCATACTAGCCATACCTAGATTACCTCTCGAAGCACCATCAGTGTTCAATTTTCCTACTCCAATCAGGGGAGCTAACCACTTTTTATTAGACTGATTTTTCTCAATAGAATTAGAATCCAACAAATCAGAACTAGATAAAGTAAGAGGCTTTAAGAAGATTATTCCAACACTGTGACAAAGACTTAGGAAGTTGTATCTTGTGTTTGATGGATTCAGCTAAATTGACTTTTATCCTTTCCCAAACAAAATTGATTTCTCTGCCTTCCTATTGAAAAATCCATCTATTTCTTTCCTTCCAAACATGCCAAAGCAAAAGAGATATCCCACTCCATAATGCTTGTATAAGAGTTGGATTATTCTTTATGTGCTTTCCCCATTCTCTGAAAGGTTGCTCAGTATTTTAAATTCCAGACCAAGGCAAATCAAATTACTTAACCAGAAGTTGTCATAATTGGATAACGCAGGAACAATCAATAAAAAGATGCAAGAAATTTTCCTCATTCTCCAAACACAACACACATTTGAAAGGGCCATTGAAAGTTATAACCCCTAAATTTCATTACATAAAGCTAAAATATTTAAAGATTATTTTTTATATATTGTGTTAATAGCAATCTCCCTGTCGTCCACAAAATCTGAGATTTTTTTTTTTGTCCTGGAAACCCTGTCCATCCCCAAGACAGGGAACTATGCTTATAACAATGTCATCCCCTAAGTATCTCTTGGATCTAGATCAATAGTATCAGAATGGTTCATCATGGTAGTGTATGTCCCATCGAACAAGGTCAGGGTATCTAAAACTCAGCATCAAACCATGATACCCATCGGATTATATTTTGTTCCATTTCAAACAAGTTCATTGCAAGAGAACACAAACCACAACATGCAATCCATGAGATGATCGATGACAAAATTGCGAAGGCACTTCAACAGCAGAAGACATTTATGTTCAACCAGTTCACTAAGTCTTCGAGCAAGTGGTTCCATCAGCTCAATCTTTAGGTAATGCTTTTGGAGGTTGAATCACCCCTACGTTTCATGTAAATTTAAACGTTCTTGTGTTTGAGGGTAAGATTAGTGCTGATGCTACAAATATCTGAATAGATCATTTAGAGTCATATTTTTCTATAAATGGCTTCTCTAATGAAAAAAAGATCAAGATTGCACTTTTGAAAGTCTCTTCAACTGTTAAGAAGTGGTGGCAAGCCCGTCCTCTATGGGAGAAAAAACAAACATAAGATGAATCTGAACCAACGAGGGAAAAGCTCTTAGAAGCTTTCAAAGATGAATCATATCCAAAAGATGTCTACAAAGATTATCAAATTAGATGGCAACAACTGCGCCAAAGACTTGACCAGTCTGTCCAAGACTACACCAATGTCTTTCTTGAACTGTATGCCAAACTGGACTCATTCGAGTTAAGCTAGCTAAGGTCAAGATGTAGAGATAAGCCTATTGTCATATGGCAACCATTGAGAAAAAATATAAGATAAAGGGTAAGCAAAACACATCTTCTGCACCAAAGAATTTCCGTTTCTACAGGCAAGAAGCTCCAACAGTCTAAGACAAGTAAATGGTTCAACAAACTTAAAACAAGCTGCCACTTGGATGCAGAGTGCCATGATCAGAAAATGTTGCTTATGCTGACAGAAATGAAGGATTTTGAAGTAAATCCCTCTTAAGTAATCATTGACTATGATCCTAGCGTGACCATAGCCACCACACAAGCTACACCAATGATGCGGGAATTTGAAGCAAATCGACTATTCCTTTCAAAGATGTGGGTGCAAGGACAGCCTCTAAATTTGTTATCAATGGTGGTAGCATGAAGAATCTCATCATTGAGGCAATCCTCAAGCAACTGAATTTTCAACCGTAGCCTTCATCTTGGGATAATTATGCACCAAAGAATTTGCCTTTCTACAGACAAGAAGCTGCAACAATCAAAGAGAGGTAAATGGTTCAACAAACTTAAATCAAGCAGCCACTTGGATATGGAGTGCCATGATCAGAAAATGTTGCTTATGCAGGCAGAAATGGAGGATTCTAAAGTAAATCCCTCTGAAGTAATCATTGACTATGATCCTAGTGTGACCATAGTCACCACACAAGCTACATCGATGATGTGGGAATTTGAAGCAAATCGTCAAATTCGAGTATATATGAAAACTTTGAGTACCTTAAGTGAATATTTTGTCGTGATCAACCAATGTCAGTCTAATCATGTCACAATGAAATCATATTAGTTTGTGAATTTAGTAGTATAGGAATTTGACCAAGTGTTGAACAAATGATGAAAATTCCAGATTCAATAGCTTTCAAGCAAGTTTGCATTCAAAGTGTAAAGATGCTCAGAAGCTCCGAGTACTCGCCCCTCATCAGAGTTTCCAAAAGTCAGAGTAGCATACTAGGTTCAGGGTTTGTAAGCAGACTGAACTGCAAACTGCTTCTTGGTGTCCGATTCCCGAAACCCCTATGTTCCACTGAACTACGGACATGCAGAAGTCATAAGCAGAAATGCAAAAAGCAGTCAAACTGCTCTTTGACCTCCATTCTCCACCATCCCCTGCAATAAATGCACAAATAACTACCTGCACGTGCAGGATTCTCGCATGATTCTGCAGCTATTTGAACCCATTTGGCTTTGCATTTTCATTTCATCTGATGCCCATTCTTTTCACCCTCCTCCATTTTGTTCAAACCCTCGTACTGCTTGGAAATCCCTTTGCCTTCATTGTTTCTCATAGTTTTCAGGTTAAATTGCTGCTTGGATCATTTAAACTTCCCCACTGCTGCAATGTTTTCTAACTATCATAAAAACCAAAATATAGTCTAGGGTTTGCAATTCCTTTTGAAGACTTTTTGATTGAGGTTTTCAAACTAGCAAAATCCGCATTTGCCGTTCTTTGAGAGTTTTCATAATTGGAAAGCAGGGTCAAATCTCAGTGGAACTTCCATCTTGAAAAATTAAATCTGAATTCTGAAGGAGATTTCCTTTTGCTCAAATAGACACAAGTTTCAGAAAGGATTTTCATAGTGAAAAAGCAGCTTCAAAATCTAGCGGACTATCCAATTGTTCAATCAATCCTGAACTCCAACAGAACTTCTAAACTGTTTAGGCAGCTCGTAACTCCCGTCAGACTTTCGAGCTGCTTATGCAGTCCATTGTTCTGTGTAATGTCCCCAAATGGGACAATTCAACAAAATTGGGGTTTGCAACAAACCCTAACAATCAATCATCAAACCCTAACCAAACCATGCCAATAATGAATTTACCATAGTAAACCCTAGGCAGCAATAATCCCACAAATACTGAAATTAAATTGTTCAAAACCTAGCACGAATATTGAAAACTGAAATGGACAATCAGGGCATCATTCAACATGCATTTCTTTATCTCTATTGCCAAAATACACATGAAAATACTGGTCATACATACCCTTCCCTAAATCTGAATTCAAGAACCAATTAGGATGCCAAAAATTATGAATATTATACTAAAAATACGACAATCATTACAGCCAAGTCATGGGCATCAAATAGCCACACAAATGCATCAAATACTCTCCCAAAGGAAGTCGCCAATGCTGGGAATACACAGCTGAATAATTGCAGCCCTCAAATTGCTGTCTTAGGTCCACAGATGAAATCGCCCAACCCAATACAATATTAGAAATAAGTCAGAATAATAATACTCAGAAAAAGTACCTTCAATTATCTCTTTCCATAGATATAAACGATGGAAATTATCATAAAATCAGGAGAATATTGGTCCAATGACAAATCAAAACTTTGGGCTCAATTAGCCCTAACATCCAAGGAATCCAACCCTAGGAGAGGTTCAGCGAGTTGCTGAAATTAATTCACTGCCCTAGCAGCCCCTGAATATGTCCAAACACCCTCACAATGTGTCATCAACCCTAAGGGAGGGTTCGCTGCCCTTGAAAGACAAATTCTGCCCTTGAAACCTGCAATTACTCCTCCAAACCTTAGGCGCCGCCCTAGGTACAATTGCAACCTTGAAAGTGATGTTCCCTTGCACACAAATTGATGAAAAACCAATACAACACCTGAAGTAGTGCTGCCAATAAAAAGATTGAAGGTTTCTATCTTCACCCCTTACGTGCCTTAAAGGTTTCTGTCTCCAAGTCACAATATCAAGCGTTACATGCTTAGGCATAAGTTTCATTATCAAAAACATACATCCCCTCAAATAGAACCCTTCACTTGCTTTTATAGCTTTTCCCCCAAAGGGGGTGCCTAAATTGGAGGGAAAACACTTTTATTCAAATATTAAAAGAGTAATCCTTATAGCTCACACTTAAGTGTCCATCACCCATAAAAGCCCCCAACTTAAATGAATATTAGAATAACAAAGTACTTTTCATAACTCAATTGAAAATTGGAAATCATAAAGTACTTTTTTCACCAATTGCTCTTGAAGTGGGTCCCCAACGTTCCCTTTTCTTCCTTTCCCCTTAGCCATTGGGAACACATATAGGCTAAGGATCCTCACGAGGATTTAGATAAAAAAATGGGGACATTACAATCCTCCCCGCCCAAAATTGCTTGTTCTCAAACAATTGCAATATCTAAAGGGGTGTCCCAACATACCTTATTGTGCAACATCTACCTGTAAATGTTTCCCAAGGAAGGAAAACCTCGATCCAAAACCTCCCCTGCTGTACCTGTGCTTCAAAGGCTGCCCACAAGCGCTGAAGGTGTTATGGCAGCTACTATCAAACTCCCAAACAGCCCCTAGGCTCATTCCTTTCTCAAGCCAATGGCTGCCCCATGTGTATCCCACTATAGCAAACTCATCACAGCTGCTATTATTCTGCCTATCATGTCCCAAACCTATCAAAACATAACCGCCAAGGGCTGCAAACTCCCAACTTGAAGCCATAATCAATTGACTTCCTATCAAGGAGAAAGATATTCCATAAACACAACTGTTCTTGCTGTTATAAGGGCTGTAATGGTGATGTACAGCCTTGCCATTGCTCAAAGTTGTCAACTTATTCAGTACCAGGTTGGCCTCCAATGAACCCCTTATGTCACTACTCTTAAAGCAAGTCAACATGCATGCAAACATCATGCCCAGAGAGCTAGGGCTGCCAACATAATCAAAATTGATTTCTATCATGAGGCTGTCCCTTATGAAGGTTTCCCATTGAATGTGGGCCATGGAGGGTGGGCTTCCATGGTATGTATTCCAAACTCTCCATTCCTTTTACCCAGCAAAAATATGGCTCCCAATCTTTCAAAAAACAAACAATCCTGAATTCACTTGGAAACATACCTTGCAAAGAGAAATCATGAAAATGTGAGCACCCTTGTATTGGTGCCCTTATGGGTGTCACATGCTTCTTCTCTTGCTGCCCCCTTTCAACATTATTAAGCATGGATGGAACATAATTTGAGCCTAACAAGGACTCAAATTTACCACTGAAATAGAGCTGTACCTTATTTGTGTCCTCCAACCTCTTGTCATACAAGAAGTGTCCCAACCTGTATGCATCTTCAGATCTTGCTTTGGGCTGTAGGATGCCCAAAAAATCAGAATTCTTGCCTTCATGAAGCGGATGTGTTTGCATTGCCCACTCAAAATTCTTGTAGTGAAAGAAATCAGACCTTGTATGTGCCCTTCCCATACTCATCTTGGGCTGTAGTATGCTCATAATTTCGAAGTTTATGCCCTCAATAGGCAGCTGTGTTTGATTTCAGAAAATTCTACGCAAAAAAAATCAGACTTTGAATATGCATTTCCAGAATTCACGTAGGGCTGTAACATGCCAAAATTTTCATGATTTTCTGAGTGTGTGGCCAGCTGAATTTGCAACCCTCTTTCTACCCATTCACCTCTATCATTTTCAGAATTCATTCAATTCTTCAAACACAAAGTTGAGTGGTTTCTACAATGCCCAAGTGGTTGCCCATGCATGGAAATCACAACACTCTTTGCCCCTCTCATGGCCATTGCAACCGGCCCCATTATAGGTTCTCCACATGAAGCAAACATGTTAGTGAAAACAATAGTGTTTAACAACACTTTTCCACTCACTCCATCATGGCTTATGAACATGATATGGACTTCATTTTTGTGTCTTAGCTTTTTCTTATCATGGCTGTAGTATGCCTTTTTCCTCCTTTTAGTGGCTGGAAATCCACTAATACACACTTGAACTATCCCCATGGTGTTGAGGTGTGAGAAGCACACCTTCTTAGGGCCCCTACTCACCATGGTGAAAATATACCTTAAGGAGAACAAACTGAGAATGCTAAAAACAATAGTCACTATGATCCTGGGACGATGATAACCCTTGCTTATTCCCTTCTTTATGTTGGCCCAACTTGTGTTCCTTGTCTCACAACATGACATGATAGTAATATTACGCTTTTGGAACTCCCCTGGATCCCATATCCATGATGGATACTTGTCATGCTCATCCCTTGAATTTCCTTGTAAGAATTTTCTTCCCCATTGAGTGCCCTTCACCTCAACCTTAGTGATAGTGCAAGTTTTGCACCCAAGATAATGAAAGAACCACGCATGACGAAAAATCAATGAGCACTTACCAAGATGACAGCTCAATTGCTTACCCATACACAAATCTGATTTTCATTTTTCCAAATGCAAAATGAAATATTTTTTCTTTCTATTTGGCATTACTCCTTCAAAGGACTCCATTGCCTTGTCCAATCTTGTTAGGACTTGTGCTTCCTTTCCAAGTGTTAATTGTTTCTTCCAAGCTTCCTCTTGAAATCTGAATTTAGACAAACATAATATCTTATGATAAGAAGCAACGCAAAAAAATTCTATCATGACATACCTTTCTATTATGTTTTTCTTATCCATCTCTAAGCTTTCTTTTTGATCTTTTGATTGCTCATGAAGTTGTTGAACAACCTCTCCTTGCTTTACCTTTGGAAGTTCTGATTTTTCTGTTACTTCCACCTTAGTGTCAACTATTTGCAACCCAATTGGTTGTCCCATAGCTTGTTGGAAACCCTCACTAGGCTTTCCTTGAATTTTTGGTTCTTGTGGCTCAGAAAATGCAATCATTGGCTGCCTTTTACTTAGCTGAAACAACTCTTCTTGCTACTCCAAAATATTTGTATTGTGACACTCAAAAATTTCACAACTTGGCTGCCCCGAATTTTTTGATTTTTGAAGCTCATCATTCACATTGCTAGGCTGCCCTTGTGTAGTTGGAGGTTATTCTTTAGCTGCCCTACAATTTCAGACTTTTGAATCTCCATATTCAATTGTAGTTCAATCTTCTCTTCTTCTCAAAGAGATTTTTGAGGTCTAGAGCTTAACCCCATAGACTTTGCCAAAAACCTTGGGACTTATTGCCTTTAGTTCCCTCTAATAATTCTCTATGGCTTGCAACAAATCATCCATGGCTTCATCCATTGTCTTCTTCTTCATCTCCACCTTTTGAAGGGAATCTTTGTATTCTTCTTTTGCCAAAACCTAGGTCGCCAATCCATTGATATCACTCACACCCCACAACTAGCCAAGAGATTGGCTCTAATACCACTGTAATGTCCTAAAATGGGACAATTCAATAAAATTGGGGTTTGCAACAAATCCTAACAATCAATCATTAAACCCTAACCAAACCATGCCAATAATGAATTTACCATAGTAAACCCTAGGCAGCAATAATCCCACAAATACTGAAATTAAATTGTTCAAACCCTAACACGAATATTGAAAACTGAAATGGACAATTAGGGCATTATTCACGATGCATTTCTTTATCTCTATTGCCAAAATACACATGAAAATACAACTCCTACATACCCTTCCCTAAATCTGAAATCAAGGACCAATTAGGATGCCAAAAATCATGAATATTATACCAAAAATATGACAATCATTACAGCCAAGTTATGGGCATCAAATAGCCACACATGCATCAAATAATCTCCCAAAGGAAGTCGCCAATGCTGGGAATACACAGCTGAATGATTGCAGCCCTCAAATTGCCATCTTAGGCTCATAGATGAAATCGTCCAACTCAATAAAATATAAGAAATAAGTCAGAATAATAATACTCAGAAAAAGTACCTTCAATTATCTCTTTCCATAGAAATAAACAACTGGAAATTATCATAAAATTAGGAGAATATTTACCCAATGACAACTCAGAACTTTGGGCTCAATTAGCCCTAACATCCAAGGAATCCAACCCTAGGAGAGGTTCGCCCAACTGCTGCAATTAATTCACTGCCCTAGCAGCCTTTGAATATATCCAAACAGCCTCACAATGTGTCATCAACCCTAAGGGAGGGTTCGCTGCCCTTGCAAGACAAATTCTGCCCTTAAAACGTGTAATTACTCCTCCAAACCCTAGACGCTGCCCTAGGTACAATTGCAACCCTGAAAGTGATGTTCCCTTGCACACAAATTGATGAAAAACCAATACAACACCTGAAGTAGTGCTGCCAATAACAAGATTGAAGGCTTTCGTCTTCTCCCCTTACGTGCCTTGAAGGTTTTTGCTTAGGCATAAGTTTCATTATCAAAAACAAACATCCCTTCAAATAGAACCCTTCACTTGCTTTTATAGCTTTTCCCCCAAAGGGGGTGCCTAAATTGGAGGGAAAACAATTTTATTCAAATATTAAAAGAGTAATCCTTATAACTCCCACTTAAGTGTCCATGACCCATTAAAGTCCCCCACTTAAGTGACTATTAGATTAACATAGTACTTTTCATAACTCAATTGAAAATTAGAAATCATAAAGTACCCTTTGCACCAATTGCTCTTGAAGTGGGCCCCCAACGTTCCCTTTTCTTCCTTTCCCCTTAGCCATTGGGAACACATATAGGCTAAGGATCCTCATGAGGGTTTAGATAAAAAATGGGGACATTACATTTTGTGTTGGAGATTCCAACTGTGGAAACAATCTCAAAGCCCGACAGAGATTTTGATTCCCTGAGCAGCCTAAACCCCGCAACAGACTTTACAACCGCCAAGGGAGTTGCAAATCCATCAAAGACATGTCAGTGACCCCCAATAAGAAGAGAGACATGAAATACCAATTCAATGAGGTCACTCCCCCTTCTAACATTGAATCCAACATAGACAAGGTCTCTGATACAAATTTGGGACATATTGATCTTAATGACTTTTGGAATAGAATCCATGCTATTCCTAAACCAAATTGGATTCAAAGGATCTATGATGGTGGACTTCCCCAAGCTGCAGCTTTTTTCACATCAATTCAATGCCCAAAACTTGTAATGGCTTGTGCGAGTCATTGCGACAAAGAGAATAGGGAAGTCAAAAATTCTCAAGATGAATATGTACTTTGCCTTGGTCCAGAGCATATTGAAGACATGCTCAAAATTACTGATCATGAATCTTTTGTGGAGCTTACCCCTAAAATAGCCCAACAATTCTGAGACGAGAATATGACATCTTGTGCTAAAGTAATAAATAATTATTGGCTTGAAAAGCCAAAGATTGCTTCTACCAAATTACCAAAGACAATGACTTGTTTTGATTTTACAATGGAATGAATGATATCATCACAATCCTGAACAGGGCAGCTAGCAACCCTATAGCTCGAGAGTTTCAAGAATGGATGTATCGGTACATTTGGATCATCCAATAAAATAAACAATACATAAATTGGGCAGAATTGATCAGTGACTCAATCACAAGCATTTGTGTGAAGTACAAGTGATGAGAAAATTCTATATGACTTCTTATCCGGTTTATGGAGTGGCAAGAAGAAGAATCTTCCCAACGTTGAATTAAGTGGGCTAGTTGAATTTCTCAAGGGTCTATGAATTTTATCCCCAGCTCACACTAAAAGAAAGCTCACAACATTTTCACCATGTAAATGATGCTTTCTTGTATTACATCATCAAGATGTTTGAACAAGAACCTTACAATGTTATAATTTCAGTCAAGGCAACAACAAAAATCACACGATGGTGGTTCATTCAATTTCCTACCTTCTCTTACATTAGAGTATGTGGTTTTGAGAATGCCCTCTACATGTTGCCTAGGTATGTTAACGATAAATGGGCATTGATGGAATTAGTACGACAATTGGCTGAAACACAAGTTCTTGTCAAGTAAACACAAAATAGGAGTGCATTTCCCAATCACCATAGGGAGATATACTTGTGCCTCATTGGCTAAGGCCAAAAACATTGATGCTAAAATGAATCAAGTCACTCTTCGAGCATTTCATAGTAGACCATCTTATGATGTCAGAGGTATGATTGAGAATATTCTTGGAGCTGCCCATAGACACTCCATATTTGGAAGACTTTTAGATGGACTGTGATGATGAGAAAGAAGTCAGACTTCAGGATTAACTCTGCATGAAATTGAAATAGATTGTAGAAGTTGACATGGCAGACATTCCAGAGGGAATAACAAATGATGTACTAGTGGAACCTGTTTACTACAACCAAAAGATCTGTCAAGCCTCTACCACGCGTTGATTGGTCGAAAGTTGAATCAACAACTTTTGAGAATAGGACAAAAGTTGTGATTGCCAAAACTCTTGTGTGGCTTAAGCAAAAAGGAGTTCTAGCGAAAAATCAAGGAATTCCTTCGCCCTGTCAAACCTCATCCTCAAATGGGACAAAAGTCACATGCGGGCTTCTCCTTAGGCACAAGTATAGGCAAGAAAGAGATTGGAGAAGAAAAATAAAAAGAAGATACAATTGTTGTAAATGCTGCTCAACCCATAAGTAGATACAAAATTGTTTTTAAAAGACCATCAAATGGAAGCAGATGTGCCTCGGGACTTCCAAGTGCTTTGGATCACCTTCTTCACATGTGGTGCATTCTCCCACATTGTTCAAAAACACTAATGTACAATTTCTTGCTTCAGAGCCTCCCATAGTGGTTCATGTGTCCGCTTCCCCTTCACCTCCATAGTCTTCACCAAAGCCCATGAGCACTCCATCTTCCACCATGATACTAGTGCACAAGTTCAAGCAAAGCAGGGCTCTCCACAATAGGTGTCAAGTACAGAAGTTCCTGGTTGGTTAAATGAAGTGGTCAAGAAGGGGAAGAAAATTGATCAACCACAAGAAGTGAATTTCAGTGCACTTGCCATTCCTCCCAACACCCCATGCTTAGCAAAGAAAACCAAAACAGGTTTAAGAATTATAATAAATGATCAAGGAGAAAGGTATGCAGAAATAACAGTTCCTCCATCTGATAAATCCAAAGAAAAAGTTAGCATACAAGATTACCAACTCTCCAAGGTACATTTGGGAAAAGCTACTTAGGAAGGGGTGAAAGAGAATGTGCAAATAACAATTGACACTCTTCTTGAGAAATTTGATAAAGATTAGGTCATCAAAGAGCAACTCAAAGAAAGAGTTGATCAGCTCAGCGTAATTGTTCAATGGTTGATTGACCCGATTCAATCCTCCTCATATAATCCTTCTCTACAAATGATGGACAAAGACACATTGAAGGTAGCTGAAGAAATAGGACATAGGGGGAAGGCTACAAAAAATTGGTTTGAGAAATTAATTGCTCATGGGGCCCAATTAATTGATGCTGCTATTGTTGTTCATACAAGAATTCAGTCAGAGATTGAAGTAGAAAGAAGAGCAAAGAGGAAGTGTGAAGAAGAAGCAAATAGCTTAAAACAATAGTTGCCTAAATTGGAAGCCTTGTCACAACTAAGTTTAGACGACCTAGTTTCAGAAGGAATACTTGAAGATAAAGATCAGGGTGATCATACGAAATAGAAGGTACGAATATTGATCCAGAAAGGGTTGAAACCATTCAAAAATTGTCTCTTCCCACTAGCAAACCTAGTGTCCATTCTTTCTTTGGAAAAGTGAACTCCTTGGGAAGGTTTGTACTTGATTTCACTAAGTTGACGAAACATAATGCCGATATGATGAAAGGTAAACTTGTATTCAAGAGGAACAAAGAAGGCGAAGAAGCTTTTGAAGAAATTAAAGTTGCTATTGCTCGAGCACCAACTCTTGTATGCCCAGATTTCAACAAGGACTTCATTTACTGCTATTCATTTGAACATACTCTGCCAGCTATCTTGGGTCAGAGAAACAAAAAAGGTATAGAGTCACCTATTGCTTTCATGAGCTATGGTTTGAAAAATCACGAACTCTAAGTACTCCCCTATTGAAAAGCACCCTTATGCTTTTGTTGAACTAGTTAAACATTTAAAGTACTACATTTTGAATTCCCAATCCATTGTAATGGTCGCTGACACTGCTGTCAAGTCTATCTTGACACAACAAGAGCTAGGTTAAAAAAAAATGAGGTTGGATTGCAAAGGTGTAGGAATATGATCTAGAGATCAAACCTACTAAGTTGGTTCGAGGCAGAGGTTTATGCCAACTTATTGTAGAAGCTAACCGTAAGAAGGAAGTTGTGATCACCTCCCGGTCAACAAAAAAAAAAAAAGAAAGAAAGAAGGAAGTTGTGATCGAATATATGGACAATTCACAAAATGAAGATTTGTTGTTAGTAGTTTTTGTTTGATATTTGATGAATGGTACTCTGACATTGCCTATTTTCTAACTTATGGAGAATGTCCCAAACATTTGAATGCAAAGCAAAAGAGAGCAGTGAAATTGAGAGTTGTCAAATATGTCATTTGGGACAACACCCTTTTCAAGAAAAGTATCGATGGCTTTTTCTTACGATGTGGCGACAAGGAGCAGCAAAAGAGACTTCTAGAAGCATTCCATAATCAAGCTTGCAGTGGTCACTTCTTAACATTTGTGACGGCACACAAGATTTTGCGAGCTCATTATTATTGGCCCATGTTGTTCAAAGATTCTTAGGAATGGGTCATGAAATGCAAAGCATGCCAACAGTTTGTAGGCAGGCCAAAGCTTGCAACTCTTCCACTTAGGCCACTGGTGATTGAGGAACCATGTCAACATCAGGGATTAGATTTCATCGGCACTTTGAACTCGCGTTCAAGTGTAGACCATACACACATTCTCATAGCCACAGACTACTTCACGAAGTGGGTTGAAGCCATTTTGATCAAAGAAACCACTTCCAAAGTGGTATGCAACTTTATTAAAGAGAACATTCTGGTTAGGTATGACATTCCATAAATGATAATCACAAATAATGTATCAAAATTTTCTTTTTCCAAGCTTATTAGATTCTATTACGGGATCGGATATCTTTAACTCACTCGTCAAATTGTTATCCTCGAGGAAATGGTCAAGCAGAATGCAACAAAAAAAACATCACTATCATCCAGAAGTTAGTTGATGATAATCAGAGAAATTGGCACAAAAGGATATATGGTGCATTATGGCTTATCACGTTACTCCAAAAAGAGCCATTGGCATATCACCATTTCAACTATTATATGGAATAAATTCAGTTATGCCTATCTCTTTGGAATAGCCCGATTGCATATTCAGTTATGCCTATGTACTTAAATAGGGTGGAAGAAGAAAGAATGCTGGTTGTCAACAGAAATGCCACACATTAGAGTAAAATCAAGAATTTGTTTGACAAGAAAGGCAAAGAGACTCCTGAGAAAGAATGCTGGTTGTCAACAGAAATGCCACACATCAGAGTAAAATCAAGAATTTGTTTGACAAGAAAGCAAGGCAAAGAGACTCTCAGATAGGAGATGATGCAGGTGCATCCAAGGATTTGTGCAGTCTTGCATCAACCAAAAAACAGAGTGCTTGGAGGTAGTTGAAGAAATAGGACAAATGGGGAAAGCTACAAACTATTGGTCTAGGAAATTAATTGCTCATGTGGCCCGATCAATTGATGTTGCTATTGTTGTTTGTACAAACATTCAATTAGGGATTGAAGCAACAAGAAGAGCAGAGAGGAAGTATGAAGAAGCAAATAGCTTAAAACAATACTTGCTAAACTGAAAGCCTTGTCATAGCTAAGTTCAAACGTCCTTGTTTCAGAAGGAATACTCAAAGATAAAGATTAAGGTGATCAAATGGAATTGTCAGGTGCTGCTAAGTTCAAAATTCGTATTTTGGAAGAAAATTTGGACAAATATTGAAATGCACAAATAATAGGGTTGGAAGCATGTAATGCTATATAGGAAATGATTGAAAAACTTCCGCACAATTTTTATGACAATAATTCACTTGTACTTCCATCTAAAGCCATCAAGGATGAGTTCACACAACTGGTTAAAAAAGAATCAACAAGAAGATCAGTTTCCAGCTTTGACTCAATTCAAAGATTCATAAAATGTTAAAACACTTTCAATAAATTTGAAAACGATTTGAAGAAACTTCGTTGCATCCCCTCTCAGATGTTAGATTCACATATTGAAGGAAAAATCATCTATTTGCATTTTGAAGGTCCGGAGGAAGACATAGTTGATGAAGTTTGGAAGAATCTTAACAATTATTGTAAAAGACAATAGAAGGCTAAGCAAAAAGTCATCAAAGTCATTGATGATGCAGAGCCTAGTGAGAAAACTACTAAAGAACAAAATGCTTAAATTGCACTTTTTGAAAACTGCTTTTTGTCAAAGTTACTTTCATATATTTTAAGTTGACATTTTGTATTTTACAAATGTCACTTTACTATAAAAAGTGCATTTATATAATAAGTTCCCCACTTGTAAAAGTAACTATTGGCCATTTTTGGCCCACATATCAAAATTTGCCTAAGTATGAAAAAGGGAGCTTTCAGGCAAGGAAATGGCAAGTCTTTGGGAGGACTTCGGGTTTTCCAGCAGTGAAAACTTCAGGTTTCTGAGGGCACAGTGCAAATCTGGTTTCCTGTAGTGCTTAACTTCTGGTTTCTGAGGGCACAGTGCAAATCTAGTTTCTAGCAGTGCTTAACTTCTAAATGTTTTATAAGTAGAAGTAATTCGGGTTTATGAACTCGATTTACTCATGGACAATGTATTTCGGGTTCTCAAAGGAGCACTACTTGATTACTTCATAAGTTTTGAGCAGTCAGAAGCCCGAAATAAGTAAAAGGGCTTGACAAACTCGATTTGGTCTCGAAAAATAGTGCTTCTCGGGTTCTTCAAGGGACAAGTCACTTCAAAAACTCCGAAGGGTATTTTCAAAATGCCGAAGGGCCTTTTTAGGGCAAAAGGGACCAGTCAACTTTTCCGAAAGGTCTTTCAAGAACTCGAAGGTACACTTCATAAATCCGAAGGGCTTTTTCTTCTCCAAGTGGACAGTTGCAAGTTTCCCGAAGGGTAT
The DNA here is from genome assembly GCA_037957365.1 of Torreya grandis. Taxonomy (NCBI): domain Eukaryota; kingdom Viridiplantae; phylum Streptophyta; class Pinopsida; order Cupressales; family Taxaceae; genus Torreya; species Torreya grandis. The sequence goes on along the minus strand of JARHVA010000714.1, from coordinate 4,131,931 downwards.
GTTACCCTTCGGAAGGACCATTTCAAAATTCCCGAAGGGTATCTTTCCCTTTGGGAGGATCATTTGCGGAAGTCCAAAGGGACATGCAGGGGGCCCGAAGGGTCTCTCACCCTTCGGGAAAGCCCATTGCGAAGAGTCCGAAATGCAATTTTGGAAGGCAGCTGCAGACAAAAAGTCCGAAAGAATTCCTTTGGACAAATTATCCGAAGAAATTCCTTCAAGAGTTTTGCTCGAAAGAAAAGGCCGAAAGAATTCCTTCGGAAGAAAAACCTGAGACCAAGTGTCCAAAGGAAATGACAGGCCAATAGACGTCAAAATCAAGATAAGCAACTAGCCGTTGGAAGTAATCGGGTTTGAAAAGCCCGAAGTCTTAAGGCTTGAAAACAATAAAGTGAGAAGACTTCAAGATGGACAAGTCCGAAGTAAGTAAGCTTAGAGGACCCAAATTACTCTGCACAGAGTAAATTGGGTTTCTCCAAGTACTTTACTTAAAAGGCTTTATAAGTATAGGATCTGGGAAAGTCCGAAGTTGGAGAGATCAAAGAATCCAAATTACTTTGCATAGAGTAAATCGGGATTCTCCAAGTGCTCGACTTAAGCTTGGTCCAACAACGCGAGAATCATGATGCAACGAATGGAAGGCTGCCACGTGGCATAGATTGGAGCAAAAAGGGCCAATCAGTAAAGGACAAGTGGCACAAGGATGACCAATAAGCACGGGAGAGTCCAAGCGGCTTGGAAATTATGAAGGCTCTCATCCACCATAGTTTGCTCTCCACAATCGCCGTTCGACGCTTAAATATAACATGACTTTTCAGACGCGCCAAAGAAAAACTTAAAGATGGGAGGGGTTCGAGAGTATTGTCTAGTGATCCTGAGCGGTGCATTAAGAGGCAACAAGGAAGTACAACATGAGAGTTCCCGCCATTAGCGACTTCTTCTTTCTTCCCCTTCTCTCTTCCCCCTTTCTATATAAATAAAGGCCTTGGAGCCAAGCAAATGATCCTAGATTGGCGGTAGAGTTACTCTGCAAAAATCGCTTTGTAAAAAACTCTTTGGAAGCAATACAAAGAAGATTTTTTCTGTTTTTGGCTAAAACAAGTGTGCACATTTGGTTTCATTTCCAGAATGTATGATTGCCATTCATCATCTGTGATTGTTTTTAGCACCTTGCTTTTGATCCTTTTGATTTTGTGCAGGATTGCATGAAGTGTCTGTGTGTCGAGCTCTCCTTGAAGTGCTACCAATTCATAGTGTCTCTCGTAGACCTATTTTTGTTAGCCTTCAAAGCGCAAGCTTCCCTTCAACCTCCACGCAAAAGCTCCATGCCTATGGCCTTGAGATAGAACCGAAATAGTCTGTGTCATGTTGGATTCATCAGTAGTTGATCTTTTCCTAGACCAAGTGGATCACTTCTTTTGGTGCATCACCTCCCTTAGCTTAGATTTCCTTTTCAGTCATCCTCCTACCTCTTTTCCTTAGCTGATAATAGATTTTAGTGTGAGATCAAGCACTGAAGTGAAGCCCCTGAGGAACTAGCCTCATAAAAAAACCTAGAGGTTCAACCTCACCATAGGATACCCACATCTTGAGGTTGTCCCCATGCTCGTAGCTGGAAGTGAGGGAGCCTGAAGAACTCTCTCACAAGGGTGCAATTCCAAGCTATAACAGTTATGGCACGCCCGACGGGACAACTACCATTTTCACTTCAATTTTTTATGGAAGATTGGTCAAATTTGGTGCTGATTTGATCATTTTGCAGCAGTGGTAGCATTCATCCTTTAGCATTTGGCGACTCCAAAGAACACCCAGCTATTTGGTGGTAGAGTAGTAGCTGTCTTTCATGCCAAAGGTGACTACAAGATCGACTTTTGCAGGTATTCCTTTTGAGTTTGTTGAATTACCTTTAAACTCAGCAAGAAGGTTAAGGTTCGCCCATACTCACACTTATGTAGGGCACCCTCTTCCTAGAGCAGTCATAAAGCATACTTACACAAGGAGACCTTTGGCAACCCCTGTTGCTGCTATGATTCCCCAAAGAGCTTTTGTGGGCTTCAGCAACCAAAGTCCTTTGAACTTACTACAGTATGATCCTATGCCAGTAGCCGCCCTCAAAAGTGTTCCTTATTACATAGGAGACCAAATTGTAACTCCTACTGAGCACATAACAGACATAGCCAACTTCTGCAACATTCACAATATCACAGTGGAGAACGTGGCTGTTATGATATTGGCTGTATCTTTCAAAGGAAAGGCATTAGACTGGTATAAGGGCCTAGCTCCTAATTCTATCCACTCATGGGACGAGCTAGGAACAACCCTGTGTAAAAGGTTTGCAGATAAGAGTGATCATTTGTCACTTGCAGAGCTGCTGATCACAATCAAGAGAGGTCGTCATGAAGTCATGCAAGACTTCAATACGAGATTTTAGAAGGCATGGGATAGAATTCTAGCAGCTGTTAAACCATCTCCGAACTTTGTTTTCTTGTATTACTTGAAGGCTCTCAACAACGACATGTAATGATTCAATCTATGGGAGGAGACATACTACCAGATGCATATGAAGTGGCCATCAAGGCAGAAAATTGCCTAGTTTAGGCTGGCAAGCTTACTCCCAGACTCCCAATGCCTCTTTTTCTAGAGATCAGACCACCTCCTGCAGTCATTCCTCCACTTGATGTTATACTTCCAACGCCAACAATTGCTACTGTGCCTTCACCTAAGCAAGAGAAGCCCTCTGCTAGTGGATCCAATGACTCCCAAGAGAAGAAGAATTACTTGGAATTGAAAAGCATGCTCCAATCCTTGGGGAATGATGTGGTCAATGTCAAGAGGCAACAAGCTTACAACAAGCCTTATCAAGCTCCGTATCAGCCTCATCAACAACCTTATCAAGCTAATAGGCCACCCTACAAAGGAGGTTTCGAAGGACAAGGACAGCCTAACTATGCTAGGCAGCATAATTATAATCCAAATGCTGCAGGCTTTTCCAACTCCTTGGTCCCGGTTCAAAACAATGTGGCTCAGAACGCTGAAGGGACAATGCCTTGGAATCATTATTTTGGACAATTCATTGTCCCAACTAATGGCTCCAACCAAGCATTCAATGATCAAAGGCAGCACACTGTTGCTTATGGATATACCCAGACTCGTATGGCCCAAAGCACAGAGGTGCCCACGCTGAAAAAAGCAAGAGCAGCCTCCACAAGAAGAAGGCTTGGATCAGGGGTCAAACCAACTGAAAGCCTCAATGGTCATCAGTGAGCAAGAGGAGTGCTATGCATCCAATCTGCAGGATACTCCTAGTTTGGCCCACACCCCAGTCTCAGCGAACACAAGGTTCAAGAGAAGGAATATGGGTGACAATCAAGAAGCTTTCAAAGAACCTCTTGTCACCACTCCACTGACAAAAACAGTCGCAGTTACTCCCAAAAACCAGGCAAAGGCTGGGGGTACGCCAATCAACATTGTGGAGCAAATGAAGAAATCCAGCATGAGCATACCAATGTGGGACGTGCTTTTCAGGCCCGTCCAAGTAGACATTCTTCAGGAAGGTTTGTCCAAGATGAGTGTTTCTACAGCTGCAAGTAAACAACCAAGCAAGGAAGCTGAAGTGTTCACTAATGCAGCCAAGAGTCCTTTGGGAGAAAGGTCAAGTAGTGAGACCAAGCTCCCCATTCTACATCTCATTAATCATTGGCAACTCCCTGGTAAACAACTGCTTGGTGGATAGTGGGGCCAGCACTTCAGTCATGCCAAAGTCTATTGTTGCTGACCAACTGAACCTCAAGTATGAGCCGCACACCAAGGGAGTCCTGCAGCTTGATGGTTCTTCCACAAAGCCATCAGGTATCATCAAGAATTTGAGTCTAACTTTGCATGCTTGTCCTAGCGTGTCCGTGGTGCAAGATGTGTTGATCTTGGATGTCACTCCTCACTTCGCATTGTGTCTTTCCAAAGAGTTCATAGCCAATTTTGGAGGTTACCTGGCAACAGATTGGTCTTACATGGCGTTCAGAACAAGGTCTCGATCAACGCTGAACCCATGGCACAATTCCACATTGAACCCCATCAGCTAGATAACATAAACCTCAATTGTACTATCCTTGATGAGGATGAGTTTACAATTGCACAATTCCACATTGAACCCCATCAGCTAGATAACATAAACCTCAAATTGTACTATCCTTGATGAGGATGAGTTTACAATTGCCCAGGAGCTGAACACTCATCCTGAAGAGGTTCCAGACTTGTTCTTGGATGAGCTATGAGGAGATAAGGTGTTGAGGAAAGAGACATGGGTGTCTGTCTGTTACATGAAGAGAATCAACACATGCCTTCCCTCATTGGACCTAAAGAAGACCCCAATGGTTTATGAAGTTGTTCTTTGATGGATCAAGGGGCATAAACGATGCAGGTGCTGGGACAATGTTGATTTCACCCTCAAATAATAAGCTTTTCTCTTCCTACAGGTTCCATTTTAGTTGCTCTTCAAATGCAACTGAATATGAAGGCTTGATCTGTGGCCTTCAATGGGCCAATAAAAGAGGAATCAAACTGCTGCAAGTTTATGGGGACAACGAACTCGTAGTAAACCAAGTCATAGGCTTGAACGTTACAAAAAATTCCTTGATGAGTTCTTACAAAAATTGAGTGTGGGACCTAACTGAGGATTTTTAGGCCTTTGACATTCAAGCTGTCCCAAGAAATCAGAATCAGTGTGCTGATAGGCTCGCAGCCGTGGGAGCTCAGTTTGACATTCCAAGTGAGCTGAAAGAAGCTAAGATTCAGCCATATGTCAAGGTGGTGGCGAGGCCATCAATGCCGGATAATGAAGCACACTGGCAGGTTTTTGAGTGACAAGCAAATTGCTTGCTTACAACAGGATGCTGAGTTCTCTTCCTCCAACCAAGCTAAATTGCAGCATCAATATGAGGATCAGATTGTTCAGTTGAAGTCGAACAAACTTCTTAAGGGGTTGGTTACACTTGAGGGCTTTTTTCATGAAAGAGACCATATGAGAGAAAGAAAGGCAGTAATGTCTACTAGCGAAGAGAACTATGAGAGAGTCCTCATTTTCGAAGACAAACTTCTCAAGCTTGGGAAGGTAAGCAGCAAGGCTAAGAGACATGCTTTCATAGCACTTTGCCAAGAGTATGCAAGCATTTTCGCTTGGGAGTACAACGATCTAAAGGGTTTTGATCCTAAATTAGCTCAGCATACTAGAGTTGAAGGCCAATGCCAAGCACGTGAGGCAAAAGCAAAGGCTCGTTAACCTCAAGATTGAAGAGCTCATGAGGAAAGAGTTAACCAAATTGATCGAGTCCAAGATCATCTTTCCCATCAAACATTCATCATGGGTAACCAACTTGGTGCTTGTAAGAAAAAAGAATGGGGAGATTAGGCTTTGTGTAGACTTTAGAGATTTGAACAAAGTCTTCTTGAAAGATCACTACCCTCTGCCATCCATAGAGCAACTTCTCCAAGTAGTTGCAGGATTATAACGCTTCTATTTGTTGGATGGATTTTCTGGCTATAACTAAGTTTGGGTGAAAGATGAAGACTGGTACAAGATTGCCTTCACCACCAAATGGGGCATGTATGCATACCAAAAGATGCCCTTTGGTTTATCAAATGTTGGTGCAACTTTCCAAAGAGCCATGGACATGGCTTTCCAGGGGCTGCTAAACCAAATGGTGCTGGTATACTTGGATGACATCACAGTTTTTTTCAAGAACATCAGCGAACACATGAATCCCAAGAAGTGCATGTTTTCCATGCATGAAGGCAAACTCTGGGCCACATTGTCTCAAAGGAGGGGCTGTCCATTGATCCTGAGAGAATAAATGCCATCTTGGCCTTATCCCTACCCAAGCATAAGAAGGGACTCCAAAGTTTCCTTGGAAAGATAAACTTCGTGAGAAGATATATCCTCGGTTTTGCAAGTTTAGTCAAACCCATCACTGCTATGCTGAAAAATTATCAAGTGTTCACTTGGTCAAATGAAGGCAAGTCAGCATTTGAGGCTATCAAGCAAGCCATCGTCAAGCACCCACACTTATGAACCCTGATTTCTCAAGGGATTTCATATTGTATGCTTTTGCCAACATTGATAATATATCAGCCATGCTGATGCAAAGAAATGAAGGACTTGAGCAGCCATTAGCATTTTTCAGTCAAGGGCTTGAAGAGTATGAGGCGAGGTATACCTTTGTAGAAAAGCAAGTCCTTGCAACAGTAAGAAGCCTCCAGAAGTTCAGGGCAATGCTATCCAACAACAAGATCCACCTTATGGTGTCTCATCTTGGAGTAAGAGACTTCCTTCTTAACAAGGATTTGGGCGAAAAAAGAGCTGGTTGGATTACTAAAGTCATGGAGTACGACGTGGAGATCAAGGTCACTAAGCTAGTAAGAGGTAAAGGATTATGTGAGCATATGGTTGATGACTTTCATGAAGACAAAAAGGTCATCTTGATAACACAAGATAACGTACAAGCAGATGCACCTCCACCTCACACTAGTTGGCTCTATGATATGACACACTTTTTGCTAACAGGTGAGTGCCCTCAAGGCATGGACAAAGCAAAAAGAAGGTATTTTAGACTTCAGTCCATACCTTATGCTTTAATTGATTGGGTTTTGTTCAGAAGAGACCTCAATGGAGTGCTCCTAAGGTGCGTAGATCATGATCAAGTAGCCAAGTTTTTGGAGCATTTCCATGATGAGCCTACAGGGGGTCATTTTGCTTCAAGAACTACTACATCAAAGATCATAAGGGCTGGTTACTACTAGCCCAACCTCTTCAAGGGTGCTTATGCATGGGTGAGGAGGTGTCAGGAATGTGCTCTCTTCACATGTAAGCAAAGGTTAGCAGCTTTCCCTCTCAACCTGATTCAAGTAGAGCAACCATTCATGCAATGGGGTTTGGATTTTATTGGTGTGATCAACCCCCCATCAAGTGCAGGGCATAAGTAGGTGCTTACTGCAACTGATTACTTCACCAGGTGGGTGGAAGCCATTGCATTGAAGGAAGCCAACGAAAGTGCAATCTTAGATTTCTATGACAACATTGTGACCAAGTTTGGTGTTCCATCCACTATCATATCTGATAATGCATTGGCTTTCCTTGGTTTGAAAACAAGTGAATGGGCTCTCAAAATGGGCATCTACCTCAGCACTTCCTCAAATTATTATCCTTAAGGAAACAGATTGGCTGAGTCCACAAAAAAAAATTGCCGAGGATTATCAAGAGGACCATGGAGGAGAATCACAGGACGTGGCACACCAAGTTGAAGACAGCCTTGTGGGCTGACCGGGTAACTCCTAAAGCTATTGTTGACAATTCTCCATATGTTCTAGTATATGGAAGGGAGGCCAAGTTACCCATTTCCCTTGAGTTGTCTGGATTAGAACTAGCCCATCAGCGGGAGCTGCTGGAGGATGAACCTATGAATGTGAGATTGACAGAACTCTCAGAGCTTGAGGAGACAAGGGACCTTGCGATGAAGACACTGGAGGCACATCAAGCTCAGGGCAAAAAGGCTTTTGACAAGAGAGCTACAGCAAGGACTTTCAAGGAAGGAGACCTGGTTCTCAAATGGGGCTCAAAAAAGGCCAAACCAGGCAACCATACCAAGTTTGACAGCTTGTGGAGTGGCCCCTATGTGATCCATGAACGCAAACAACATAACGCTTTTCAGCTCGCCCAACTAGATGGGGAGGTATTACCCATTCCAGTCAATGGGATCCATCTAAAGACTTGCTATTAAAGGAGTTTGCAGTCATTGTATATATTGTACCTTTTGTATAGCTTTTCATGTTTTTCTCTAAGTGCCTTGTGCACATCCATTTCAGTTGTCTGTTTTCCCTTCCCTAAGTGCCTTGAGCACAGTTTGTTTCGTTTCGGTTGTTCTTGTTGCTTCAAGGCAAATTTCCAGATAAAGTCAGCTTTGTACAAAAGCAGTGACTCCACGCCTAATGGATCGAATAAAGCAAATGCGCTGAGTTCTCAAGCATAGCAGGCATGTTTCCCTGTGAATCACTAGAAATGTTGGCCATTTATGGCCCACATATCAAAATTTGCCTAAGTATGAAAAATGGAGCTTTTAGGCAAGAAAATGGCAAGACTTTGGGTGGACTTCGGGTTTTCCAGAAATGACAACTTCGGGTTTCTGAGGGCACAGTGCAAATCGGGTTTCCAACAGTGCTTAACTTCAAAATGTTTTATAAGTAGAAGTAATTCAGGTTTACGAACCCGAGTTACTCATGGACAGTGTATTTTGGGTTCTCTAAGGAGCACTACTTAATTACTACATAAGTTGTGAGCAATCAGAGGCTCGACATAAGTAAAAGGGCTTGACAAACTCTATTTGGTCTCGAACTATAGTGCTTCTTGGGTTCTTCAAGGAACAAGTCACCTCAAAAAATCCAAAGGGCATTTTCAAAATGCTGAAGGGCCTTTTTAGGGCAAAAGGGACTAGTCAACTTTTTCGAAGGTCCTCTTCAACTTTTCTGAAGGGTCTTTCAAGAACCCGAAGGTACACTTCATAAATCCGAATGGCTTTTTCTTCTCCAAGTGGAGAGTTGCAAGTTTCCCGAAGGGTATGTTACCCTTCGAAAGGACCATTTCAAAATTCTCGAAGGGTATCTTTCCCTTCGGGAGGATCATTCGCGACAAATTGAAGATAAGCGACTAGCCGTTGGAAGTAGTCGGGTTTGAAAAGCCCAAAGTCTTAAGGCTTGGAAATAGAAACGTGAGAAGACTTCAAGATGGACAAGTCCGAAGTAAGTAAGCTTAGAGAATCCAAATTACTCTGCACAGAGTAAATCGGGTTTCTCCAAGTACTTTACTTAAAACGCTTTATAAGTAAAGGATCTGGGAAAGTCCGAAGTTGGAGAGATCAAAGAACCTGAATTACTCTGCATAGAGTAAATCGAGATTCTCCAAGTGCTCGACTTAAGCTTGGTCCAGCAATGCAAGAATCATGATGCAACGAATGGAAGGCTGCCACGTAGCGTAAACGGGAGCAAAAAGGACCAATCAGTAAAGGACAAGTGGCAAAATGATGACCAATAAGCACGAGAGAGTCCAAGCGGCTGGTAGCTGGAAATTATGAAGGCTCTCATACGCCATAGTTCGCTCCCCACAATTGCTGTTTGACGCTTAAATACAACATAACTTTTCAGACGCACCAAAGAAAAACTTAAAGACGGGAGGGGCTCGAGAGTATTGTCTAGTGATCTTGAGCGATGCATTAAGGGGCAACAAGGAAGTACAACGTGAGAGTTCCCGCCATCAACGACTTCTTTCTTCCCCTTCTCTCTTCCCCCTTTTCTATATAAATAGAGGCCTTGGAGCAAAGCAAATGATCTCAGGATTGGCGATAGAGTTACTCTGTAGAAATTGCTTTGTAAAAGACTCTTTTGAAGCAATACAAGGAAGACTTTTTCTGTTTTTGGCTAAAACAAGTGTGCAAATTTGGTTTCATTTGTAGAATGTATGATTGTCATTCATCACCTGCGATTGTTTTCAGCACCTTGATTTTGATCCTTTCGATTTTGTGTAGGATTGCGTGAAGTGTCTGTGTGTTGAGCTCTCCTTGAAGTGCTACTAGTTCATAGTGTCTCCCGTAGCCCTATTTTTGTTATCCTTCAAAGCGCAAGCTTCCCTTCAACCTCCATGCAAAAGCTCCATGCCTATGGCCTTGAGATAGACCCAAAATACCCTGTGTCCTTTTTGGATTCATCAATAGTTGACTCTTTTCCAGACCAAGTGGATCACTTCTTTTGGTGCATCACCTCCCTTAGCTTAAATTTCCTTTTCAGTCATCCTCCTACCTCTTTTCCTTAGCTGATAGTAGTTTTTAGTGTGAAATCAAGAGCTGAAGTAAAGCACCTGAGGAACTAGCCTCATAAAAAAACCTAGAGGTTCAACCTCACCATAGGATACCCACACCCTGAGGTTGTCCCCATGCTTGTAGCTGGAAGTGAGGGAGCCTGAAGAACTCTCTCACAAGGGTGCAATTCCAAGCTATAATAGTAACTTTTTAAAATGATAAAAAATGTGGTTTTTGTAACTACCTTCCTCATGTGCTTTAAATATGTGCTATGAAGCCATTATAAAGCACTTTTTGGAAGAAACCATACAAAATTTTGTAGAAAGGAAGATAACAGAAACTTTGTGTTCTATTTTCAAACAACGAATATAGAGGAATTATTCAAACCTTTGTGTCTCATAATTTCTTCAGCCATCTCGTTTACTTTGTTGATTTAGATTTTCCCACCATTCTAAAAATTATTGTTTGCAATTTTCAAATGTCAAAATCTCTGATTAATTTCCCTTGAATATGTTATGAATGAATTTTGTGTTTATTTATTTAAGCATGTGTTTTTCTTTCTAAAAATCTCCTCTTATTTCATTTCTTCTCACTTAATACCAAACCCCCAAAAGAACTCCTCACTCCAAATGTATTTATGTAGATATTTTTTTGGCAAGTTTTGTTATTTTCAATAAATGAAGCGTTCCCTAATAATAAAGGAGGGATTTCATCATGTCACTATTTTTGAAACCTTTTTCTCCCAAAGACAAATTTCCTATCAACACTATGCATATTCAACATTCAAAGATACACCTCTTTTCACATTTTATATGGTTACATTTCTCCCCCCGCCCCGACCCACCCCACTTTATTCTAGTGATGAAACAAAGTGAAATACTAGGATAAATGAAAAATAGAAAGCATACCTAAACTTACTTGTAAGGGAAAAGCTCATGAAGTTGTGTGATGTTAGATGTGTGTATAGAGAGCATGCTACGATGTGTGAACATACAACTAAAAACATGAAGTAGATCATTTTTGACTATATATGTTATATCTAAAATAAGAGTGTACAAAATCTAAATAAAGGAAGATAGAGGAATGAATGCACCTCACCAAGTACGCAATCTAATACAAAACCTATTGTGATGCTAGATTGTGCTAAGTATGTATTGAATCTAGAGTAATATCACAAATGAAGCTAAGTGCTAAATTCTTGGGAGTGTGGCTCAAGAATTTAAAGGCTAACCCTTTTGCTCCATCATTTCTAGGTAAGTGAATTTAATGGATCATGTGTGTGCTTATTGATGTTTGGACTATATGTCCAATCCCTCTAAATAGGTGGCTCAAGAATACAAAGGTTAGCCCTTTGGCTCCATCATTGCCCCACGAAGTGAAGATATGAAGTGATACTAGTATAGAATAGATGTCATATAAGATGGATCATGGAGCCCATGAATGTGTTGAAAATTTGAAACTATGGCATGGAAAGCTGAATGTGTGCTGGAAACTAGGCCACTCTTAGCCATTTCGAAAGATGGAGATTAGGCTTTATAAAAGCCACTCCAAAATTGATGTACTAGGCTTATATGAAAGCCAAATCAAGAACTCAGGTAATCAAAAAGCTAAACTTGTATGAAGTTTAACTTGAATGTGATGCCAACCACCTATAGATAGAGTAAGGCACACAACTACTAAGACTGCTTCTAATAAACTAAACTTGAAAACAAAAGGTCAATGTGTCACACACATTGCCCCCAATCACTGGTGTTTGGAACATGGATTCTAATTTTGAATTGCTTATAAAATAGTGCTTCTTGGGTTCTTCAAGGAACAAGTCACCTCAAAAAATCCGAAGGGCATTTTCAAAATGCCGAAGGGCCTTTTTAGGGCCAAAGGGACCAGTCAACTTTTCCGAAGGTCCTCTTCATATTTTCTGAAGGGTCTTTCAAGAACTCGAAGGTACACTTCATAAATCCGAATGGCTTTTTCTTCTCCAAGTGGAGAGTTGCAAGTTTCCCGAAGGGTATGTTACCCTTCGAAAGGACCATTTCAAAATTCTCGAAGGGTATCTTTCCCTTCGAGAGGATCATTCGCGACAGTCCGAAGGGATATACAGGAGGCCCGAAGGGTCTTTGACCTTCTATAAAGTCCATTGCGAAGAGTCCAAAAGGCAATTTCAGAAGGAAGCTTCGGACAAAAAGTTCGAAGCAATTCTTTTAGACAAATTGTCCGAAGAACTTCCTTGGGAGTTTTGCTTGAAAGAAAAGCCGAAGGAATTCCTTCGGAAGAAAAACCCGAGACCAAGTGTCCAAAGGAAAAGACAGGTCAATGGACGTCAAAATAAAGATAAGCGACTAGCTGTTGGAAGTAATTGGGTTTGAAAAGCCCGAAGTCTTAAGGCTTGGAAATAGCAAAGTGAGAAGACTTCAAGATGGACAAGTCCGAAGTAAGCTTAGAGAATCCGAATTACTCTGTGCAGAGTAAATCGGGTTTCTCTATGTGTTGACGCAGTGGATTGCACCCTTGACAGGAGACCGAGCTCTTGCCTTCCACACGCAACAATGGAAACTCCCCTCTCGCCTGTGGGACCGACGACGCTGGGGGGAGAGTCTCTAGATAAGGGCTAGCTCCCTTTGATGTATCTATGAGGTCCTGGATTTCCCACTGCTAACAAATAAATGAAAAAAAGGGGGGGTTGAAAAGGGAGAAGGATGATGAAAACAAAACCTGAACCTAAACTTAAAAAGGTGATACACCAAAAAAGTTGATCCACTCAGCCTGAACATACACTTTTCACCAAGAAGAAGCTCTCATACACTTCATCTGATGTGGGAGACTCTTCTGTATCAGTGAGTCAGGGGTCCGTAGAGATACAGGGAGGAAGAACTGTCAAAGGTGTTCTGAGACACACTTTGGCAGCCTATTCACATGCGCCTATATTCCTGCTGTAGACACTTCTGGCAGACCTGCAGAAGAAGAAACTTCACAATGCACTAGACATGCTGGAATCGTTCTGTGAAAAGCACAAAAGAAAATGACTTAACACAAAAAGAATATAGACATATGCTTGAGTGCAAGTTCAAATGGAGGTAAAAATTGCTAAGTCTTGATTCAAGGTAAAATCCGGCAGAGTTCTGCCTTACAAGCTCGAGAGATTTTGGGTAGAGCTTTGCCTTACGGGCTAAGAGAATGGATCCCCTCTCAAAATGAGAAGTTTACAATAAATAGAGAGAGAAAAGAACTTGGCGCTTTTCTGGGAAAGACTTTGGCGCTCTTTTTTCAAGTGGCCCATGTGCGTTCCGAGCCTTGGAAAGAGGAAGCCGTTTGATTGTCGGTTCTTGCTTTGACTTTGGCATTCAAACATTAATGAGAAAGCATGGGCCGCGTCTCTTTTCTGCAAACAGACTGCTCTCTTCAAGGCAATTACGCGGCTTGTCTGCTCTTCAATGCAAAATGAAAAAAACGAGTCGCGCCGTTCACTGTTCGCGCCTCTTGATGATCAATCCGCAGACGCTGTGTCAACTACTGGAGTAACTCCTTGAGTTGACACCTTTCTTCGCCACTTGGATTGTTTTGTCTGCTTTTGCACTTTGCCTCTTCTTGGTTTTGTCTCTTTCTGGCTCCTTCGGCCCTCGGGGCTATCTTCTGCTAATTCCTCGCGCTTTCCCACTTGCCTTGGCCACTTTTTGCTGATTTCAATAAGTGACACGTGGCGCGTTCTGCTGTGAAACGGGCAGGACACGTGGCAGCGTCCGCTTAACTGATAGAAGCTTTAGACACCTTTTGAGAGTCCTGCGGAAGATGACACTTGGCAGCTTCCGCTGAGTTCTAGAAACAATATAGAAGCATTCGGGACTCATTCGGATTCCCACGGACGATGACACTTGACAGCTTCCGCTCTAGCAATTCGTTCGAGGCCCACCACAGTCTTTATTGAACGAAAGGGAGAGACCGCGGACGTTGACACTTGTTGGCTTCCGCCGAGCTTTACAAGGGACACGTGTTATGTTCCGTTGCTCTTAGAAAACCTGTCAAAACCTTCTGTAGTTGCCACTTGGCAGCTTCCACTCTCGGGCTTTTTCAGGTGTAAAATTGACGTTCGCGGGCCCGTCGCTGTTTGAGAACCAATGGCTAGTTCGCCGTGCTTGATTTTGACGTCTTCGGGCCCGTCACCCCTTGGAATTTCTTTGGCTTTGGAGAAGTGTCCATTTTGGCCGAGAGTTCCCCGCAAGGGCACCTGCCCTTCGGGGTCCTTCAGCGCCTTGGTCTTGAAATCCTTCGGGCAAAATGTCCGAAGGAATTCCTTTGGACATTTTGTCCGAAGGAGATCTCTTCCTTTGCTTTCTCCGCTTATTTCCTCGGGACTTTTCACTCGGCCACTTTTTCCGCGGATTTTCTCACGGCTACTTTTCCCACGGACAAAAAGTCTGCAAGAATTGTCTTGCTCGTTTCTTTCCTTCGGAGACTTTCTTCGGGTTTTTTACCCGCGGTTCTTTCCCAAATTTCTTCGGACTTTTTGTCCAAAGGAATTATGCCCTTGTCTTTTCTCTCGGCTGCCTTCGAAAAGTGCCCTCGGGAAAATTGGAAACGACCCTTCCGAAGGGTACTTCCTTTGCCTAAATCAAATTTCCAAAAAAAACTTACCTTTTCGGCTTTTCTCTGTGGCCTCTTTGCAAATGTTCCTTGCCCTCTGCAAGGACACTTAGAATGGTCCATTTTGCGTAAGTGGGAACTTGTCTCTACTTACAGAGTTCGTAGAAAACCTCCCTGCAGAGTCCGTAGAAAAATTCCCTGCAGAGTCCGTAGAAATCTTCTCTGCAGAGTCCGTAGAAATGGGCCTGCAGAGTCCGTAGAAATCCCTGCAGAGTCCGTAGAAACCTTCAAAACTTGTGCAAAATCAAAAATGTACTGGCTCAGAACAGCAAGGGGAAAAAGGGGGGACCGATTTTGGCCTGCAGAACCAAAATGGTCAACACTATGTACTTTACTTAACACGCTTTATAAGTAAAGGATCTGGGAAAGTCCGAAATTGGAGAGATCAAAGAACCCGAATTACTCTGCATAGAGTAAATCGAGATTCTCCAAGTGCTTGATTTAAGCTTGGTCCAGCGACGAGAGAATCATGATGCAATGAATGGAACGCTGCCACATGGCGTAAACTGGAGCAAAAAGGACCAATCAGTAGAGGACAAGTGTCACAATGATGACCAATAAGCACGAGAGAGTCCAAGCAGCTGGTAGCTGGAAATTATGAAGGCTCTCATCTGCCATAGTTCGCTCCTCACAATCGCTGTTTGACGCTTAAATACAACATGACTATTCAGACGCACCAAAGAAAAACTTAAAGACGGGAGGGGCTTGAGAGTATTGTCTAGTGATCCTGAGCGATGCATTAAGGGGCAACGAAGTACAACGTGAGAGTTCCCGCCATCAACGACTTCTTTCTTCCCCTTCTCTCTTCCCCCTTTTCTATATAAATAGAGGCCTTGGAGCCAAGCAAATGATCCTCGGATTGGCGATAGAGTTACTCTGTAGAAATCGCTTTGTAAAAGACTCTTTTGAAGCAATACAAGGAAGACTTTTTTTGTTTTTGGCTAAAACAAGTGTGCACATTTGGTTTCATTTGTAGAATGTATGATTGTCATTCATCACCTGTGATTGTTTTTAGCACCTTGATTTTGATCCTTTCGATTTTGTGCAGGATTGCGTGAAGTGTCTGTGTGTTGAGCTCTCCTTGAAGTGCTACTAGTTCATAGTGTCTCCCGTAGCCCTATTTTTGTTATCCTTCAAAGCGCAAGCTTCCCTTCAACCTCCATGCAAAAGCTCCATGCCTATGGCCTTGAGATAGACCAAAAATAGCTTGTGTCCTGATTGGATTCATCAATAGTTGACTCTTTTCCAGACCAAGTGGATCACTTCTTTTGGTGCATCACCTCCCTTAGCTTAGATTTCCTTTTCAGTCATCCTCCTACCTCTTTTCCTTAGCTGATAGTAGATTTTAGTGTGAAATCAAGAGCTGAAGTAAAGCACCTGAGGAACTAGCCTCAAAAAAACCTAGAGGTTCAACCTCACCATAGGATACCCACACCCTGATGTTGTCCCCATGCTTGTAGCTAGAAGTGAGGGAGCCTGAAGAACTCTCTCACAAGGGTGCAATTCCAAGCTATAATAGTAACTTTTTAAAATGATAAAAAATGTGGTTTTTGTAACTACCTTCCTCATGTGCTTTAAATATGTGCTATGAAGTCATTATAAAGCACTTTTTGGAAGAAACCGTACAAAATTTTGAAGAAAGGAAGATAACAAAAACTTTGTGTTCTATTTTCAAACAATGAATATAGAGGAATTATTCAAAACTTTGTGTCTCATAATTTCTTCAGCCATCTCGTTTACTTTGTTGATTTAGATTTTCCCACCATTCTAAAAATTATTGTTTGCAATTTTCAAATGTCAAAATCTCTGATTAATTTCCCTTGCATAGTTTATGAATGAATTTTGTGTTTATTTATTTAGGCATGTGTTTTTCTTTCTAAAAATCTCCTCTTATTTCATTTCTTCTCACTTAATACCAAACCCCCAAAAGAACTCCTCACTCCAAATGTATTTATGTAGATATTTTTTTGGCAAGTTTTGTTGTTTTCAATAAATGAAGCGTTCCCTAATAATAAAGGAGGGATTTCATCCCGTCACTATTTTTGAAACCTTTTTGTCCCAAAGACAAATTTCCTACAACACTATGCATATTCAACATTCAAAGATACACCTCTTTTCACATTTTATATGATTACATTTCCCCTCGCCCCCCGGCCCCCTCACCCCCACTCTATTCTAGTGATGAAACAAAGTGAAATACTTAGAAAGCATAAAGGAAAAATAGAAAGCATACCTAAACTTACCTGTAAGGGAAAAGCTCATGAAGTTGTGTGATGTTAGATGTGTGTATAGAGAGCATGCTACGATGTGTGAATATACAACTAAAAACATGAAGTAGATCATTTTTGACTATATATGTTATATCTAAAATAAGAATGTACAAAATCTAAATAAAGGAAGATAGAGGAATGAATGCACCTCACCAAGTACGCAATCTAATACAAAACCTATTGTGATGCTAGATTGTGCTAAGTATGTATTGAATCAAGAGTAATACCACAAATGAAGCTAAGTGCTAAATTCTGGGGAGTGTGGCTCAAGAATTTAAAGGCTAACCCTTTTGCTCCATCATTTCTAGGTAAGTGAATTTAATGGATCATGTGTGTGCTTATTGATGTTTGGACTGTATGTCCAATCCCTCTAAATAGGTGGCTGAAAAATACAAAGGTTAGCCCTTTGGCTCCATCATTGCCCCACGAAGTGAAGATATGAAGTGATACTAGTATAGAATAGATGTCATATAAGATGGATCATGGAGCCCATGAATGTGTTGAAAATTTGAAACTATGGCATGGAAAGCTGAATGTGTGCTGGAAACTAGGCCACTCTTAGCCATTTCGAAAGATGGAGATTAAGCTTTATAAAAGCCACTCCAAAATTGATGTACTAGGCTTATATGAAAGCCAAATCAAGAACTCAGGTAATCAAAAAGCTAAACTTGTATGTAAGTTTAACTTGAACGTGATGCCAACCACCTATAGATAGAGTAAGGCACACAACTACTAAGACTGCTTGGAATAAACTAAACTTGAAAACAAAAGAAGGTCAATGTGTCACACACATTGCCCCCAATCACTGGTGTTTAGAACATGGATTCTAATTTTAAATTGCTTATAAAATAGTGCTTCTTGGGTTCTTCAAGGAACAAGTCACCTCAAAAAATACAAAGGGCATTTTCAAAATGCCGAAGGGCCTTTTTAGGGCAAAAGGGACCAGTCAACTTTTTCGAAGGTCCTCTTCAACTTTTCTGAAGGGTCTTTGAAGAACTCGAAGGTACACTTCATAAATCCGAATGGCTTTTTCTTTTCCAAGTGGAGAGTTGCAAGTTTCCCAAAGGGTATGTTACCCTTCGAAAGGACCATTTCAAAATTCTCGAAGGGTATCTTTCCCTTCGGGAGGATCATTCGCGACAGTTTGAAGGGACATGCAGGAGGCCCGAAGGTTCTCTGACCTTTCGATAAAGTCCATTGCGAAGAGTCCGAAAGGCAATTTCAAAAGGAAGCTTCCGACAAAAAGTTCGAAGCAATTCTTTCAGACAAATTGTTCAAAGAAATTCCTTGGGAGTTTTGCTCGAAAGAAAAGCCGAAGGAATTCCTTCGGAAGAAAAACCCGAGACCAAGTGTCCAAAGGAAAAGACGGGCCAATGGACGTTAAAATAAAGATAAGCGACTAGCCATTGGAAGTAATCGGGTTTGAAAAGCCCGAAGTTTTAAGGCTTGGAAATAGCAAGGTGAGAAGACTTCAAGATGGACAAGTCCGAAGTAAGTAAACTTAGAGAATCCGAATTACTCTGCACAGAGTAAATCGGGTTTCTCCAAGTACTTTACTTAAAACGCTTTATAAGTAAAGGATCTGGAAAAGTCCGAAGTTGGAGAGATCAAAGAACCCGAATTACTTTGCATAGAGTAAATCGAGATTCTCCAAGTGCTCGACTTAAGCTTGGTCCAGCAACGCAAGAATTATGATGCAACGAATGGAACGCTGCCACGTGGCGTAAACTGGAGCAAAAAGGACCAATCAGTAAAGGACAAGTGGCACAATGATGACCAATAAGCACGAGAGAGTCCAAGCGGCTAGTAGCTGGAAATTATTAAGGCTCTCATCTGCCATAGATCGCTCCCCACAATCGCTGTTTGACGCTTAAATACAACATGACTTTTCAGACGCACCAAAGAAAAACTTAAAGACGAGAGGGACTTAAGAGTATTGTCTAGTGATCCTGAGCGATGCATTAAGGGGCAACAAGGAAGTACAACTTGAGAGTTCCTGCCATCAACAACTTCTTTCTTCCCCTTCTCTCTTCCCCCTTTTCTATATAAATAGAGGCCTTGGAGCCAAGCAAATGATCCTCGGATTGGCGATAGAGTTACTCTGTAGAAATCGCTTTGTAAAAGACGCTTTTGAAGCAATACAAGGAAGACTTTCTGTTTTTGGCTAAAACAAGTGTGCACATTTGGTTTCATTTGTAGAATGTATGATTGTCATTCATCACCTGCGATTGTTTTCAGCACCTTGATTTTGATCCTTTCGATTTTGTGTAGGATTGCGTGAAGTGTCTGTGTGTTGAGCTCTCCTTGAAGTGCTACTAGTTCATAGTGTCTCCCGTAGCCCTATTTTTGTTATCCTTCAAAGCGCAAGCTTCCCTTCAACCTCCATGCAAAAGCTCCATGCCTATGGCCTTGAGATAGACCCAGAATAGCCTGTGTCCTATTTGGATTCATCAATAATTGACTCTTTTCCAGACCAAGTGGATCACTTCTTTTGGTGCATCACCTCCCTTAGCTTAGATTTCCTTTTCAGTCATCCTCCTACCTCTTTTCCTTAGCTGATAGTAGATTTTAGTGTGAAATCAAGAGCTGAAGTAAAGCACCTGAGGAACTAGCCTCATAAAAAAACCTAGAGGTTCAACCTCACCATAGGATACCCACACCCTGAGGTTGTCCCCATGCTTGTAGCTGAAAGTGAGGGAGCCTGAAGAACTCTCTCATAAGGGTGTAATTCCAAGCTATAATAGTAACTTTTTAAAAAGATAAAAAATGTGGTTTTTGTAACTACCTTCCTCATGTGCTTTAAATATGTGCTATGAAGCCATTATAAAGCACTTTTTGGAAGAAACCATACAAAATTTTGTAGAAAGGAAGATAACAGAAACTTTGTGTTCTATTTTCAAACAGCGAATATAGAGGAATTATTCAAAACTTTGTGTCTCATAATTTCTTCAGCCATCTCGTTTACTTTGTTGATTTAGATTTTCCCACCATTCTAAAAATTATTGTTTGCAATTTTCAAATGTTAAAATCTCTGATTAATTTCCCTTGCATATGTTATGAATGAATTTTGTGTTTATTTATTTAAGCATGTGTTTTTCTTTCTAAAAATCTCCTCTTATTTCATTTCTTCTCACTTAATACCAAACCCCCAAAAGAACTCCTCACTCCAAATGTATTTATGTAGATATTTTTTTGGCAAGTTTTGTTGTTTTCAATAAATGAAGCGTTCCCTAATAATAAAGGAGGGATTTCATCCCGTCACTATTTTTGAAACCTTTTTGTCCCAAAGACAAATTTCCTACCAACACTATGCATATTCAACATTCAAAGATGCACCTTCTCTAGCAAAGAAACCTCAAGCAACGATAAAACCATATCAAATTTAGGAAATAATGGGCACTCATAATTGATTTATGTTGTTACATAGAGTTGTCAGAACGGGTCAACTCACTCACTAAGATAGATGGTTCACCAAGGCTCAACTAGGAAACAAGTTTCCAGACTCGCTTCCTAGACTTACCACAATCGTGACTATTCCGTTTCAAGGTGGGGTGAATGATACAAGTCGATTCTCCAAATACGCTTCTAGTGGTATTGCCAAGCTCATTCTCATGGACTGCAATAATGACAGCTCGTGTTCTATGGTCGGTGGTGCTTCTAAACCACCTCCAGAGGTTCACAATATCTCCATGGTCATCAATCCATTCCACCAAATGCTGCACACACATTTCCATTGGCATATGACAATTTGGGAAGATCTGATGTGGTGCCATCCAAGCCTACACTAAACCTTACGCAATTTCCATCATTGGCTTTGGCAAGACACCTACATACCAAATCACTAAGGTTAACTCACAACATGGTACCATCAAGTGCCAATAGTGTTGTTGCCTTTGTTCCTAATGGGGCAAAGACCCCCATATGAACTGAGGGGTTCCCCTCGCAAGGTTGAGAAGCAACACCCTGATGAGATGCGAAGCAACGCCATGAAGACCAGATTTGACCATTACAATCTAACAATGTTCAGCCTAACCATTTGTAGGTGAAGAGTCACACATGGAAGAGCAACTCTTCCATCTTCCTCGATTAATGACTCCCTCCTGAAGGAAGTCGTTGGGCATTGGCTATGTTCTTTTCTCAATGTATTTTTTGGCTACAACAATATCAATATTATGTAGGAAGATAGACTGAAGACAAACATCTTGGCCGAAAATGGAATCTGTGCTTACAACAAAATGTTGTTTGGACTAAGTAATGCACCTAAGACCATCCAATGCATCATCTTGCACATCTCCAAGAAAAAGACTACAAGGAATTTTGAAGAATTCTGGACGATTGGTGCATCTATGGTCCCAATGAATCACACCTAAAGGCTTTGGTTGAATGCTAAGGTTTATGTAAAGAGGGAAAGTTTGCCCTGAATGCAAAATAAAGTATGTGCATGGTCTCACATGGTAAACTGTTGGGTTATATGGTCTAGAGAGCTGGACAAAAACAAATCCTAATAAGATTTGAGTTGTGGTGTGAATGGAGGCACTCTGATACGTGACTATGTCAAGTCTTTCCTAGGTCATGCAAACTACTACTAAAGGTTCATAAGGAATTTTGTGTAATTGTCACACCCCATGATGTGCAAGATAGTTGTTCCAATGGACACAAAGGAAACAGAAGGCGTTTGATCAATTGAAGGTGAGGTTGATCAATGCACCTATGCTGGCATACCCAAATTGGAATAAAAAAATCCATATGGATGCCTTGAAAGCTGGGATTGGTTGTACACTGCCACAAGGAGCACCCAATATACTTTTCCA
Source organism: Torreya grandis (assembly GCA_037957365.1). Taxonomy (NCBI): domain Eukaryota; kingdom Viridiplantae; phylum Streptophyta; class Pinopsida; order Cupressales; family Taxaceae; genus Torreya; species Torreya grandis. The sequence goes on along the minus strand of JARHVA010000714.1, from coordinate 4,110,376 downwards.
ACCAAATATTGTCCAAACGGAAACCAATTATAGTACAAAGGAGCAAAAAGAACTTGGTATTGTTTACTCCAGGGAAAATTTTAAGGAATGGGATTTTTTAACAATTATTTAATAGTATGCAAATCTTTTTAGATCATAAAATAGAAAAGATATGTATGGTAGGCAAATTCTAAGGAAAAACATAGAATTTACTACTAATACATATATATCTTGATGAATTTAACAACATTAAGTACATTTTATTGGAAAATTTGGCAAATATCTTTTCAAAAAATTGTTTATTGGTGAATTTAAAAATTGGAACATTTATAAAAAAATTAGCCAATTGGCAAAAACAAACCCATAAAAAACATCCTACATTACTTTGCTTGGAAAAATACAAATTAAAAAATGATTAAACACTTTAGGAGTTAGGCATTTAATGAGCTAAAGCTAGTTGGTACAATATTTAATATGGTAAAGGAAAGTTTTACATTTAATTTTTAACTCCTAAAGGATCCCATTTGACATCAATGTACTTCATTAGAGTTACCTATATAAGGAGCTCTTGTCTATTATTCTCACATATGATTATCTTGATCGTAGAAACAAAACTCACGAATAAATCGCGATTACTCTTGAATCACTGGTAAAAAATGCTTTATTCTCTTGAAAACTTGTTGTTTTTATGCAGTCAACCCCTTGCCAATAGGGAAGTGTTGAAAATCGTGGAAAATCACCACAAAATCATTAAAAAACACGATTTAAAAAAATGATTTAAACTGCTATTTTTTTTCAAATATATATACCAAAAACAATTTTTTTTTGTTCATTTTTGCTTCATTTTCACAGATTTTTGCCATCAAAGAGAAAATTTTCGAAAAACAATTTGAGGAATAAGAACTTTAAGATTTTCAGCAAGAGGTCCAAGATTATTAATGAAAAATTCAAAAAAATTACCTAACATTGAAGAAAATCAAGTTATGACTTTTTTTATATTGAATATGTTCAAATTTAATAAAAACCATAAAAAATATAGTTGTTCCCTAACCCTAACAGTTAGGGTTAGGGTTAGGGTTAGGGTTTTTTAATATTAAAAATTAACCCTAACCTTAATCCTAAAAGGCTTACGGTTAGGTTTTATTAATATTTAATATGTTCGAATTTAATTAAAATTAAAAAATATACTTGTTCCCTAACCCTAACAATTAAGTTTAGGATAAGGTGTTTTTTAATATTAAAAATTAAACCTAACCCTAACCCTGACCCTAAGAGGTTTAAGGATAGGTTTTTTGATATTTAATATGTTCAAATTTAATATAAATTAAAAAATATAAAAATATACCTATTCTCTAACCCTAACTGTTAGGGTTAAGATTTTTTAAAATATTAAATCTAACCCTAACCCTAACGCTAATGGTTAGGGTTAGGATTTTTTTAATATTTAATGTGTTCGAATTTAATAAAAATTAAAAACTATAAAAATATACATGTTCCCTAACCCTAACCCTGACCATAATGGTTAAGGTTAGGGTTAGGGTATTTTTTAAATATTAAAAATTAAACCTAACCCTAACCCTTGTAGACTAGGAATTTGACTCAAATGAGGATGGTTAGTTTGGTGTTAGTTCCAAAAATGAAATCAAAATTGAAATAAACACACTAACATAACATCTATAGGCCTAGTTACTAGGGGGAGCTTAGTTAACAAAACGTGAATGAAAAACACAACTAAAAAGCAAAATAAACCTCTTTTTCACCTTCGTTGGATACTTGAAAATGCTTGTTGCAGTGGCTTGCTCGGTTTGTGCTTATGAAGTCTGCATCAATGAAAGCTTGGCTACCTCCATCTCTCCTTAGCACCTTGTGTCTTTGGCTTGGCTTGGCTCAATATTTGGACATTATAACACTAATTTGCATGAAGCTTTGGAATCAATTTAGCATTATAACTTTGGCATGTGAGAGTTTAAAACTCAATAGACAAGGCCTCCTATTTATAGATTTTTGGAATGGTTTGAGGATCAACCATGACCATCCATCTCAAGATTGAGATGTGTGGCCATGAATAAATTCAAATATGAAATTCATTCTACAAATATCCCTATTAATATTGTTGATGCTGTGGATTGCACCCTTGACAGAAGGCTGAGCTTCTGTCTTCCACGCAGCACAATGGAGACTCCTCTCTTCTCTGTGGGTCTGGCAAAACTGAGGGGAGAATCTCTAGATAAGGGCTAGCTCTCTTTGATGCATCTATGAGTTATTCTAGTACTATTGCTAATATATATAGAGTGTGGGGGTTGAAAAGAGATAAGGATTACTGAAAACAGAACCTAAACTAAACGGTGATGCACCAAAAATGGTTGATCTACTTAGCTTTGACATACATTTTACACCAAGAACAAACTGATATACACTTCATTTGATATGAGAAACTCTTCTGCATCAGTGAGCTAGGGGTCCTTTTGAGATACAGGGAGGAAGAACTACCAGAGGTGTTCTAAAACACGCTATGGCAGCCTGTTCACATGCGCCTATACTCTGCTGTGGACACTTCTGGCTGACCTGCAAAAAGAGAACTCACAATACACTAGACATGCTGGAATCATTCTGTGAAAGCATGAAAGAAAATGACTTAACACAAGACAAAACCATAGACATATGCAAAAGTGCAAACTCAAAATGGAGGTAAAAATGCTGTCTTGATTCAAGGTAAAATCCTACAGGGCTTCGCTATACAAGCTGAGAGATGTCTTCTCAAATGAGAGTTTACAATATATATAGAGAAAGAGGAAGCAATGGCGCCCCTTTTTTACAAGTGGCCCATGCTGCGTTAAAAACATTGGGAAGATGAAGTTGCTGAAAGAACATGTTGTGTCAGTGGCCAGTCTTGACTTTGGCATTCAAACATTATTGTGAAAGCATGGGCAGCGCCCCTTTGTCTGCAAACAAGACCGCTTCTTAAAGACATTCACGCAGTTGTCTGCTCATCAATGCAAAGTGTGAAAAAAATAGGCCGTGCCTTCACTGTTCGCGCTCCTTGATAACCACTTGGCGGAGACTATTTCAACCGCTGGAATAACTCCTTGTGCCGACACCTTCTTTTGCCACCTGGACTGTTTTGTCTGCTTCTGCGCTTGGCTTTTGTCCCTTCCCAGCTTTTGTCTTTTCCTGGCTCTCTCGGCCCTTGGGACTATCTTCTATCAATCCTTGGCTCTTCGGGCTCCTTTCTCGACGGTCTCTTCCTTTTGGCCTTAAGCCCTTTGAACTCCTTCGGATTCGCGCTCAATCATTTAAAGATCAACGGTTACTTGACTGCCTCAAAGTTGACGTTTGCGCGCCCGTCGTGATTTGAAAGCCAATGGCTATTCCATCGTCGTGAGTTTGACGTTTGCGGGCCCGTCACCCCTTTGTAATTCCTTCGGCTTCACTTTCCGAAGTGTTCCTTTGGACTTTTTCTGAAGGATATCTCCCCTTTCTTTTTCTTTGTTCGGGCTCTATCGTTGAACCCTCCCGAAGGGAAGGTGTCCCTTCTGGGCTTGGAGAAAGTCCCCCTTTTGGCAGCCGAGAGTCCCCCGCAAGGGCACTTGCCCTTTGGGATCCTTTGGGTTGCCTTGGCCTCTCAATTTCTTCGGACATTTTGTCCGAAGGAATTGTTCCCTTTATGTTTTGCCGCTTGCTTTCTTTCGGTCGGGCCTTCCCTTCAGGCAAATTCCTTCGGACAAAATGTCCGAAGGAATTCCTTCGAACTTTTGTCTGAAAGAATTTCCCGAAGCATTTTGCCAAGGATTTCTTTTCGAAGGTTTTCTCTTGTTTGGTTTTTTGCCTTGTGAATTTCTTCGGACAAAATGTCCGAAAGAATTCCTTCGGGCATTTTGTCCGAAGAAATTCACACTTGGTTCTGCATGGATTTTCTTCGGACAAAAAGTTCGAAGAAATCCTTTGCATCTTTTTCTTTAAGAATTTCCTTCGGACAGAAAGTCTGAAAGAATTCTTTGCCTTGGTCTTTCCTTTTTTGAAGGAAACCTACCCTCCGCAAAGGTACTTTGGGTCTTGAACAACCCCTTCGAAACTTCTGATTTGGTCTTGCCACCCACCGAAGTGCCCTTCAAAGAAAATCTGTTGCCCCTTTATCGAACTGTGTAGGCCATTTCGGGCTTTTTAGCTATGACTTTGAACCTTTCAATTGAACTTGAACCGTTTTTTGGAGTTCAGCAGTTCAATGGTTCAATACAGAGTCGGGTTCACTTAGTCTCCTTTTAAATTCGATGCATCGTTGAACCTACTATTTGAACCAACCGCTTGAACCAAAGGTTCAATATTTCAATATTTCTAAGTTCAAAGTTCAAAGCTCCTCTTTTTTGCCTTGTTCACTTTCCTGAAGGTGCTTGATGCCTTCAGCAAGGGCACTTTGCCTTTGGAGCCTGCTGAAAGACTTGCATCCCTTTAGAACCGGCCCATTCCTTTTTGCCGAAAAGAACTGTGCAAGGCAATTGCTCGAAGTGAAATAAGCTCCATATTGAAACAAAACCTACAGGTCTTGGATCTCTCAACTCTTTATAAGACCAGGACTATTGCAAAGGGAAAAAACACGATTGCAGCGAGGTGAAGATATTAAAGACTGGGACAAGGAAACAAAAGGAAGACCATTTTTTTTTGGCCTGTTGGACCAAAAATAGTCAACAAATATTTGGGATAGAGGGGCATTGAATAGGCATGGAGGGTCTTAATGAGGCATGGGAGACCCATAATTTTGATGTTTTATGCATTTATGATTTATGGATGCACTCCATATGATAATGTCACCTGATGATGCAGTTAATAGAAATCAATTTTCAATAAAGATTTATTCAACAAGTTCCATGAAAAATTAACTTAAGGCCCTAATTTGGTTTAATTAGCCTAAAACATGATTAGTCAATTTTGGTGCAAATTTTGGCTCTTAGTGCACAAATTAATCAAATTGGTCAAAAAGTCTTGTTATTAGCTCGAAATTTGACTGAATTGGAATTGGGAGTCAATGTTAGATGCATTGAAACCATATTCCCATTTAGGATGTTACCAACACCAAATAACAAAGGCACATGTCTCGTGCAAGAGATTTGACAGAAAAAAGCAATCCAGAGCACCTAGATGCGAAATTGACATTTTGACTCGAAATGATCTGATCAAAGTTAGCTGGCCTATAAATTGCATTGTCCCATTTAATGATACTCTGGCCAAAATCGGCACTTGAATATATGAATTTCACTCATTCAATGCATTTTAATGTTTTTAGACCAAATTGTGCACTTTGATGAAAATTGGTCAAAACCCTGGTTGGAGGTTATTTGTGGCCAGATTTAGGTGTTTACAACCCTAAGAGGTTTAGGGTTATTTTTTTAATATTTAATATATTCAAATTTAATAAAATTAAAAAATATAAAAAATATACATATTCCTTAAACCTAACCCTAATAGGGTTAAGGTTACGATTTTTATTTTAAATATTTAATGTGTTCAAATTTAATAAAAACTTTTTAAAACACATGTTACCAAACCCTAACCCTATTCCTGATAGGATTAGGATTAGGGTTATTTTTTATTTTTATTTTTTAAATATTAAATTATGTCACATTTAATATGAACTTTGAAAAATAGCTAATTTTTTGCAATGAATTTTTATTTTTTAATACAAAATAATAAATGTTTTTACATTATTTTCTTGTGTATGCATTAAATACTAACAATTGCAGGAATGCAAAATATTTAGAGTTAGGGATAGAGATTTGTTTTAATATTAAAAATTAAGCTTAACCCTGAGCCTAATAAGGTTAGGGTTAGGATTTTTATTTTAAATATTTAATATGTTCAAATTTAATAAAAACTTTTTAAAAACATAACTTGTTACCTAACCCTAACCCTTTCCTGTTAGGGTTAGGATTAGGGTAATTTTATATTTTTATTTTTTAAATATTAAATTATGTCACATTTCAGATAATTTTTATAAAACATAGCCAATTTTTACAATGAATTTTTATTTTTTAACGCAAAATAATAAATGTTTTTACATAATTTTATTGTGTATATATTAAGTACTAACAATTGTAGGTACACAAAATACTACTTGAAAAAACAAAAAACAAAGCATCTCTAAAACACCTTTTCTATTCTTCTCTTTTTCTTCTTTGAGATTTGTTGTTCGACTGTGAATCCGATGCAGGGGGTTGTAATGCCAGATAGGTGTCATGCCTACGAGCTCTGAACTATCCCTTGTGAATAGATATTCTATTAAATAGACCCAAGATATTTCACGTGCCATTTCTCTTAGTGCCACTCTATTCTCATGTATCAACCTACTCTTACGTACACTCTCTTCCATGTACTATCATTCTTCCATGTACCTTTAGGTATATAAGAAGGTGAGGTGTATAGAAAGGTTTAATATATCGAGAGGCAGGATATATTAAGAGAATTGTTCTTCCGTACCATTACTCTTCTACATACCTAAGGGTATATAGGAAGGTGTATGGTATATTGAAAAATTTGGCTATTGAAGAATTAGGTATATCAAAAGACATGAGTGATAAGGGTTTCTTCTAGGAGTGATAAGAAAAAACTAAATATCTTCAAAACATTTCAGTACCTAAACAAATTTTTTTATTCACACTGTAGATTTGATCATTATGCCATGTAAGAAATATTTTGCATGGAACTATGGCACCCCAATCGATAGCAACATAAATAAGATCAAATGCAACTTTTGTGAACATATATGCACTGGAGGCAATACAACTTCAAGTGGGATTTGACGAGATAACGAGGGCATGAAATTGCACCTTGCAGTACCGCATGTCCTATAGATATCACCAATCAAGCTATAACAACATTCTAGAGATATTCAAAGTCTAAGCCAAAACGGCAAGAACAGGGACAAAAGTAGGTTGTAAAATTTTGAATGCAAGGGGTAATCAATTTGATGACACACCAGGGCCATCAACAAAACATGAAAATGGAAATGAGAGGTCTAAAATGTCCCCTAGATTAGTACCTTGTGGGCCAACACAGGCGGAGGAAACATTTATGTCTTTTCTAGCCCTTGCACTACCCGTGAAGCACAAACCACACTAGAGAGTACAAGTTGGAAAAAACTATGCACGAGCAAGCAAAGAAGACAATTTTTAAATTTTGGTACTCTTCTAGCTTGTCATTTAATGTGGCCAGATCTCCATATTGGCAAAGTATGTTGGATGCAATTGCAATTGAAGGTCCTGGGTTCACAGCCCCATCATATAAAGCTTTGCGAATAGATTTGTTGAAAAATGCCGTACAAGATGTGAACGATGTCTTTGCAGAATATCACAAGGAATGGGCACAATTGGGATGCACTATCATGTCAAATGGATGACAGATAGAAGGAATCGCACATTGGTCAACTTCCTTGTGTCGTGTGACATTGGCACAGTGTTTCTTAAGAGTCTCAATACATCTGATTTGATAAAAATGGGCGAGACACTATTTCATCTATTTGATGAGGTTGTGATTGAAATGGGGCCACAAAATGTGGTCTAATTCATTACTAATAATGTTGTTGATTGTGTAGCCGCTAGAAAGCTTCTTATGGACAAATGTGCAATTATATTTTGGACTCCATGTGTAGGACATTGTCTTGATTTGATCTTGGAGGACATATGTAAAATTCCATAGGTGAAAAAAGTTTTACAAAAGGCCCACACAATCACAAAGTTCATATACAATCACACAAGGGTGCTCAGTATGATGCGCACATTCACAGAGGGCAATAAAATTCTTCGGCCAAGAGTGACATGGTTTGCAACTCGCTTTCTTGCCTTGCAAATTTTTTCTCAACAACAAATGAATTTGGAATGAATGTTCATTTCAACTAAGTGGGTGACATTTTAACTTTGCGAAACATATGGATGGCAAAATAGTGAATGACTATGTTTTTTTTTTGTATTTTTGGGAAGAGATAGAGTAAATTGTGTTATTCTTCGAGCCTCTAGTTCGAGTTTTGAAACTCGTTGATGGGGATAAATCCCTCATGGGTTATTTATGAGTCAATGGATAGGGCCAAAAAAGCTATTAGGGGCAGATTGCAGAATAACGAGGCCAAGTACATGCCATTATGAGAGATCGCTGATAATAGATGGAATCAACAAATGCATTCTCTCCTCCAGACAATCGGATACTTCTTGAATTCAACATTGTTCTATAGTGTCTCATTTCAAGACGATGCAGAGGTGACAAAGGGCCTATTTAAGTGCATGAAGAGAATGTTTTCTATTTAGCAGGTCTTTGAAGAAGCTATGGGAGAGTTGATGTACAAGCAAGGGGTTTCTTCTCTAGTAAGACTGCCATCATAAGAAGGAAGACCTTCCACCCAGGTGGACAATTTTTTACATACGTACAGTTAAAGTGTTAAATTTTGACTAGATTGTGCATATTACAATATTGACAAAATCTATTTTTGTAGCACAATGGTGGGATTTCTTTGGCAAAAAAATCAAACACCTTCGAAGGAAGGCAATGCAAATTTTGAGTCAGCCATGCGGTTCATCCGCTTGCAAGAGTAATTGGAGTGTATTCAAGCATATAGATGTAAAAAAAATGCAATCGACTCACTCAATAATGGTAATGATTTGGCATTTGTCCACCACAATTTTTGCTTGAAGATGAAGAAAGATCAAATTTAATAACTATTGCATTTCTAATTCTCAATTCATATGAAAAGTTAATTTAAATTCTTGTAAAGTATTATTCGCCAAAGTCACTAACATATGCATTTTATTTTATAATGTTAGGTACCATCAAGGTAGATCATCCGATCAACATTGACGAGATCGATCTAGATTCCGAATAGCTCAAAAATAATGAAGAGCATCTTATTGAAGATTTTGACTTCAACATCATGGATGATGTTGGGTTCGACATTGAGGTCATCTCTCAAATTAGGAGAGGCTTGAACCGTGGAGATTGGTTCCCACAATACATGATGATTGGATCCCCAAGCATGAAGAGGAATATGAGATTTGCTTGAAGACACAAGAATACAAGGAGGAAAACCATTCGAAAGATAGGGAGGATGATGAAGATAGTTCGGGTTCAAAGGATGAGGAGAGACCCCAAATGACAACGTGCCAACAAGAGTAGCTATTTCCTTCAAACCCTTCTCAAAAATATTCCAAGTACCCCTTGTCAAGTGTTTCACTCCAAGGGACATTCATTGTTACATTTTCTTCTTCTATAGATACCATGTGTGTGACTCCTCATACTCAAATCTATACTAAGTAATTTACTTTGGTGACCAATCTTCCCAAGTCTCCTTGAGTACATATTTATAGCGACTATACCCAAGTTACACTGATTATGCATCCTTTACCAATGGCCATTCCCATAGGGTGTACCAGAGTTACTACAATTGGTTTGGGGGATAATGTGGTAGCACATGATGATGACCTAGACTTTGTAGCCACATGAGAATGACATTTTGGGGATATAGATAATTCAGATAAGCTTATGCCTAACGAACTATACATTCCTAAACTGCCCCTCATCTTTCCCTGAGTACAACCAATTGAGTCTCCTTGAATTCAGCAGTTGGGGCACACTCCCAAGCAAAGCAATCTAAGCACCAATCCTTGGTGGAGGAGTCTAAGCATCATTGCCAAGAGGGTTAACTTCACCTATAGATGATCCTTTAGCGGGCTCAGAGATGGAAGAGACTATGATATTGACTTGGGATCAGCCTATGTATCAGCAGGGTTGTATGAAGCGGGATCACACAAAATGGATATAGCAGGATGGGAGTGACGAGCAGGATTAGGATGATGAGGATAGGGAGGATGATGAGTCTAGAAACTCAAAGAGTATGTGTCAAAGGAGGCTAGTAGATACAATTATGAGTTCTAAATCCTTTCCTTGGGATATGAGTCACAGTCCGACATGAGCAGCAAAGAGTAGCAGGTTGCAATATCCAAGTTTTCCAGCATTGACCCACTATGGGCATAGACAAAAGGGTTTACTTCAATGAGAAGATGGAATAATTATATGCTGAGGCTATAGTAAACATGAGACAAGCTGGCATCCTATTCTAGAAGATTTAAGGGCAAAAAATATGATTTAGGACATTGTGGTAGAATATAACTTTGTCCGCGATGGTTGAGAGAAGCACTTCAAGGAGACCTATGATGAGAAAGAGTGGAAAGAGGACGATATCCCACATCTTAATGCAGGGTAGGTATCTAGCACACAGTGGACCAATGATTATGCACCTGTGTAGACAGCTTTGGACCAGTTAGCCTTCCTACATGCAAAGATTTGATGCTAATATACACTATCTTGACAGAGGGGTCAGAAGTTGGAGGCATTGGCGAAGAGGACAGATTTGGAGAAAGAAAATCAGCAGCGAAAAGAAAAGAATGAGCTGGATTCAAGTTATGTCATTCAACAAGTTGAGACGAAGAGATGGAAAGAATGGAGCATTAAATTTGAATATAAATAGGCTAACCAGCAATTATTGCGAATAAAAATTAAGGGCAGACAATGAAAATTTAGTAAAAGCATCAAATAATAAGGCAAAATCCATACGAGAGCTCCAAATACAACTTGAGCAGCAAGTCCACCTAGTAATGTAGCACAAGAAGAGCTCCAGGATTCTCAAAAACATAAATTAACATCTTCAGGCTAATTTGGATATAGAGATATATTCATATCAGCAGTTCTAGGCCTCTTTGCATAAAGAGAGACTGGCACCTGATGCAACCTAAGTAGCCTTGTATGAGATCAAGCACAAGGAACGAACTACGTTTGGAGTAGCCAAGCAGTTTCAGAACAAATTTATGCCATCTGAGAGGTCTGAATGCTCCTCATTCATTCAGGCGATTCTCTGAGGAAAGCTACTGCTACAACCACGATGCAAGATTTCACAGCGAATTCCAAAGACTACTTCCCCTGCTGCTCAGGATGCTACCTATCCCCCAACTTCCATCACAACACCAAGGGTGCTACTTCCTTGGAAAAAATTGGCTTCAGTTTATTTCCAAATAAAACCATACTTCTAGTTGCCAATCATTGATTTCTATCACCTTAAATATAACCTTACAAGCTCTAATTGCAACCTTTGGAGGAAGGATTGTGAAACTGTGATTTATGGGGATTTATCAGTGGTGATGAGAAGAACTTAATGATGCAAACGGGAAAGATTGGCACAGAAAGCAAGTTATGGCTCTTGGGCATATCTTCCTTCATGTCTCTAAAGAACTATTGTGTAATATCAAGAACAATGAATCGCCTAAGGTTGCATGGAAAACATTTGAGAAGCTCTTCAATAAGCCATGTGAGCACATGATTCCAACATGAGATTCATATGGTTGAGGAGGTTAAGTCGTTGCATGAGGACAATGTTGATTCTTCTAAAGAAGTCGCTTCACTTTGTAAATAGTTAGCCAATAAAAACAAGGACATCCCAAATCTAAAACTAATTAATAAATCCCGTGCAGAAAATTTAAAAGTGATCATGTGACAGATTGCATCAATAAAGATGCTACCATTGTTTCTAAAAAGTATGATGGGCATATTGATATTTGAAATCGTATAATTGATGTTATGAGTGGCAGTATTGAGAATTTCATGGATCAATTTATATAAAAAGAAGAAATACTTGGCCAATTGCAGCACGATATAGTGCAAGGAACCATTTCATCACAGGATGGTCTTTCTTCTTCCAATGATGTTTCCTCTGCTGCTTCCGATGAGATGCTTTCAACGATAGTGCTTTTGGTGATGATCATACTTCCAGTGATGTTATTTCTTTGAATACATCTCTCCATGATAATGCTTAGTACTAATGAATATACTTCTATTGGCATTAGTGAGTTTGAAATCCATACAAAAAAAATTGGTTCCAAGTTGCTTCAGCAGATGGGTTATAGAGATGGTAAATTTGGCAAGCATGGTTGGGCTGTTTTCAATCCCATTGAGCCTAAGATTAGACCAGAGAGGGCAAGCTTTGTCTACCATGAGACCACATGCACAGATGATGGTCAACATGGTCCTACTCCCATTGATTGATAGAAATATAAATCCTGAACCATAAATTGATGATTCCCATCCCAAGGAACTAGATAGTGAACCGTCTTAAGGGTTCTTTTAATTAGAAGAAATCCACAGCTAATCCATACAGGCATCCTCATTTTGGAGAGCATGCAAAAACCACAACTAAGACTTATAAGCATCCTCCTTTTGGAGAAAGGGGTCATTCTCGTTTTCAACCCAGATATCAACATTCCTATTAACAAGGATATTGGAATGCCAACCACTACATTCATTATTTGGCCATGACAAAGCATAGATGGAAAAATCTTGGGTAGTACCAGCTGTGAAGATTAGTTTTGAGGGATTAATGACTGGGCATGGTGATATAAGAGCTATTGTTTGAGGAAATTATATCATTAATTTACCTAAACAGTATACCCATTTGGTTTCCATGTGAGGTGATTCATTGTTGATTTGCATGACCATTGCTCCAATCTCTTCTTAGTTTCAATGGCCATTTTTGAGTTGTTGCTTCATTTCTGTTGCACATGGACATATATTCAGCACATATTGTTGGGAAAACCTTGTTGGGAATTGAAGCAGTTGTGGAGACATTGTCATTCTTGGAGCTAATCTTTCATGATGCTAGTTTGAGTATCTCCTTGATTACTAGATGTATATTAATACTTTACTTCTCGTTTACTTGTCATTAGGCAGAGAGACACCAGTAATTGTGGGACGTGGAAAGATCATCATTGGATCATGTTTTCTTATGAAGCACATGCACTTTTCTTGGAGTTTCATTCCAACATTTATTTATTATCATCATCCTCTGAGAGATATCTTGTTAGTAGGAAAGTTGTCATTAGATGGGCATGTTATGTTGACACCTTTCTTTCTCATGCCCCCAAGTCAAGAGTGATGGAGGAAGCTAGTATGAGGAAATATTGACTAGTAATCTCACGAGTTGTCAACTTACGACATCCTTAAAGGCATAGTAGAAAAAAAGGGGAACCGCGGTTACTCGGCAACCAAAAATTGTGACCCGTACTCAGGACTTGGCAATTACACGACATTACTCGGCACTTTTATCGCTACTTAAAAAAAATATCTAAATTCATAAAATACAGTGAAATATCTAAAAAAATGAAATGAATTTAGAGAAATGAATGTAGAGATTAAGAGAACACATAACTTAGAGTCATAAACATGCTTTATAATTTAGAATACTATAAATTAGACACTAAACACTATAACTAATACCAAACAAAACTTAAAATAATCTAGATATTTATAAAAGACTCTACAAAATTAAAAACTTCAGACTAACTATATCCGACTATAACTACGACCTAATAAAAGCAATATTAAAAAATAACCCAAACTAAACTTAAGACCTAAAACCACTATCCATTCAAAAGACTACAGACTTAAAACTAATATGAATAAAACCCTAAAAGAGACTACCTAATCTTTATCATAACCGTCCACCATAGATATTGGCGGTGTGAGGCATGAACGACATGAGAGTTTCAATTCTGTTGACTATAGATGAGGCGAGGATTGTCGCGACGCAGGTTGGAGATGAGATGAGTTGTGTTAACAGGTTGGCTCCTGAACACCACCTCCCCATTGCCTACGATGACTACTCTTCGGCCCTTTTGTGGCTCCGCTCCGAAGGAGGGGGAACAGATCCCTGGCTCCAAGGTAAAGACTAGAATTTATATCCTCAGCTTAGTACTCGACGACGAAGCACAACGGAAAAATGACAAAAACAGGGATCGTGATTTAAGTTTTACCGTTTTATGTTTGTTTTTTTGGTTCCCGGTTAGTAGGTCAAAACCTGCAATTTTTGGCGGGTAACCGGCCCATGAAACCCGTGGGTCTTGCCCTGGTAACCGGCTGGTGGGTAATCGGGCGTCTACCCTGGGGACTGCTTCAAAACGAGTTTTCGTGGGTACCCAACAGGTACCCGCATTTTTTAATACTATGCTTAAATGTATGGAAATATTAGTAGTACCAATGAGTTTCCAACTTTTGAAATCTTTGAAGTATGTAAAGTCAATGTGTGAACCCAAGTCATGTTTTAGGGGGCATGGAGCAAGTAAACGTTGCCTAGGTTCTCCACCTCAGTTATGGGAGTGATAGCCATTAGGGATAGTTAAAATTCAATGTTAAAACATTATGAATGCGTGTGCATGCATATCCTTCATTAATGGTGTGATATAATGTGTGAATGGAAATGGACATAGATGTAAATTTTATCAAATATTGTGTTTCAATATGTTCTTGTCTATATACCAATACTATCAAACATAGGGTACAAGGAAGTGAAGTGTAGCAATATCAGCGTGGGGAAAACGTACCCTTCACATTCTACTTCTATCTTTGGCACAATAGTAGAAAGTCTAGAAGCGACATCTGCTACACTCTCTCCTCCTTCTGGTGGGCTAAAAGGATCTCTTTCATGAAGAGCCCATATTTCTGGATACTGCATATAACAAAAATCTAACAGTTCCTATGGTAAATATAATTTGAAAGACAAGACCACATTACCTACTGCATTTATCAAGAACATATACAAGGTTCTACTCACCTAGAAAATACACACATGAAAGTGCCTTTGTAGAACTATAGATCTCCTTGTTCAAGCTCATATATATTGAACTTATACGAATAAAGAAAAACAAATATACAATAACCCATTCAATAGTGTCAATATTTTCTGATTTCATGTATAAATAAAATTTCAACTAGACTAAATTCGTTTTTGGTATTGTGCCCAACTCCTCCCAAACACTAATTGAAGGTTTTTAAATGATGCATTTTGATACTAATTATGAGGGAAACTATTGATTTTTAACTGAAAATCACAATAATTAATTGTACCTAAAGTAACTTACTAAACTAGTAGCCACTTCAAAACTAATGCAACAAAAACATCATAGTTGTCTTTGTGAATTCTCCCACATTAGATGCCCCATGATTGCCTATCATTCTTGAAGTTCTCTTTGTGGCCTCACTCTTCTACTAAATGATCAATTTGAGTACTTTTGAGGGCTTGTGTCTTTAAAAACTGCAATCATTTAAGCAGCTATTGTCTTTGCTTTCAGCACCCATCTGTTAAATGCAATACCAGTTTGAAATGCACGTTGGATGATTCTCATATCTCCTAGCATTCTTGACAAATATTTCAATTTCATTGGCCTGAAATTGGAGTATTAAATAAAAAACAAGTGGATAGTCTCTTCGAGGGATTTCATAATAGTACCAAACACTAATTGAATGAGGTATTTAAATGAAGCATTTTAATACTAATTATAAAGGAAGATGTTGATCTTTTAGCTGAAAATCACAATAATTAGTTGTACCTAAAGTAGCATACTAAGCTAGTAGTAACATTAAGATTAATGCAACAAAAATCATCACAATTGTATTACTTTTTTTTTTAAAGAGGTTAAACTTATAGTAAATAAAAGGGTAATTTACATCAACCTCAGCTCCTAGAGGACTCGGCGAGGGAGAGGAAAGTGACTACTAACAAAAGGAGAAGAAGCATCAGAATTTCCATGCTATGACTGCAAATTTTAGATTATGTTCAGTCCTAAGAGCAATACAACTTTTCTAAAATTCCAGGAGACATGAGAAACTCAACCAGAAGGAAAAAAAAAAAAAAACATACAAAAGAGCTAAACTAGGAAGTAAAGACAACACCAGAACTTACATATTCTCCAAGAGACAGTCAAGCAATAAAATGTTCAAGTAAATATCTTACTGTCTAGTACAAAAAAAATAAAATGTTCAAGTAAATATCTTACTGTCTAGTACAAAACAAAAAACTACCACTTTATGAAAACATGTAAGTGGTATTAAGTAGACGGATGGAAGAACATTAGAAGTAAAATGTTTTTAGGATGAGGACTTCCAATCCTGATTAATCTCCCTCGTCTTCAATCATCTACAGTTTTATTTGTATATTCTCCAACATTAGGTGCCCCATGATCATCTATCATGTTTTAATTTTGTCTTGTGGCCATATTATTCTACTAAATGATCAATTTGAGAACCTTTAGAGGTGTTGTTTCTTTAAAAAAACAATCATTTAAGCAGCTTGTGTCTTTGCTTCCGATAACTCTCTGTCAAATGCAATACCATTTGAAATGCACATTGGATGATTCTCATAATTCCTAGCATTCTTGAAAAATATTTGAATATCATCGCCCTGAAATTGGAGTATTAAATAGATAACAAATGAATAATGAAATTGGAGTATTAAATAGATAACAAATGAATAAAGCCCCTTGACGAAATTCATAACAATCCATATGCCATGATCTTAATGAACATTAAGATAATTTTAGATTCTAAGAGTAAAGAGCATCGTTCTGTAAACAGAGGATGTTATAATATCAGGATGGAAACAAATCCTTCATTTAGTGTGTATAATAAACATAATGTTCAAATCAACAATAAAGACTTGATCAAATAAAATAGAAATAAATTATAGAGGAGGATCTCTCATCAGTGCCTGAGATACTTCGTCACCACTTAACATTCAAGAGACCACTGATGACATAAGCATAGAGTCCCCTTCGGAATAACATTGGATACATGGAGTAAAAATTAACTCACAAGTTTTAATAATCTCTCGTGAATGAAAACATACATAGATAATAAAGGATTCACCCTTGAAGCCTCTCATACATTCCTCCAGCTAAATACCTCTTGTGAGCATATTTTTTTCAGTTGTTTATTCTATCGAGAAGAAAACTCTCTTGTTATAAAAAGGTGGACATCGTGAATAATGAGAATGATTATATGAGGGTAAAGCCTTGCATAAATAAGAGGGTAACTGCATTTTTAGAATGTGTAGAAAGGGGATAATTTCAGAAAAAAGAATTATTGTCTATTGTAAAACCAATTTAAATGTAAATCAACCATTTATTTGTTCCTATTTTTCGCTGCAGTTGAAAATTGCCATCTTGGAGGGAACTGATATGACTTTTTAGGTATTTCAGATATGAACTAAGGACTACATTCAATTTCCTTTTTGACATGGATTTCCCCAAGAGTGGTGCCCTCTCTTTTGTTTAATTATGTTTTTGTTAATTTCTTTTGGCATTATGTTTATTTCTTATCTTTATTGAGCCCCATATTGGATTTTGCATAAACACAATTTGACCCTTACATTCCTTGTTTAGACTGAGTTACAAGCTCAATATATACAACATATGATGTGAGGATCTACGCGAGTTGTCTGAAAAAAAGACCAGTATATCCCAAAAAGGTACAAGTCATCTAGATCCGAAGGAGATACAAGTCATCTAGATCCAAAGAAGATGCAAGTCATCAAAGATTGAAGGGATCTAGTAAGTGTTCATAAAATTTTAAAAACAACTTCAATTACAGGATTTTGAAGAGGGTTTGTGACAAACTTTCCCCAGAATGCAGCTTTTACAATTGATGGTAGATTATGAATTTATTTTAGTCACATTTAATAGTTATTATAATTATTACTTTAATATATTGTGGCATTAATGTCACCATTGTGAGCTCTAAACAAAATGTATGACTTAATTTGGCATTTAGTAGTTTCTTCAGTAGTTATCCTTAACTAAAATATGACATGAACGTCATAAATATCATCAAGTGAAGAAACCTCTATTTTTTCGTGTTGCGTGTTCCATGTTCTGCTCTGCCTGTATCAATGAATATGGTATTACTGTATTAGAGAGAAACTGAGCGAGATTAAAAGGCCTGAATATCTTGTCGGCAGTCTAGAGATATAGTATCAAAATCTCAAATTTATACAATAGAAAACATGTGAAACACTTTCACAGATTTGGATCGGAGAAGACAACATGAAAAAGACATTCACAGACAGAAAGAAAGGGTACAATTTCAACATGGAGAGACATAGACAGACATGATAGATGTTGATGAGAGAATGCCAGTAAGTTGAAATTGTGATAGTAGATATCAAATAACGATGAGAAATAAAATAGAATCTGATCAAAGAATTATTTACTATTCAGGGAGGTTACAGAATTTTTGAATAATAGACATTCTTGAATCAATCTACAGAAGACAGCTTATTTTTGTAGAGATCTTTTATTTAAGACCGAGACACAGAACTAATTTAGAGAAGAAAAATACGCTAAGAATGTTGCCCAAAGAACTAATTGCTTTCTCTTGTTGAAGAGAAAGGCAATCAAGATTTAAAGTTATGAATCCCTAAGTATATAAACTTGCAAGTTATGCTTTGAAACGAAGATGGTCTGCTATGAGTCACTGTGAAACAAAGATCTAAATCTCAGCATCCTACTCAGATAAGGTATTCATTTCTTTCTGTTTGTGCCCTGGTTTTTCCATCCCGTGAATCAAGACCTGATATCTAGGTTTCAGAATTGAGGGCTTTTTAGCTTAAAGCAACTTACATCTAGTCTTAAGGGCTTCCTTCCTGCATAGAGGTTTGCTGGGACCATCTGTTGTGGCTGTAATTTCCTGCATCAAGGAAGAATATATGCATGGTTGTGGCCTGTAGGAACAGAAAAGCCTGTGCCCTAACGTGATTTGCATTTTCACAATTCAAATACACTTTTAAGTTGCATTTTTGGGCTTCAGTCCAGCCCAGCTAGAGCCGTGTCAGTTCCATCTGATTAGGGCATTTTTTGTTGGTCGAGTTTATTTTTGTCCTGGTTTACCATCAATCAATTTACTCGGGCCTTCTTCAAACGCCATTTGTTTAGCTCTGTTCCCATGTTGCTGAAGGTTGTCTCCTGGAACGGGACTTTTTGTTCTTGGATTTTGAATGGATGCCCATGCAGCTAACCATGGTTTATCATTGACATACTAGGGCATCTGTAGTGTATTCCTAAAAGCCTTTAGTATTCGATAGAGTCAGTTTTAGTCATTCACATTTTTTTGTTAGTTAACTATGGAATACTTTCATCCATTGGAACAACTATTTCTTGGTAGGATACCCAATTGGCTATTGAGGCAATGATTTCTTCAGCTGATGATATACTTATTGAAGAAGTTGGAAGCCAAAAAGTGGGGCATAAGTTGGAAGTTATTGGTGGCTGAAATTTTTTGAAGTAAGAAGATGGGTTTCATTAAGGAAAAATATATTCCAGAGAACCTTATCATTGCATGGGAAGGTATGTAAAGGGCAACGGAATCTGGTCAAAACATTATTTTTCTAAAAAACAACTTTGATAAAGCATATGACAGGATAAAGTGGGATTTCATCTTGAACATGCTGGATTGGTTGGACTTTAACTTTAAACCCAAAACATTATTTTTCGAAAAAACAACTTTGATAAAGCTTATGACAGGATAAAGTGGGATTTCATCTTGAACATGCTGGAATGGTTGGACTTTAACTTTAAACCCTTCTTCCACAAGGTAGTGGAGACACTGCTCTCCGCAAGGGTTAGTGTAAATGGTTTTCACAAAGACCCTACTCAAACAAATAAATCCATCCGACAGGGTTGTCATTTAGCTCCCTACCTGTTGTATCACTGCTGATGCTCTTGGGTATCTATTGGGTACATGGATAATTGACTTCAAGATCAAATCCACATATGGGGACAAAAGCATGGATAAGTTTGCATGGCGAAGAAGACATGGGTTCTAACCAGGTTCCTAACCCTGCAATCAAATAAAAATTCACGACATATCTGAAAAGAAGAGCAGGTGAGAAGATGAATGCTACATTTCAATATTGCCAACATTTTGAATGTTTTGATCTAATTTTTTTGAGGAGAGGAGTGTGGTGGAATGCAGGCAATCATGCTTAATTTAAGCATATGCTTTCCACTTTATGCATTGCATCATATTTTGTGCTCTCTCATAAGACCGGGAACATTAGTAGCAATCTTCAATCAGTCCCCATTGCTCATCATAGATGGAAGTGAGCTTTCCAGAGGGGAAATGGCAAGCGTTGGTTGAAAAAGCATTCTATTATCCATCTTAGCATTGTTTTTTAAATGTGTGAAAATTATTGGGCCTAATAAAGTTGAGAAGAGGTAGCCTATCCTTAAACTGCTCAGGGCCCCCCTATTAGGCTTTTCTAACAGTAGGAACAAAGAAGATGGCAGAGGTGTATGCATTCAGAGCAGGGGCAGATTTCAAATAATGTATTCCAAGTTGCATTTTCTTTTCCTCTCTTTACACTTTTCTTCACTAACAAATTTACCTAGTAAAAATCAATTTTGTTTGCACTGTGCTCAGCATCAAAAAGTAAACTTTTACTCAGAGAAAGAAATATTAAAAAATTGTTGAAGGGATCAATCTGACCCCCTCTACCTTTTGGCCTTTTCTTGATGGCCTTGGTCTGCAACATCGGCCTCAGCCTCTATATATCCAGCCTTGCACAGAATTCTCAACACAAATCCCTTTCATAGACAGGCATTTTTGCAGGTCTTGCTACTTTCTCAGACACACCTCCCAATAGCCCTATGCTCAACTTATCTCCACAACACAACACGGGCCCTCCTAATCCATATGGCCAACCCTTTTTTGTTGACCAAGAAACCTGTTTTAGGCCCCTTTTTGATGCTAAAGGATTTGACACAGATCAGCACGTGATACAACAGCATAATTTCACGCCATATGTCATCTTCATCAGAAGCTTTGAGACCCTCCCAAGCACACCTGGTCATACCGCAAAGTCCTGATTCCTCATCTTCATGCCACACAACTCCAACAGTCCCAAATTTGTTCTGCACAGCTGTTCTCAGCATTTAGAGCAAATGACAAAACAAAGGATCTGCACCAACATAAGGCGAGCACTTGTATTTCTTAAAATGCCTCAACCATCTTTGTCTTTCCCAATTGTATTATAATGTATTCTATCCATTTTTTGAGTAGACAAGTATTACATACATCTGATCTCTCAGATGATTGTATATAGAACTAACATAATACAACTTTGCTTTACAATTCTAGCAAGGTGCCACACTGCTCTTGTATTCTCTGTCTAGGCACTCTGATAGTTTTCAATTAGCTCTCTATCATCATCATTCGCTTCCATCATAACCCATTTGAATCCATTTGTGTGTTGTCCCCTGTGTTGCCTCTTGGGCCCTGGATCAATTGTATCAGAACAGATTCTTCCATATCACATCCTAGTGATATTGGAGTTTCTCATTTGAATCCTTCCCTGCATTTTGTATGCCCACTCACATGATGCCTAAGTAAAGGAAGCTTGGTCTCTAAAACGATGACCCTTCATCTTACCTTCCTTCACAATCTTAATAGATGGCTGAGAAAACAACTTCTGAGACGCCGACTTTAGAAATGTTTCAGAAGAAGATAGCGAATGCTTTGCAAAGGCAACATGATGATTTGAAGCAACATTATGCACTAGAAAAATATGGGATCATTGATCCTTTCACTCAACTCCTACAACGTGTTCAATCCCCTCCAGACCTTTTGGCTTGATCAATGCTCCTGCAACATTCATGCAGAGATACACAAAAAGGTGCTTTGCTGGAGATTACCACCCAGGAAACTGCTTTGAAAGAAAAAGAAGCCATGAACTTGATACTGGAACTGGATGAATAATCTGGTCCTTCTAGGTGGTAAAGAAACTGGTACAGATCTTTGTTCTTCTTTTGTTTGCTTTTGTTTGTTGTACCTCCAGACTTCTGTTTCTGGGTTTTAATCGGATGTATCTCTAATGGTTTCAGGACCATTCAAAACATGTTTTTGCTACTTCCCTGTAGTGTTTTTTAGGCGTTGCCTGTGAGCTTTGCTGTTCTTTTTTTGATCTCTGTAAAAGGGTTTCGGGGCCCCTTCAAAACCTGCTTTTACCTCTAATCTAAAACATTCATGCAGAGAGTGAATGATATTTCCAGCGAATCACAACTTCATTTGTTATTGTCTATCTTGATGACATCCTCATCTTTAGTAAAACATGGGAGAAACATTTGTGACATATTTAGCAAGTGCTCAACACTTTGCAGCCGCACAAGTTCTATGTAGACATGGAGAAATGTTATTTTGCCATTAAGGAGATTCAATATCTTGGATATATAGGTGATGCACATGAAGTTCGTGTAGATCTGACCAAGTTCTGTGTTTTTCATGAACGGCCTACAACAAAGACCCTCATAAAACTTCATCATTGCTTGGGGTTGGAAAATTCCTATAGGATGTTTGTACTTGGATTTTCACACATCACTTGGCCATTGAATCAAGTTACTAAAGGTGGCACCAAAAGAAATTTTCACCCATGCAGCTACACAACAAAAAGCATTTGAAGAATTGAAATATAAACTTTGTTACACACCAGTGTTCATTTTACTTGATATGCAACAACCATTTGAGATAGAGACTGATGCACCTAAATATGCACTTGGAGCAGTCATCAATCAATTTGGTCACCCATTTTCTTACCACAATGATACATTCCCTGTCACTGTAAGGAAATATCCCATGTATGACCAAGAGTTTTATGCCATTGTCTAGGCATGTAAGCAATAAAAACATTGTGTATCGTGAAAGGAGACTATCATCCACACAGATCCCAAAGTATTGCATTTCCTGCACACATAAAACAACTTGCAGCAAGAGCAGCATCAAAAACAGTCTTCATATCTTCAACAATTCCACTTGAACATCAGGTATAAGAAGGGCAGTGAAAATCCAGAAGCTAAATTTTTTACTCGACCTCAGGTTCAAGCTCTCCTCTTTGTGCATGACACACATGGACATGAGACAAACACTTGGCAAAAAAGTACAAATTTGATTCATACTTTGCAAATATCTATCAAGCATTGCATGGTAAGTCAATCTCAGATTAGCACTTGCAGGATAAACTTGTGTCATTTGGGACATGTTTGTACCGCAAAAGGCAAAATGAAAGACATTAATATGGGAGGCTCACTTCAGCAAGGTCTTAGGTGGAGTTGAAAGGGCACTCGTGATCTTGAGATAGTGTTTCTTTTGGCCACACGAGACAAACACTTGGCAAAAAGAGTACAAATTTGATTCAAACTTTGCAGATTCTATCAAGCATTGCATGGGAAGTCAATCTCAGATTAGCACTTGCAGGATAAACTCGTGTCATTTGGGACATGTTTGTGTACCGCAAAAGGCAAAATGAAAGACATTAATATGGGAGGCTCACTTCAGCAAGGTCTTAGGTCACTTTGGAGTTGAACGGGCACTCGTGATCTTGAGATAGTGTTTCTTTTGGCCACATCTTAGGGCAGATATTTCTAAAAATATGTGCTAACCAAGCTGACCAGCAAGAAACAAGGATTGCCTAGGCTTTTCCAAGTGCCAAACGAGCCTTCGGAATCCGTTTCCGTGGATTTCCTTCTAGGTTTTTCTACTAATTGTAGATACCTAGTTTTGGTACGAGTATATTTCTAAATATATGTGCTAACCAAGGTGACCAGCAAGAAACAAGGATTGCCTAGGCTTTTCCAAGTGCCAAACGAGCCTTCGGAATCAGTTTCCATGGATTTCCTTTTAGTTTTTTCTATTAATTGTAGATACCTAGTTTTGGTACGAGTCATGTAGTTGCAATGCTTTTGTCAAGCTTTCGTGTGTTTGGATCATTGACTTACATTGAACTCTTACTTGCACATATCCCTTCATATTGGATGCTTTGTAGTCTTGTCTTATCATCGTTTTCTCATGAACATCTTTAGTTCTAACATTTGTATGCCTCAGATTGTTCAAACACAGTCTTGCAAACTCCTTGATCTTCATTTCATGAGTTTTGGTCACCTTGACTGTTGTCATACAGTCCGAAAGTGGTCATGGCCATTGTCGTGCCGCATGAATTTGGTCATGTTAGTGTGGGTCCTTAGTTCCATCATGCCATGTTTTCTCATGCCTTGATTGTTGGATTTTATGTTTTTCCATGGTTGTCTTACATGTGAATGTGTCTCAATTCGAATTCAAATATGACTATATATACATACACATGTACCCTAAGGTCCTAAACACACATCTTATCAAAGGAGCTCGTACATTGATCATACTTTGTCCTTATTCCACTCTATCTATTGAAGGCTTGTTGCAATCTTGTACCAAAAGAAGGATTGCATTAATGAAAGAGCCTATAGTTTTATTTTACAAACCCACGTCTCATAGGATAAACGCTGGGAGCTAGATACACATGTTTTCTTGATGACATGCATGAATGTTGAGTGCCAAAAGATAAACCTGTTAAAAAGGGTAAGATAGGGATTGACAGAGACAATCCCCTCACCCAAAACACCAATTTTTTATGTCTTCTTAGTGTGGACTTGATCTCAAGCGAATGAGAAGGAATCCTGACATTTGCAAGCATTTATCAACACTTATAAGAGAGGTTTTTGGGCATCATCGATTGACGCAGGGTTTCAGAAAGTTCTAAAATGCAAGGATATACACAACATTTTCAGAACATGTCGACCACTTTAGGGAGGATTGTCACTTTTGGGTCATACAGAACTAGTCTTGACCACTGTCAGGTCGTACAAATTTGGGCACTATCTTAGATCAATGTCTGCTTTCTGGATGTTCTTCTGCTCTATTCAAAAACTTGAATTCCAACATTATCAGTCTATGTCAAAACTAATGTAAGTAGGAAATCAAGTATGCATCTCCCTATCTCTCCCTTTTCGATTATCGATTGCTCAAGGTATTTTCATTCATTCAATCAAATAAGTTAGGTCTCTATTTACTATTTTATGTATCTATATCAGGTCTAGCTTACCCCAATCTACTTTTATGTGGTTGGTGTAGTGTTTTGAACACCACTACACCCTCCACATAAAACATTTTGGTGAACCCCTCCTTATCGAATATCGAACCTTAAGATTTCGTGCTCTGTTTCCTCCTAGGGTTTGTGTGGTTGTTTCAGATATTTCTTTAGGATTTTGCTTTACTATTGTGATATCATTAGCCTTAGTTTCTTGCATGTTCTTTCTGTTTCTATCTAATGCCAATTAATAAAGCTAGATCTAAGACACTCACCAGGTAAAGTGATAAATTGAGTGTTAGACATATTGATTTAGTCCAAATTCCTTTACTTGGTACTGAGGCTTGTTTGAAAAATAAAATGAACAATGATGACATTCCTACTCCTTATACTGATGATGATAAGGCATATGATTTGAATGATGAAAATGCAAATGTTGTAAATAATAATGCTTGTGATCCTGATGCCGATGCTTTTGATGATAATGCTATGAATGACAACATTAGGAATGATTATATTGCAAAAATTACTACCATGAGTAAACATGAGATAGCATGCCTTGAAAATTTTCTTTTGACATTTCCTAAAGAAATTGATGCCATGATTTATATTACTAGAGAGGAATAAAATATGATGAAATTAGCTTAAGGAATCTATATCTGAGGAAGTACATGTTGCAAAAGATTTTTTTAATGTTTCTATTTAACCTACTAGAGTTTCTCCTTTTGCATGAGGTAACAAGGCTAGTGCACCATGTTTCTATGTAATATTCCTATAGATGATTCCAACAATGGACCATTATTCATACAAGCTTTTAATGGATTCACACTCAAAGTTAACTAAAAAAACTATGGTTGACAATGTTTTGAGTCTAAATATATGCACAATGCAATTTCTTGCTAGTAGAGGGTACACTCAAAAATACTTTATGGGTACTAACATTGTCTTAAAGGTTATGATGGTCTTACTCGAACACCTCTAAGAGGTACCCTATTACCTATCATTGTGGGTCCTAACACTTTTCTAGTGTGGTTTCATGCATAGATGGAACGACTGACGACTAACCATCGGTTGGTCAATTACTCGCCAGAAATTCCTATAGGCGAGTATTCACTGCTAGAAACCATTGGAAAAGTCTAAAAAATATGCAAAAAATTAAATGGCGAGCAACCATTGGTTACTCGCCGTTTACTCACGAGTAACCAATGAGTAACCGACAGTTACTCGCCAGTTCTTGTGCACACAGTTTTCACGCGAAAAACCTAGCAAAACCGCAGTAACACGTGGAAATGACCTCAAATGCTAAAAATACACGGAATTTTATCTTAAAAATTGCAACACACCTCTTATTTCATTCACACAAAGATTTGGAGCATTCAAGAGCGGATTGGAAAGAGAATTGAGCAAAGAGATTTCCAAGTTAGTGCATTTGTTTTTGTTTTGTTTTTTTAAATTTTTTAGCATGTAAAGGAATCGTAATTTAATTAAAAACATGTTTGATAAATATTTTAAATTTCAATATTCAAATTTAATACATTCCGTTTTAATTTCATGCATTCCGTCAAATTTCATGCACTTTGTTAAATTTTAGTGTTTAATATTTACAATTTATGCCTAATTTTTTTAAAATGTTGATTAAAAATATTGTATTTTAACCATTGGCATTATGGTTAGATTCCGTTTATCATTACAATTTATTTATTGTTGTTTTTAACCGTTATAGATTATAGTTTTCAATTTGTTCGTTAAAATTTTAAATCATAAATATATTTTAGTTTCTGTTTAATAGTTTATCATTATAATTTATTTATCGTATTTTAATTAATAATTTGTATTAAATGTTTTTATTTTTTAATTTTATTAATGTTGTTTTCAACATGTTTGCGTTTTGCGGGTTATTTATTGAAAAAAATGGCATCCAATAGTGCATCGAGCTTAGATTCAATCAGTGGTATTCAATCGGCTCGCCTTGATGCTCGCACTAGTGCTTGGAAGTATGCCACGCAGATTGGAATATCTTAGCCTATTTCAATTTGTAATTTTTTCTCAAAAAAGATGTCAGGAGACATCAATCGCATGAAGTACCATCTTTCATGCATTCCTTGTTGTGACGTCACGCCTTGTCCCAATGTCACTGAAGAGGCAAAACGAGAGATGATGACGGAGCTTGCATCACTAGACGAAAAGAAACTTGAGAGGGCAAGGATGCAAACAACTTTAACAACGACCATTGATCCCAAATTGGCAGATGAAGAAGTGACAACGATGACAAAAATTGTAGGCTCTAGTCATGGTCCATGCAAGCGCCATGGCACATCTTCACCGGCTTCGATTTAGTTACACTCAATTTTTGTGTTTAGAAACACACTAGGGCACAACTTTCACTGCAAGCTACAAGATGGAACAAGCAAGCACATGCAAAAACAGATAAAGCTTGCGCAAATTTTTGATACTTCAACAACCTTTCCTTCAACATGGCGAGGAGTCCGTGCTGAGAATATTTGGTTACAACACTGACAGTTGCAGGCAAAGAGTACAAGGCACCCTTTCCAAAAAACTTGAGTGGGAAGTTGCTCAAAAATGCAGTTGAAAATGCAAAGATAATTGTCGAAGATCATAATAAATTGTGGAGTAAGTTTGGATGCACCATTCTTTCTGATAGATAGACGGATGGAAATAACTGCACCCTCATCAACTTTTTAACGTCTTTAAATGGTGAGCTATTTTTTTTAAGTCTATTGATGCATCAAATAAAATAAAAAATGCAGAAACTTTGAGCTTGATGCTAGAGAAGGTTGTTTTAGAAGTGGGCATAGAGAATGTTGTCTAAATTATTACAGACAATGCAACAGCTTATGTGGCGACAGAGAGACTTCTTAAAAAAGAGACATCCATTTCTCTTTTGGACCCCTTGTGTGCTCATTGCCTTGACCTTGTTTTAGAGGACATAGGCAAACTTGATTGGGTGCAACCAGTTGTAGAAGCTAAAGAAATAACAAAATATATCTACAATCACCCTTGGATTCTCAGTTTGATGAGAGACCACACTAAGGGAAAAGAGTTTGTTCAAGCAGGGGTCACTAAGTTTGCAATAAATTTTCTTACATTGCGAAGTATTTGCAGTTTGTTGACTCTTTTGAAGCAGACGTTTGTGTCTCAAGCATGGATGGACTCATCATATTCCAAAAAAGCTGATGGAGTGAAAGTTGGGAAGACAATTTTCAGTGAGACCTTCGAAACAAGAGCTACAAAGATCGTCAAGGTAACTTGAAATTGCAATTTAAAATTCAAGTTGTTTTCCTTGTTTTCAATTTTTTAAACTTAAATTATTTATCTTATAATTTATTTATAAATTTTTAACGATAACTTTAATTTGTTTATAACTTTGTAGCTATCTGAGCTTTTAATGAGGGTTTTGCAATTGGTGGATGGGGAGCAAAATCCAATGGGTTATATTTATGAGGCCATGGATAGGGCCAAAGAGGCTGTCCAAAACTATTATAAAGGAGATCGTGCTAGATTTGATCTCATTTAAGAGTTGATTGATTGGAGGTGGAACAATCAACTCCACCAACCCATCCATGTAGCTGGGTACTAACTTAACTCCGAGTTTTTCTACTCTGATGTCTTCACAGATGTTAGTGGAGAGGTTATGGAGAGGCTCTCAACATGCATTGTGAGTATGACACCTGACGTTGAGGTGAGGAACCTCATTATTGCAGAGTTTCAAAACTACAAGCAGGCAAGAGGAAAGATTTTTCCTTCAGCACTAGCTATCCAAGGGAGAGGCATGAAATCACCAGGTAATACAAAATGAAGTCTTTACTTGTACCTTACCAACTACATATTTACAATTATTAATTTCTTACAAAGTTATGAATATCTTGTTTGCAAGGTCGTGGTGGGAAGATTGAGGTGAAAATATCCCAAATCTTCAAAGGCTAGCTTTTTGGATTTTACCTCAACCTTGTAGCATTTTTGGATGTGAGCACAATTGGAGTTTGTTTGACTCCATTCACACGAAGAAGCACAACAAGTTGAGCCAACAACGTCTCAATGACTTAGTTTTTGTGCAATACAACATTCGAATTCGCACAAAAAAATTGGAGAATGCATCAGATGAGCCTATCGATCTAGATGAGATCGATCCCTATAGCAATTGGATTGCATAGGAGGAGGCCCCCATGTTCACAGAGGAAGAGATTGTTGATTTCGAGAGGCAAGTTATGAAAGTTGCAGCTGAAGCAGGAGAGATTGGATTGGAAGACATCCTTGAAGATGAGACACAGGCAGAGGTAGAGGCAGGGGTGGAGCCACAGGGGCAAGTGCAACCTTCTAAACAGAGCAAGGCGAGATAGCCAAGTGGAGGACTAGAGTTTCTAAGTCTCCCTTAGTTTCTCAAAAAGCGGGAAAAAATTTATAGATTATTCTAATTTGTACTGGTAGATTTTTGTATAAGACTATAAGTATCACTGTAGTTTGTGACTATTGTATCCACATGATTATACAATTTTTTACTTTATTTGTATTCAAATCTAATAGAAAACATTTTTCCAACGTTTTACAGACTCATTTCATCTATTTTGTTTTTGAAATTTCTAATTTTTTTTTATAAATTCAAGTATTTTTTGGCTTTGTTGGTTATTGTCAGTTATTCAACCAAATGGGTCGAATAACCACCAGCTACCCATTTTGGCCCTTTGGCGAGTACTCACCCCAACCAATTATGCGAACTATGGTTTCATGTATTGTTAGATAACGAGACATATAGGTTATAACGTTCTTATTCGGACACCTCTCAGAGGTATCATGTCATGTCCCCCTTTTGACATGAGCCACTTAGAGTCCTTAGCCTTAAAAGTCATTCCCAAAAAACAAAGGAAAAAAAAAGAAAATGAATGTTGGGGGTCCACTTGAAGAGCAATTAATGAAAAAAGTACATTATGAAGTCTAATTTGCAATTGAGTTATGAAAAACACCTTTTATTCTAATTTCACTTAAGTTGGGGTCTTATTAAGGGTCATGGGCACCCACGGACTAAAAAAAAATTACAAGGATGCTTTGTTATATTTGAAAAAGATATTTTCTCTCTTTTATTTGGGCACTTCTTTTGGGGGCTTTGGCTATTAAAGGAAAGAGTAGACTCCATTTGAAAGTTATGCATTTTATGATATTGAATCTATTGCTCAGGTATGTCAAGCTTGGCTATAGTATCTTGAATAAAACTTTTAAGTATTTCAAAGTGTAGAGACGAAACCTTTCACATCCTCATTGTGAGTAGCTCTACATCAAAGGCTGCAAATTGTGCTTTAACAAATGAATTTCAAATTGGGAAGGTTGGCGACTTGTTTTTAAGGGTTGCTTGCATGTGTGGGAGGTCATTTCTAGAGTGGCAATTTGATTGGGAGGTTGAAGACCCCTTTTGGAGGGCTACACTACATAGAAAATCTCTCCTAGGGTTTGATAAATATTTTCTGATTTATTTCCCACTTTATAACTTGGTCCCTTGAGGTTTGGAGGTCATTGGAGGATCCTTTGAGGCATAAACAATTCAAGGAATTATTTATATATTTTTGTCAAGTGGGATGACCCACTTTGAAGACATTTTGAAGTTTTCTAGGGTGCTTTTAAGCCTTAGATAATTCTGAATATTATTTTTATATTGGCCTGCTAATTTTCATGATTATTGGAAGTTATTTTTCAGACCATTGCTAATACAAAATTATCCATTATTTACTGTTGTATTTTTTTGTGCATGGGCGACTTGTTGTAAACATTATTGATCTCATTTGGTACTTCAATTCATGCTTAATTCATGTTGGAAACTTTTATATATTTTTTCTATCAATTTTGGTAAAGTGTACTAGGGTTTCAAGGAGGAAACTGTCAAGAAACAACTATTGCATTTTCAGTCAAAGACTTGAATTTTTGAAGGGTAGGGAACCAACAATATTATCCTCAATATGTTGACAAAGAAAATATTTATTACAGCTTTTGTTTGGGATAAATCTAGGTGCAATTTCTACACTTTGGTCAAGAGGAATTGAGTTACATATGCACTGAAAATCACTGTTTTAAGTTGGAAGCATTGGCACCTAGGGTTTGCATTTATTTGAAGAATTTTGGGATTAATTGTTTACCTAGGGTTTGCTGGATTTTCTATCAGAATTATAAGATTTATCTAAGGGTTTGTTGTTAAATCATAGTTTACATGATTGTCCCAATTTGGGAAAATTACATATCATATTAGCTGTCATTGTGGGTCCTAAGACTTTTCTAATGTGGTTTCATGCATCGTTCACATACTCGTAGTTGGCGAGTACTTGCCCAGTGAAAAAAAAATTTACTTGGCAAATACTAGCCAGGAGCAAAAAAAAAGAGCAAAAAAAAATTGAATTGTCAACTACTCACCAGGAGCAAAAAAAAGAGTATTAGATGATTACAGCAAGTTCGAGCAGCAATTATTCGCTGCAGGTTTTTTCTGGCAAGTACTCGAGTAACTGACGAGTACTCGCCAGTTATGCAATCTATGGACTTTCATGTATTGTCAAATAACGAGAAATGATATATTACTTAGACGCCCTTAGCGTAATCAAATGAATAAAATCCAATCCACATTATATCAAACTGTAAAGTTTGTGCATGAAAACAAAGTAATTATTATTTACAATCCCGAAAACATCTGGACATGCGCCAAAAATGTCCCAAAGTGCTAACTAAACAACCTTGGTTGCACTAAAATGCCCCCACCCCTTGTGCCATGCCCATAAACATTTCTAGTATGGAAACGTACCAAAAACATCCAGCCCTGTGTTGGAAATGTCTTGGACATTTCCGTCATGTGTAAGGGCATTTCTACGAGCAAAAAAATAAATCAAGCCAAAAATAAATAAATAAAAAGGTAAAACCGTAGTGTACAAACTCATCAAGGTACGGAGCAACTCGAACCAAACAATATATAAATAAAATAAACATTGAAGTATAACTTTACATCCAATTTCTTATACTTATTTTATACATATACTTTTAGGATGTTTGAGAGTGGTTTCGGACCTATAGGAGCTATATTGCAAATTCTAGGTTTTGCAGGATCCTATAATATTTCAGACTTGGTCAGATTTCAGGGTTTCAGGATTTCAGACTTCGCCATATTTCAGAGTTTCAAAATTTCAAGGAGACATCATAGGAGGTATGAAGGTTGCATGAATGGATGTGGGTATGATAGAATAGTATGCAAACATCTCTGGAAAAGTGTCACAAGCCAATCCTACTACATTCCCGGTGCACCCTTAAGGCGTGCACTTAAGAAGATTCGATGCACCGGCAAGCATTGCAAAATAAATGATTTATAGTCAATAAATGATAAAGTTGAAAAATAGTAAGTGGCATTCATGATTTTGAGAACAATCTAGATGATTTATTCTAGATTTGAATGCACATTGTCTTTGACGTAATGAATGAATGAATGAATACTATATATTTTAAGTGTTTTATCTTGTATAGACTAAAAATGTGTATTATGCATTGTTTATATATATTCTACAAACGTTTCCAAATCAAGGGTTTTTTAAAATCCACATTTATGCATTTCAGAAATGTTTATGTTTCCATTTTCATTTCCAAACAACATATTAAACAACAAATCATATAACCTCAAAAGAAAACATTTGAAGTTCAAGTACCTACTCATCCACACACTAAAGTAGTCTTATCGCAACCTCGTGTGTTTGTTCAAGTTAAAGCACCGAGTAAGGTTTCAACTACCCATTCCAAACAAAGTTCTTCTTTTCAAGAGGATACAACAGCTATTACATATAATTGCCACAATAAGGATTGCACTGCTAGTAATGACTATTCACGGTATTATACAACTCATGATTACATTTATATTACTACTAGTGACACATCTAACTCCTTAGATTCATGGTCCTCGGATTTTGTGGATCTTGATCATGAAGATAAGTTGACAGGGTATTATCATTTAGCATTGCTAGCCTATTTCATGTGCTTCAACGGAACAATCTACTATACATAACTTTTTCTTTCTTTCCTCTGTGTTGTGTTTCTCCAATGCTTGCTTTCTATCTCTTGCGTCGCGTATGGCTTTTAGATTCATCATACTACCTTATAGCTTTGCATTGCCATCCTCTCTTGAATTATTTGTTGCTTCTTGATTCTTCTATCTTTTTTGAATTTTGAAGTTACCTTCTTTCATGTTTCAGTTTCTTATATCATTCTTCTAGCCCCTTGTTTTTTGTTAATTGCATTCTTTCTTTGGCCCTTGCCCTTTTCTTCTTGTTTCCCATTCTAAAAACTTGCATGGACTTCCCAATGATGATAACAATTGTATATCAAGGCCTTTCACCCCAATGCACACTTAATTCTTGTTGCTTCTCTCTTTTCCCCTTGGCTTGTGTCTTTCTTGACTGATCGTTGTCTCCTTGCTTCCTTTTAGTTTTGTGCCTCTTGGCTTGTTTTCTTGCTTGATTGTACTTTCTTTGTTTTTTCTTGCTTTCGCCCCTTGGCTTGTCTCTTGCTTAGTTTCTTTCTTCTAAAATTAATAAAACAAATATAAAATTCTTTTTTCATTTATCTTTGTTGTTGCATAGTTACACATTGATACATATAATGCATATCTACTTGATTAGAGGTTTACATATACATTATTACGCACATTCTCCTCATGGTATTTTTGAGTTAGATGCAGGGTATATAAAGTACATATGATTATGAACATATAGTTGTTTTGCAACTTCATTGTGCCTACATTGGGGGCATGCCTATACTGGAGGCATTTTTCAGAGCGCTTATATCTTGTGTGCTTGGATACATTGTCTTGCTTCACATATTTATTACATTGTGTTATCTTGTTGGCTCTATAATTGTTCAATTGCATGCATGTGCGTGCCCATGCTTGTCCATGCTTATGTGTGTTGCTTGGCATGTCTTGTCTTGTTTATAGAGAATCCTTTAGTTGTCAATTTTGTGTCACTTATATGTGATTGATTGCTTGTTTGTTTTTGTCACTTTGTGTTGGAATATTGTCATTGATGTCAAATGAACTATTGCCGAAAGTGAACGGAATTGATTGCCGGAAGTGAACAGAATTGATGGCTGTAAGTGAATGGAAATGTCGACGGAAGTGAACGGAATTGTTGACGGAAGTGAACGGAATTGTTGCCAGAATTGAACGAAAATGTCGACGGAAGTGAACGGAATTGTCGACGGAAGTGAACGGAATTGTTGACGAAAATGTCGACAGAAGTGAACGGAAATGTCGACGGAATTGTCAACCTTGGCCGACCTATTAGGAGTTGTGACCGTTCGAAAGGACCTTTTCACTTGAAGAGTCACGACCTTAATTTGTGGCTTTCCGTGGATTATACATAAGTGCATAACGAATGGCAAAAGAGTAGATTCGAAAGTAGAAGATATATAAAAGAAGAGCAGAATTTTTAAAGGCAAATTTTTGTGAGAATATTGAAAAGAAAAAATCAGCAAGTATAAGGAAGAGTATAGCAGCGAAAACACTCAAGTGTAGATCGAATCTAAAAGAGATAAAGCAAGTGTTCTATCATCTGTTGTTTTGACAACAAATTTGAGATAGAAGAGTGATTTTTTCTGAGAAGGTTGGTGCCTTCGTTTTGAAGAGATTGGTGTCTCTTGCTGAGTTGGTGCTCAGTGAAAGGGGTCGGTGATCCTGTAGGTTGGTGCCTACAAAATTATTTTTGGGGTTGGTGCTCCAATAGGTTGATGCCTACGAATATTTATATTAAGAGAATTTCTCCGTAGTTTTCTCCCGAAAGGGTTTCCACGCAAATATGTGTCTATTTGCATTGTGTGGTTTTGCATTGTATTCTTTGATTGCTTTGAATATATTAATTGCAGAGTAATTTGAGGTTTTGAATTTAAGATTAATAGTCGAAAGTCAAAAAATATCTTATACTGATTCACCCCCCCTCTCAGTATAAGCTTGTGCTAAACAATTGGTATCAAAGCTGGTTCCTTCGGTGTTAGCACAATTGCTAGAAGGTAGATCTTGGAAAGCACATATGGCAGGATCTTAAGTGCTAGATGGTTTCTCCACTAACAAGGCTCCTTTGTTCGATGGAATGAATTACGCATTTTGGAGCATAAGAATGAAGACTTACTTGATGGCCCTAGGTTTTGATATTTGGCAAGCAGTGGTAATAGGATACACAACGCCACAAATTGTACCAACAGATGCCACCGGAAAAAAGGCCAGTGAGAACAATGCGAAAGCTATGAATGCAATCTTATGCGGGCTTTCAGAAAATGAGTTTGTTAAGGTTATGCATTGTGAATCTGCAAAAGAGATTTGGGATAAACTCAACACTATTTATGAAGGTGATAGTAAGGTTAGAAAAGCAAAACTCCAAACCCATCAGAGGCAGTTTGAAAGTTTAAAAATCAAGAATGATGAAAACATTGCTGGGTATCTTCTGCGTGTCGATGAGATTGTTAATGTCATTCGAGGACTCGGAGAGAAAATTGAAGAATCTGTGATCGTTCAGAAAGTCCTGAGATCCCTACCATTGAGATTTGATGTGAAGGTCTCCGCCATTGAAGAAATGAAGGATTTAGACACGATGAAAATGGACGAGCTCCATGGAATTCTTACGGCCTACGAAATGAGAACCAAATTTGAGAGACAGTCGAAGAAGGAAGCATCATTCAAGGTCTCGAAGAAAGAGAAGATCAAAGAACCAGAATCAAGTGAAAATTCAAGCAGTGAAGAAGATGAAAATGAAGCTCTATTCATTCGGAAGCTAAAGAAAGGATCGGGCAAATATAAAGGAAAGTTACCATTTAAATGCTTTAATTGTGGTAAAATTGGTCATTTTGCAGCCAAATGTCCAAATAAAGGAAATAGCGATGATGAGAGAAACAAATCAAAGTACAAAAAGGGATTCAAGCCGAGCAAAGACAAGCAAAGATTTGAGAAACAAAAGAAAAGCCTATACTCCAAGAGGTATAGCAACTCATCCGAAGAAAACAAAGAAAGTGATGTTGAGAGTGATAATGAAGAGATTCTGTTCATGGCTACAAAAGAAAATGCCACCACCAGCAAAGATAATTTGGAGGAAGATGAAGACATGGAAGAAGAAGGTGAAGTGAACCTTGAAGAACTTATTTGCGCATTGGAAGAAATAAAAGCATTTAAGAAGAAGAATCAGAAACTAAAGTTACAACTCCGAAAATATGAAGAAGAGAATCGAGACTTCAAAACGAAGACATCACAAGTCTTTGAGGAATCAAACAAGGTAATTGCTGATCTAAAAGTCCAAATCGAAGAAGCAAAGAAAATTGAAGAAGATCTAACGGATCAGCGAAAGAAGAAAGGAGAAGACTGTGAAAGGTATGAATTTGAAATAGATGTTTTAAAAAGGGATCTAGAAAAGGCGAATTCTAAAATAACAAGTGAATTGAAATCTGAGAAAAGCACTCAAGTTTTGAATAAGTTTCTAGAGTCAAAGATCACCATCTAACAAGTCAGGAATTGGGTATGAGAAGGAAAAAGAGAAAGCTAAGAGCTATGTTGAAACTCTTAAGGAACCAATGAAAAAGGAGACCAATAAGGAAGAAGCCAAGAATACAAAGACCAACTCTATCAACAAAGAAAACAAAGGAGAACAAAACTTCAGAAGACCATTTGCTCCAAGATGTACAAATAAAACCAGGTTTGGTAATTATTTGATGGATATTGTTATTATTGCAATCATTTTGGTCATAAGAAATTAGATTGTAGAAAGAGAGCCAAGGATATTGAAGTCAGGAGCAGAAACAAAGGAACCTATGGAGCTTCGAACAGAAACTACAATTCGTTTGCTCCCTTATCAAACTTTGATGAAGCTATAGTTTGTTACAAGTGCAACAACTATGGACATATAGCATGCTATTGTAGAAGTGTTTTTGAATCTGTAAGACAAGATCAAAAGTTCAAAGCTCCAATGATAAAGAAAAAAGAACCATCAAAGACCTAGAAGAAGCAAGAAGAATCCATGATTGTTCAAACAACATTCCATGCTAGAGATGAAGGACAACAATGGTTCATTGATTGTGGATGTTCGAGACACATGACTGGAGATAAAAGCAAATTCATCTCGTTAAAAAAGGTCAATGAAGGCACGGTGAAGTTCGGAGACAACACTACAGCCAAAATAATAGAAAAATGTACACTTAGTCTTGATAATGGAAAAACCAAAACAGAAAATGTGTTATATGTGGAAGGGTTAAAGCATAATCTTCTAAGTGTTGGCCAAATGTGTGATCAAGGACACACACTCAAGTTCTTTTCTGAAGGTTGTGAGATCAGAAAAAGAGACACGGGAGAGCTAATTGCAGATGCTCATAGAACCACAAACAACCTATACATGCTTGGAGAAATGAGAGGAGAGAAATGTTGTCTGAGTCAAGTTGAAGAAAGTTGGCTATGGCATAGAAGGTTAGGGCACATAAATTTTGATAATCTTGTGAAAATCAGCAACAAATAGGCTATGCGAGATATGCCCAAGATAACAAAACCTTCAAGCACTCTATGCAAGCAATGCCAACACGGGAAGCAAACCAGAACAAGGTTCAGAACGAAAGAATATTCGACCACCAAACCATTAGAGCTGATTCATACGGATCTTTGTGGTCTTACCAGAATTGAAAGCATGCAAGGTGAGAGCTACTTTATGTTGTTCATTGATGATTATACTAGAATGACATGGGTAGCCTTTCTAAAAGAAAAATCAAAAGCATTTGAAAAGTTTAAAGCTTTCAAGGCATTAGTAGAAAATGAAAAAGAGCTGAAAATAAAATGTCTAAGGTCAGATCGAGGATGTGAGTTTATTTCAAATGAATTCATTGAGTTTTGCGAAGATCATGGAATTAAGAGACAATACTCCGCTGCAAGGACTCCACAACAAAATGGAGTGGTGGAAAGGAAAAATCGAACCGTTCAAGAGATGGCTAGAACTATGTTGAATGAATCTAAGCTATCAGATAGATTCTGGAGAGAAGCAGTTAATACAGCAGTATATATCTTGAATAGAGGGCAAATTAGAGTTAATAATGACAAAACTCCTTACGAATTGTGGAAAGGAAGACCAGCTTCGGTCAAACATTTCAAAGTGTTTGGAAGTAAATGGTTTATCAATAGGAATGAAGAAAACTTGGGCAAATTTGATTCAAGAGCTGACGAAGGAATTTTTCTTGGTTACTTCATCAAAAGCAAAGCCTATAGATGTTATAACAAAAGGCTACAAACTATCGTAGAAAGTGCTAGTGTTAGAATAGATGAGATCATGAATCAAAAGGCAAAAGAACCTTCAGAAGAGCCTCTAGAAATACCCAATCTTGTAGAAGGGGAGGAAGAAAATGTAGAAAAATTGAGTGAATCTGAAAGGCAGGACACCAAAGCACCATCTCGCTTTGTTCAGAAGAATCATGTTGAAAGTCAAATCACTGGCAACATTGACGCTGGGGTGCAAACCAGAAGAAGAATTGTAAGTATCTCTGAGCATGTAAATTTTTTTTTGTTATCCAAGATAAAGCCTAAGAATTTTTCTGAAGCTAGTCATGATAAACATTGGGTAAAAGCAATGGAAGAAGAGTTAGATCAAATTGAGAAGAATGAGAATTGGGAACTTGTGCCCAGGCCAATGGATCAGAATGTAATTGGCACTAAGTGGGTTTTTCGAAACAAATTGAATAAAAATGGCCAAGTCACTCGAAACAAAGCAAGGTTGGTATGTAAGGGGTATGCTCAAGTAGAAGGTGTAGATTTTGAAGAGACTTTTGCTCCTATTACTAGATTACAAGCAATTCGAATATTTCTTGCATTTTCAGTATTCAAAAATTTCAAAGTTTATCAAATGGATGTTAAATCAGCATTTCTAAATGGCAATCTAGAAGAGGAAGTTTACATAGAACAGCCAGAAGGATTTCTCTTATCAGAAAACAAGGATTATGTGTGTAAGTTGAAGAAGGCTTTATACGGATTGAAACAAGCTCCTAGAGCATGGTATGCTAGGCTTGATAAATACCTAAAAGACCAAAGATTCAAGAGAGGATATGTTGATAGTAATCTTTACATCAAAACTGAAAGAGATCACTAGTTAATTGTTGTGGTGTATGTAGATGATATAATCTTTGGAGGAGACAATGAGGAAATGTCTAAGATATTTGTCGAAGATATGCAAAAGGAATTTGAGATGTCCATGTTAGGTGAGTTGTCATTTTTCCTTGGTTTACAAATCTCTCAATCTAACAAAGGAATATTCATATCCCAAAGCAAGTATGTGAAGGAGATGTTGAAAAAATTCCATATGGAGGAGTGTGCCCCTGTTAGCACACCTATGGCTACAGGTATGAAGTTGAGCAAAGATGATGAATCTACGAATACTGATCAAACTTTTTATAGGTCAATGATTGGGAGTTTACTATATGTGACGACATCTAGGCCAGATATCATGCAAGCAGTAGGTATGGTTGCACGATTTCAAGCAGCTCCAAAAGGAACACATGTGCAAGCCATGAAATATATATTTAGATATTTAAAGAGAACCTTGGATTATGGGTTGTGGTACCCAAGAGGTAAAGACTTCACATTGGTAGCGTACACGGATTCAGATTGGGCGGGTTGTGTAGATGATAGAAAAAGTATAAGTGGAGGAGCATTCTTTCTTGGAGATAGCCTAGTATCTTGGTTGAGTAAGAAGCATAATTCTGTATCTCTATCCACAGTAGAAGCAGAGTACATAGCAGCAGTGCTATGTTGTACACAAGTTCTATGGATGAAACAAACCTTGAAAGATATCAAAGTAGAGTATAATCATCCAATCTCCATATTCTGCGATAATACTAGTGCGATAAGTATTTCAAAGAATCCAGTTATGCATTCCAGAACTAAGCATATCCCTATACAATATCATTACTTGAGAGAACAGGTGGCAAAACAACAAGTAAAACTGGAATATGTTTCCACATCCGAACAGATGGCAGATATCTTCACTAAGCCACTTCCAAAGGAAACATTTGAGTACCTACGACAGAAGTTGGGAGTAATTTCTTTTGCGTCTTGCCACTGAAGGGAAGCATCAGCTAAGGGGGAGCTAAGTACTAGCTCTTGGATAGACCCTTTTCCATTGATGTCAAAGGGGGAGAAGTACAGAAAGAAGATGTCATAGAAAGGGGGAGCTACAGCAAAAAAAAGGGATTCAGACAGAAGAGAGTGCAGCAAGGGGGAGCAGTGTTAGTATGTGGTTGCCATCAATGACAAAGGGGGAGATTGTTGGAATATTGTCTTTGATGTCAAATGAACTATTGCCGAAAGTGAACGGAATTGATTGCCGGAAGTGAACAGAATTGATGGCCGTAAGTGAACGAAAATGTCGATGGAAGTGAACGGAATTGTTGACAGAAGTAAACGGAATTGTTGCCGGAATTGAACGAAAATGTCGACGGAAGTGAACGGAATTGTTGATGGAAATGTCGACGGAAGTGAACAGAATTGTCGACAGAATTGTCAACCTTGGCCGACCTATTGGGAGGAGTTGTGACCGTTCGAAAGGACCTTTTCACTTGAAGAGTCACGACCTTAATTTGTGGCTTTCCGTGGGTTATAAATAAGTGCATAACGAATGGCAAAAGAGTAGATTCGAAAGTAGAAGATATATAAAAGAAGAGCAGAATTTTTAAAGGCAAATTTTTGTGAGAATATTGAAAAGAAAAAATCAGCAAGTATAAGGAAGAGTATAGCAGCGAAAACACTCAAGTGTAGATCGAATCTAAAGGAGATAAAACAAGTGTTCTATCACTTGTTGTTTTGACAACAAATTTGAGATAGAAGAGTGATTTTTTTTGAGAAGGTTGGTGCCTTCGTTTTGAAGAGATTGGTGTCTCTTGCTAAGTTGGTGCTCAGTGAAAGGGGTCGGTGCTCTTGTAAGTTGGTGCCTACAAAATTGTTTTTAGGGTTGGTGCTCCAATAGGTTGGTGCCTACGAATATTTATATTAAGAGAATTTCTTCGTGGTTTTCTCCCGAAAGGGTTTCCACGCAAATCTGTGTCTATTTGCATTGTGTGGTTTTGCATTGTATTCTTTGATTGCTTTGAATATATTAATTGCGGAGTAATTTGAAGTTTTGAATTTAAGATTAATAGTCGAAAGTCAAAAAATATCTTATACTGATTCACCCCCCCTCTCAGTATAAGCTTGTGCTTAACACTGTCTAACTTGATGGTTTCACTTGCTCTATGTGGTTACAAGGTTATGCGTGTTTACATTGGTTGACTATACTATGTGATACTATATGTTCGGTACCATGATTTATATCATATATGCTATTATTTGCAGCTTTGGCACAAAGTTTGAGCTCGAGTTTGATGGGGAAAAAAATTCGGTTCAAGTTTGCTAATGAATAAAGTTCAGAAAAAAAATCGCCATTAAGTTCAAACAATAGATAAAAAAATTTAAAAAAATTAATATAAATTTAATACACATATACTAAGTCAGAAGGTACGGTGATTGTATAAATAAAATTCAAAATTTGCTGATTTTTATTTGGCCATAAAAAACAAAAAAACCATCATTTTTTTAGGT
The DNA here is from genome assembly GCA_037957365.1 of Torreya grandis. Lineage (NCBI taxonomy): Eukaryota > Viridiplantae > Streptophyta > Pinopsida > Cupressales > Taxaceae > Torreya > Torreya grandis. Next base: position 4,069,049 of record JARHVA010000714.1, on the reverse strand, counting down.
CTACAATTTTTCTTGACTATATCTGTCTCCGTCTGCATTTTTGCATATCTTAAATTTCTATCGAGGCCCTCAACGCCCTAACAACTCCTCCACTGCCCTTGCACGGATTTCATCTCGGATACAAAACCCTTATGACCCTACGAGTATAAAACTTACATGCAACACCTAACAAGCCTTGGATACTCTTCACTCAGTCTACAACGTCGTTGCATGCTCAAAATTACTCCTCGTCGCTACCTCTTCAAATAAAAATTCAGTCCAATGTCTATGCATTACTTGACAGTCCAAGACTCCAAAGGGTAATATTGATGTCTGCATGCTTCACTTGAAGAAATGCCATTAGTATGGGAAGTAGGTTTGAAGCGGATGAGGTTGACATAGCAGGGCGACGGCAAATGGTTATTAGGTTTTAAGTTTTAACTAGTTTTGTTTTGTTTTAATTTAATTTATTTTATTTTGTGTTCATTTTTAATTTTGATAATAATTTTGAATTTAGTTTTATTTTATTTTATGTTTTGTTTTTTATTTTGTTTATATTTATAATTTTGTTTTAATTTTATAATTTATTTTTATGACTTTATAATTTTTAAATTATATATTTTAATTTTTTTTATAATTATATTTTTATGTTTCGAATTTAATTTTTTATAATTATGTTTTTATTTTTTATATTTTTTAATTATGTTTTTATTTTTATTATTATTGATTTTTTTTATAATTATGTTTTTATTTTTTATAATTTTTTTAATTACGTTTTTATTTTTTTTATGTTTCGAATGTAATGGCAATTTTTATTTTTATTTTTATCGAAACTTGGACCAAATTTTGTCCTCGTTGAACTCGAATTCCAACTCAAACCTTGTGACTTAGCACGTGTGTGTGTGTATATATATATATATATATATATATATATATAAAGAAAATACAATAATAAAATGAATATATAATAAAAAATTAAAATAAATATATATAAATTATAAAAACAAAATACATCTTAGAAATAAAATAAATCTTATAAAAAAATATTAATTAAAAAAAGTAAATAAAACTCAAAACATAATACTTTAAAACAAATTTTATCAAAAAATAAATAAACTTTAAAAAATTAAAAAATATATATAAAAAATAAATCATATTAAAAAACAATAAAAAATAAAATAAAAAACTATACGAAAAATCAAATGAAAGATTAAAATTAAAACACACCTTACCTCATGAAAACTAATGAAATCGGCTCTACCAGGGACGAACGCATCGCAACCAAATACGAAATATATTGTTTACAACAATATATTTGTTTAACCTACTAAACAATAATAACCGTATTAATCATATGGTAACTTACACAGTAATTTATCTCAATGTAAATACTAAATTCTAATATTCCCCTCAGTTTTTACATGGGGAGAAAGTACATCATGTGAATTGAAAACAAAATCATATGCCAATGCATATTTTTAGATCTGCATACTACTATTTGAATCTTGCTATCTGGATCTTGTTGCACGTGATCACCTACATACGAGATCTTATCTCGCTTTCACTTCCAGTTGAACGTATTCACTAGCCGATCACCCTCCAACAAAGTATGGCATTCAGAAGATTTTTGTAGTCAACTGCCCTCCTATACAATAGTTTACAATATCAATGATATGCACATTCTTCTTTTCTCCAACTTAGCAGAGGAATGACTACAATGTTTTATTTTTGCACACAACACACACAACTGAAAAATGAAAAGTGCCACCAAAACAAAATGTGACCTTGTCATTAGTGGTTGACGAGAGACGCTTTTTAGCCTCCTTCCTCCGATGCCTCAAACCTCCATTATCAGCTACTAAGCGAATATGGATTTAAGGCTCGTGTGTATAATGCCTCCCACAAGATTAACACTCATATGGACGTCGGATTCACCCAAAAATACGTCTATTATAATAAGGGGTATAAATGACTCCAAACGACATAAAGGACCTTTTACAAATGACAACACATGACTAATGACTCTTATCTTGATGACACTTGACACCAATAAAAGACACAAAAACTCTTTTTGACTTTTATTTTGGACACCATGTAAATAGTTTCTTGACCCAGAAATAATTACTAAAATCGACAATTCTAAACTAAACACCTATTTAAAAACTAAAACATACCCATACTAGACCCTTTTTTGTTTTTTTAATTGACAAGCAAAATCTATAAAAGCGTCTCTATTTAAACCAAAAAAAAAAAAAAAAACTATTAAACTCTTACTACCATTCAACTAGCATAGACCAATTACAAATATAGAATAATAAGTATATAACCTATTTTCCAGCATTATAAGTCTATCAAAACTCAGGAAGGACAAAAATCAAATACGCATCTCTCTATCTCTCCCTTTTCAATTATCAATTGCTCAAGGTACATTCATTCAATCAGATAAGTTAGGTCTTTACTTACTGTTTTCTATATTTATATCAGCCCTAATTTAACCCCCTCTGTTTTTATGTGGTTGGTGTAGTGTTTTGAACACTTGTGTGCCCTCCTTATAAAACACGAACAAGCATGGTAGTAATTTCATTTATGTAGTGGTTGATAGATTCACAAATATGGCGATTCTTAAGCTTTGTAAGAAGTCTATTTCAGCTCTAGAAACAACACACTGTACTTCACTTTGGATTACTATACAACATCATATTTGATTGAGACTCTAGATTTTAAAGCAATTTTGGTAAAGCACTTTGGTCTATGATGGCATAGACACACAACCAACCAAGTCTATTGCATTCCATCCTCAAACTGATGGACAAACAAAAGTGGTGAATATGATAATCTTGTATTTTCTCAAAAAGTATAATTCCAAAAAGCATCGCACTTGGGATGAAAGTTTGCCTTTCATTTAACATAGTTACAACAAAGCTCCGCATGACTCTACAATACAACCCTTTTTAGGTTTGCTTGGATTTACAACCATTGGCACCCATTAACGTAGCTTATCCTATGCTGCCATTAATAACTACTCCTTCAAGTCAAAATGAAGTTGACAAAGCTATTAAGTTCATTAAGCACATTGAGTAGCAAGTGTCGACTATTCTACAAAAGACTAGTGCTAAATAACAATAGTGCCATGATCATCATCAAGCACCACACACCTTTCAATTTGGTGATCAAGTATGGCTTCATTTGTACAAGGAAAGACTCACATGACCTTATCACAAGCTCCCTTCTCTTTGGTATGACACATATAATATCACCCAACAAAAAAGGATCACTTCATTAACGTTAGAGTCAAACACACGAGGAAGCAAGAGATTCCACTCAACCAGATCATCAAAGTAGGCTTAGTTCCTTCCCAAGGGAAATGGTTTATAGAAGCTCAAGTTTCCAACAACTTTCTGCATCTTTTATTGCAACTTACTACAATGAGGATTGTTGCTTCTAAAGAATGGGCAAGCAATCCAAGAGGAGCTAAAACCATGATCAACTTGTGGTATAACAATGGTACTTTACGCCATATGTCTTCATCCAAAGCTACAAGGCCTTCACAAACACACGTGATCATACCACGAAGTCCTAATTCCTCTTCTTTCATGCTCCACAGCTTTGGCAATGTTATCCTTGTTTTGCACAGCTCTTGCATAAGATAAGATAAATATAATAATGTCCAACTAATGACCACAAAAGTAGGTCAAAGGGACTGCAAATTACAGAAATGTGTCAAGATAAAGCGGGAAACCAAAAAGGTCTCTGAAAACAAGAAAAAAAATGCTGAAAGAAATAGTATAAAACATAGCAAAGAGTGACCACACTCAGATCCAAACCACCAAAGGACCCAATCACGCTCAGGTCTAAACGGGGCAAAAGAAATAAGCAATCTCCAAGAATCTGTAAATATCGAGAGCACAAGGATGATCCCTAAGAAAGAAGAACCAGGAAGGAAACCATCAAGAGTTAGATCCAACTCTCCTAGCATCCAAGGCCGACGAGAAGAAGCTCCGAATAGAAGTCTGACCCGAAGAAGGGGAGGTATGATGCCTAGTCTATCCTCCAATACTCTGCCTAGAAGGAAAAGTTCTTTGTGAAGGTCTAGTGGATCTAGTATGCCTCTTGATGCCAAGTCTGAGGTGCATATGCTGATGAAAACTCAAGGAACTGTGAATAGTGTCTCCGGGCCTCGCTAATCTGGAATGTGGGGTTGTACTGATGTCAATTTGTCGCTTAGTGCCTCTCCTCGAAGGTAGCACCGTGAAAAAAGTAGTCCGCTAAGTGGAGACTGCTCTGGTGGGTCTCTGAATAAAATGATCGCGAAGCTAAATAGCTTCCTGTATATATAAAGCCAAGCATCTCTGGTCCTCATATATGAAAAAGTCAGAAAGAGTCTGTGTCCTCCTAAATAGGCAGTTAAACCTCCCTCTGTTCTCATAGTAAATGGGACAACGAAAGATGAAGTGCTCCTTGGACTCTGTCTCCTGGATGTTGCAAAATTGACAAATCCTCTCTGCTCGATCTATCTGGTATGTTGGAATACTTGTCATTGATGTTAAAGGAATTGTAACGAATATGAACGGAAATGTCAAACAAAATTGTTGCCAAAAGTGAACGGAAATGTTGTCGGAAGTGAACAGAAATGTCGATGGAAGTGAATGGAAACATTGATGGACATGTTAATGGAAATGTCGACAGAAATGTCAATGGTCACATCTCTTGGTGAAGAGGTACCTCTTGGATGGGACGCATCCTTTAAAGGCTATATAAGGGAAACGAGATGTGGAAGTATTGAAAGCATTCGATTTGATTGAAGATCATATGAGTGTGAGAGAGAAGGAAGAGAAGAGTAGAGCAGAAAATGAAATAGAATATCTCTTAAGAAAAGAAGTGTGAAGGGTAGATTTATTTTAATGAAGAATATCATTTGAGAATTGTGAAAGAGAGGAGAGCAGGGAGTATATAAGAAAATCAATGAAAGAGAAAGTGTAAGAGAAGCAAAGCCATCATTCGATTGAAGAAGCAATCATAGACGGTGGAATCGATTTGGCTTGGGGTCGGTGCCTTATAGTCTAGGGGTTGGTGCTCCTGTGGCTCAGTGCTCACGAATTTGACCGAGTTGGTGCTTGGTTTGGGGATTGGTGCCTACAAACATTGTAAAAGAGTAATATATATATATATATATAAAAGCAATATTTTGTCGTGGTTTTCTCCCGAAAGGGTTTCCACGTAAATCATGTGTTCTCTTGTGTTATTAATTGCTAGATCTTGAATGTTTATGATTGTTGTGGTTGATTAAATTTGAAAAGATTAAAAGATTATGTTATACTGATTCACCCCTCTCAGTATAAGCCTGTGCTTAACAATTGGTATCAAAGCAGTTCCTTCAGAATCAATATAACCACTAGAAGGTAGATCCCAAACGCACACATGGCTAGTCGTTAAGGTCAGGACGGTTTCTCCACAAACAAAGCACCATTGTTTTATGGAACGAAATATGCTTTTTGGAGTATAAGGATGAGAACATATCTTATGGCTCTACGGTTTGATATTTGGTTATCAGTAGCAATGGGTACATAGCACCAACAAATCAGCCAATGGACCAAGCTGGAAAGAAGGCGTGTGAAAATAATGCGAAAGCGATGAATGCCATTTTGTGTGGCTTCTCAGAATCAGAGTTCGTAAAAGTAATGCATTGTGTGTCAGCAAAAGATATATGGAACAAACTTCAGAATATCTATGAAGGTGATGACAAGGTCAATAAGGCGAAGCTGCAAACGCATAGAAGGCAGTTTGAATGTCTTAAGATGAAAGATGAAGAAAAGTTGCAGCATATCTTCTCCGTGTGGATGAGATAGTCAACACCATCAAAGGGCTAGGTGAGAAAATGGAAGAATCAATGATAGTACAGAAAGCACTAAAGTCGCTTCCTATGAGGTATGATGCGAAAGTCTTGACTATTGAAGAAATGAAGGACTTGGACACATTGAAGATGGATGAATTACATGGAATTCTCATAGCATACGAAATGAAGACAGAAGTAGAAAAGCCAACAAAGCATGAAGCAACTTTCAAAGTATCAAAGAAAGTGAAAAAAGAAAAACATGAATCAAGCTCTAGCACCAATGAAGAGTCGGATAAAGAAGAAGCCCTATTTGTGAGAAATATCAAAAAGGGATCTGGAAGATATAAAGGTAAGTTACCTTTTAAGTGTTTCAATTGTGGAAAAATAAGACACTTTGCAAATAAATGTCCCCATTCAAAAGAAGAGAGTGGTAATGACGAAGAGGAACATGATGAGAAAGAAAGTATCACAAGAGCAAGAAAAACTACATATCAAAAAAATATGAGAAAAAGAAGAGATTTGATAAATAAAAGAAAAGCCTTTATTCGAAAAGGGCTAGTAGCTCAAATAAGGAGATTGAAGGTGGTGTTACAGATAGTGACGAAGATGAAGTTTTGTTCATGGGTATAGAAGATTGGGATGGTGATGCCCAGATAACTAGAGGACAATCTTGGAGTGATTCAGAAGCTAGAGAAGTAGAAGTAGATCTTGAAGGAGAACTCTTAAGTGCCTTGAATGAAAACAATATGCTCAAGAAAGAGAATCGGAAACAAAAGCGACAAATTCAAAAATACGAAGAAGATGATCAAGATAATGAAGAGTTATCAAAAATTTGAGAGGAGTCAGAAATGGTCATCATGAGTCTAAATGCTCAAGTCGAAGAGGCGAAGAAAATAAAGGAAGAGACTAAAATCGAATTGAAGGCAAAGAAGGAAGAATGTGAGAAGTTATGAAATATTCTTTCCCAGAAATAAAAGAAAGAATTTATATGAAATTTTCAGATTGATAGATTTTTATTTTTTCTTTAATTTTCACACAATGCATATAGAATATAGTTTGAACAGAAAATAACTCTCCATCGTGTAAACATTCATAGACGGGAATTTTTCTGAAATTGCATAACACTTGAATGGACTTGGGAAACACACAAAAAACTTTATTCTTATTTATAGAGTCTATCTATGAAGCAAACTAACAGAAACAACCTAGAATAAATACACTGATCTAAAAGGCAGAGCTATGGTCAGTGCGTCCAGTGCTACTGCCGGAATTCATGTCTTGAGATGCACCCACAAAATTCAGTCTCCAGCCCACGTCCCTCCTTTCCAACATGTCTTAACTCACAAGATTGCAGCGATTCAATTCCTCTTGGCAACACGTCCTTCCAGCACCTAATGCTCTTATTCTTTCCAGTCACTTGCTTTACTATTGTACGCCCTATCCTTGCACAGATACATAGATGTCTTCATGCACTCATTTGGGGTTTTCGTCCCAAATACTCAGGGTGTTCATCTTGAAGATGATTTTCTCCATCGCTTGATAGAAACATAGAAACAAATGAATTTTTTTGAATGATCCTCTTCTCCAGATCGATCCCTTTTTAATAATGAAGTTGCCAAATCCAACTCACAAAGCAAGCGATTCCCTTCAATAAAACTGAAGTTTCCAAAACTTATCTTCATAAAGCAATCGATATCCATTGGAGTTAGAATGTTTCTAATTTGAAAAGTCACACATCTTTATCTTCCCATGATTGCTCCTTATTTCAGATTTAAGCAAATCTTGGAATTATTAATTTTCAATTAAAAAATTCCAAGTGGCCCCGCCAATAATCAAAAGAATAATTAAATCAATTTGATAGACTTTAGATTTTTAATCTTTATTTAGTTATCTCCTTTTATTCCCTTGTATTGATTTATTTCTAATCTCGGGAATAAGATGATTAGAAACATTCTTCACAAATGAGAATTTAAATGAAGAGGGACATTACAAGCTAGACGCTGAGATTGTTGCCTTCAAAAAGGATTTAGAAAAAGCGAACACTAAATTGACAAGTAGCTTAAGATTTGAGAAGAGCACCGAGGTTCTAGATGAGATTCTAGATCGTCAACGGTCACTATTCGACAAGTCAGGTCTTGGCTATGGAGATGAACAAAAGGTTACCAAGGAGGATGTTAAAATTGCTAAACCTGTGAAGATAGAAGAGAAGACTTCCCCTAAGAACGAAGTTCCGCAAGTAGAAGACAAAGAAAAGAACCACTGGCATGATAGAAGATCATTCTTGCCAAAAATAGTCTGACAGGTACCAAGGATCGTTTTATGGCTATTGCTTTAATTGAAACATTTTTGGTCATAGTGCAAAGGAGTGTAAGAGACATGCGAGGAATGGATACGCATGGAACAGTGGCAAAAATGTAGATATGAGGAATGGGCGTGCAAGAAATGAGTATGCATGGAACTATGGCACAAGCAAAGGACATGAGAGGAATGAGCATGGTTGGAACGGAAACAAAGATTCATATGGTTTCTCAGGTAGAAATTCATTTACTTCATTGTCAAAAGACATTGTATGTTATAATTGCAATAAGCATGGACATATAGCGAGACAATGTGGAAGTAATCCTATAGACCAGAACAAGAAAGAGGATGCCCGAACCAAACTCAAAAGAGAATTTGTGCAAGTTTGGAAGCGGATGCAGCAGCTAGACAATTAAAAGGAGTAATTTGTGCTTGTGCAAAAGGCACAAAGAGCAATGACAGGGAGGCCATGATGGAGCACAAAGCACAGGAATAAACGGCAGTGAAGACCATGTTGAAGCAAAAGAGATATGATGTGCACAGTGGAAAGATGCTACGAAGAGGAAAAAAAAAGAAGATATTACAATAAGTGGTATAAAAGAAATTCAAGATTGCAATGAAGACAACAGAAGAAGATAATATCTTTTCCATCTAGTGACTATGAAAGGAAGCATCAACTTAGGGCGAGCAGGGTGTACAACCCTTTGCCATTGATGTCAAAGGGGGTGAATTGAAGACAAGGGGAGTTCATATATTAATTCATGGGGATTGCCATCAATGACAAAGGGGGAGATTGTTGGAATAATTGTCATTGATGTCAAAGGAATTATAATGGATATGAACGGAAATGTCAAACGGAATTGTTGCCAGAAGTGAACGGAATTGTTGTCGGAAGTGAACGGAAATGTCGATGGAAGTGAACATAAATGTCGACGGAAATGTTAACGGAAATCTCAATGGTCACATCTCTTGGTGAAGAGGTACCTCTTGGATGGGACACATTCTTTAAAAGCTATATAAGGGAGAAGAGATGTGGAAGTATTACAAGCATTCAATTTGATTGAAGATCATATAAGTGTGAGAGAGAAGGAAGAGAAGAGTAGAACAGAAAATGAAATAGAATATCTCTTAAGAAAAGAAGTGTGAAGGGTAGATTTATTTTAATGAAGAATATCATTTGAGAATTGTGAAAGAGAGGAGAGCAGGAATTATATAAGAAAATCAATGAAAGATAAAGTGTAAGAGAAGCAAAGCCATCATTCGATTGAAGAAGCAATCATAGACGGTGGAATCGATTTGGCTTGGGGTCGGTGCCTTACAGTCTAGGGGTTGGTGCTCCTATGGCTCAGTGCTCACAAATTTGACTGAGTTGGTGCTTGGGTTGGGGATTGGTGTCTCCAGTAGGTTGGTGCCTACAAACATTGTAAAAGAGTTTTATATATATATATATATATATATATATATATATAAGCAATATTTTGTCTTGGTTTCTCCCGAAAGGATTTCCACATAAATCCTGTGATCTCTTGTGTTATTAATTGCTAGATCTTGAATGTTTATGGTTTTTTAGTTGATTAAATTTGAAAAGATTAAAAGATTATGTTATATTGATTCACCCCCCCTCTCAGCATAACCCTATGCTTAACATGGTGATCTCTCTCAATCTTAAGCCTATGAGACTCCACTCGAAACTGTCCTAATGGGATGCGAAGAGAGTGCATTCAGTGGTGGAAAGTATACTGTGGATGAATGATAAGCCCATCACTCAGCGCCAAGAAGTGCTCTACATAAAATGCCATCTAAGGGCATAACCCCCCAAGAGGGTTTACCCAAGTAGTATGGATAAACTGTCTGTAAATATCATCCCTAATAATCCGGTTCAACTCCTATCTAGTGGGTAGAAGATGAGCCAGTGCATCCAAGGAGTCCATAAATGGAGGAAGTCGGTCCACCCTGATTCCCATAGACTCCAATAGATTAGAAACCTCTATATACCAACAACGTCCATGGGTCGAAGGCGCTGAGAGAGCAAGATTCTCTGAAGAACAATATGCTAAGTATGGGTATCTGTCACATCCACTCGCAGAATCAACAAACCTCTGTATGCGATGTATGAAAGTGATCAGATCAAATATAGTCTCCAGTCAGAAGGGTTGGGCTCCGAACTCTGCAAGAATAATATGTTGGCGAACTGTCTGCTTACATTTGATCATGCGGCGAAGGAGAAGTGTTTGGAACCTCTCAACAATAGCCCAATCACCCTCATGTAGAGAGGGCCCTCAAACTAGAGATCCATAGAGAACTGTGGGCCTAATAAGTGTATCCATGAGTGACATCTTGGAAGAGATATCCTAAAAGTTATTCCGAAAACATTGTTGTTCAAGGAGAGCCAAAGAACCATATCCTTTGTTTATCATAGGCTAGAGTAACTGCCTCAAGCTGAAACATGGACCAGAAAATTGCACTCCCAGATAAGTATAGGAAGTGGTAATCTCAACCTCCTTTCCTCTGAAAAAGAAATGGAGGTGGGAGGTCTTCAAGCCATTAAATACCATGACCTTGGTTTTCCCCAAATTAATGGTCAGCTGTCAGAGATCACAAAAGAGAGCCAAAGCATCCAACTGTCGTTGTAAGCCCTCAGGAGAAGAGGTTAGGAGAACCACATCGTCCACAAACAAAAGGATAGAAATCAGAACCTGGTGAAGAAGACACCCATCACTACCCTGAATATGTTCATAGGATCTAAAAAGACAGTAAGCGATTGCATTTCTCATAATGTATCAACTGTCCCTTTGTCTTCCACACTTGTATAATAATAAATTATATTTGTTCTTTGAGTAGAAACATATTAGACATGCATCTTGCAATATACATCCGATCTCTCACATCATTGTTTATAGATTAGCATAATACAACTTTGCTTTATAGTTCTAGCAATGTGTAACATTTCCCTTGTATTCTTTGTAAGCACTTTGATTGTTTATAATTAGCTTTCTACCATTCTCATTCATTCCGTTCATAACATATTTGAATCCTTTTATGTGTGTTGTCCCTCGGATCTCCTCCAGGGCCTAGATCAATTTTATTTTGTGTATTGTTTTAAGGGCATTGCATTGGTGACATAAATTTTCCTGGTTCACTGTCATTTACTGCCGGTTTTCATAAGATCTTTAGACGTTATATGCACAATCACTAACTCAAAAACTTCTTTATGCTATATCTTTTTCAAACGATAGCTGTTTTAGGCCCCGTTTATTTTTTAAAGCATCTTTTTATGAGAATTTTTCATTCTTGTACTCAAATCAGCTTCATTACTTTGTAGAATTTATATGTCAAGAATGGCCTCCAATGCTACTATTCCCACTGATTCGTGTCCAAGAAGGACCAATTATCAATCCATTAGTTTGGCTGGAAAAAACGGAAGTCTCTCCTACTAATTGCTAGCAATCCCAATAGATGGAAACTACCTCGTAGTAGTATATTGGAAAAGGATATCTTACATTGATTGACCAAGTTTAAAACAATGTCTAAATATGGTCAGAAAAAACACAGCAAAAGAATATCCTCCAAAGTTTAGCAGTTTAAGTTTACTCCAATTTTAGTTAATATTACTAATTTCTAGTTTTGGCTTTAAATACTTCATTTTTGGTTGTCGGTCCTTCAGCATTCGTGAATAGCTATTGCAACTTGCTACAATTTTGCATCCCAACAACCTGCGTTGGCCATTTGTGGGCATTGATAAAACTCATTTCCTTCTTTCTAGTTTACATGGAAGCCATTCAAGTCCCAACATCTTACTACAAGATAATGCAAAGCATATAAAAGAGAACAACAGAAGATTGACATTGGTTGATAATATATGAGAATAACCCCAAGGTACATGGGGATTCATAAGAAATTTCAAGAAAATCTTTGAGAATATTAACAATAAACTTCTTTTTTCAGACTGGATATATGCTCCTGTATGTTGAACTCAAATTGAACATGCAATAGCCTCAAGACTGTCGAATCATGAACAAGAACCAACATTTCAACCCACAAGTTTTTGATGTGAGAGATTAAATGGCAAACAGGTACAGAGGTAGAATGATGCTTCACCCAAGTATTGCAGGTCATTTCCAATAGTGGAAAATATAAATGAATCAGCTTTACAAATACGAGTTCCCCACCTATACAAATCCTCTTAAATGGTTCTCTCCTTTTCTTCGAAATGTTTCCCTTGCTTATCATGATATTCAAATAGTTAAACAGTATAACGATGTGGTCAGATTCCCGATCTAAATAATCTAGGACAATAAACATAAAGCATACTTGACTCAATGCTCCCACAAGGCTTTAGAAAAGGCCACATGCAAATCCATAGCCCTCATGAGGCCACATGCAAATCCATAGCACTCGTGAGGGAAATCAACCTTTCATTCAGCATAATGAGAATTGCAAAGGGGGAAAAGATATTACAGTCCCATCTTTCAGCATAAATAATTCCAAAGCAACTCCTCTATACCGCACTCAAAATATTATGTTTTAGATGTAGATTAAAGCTTAAGTGAATAGAAAACGAGATCCAATTCCATTGAGGATCAAGCCAAAAAAGAGATTTGAAGGAAAAAGAATACATATACAAAATACATAATAAGGGTAGCCTAATAAGACGGCGCATCAAAAGACCACTCAGAAGGCATGATGAAAAAACTGATTTATTTTGCTCTTCAAAATTGCACACACATGCCCATGTACACATAGAAAACAGTCATTTCCAAATCTGAAACAGTTCCCACTTCGGAAATCTCTGTTCTTCTCACATTTTTGATAATTTATTGGGAGAGTTAATAAAAAAAGTCAGATGAAGAATCTGAACAGTGAAGCCCTTATGGTAACAACCTATTTCTGCACCCAGCAGTAAACTATAAGAAGCTTCAGGCATTAATGTGTAAATTTTGGTAATCTGAGAATAACAGACCTTGTCTTCATATTGAAAAAGACCTGAAAATTAGCACAAATTATGTCCCTGGCTAGTGAGCACTGAGAAGTGTCTACAAACACTGATCACAAAGAAATGACAAAATGAAGAAACATGGCATTGTCAAACACCCTTCTTCATCTTACTTTGATTTTCGGTCAAATCATATCAAATTTGATCTTATCTTGACATTTAAAAAAAATTCAAAGTCAAAATATGATTATATCTTTTGTTTAACTTCTCAAATATCAAACCTGATTCTACCTTTCACTTTTCTAGAATTATATATGATCCCTTCAAAACAAATATGATTCTATCTTTCCTTTCACTTTTCTTAAATCAAATTGATTCAATATTTTCTTTCACTTTTCTATTATCAAATCTGATTCTGACTCTATCTTTTCTCACTTTTCTAAAATTAAATCTGATCTTATTTTTATTTTCCTTATTTAAAGTCAACATTTGAGAAGAATAAAGAAAGAGTAAAGGGAAGATAATATGGACAAGACCATGTATGGTATTATGAATATGAAAAATGGGGGCATTAATGTGTAGATTAAGTAGCAATTTGGTGTGGCAGTCCATGATTTTCTAAAGAGTTTTGAAATTGAACTCCTGCTTTTTATCAGAAATTGAACCAACTAGCTATTCATAAGCTATATTTTGACAAAGTGTAAATATGGCTGTTGTAGACTCTGGTTAATATCTATCTCAAACTTTAGAATAGTATTAATTCAAATAGACAGTTCTGCAATTAATTACCAAATTAAGTAAGGTTTACACAGAAAATCTTCTTTGCAAGGATTGGCTATTCCTCAGAGGTTTTCAAGTAAGCTCATAATCCTTACACATTTGAATCCTTGAAATCAATTAAAATCATCAACATGCATATAAAAAATAACAGTTTCCTAATTTTTTTTCCTTACATGATCATGAGACTGAAGCTCAAGTCGTGGCCCAAAATATCGCTCCCTCAGCTCCTCTGTTACCTATCACAACTGCAAGCATTTAATATCACGGTTGCGTGCCCAGGTATAAATGGAAAAAACTACAAAAGAAAATTAAAAAATCATTTCAAGCAATGAGAAAAGGACAAAAAAAATTAAATAGAAAAAGTAAGCAGAACAATTCTATTTGTCCAAACAAACAAAAAAATTAGATAAACCTGTGTAAGCACATCGAATTATGCATCAATTTGATGCGCTTACACAGGTTTATCCAGATATTTTTGTTTGTCTAGAGAATTATGTACTTTGGAAACCCCAAACCTCTGTTTATATTTGTGTTTGTTGCTCACTATTGCAAAATCTGAAGAATGATGCCCAGTTATCAGCATTTCTTGCAAAATCAGAAGAATGATACCCCCACAAAATATGACTTCAGGAAACACTCCTAGTAGGCATTCTAGCCTGGTATATTCTCACCACTATCCAGCCGATAAAACTAATCCAATCCGTTCAGCAGGATTAAATTCATATAAGTTTAAAATAAAATTAAAATCAGAGCAAGCATTAATCCAATTCTAGAATGTCTAAGATTCTAAACATTGTTAACAAAACCCTAGAAAATAAAAGATAAATATTAAACAAACTACACAAAAAGGGAACACTACCAACTTTTTCTTCACATTAGAATAGAGAAACTTTAAACAAATTACCCAAAAAGGGTATACTGCCAGCATTTTCTTACCATTTTCTGTAAATGTTTTTAGCGTAAACCTATAAGATATTGCATATATGGTATATACTGTAACATCTTGGATAGATTCTAGTCTTGAAGGAGATGGCATACAACACTTAACACTGAAAATCTAAGCCTTAATTATTATCTCTCTTAAAGGAACTCACCTCCTCTGATTTGATGGAGGCTTAAGGAAAAATCCTTGTCAAGGTGAATCTATAATGACTCTTTAGTCATCTCCATTACAGTATATGTCTGGGAAAAAATCTGAACAATACAGCAGAATGTATAGCTTTCAAGCATTGCATTTACTTAATGATGAAAAATATGCAAATAGAGGAAGAACCCTTACAAAATAACATTATTCAAGGTAAATGGGAGACTAGAAACCCCGTCCTCGTATATTGCATTAAAGTTATCCAATCTCTTGCAAAGACTTTCTAGTACATTAATATCGATTACATTCTCAAACAAGACAATATTTGGGCTGAGAAGCTACTCAACCATGTCTAACGAAATAGTTACATACTAAAGTCCGTTTTGAACAAATATGTGCAAAGTAATTGATATTTATTAATTTAATGAACTGAGTTTTTTTTTTAACTCGGTAAATTCCCCTTGTGGGGTAACCTTCAGCTTAGATGACATGACCAAGGGATATCTCTTCAGTTGAAGTCACTCAAGACTTGCACCCAGCCTTGTCCGTTGGGGTACGCCACACCCAATGAGTTAGACATGGTATTTTACTCAATTTCAATAATTTATCATGTCTTCTAGGTATTTGAACATTGGGCTTTGCTTTGAAAGCCAATTTTGTTTTACCACTTGAGCTCATCCGATTCGACATACAATAAATGGATGATTGGTACAATAATATTGACTGATTTTGTTGGTCTCTTGAAGGGGCATATAATTTCTGATCATGGCCATCGATTGGATAATTATATTATTATTCAGAGATTTGATGCTTCAACAGTCCGTGATAATGAGAACGCGATTTTTGGGTAAAAACTATGTATACAAATGCAAATCATCGACATTTCAGACAACTCTAGTGGCCCATCATCATGATGGATTGTTGTGATGAGATAACGGACATAGAGCTCCTTATATAGATATCTCTTGTCAAGTACACGATGTCACAAGGCACCTTTTGAAAAATATTAAATATATAATTAGCCATTGCAGATTCTTTAAATATCACTAGCCATTACAAATAATGTTGAAAGTAACTATGTTGGTTAAAAGTAATTAATTGCAATCATTAATTAATTACACATAAGGACTCATTTTCCCAAAGAGGAGTAATCTCTTAATCCTATTAATGATGGGCATCCAAGCTTGGCTTAAACCTGACCCATCACCCCTATTAAGGCTCTTCTTGCATTTGTTGATGTCCACAACTTCCCTTGAGTGCTCTTTAAATAATGGTCGTCAACCACAATGACTTCAGCATATTTAACTCCAATGCCATGGTCCATTATTATTCATATTTAGGTATATAATATCTTCCTCCTTGGAGATGGTTTATGCTCAACACAATGCTGAAAGCATTGACTTCTAACTTGATGCTGAAGAACACAAATTACATAAACATTCCCTATGGACTGAAGGACTCCTGTATTATATTTGCCTTGAATAGGTATTGGATATGGAAGGAAAGGATTTGAACTAGTGATTTAGTATTGTCGACCTTTCCAAGTCAGTCTTTTAAATTTCTTTTACAAGCTCACAAAAAAATGTCTAATGCATCTAGCCATTGCATTCCAAGATGAAGTCAATACCTTTAATGGTAGAAAGCATGCACGGAGGTTTAAAGAGAGGATCCTTGTATCAATAAATTGACATTTTGACATTTTCCAAGCATAGAACTTTATTTTATTGCTAAAAATTTCAACGTAGAAAGCACGCATGGAGGTTTAAAGAGAGCATCCTTATATCATTAAATATATATTTTGACATTTTCCAAGCATAGAACTTTATTTTATTGCCAAAATATTTTATATTTTTGGTTTTTAAAACGTGTATAATTGAATTTGTCAAGCTAATGGTGTGTTGATAACATTATGAATGCTTCCGGTGTCACATCCCGATTTCACCCTATGCCAAATAAACTTTTAATCGTTGATTAGTATGGTCATTATCTGATTACCATTGCTTTGATTTGAGCATTGACATATACTGGTATGGAACAGTGATATTGTTGAATAGTATACATTGCGTGACAATCATATTTTGTTAATTTTGTACATTGAGGATTTATATTTGTTAGTTTAGCATCATTGGTGGACATATACGATGGCTCGGACTAACTACCTACTTGTTGCGAGGTGGATGCAAGATAAGCCCTGCTTGACGAGGGAGAGCATCATCGGAAAGGATCAACTAGATGGAATGAGTGGAGGAATATCAGTGGAAAATGCTAGTGACCCTACACACACACACAGTAGATTTTAAATGATATTTGCGTAAAAATGTTAGTGCATAGTGCTTGCGATTATATTTGTGTGTGTGGAATTTGTTTTACTATGCATTTGGTTTTTTTGCCTAATTGACTTGATTTTTTAATTTAAATTCAGAAAATAATTATTAAGTGCTAAAAAGATATTATTTTTAGATACAATTATCTGGTAAATAAAAGGCAATTATTAATTGAATAGATAATTACCCTAGTAATATTATTTACATGAAAATAGAATTATTTTCTGAAGTTGTGTTAAGACAATCTTGAAATTACATGCAGAGATTTACTTGAAAATAAAAAATAAATATATAATTAATTATTGAGACAACTTAAGCTTAAATTTAGAAAAATAGGAAAAGGGACGTAATAATTTAAAATGTCATGGTTTTGATAATGTTTAAAGAAGATAAAAGGTGGGTTAACTATGACTAGAAAGAAAGTTCTAACTGTAGTTATTAAATTTAGAAGTTGAGAATGTTGACATGCATGAGGCAAAAAATCAAGGGAGAGAGAGCATGCAAAGGTGGGCATAGAAATTAAGAGAGAAATCAGTCTTATAAATAAAGGTGAAGGTTTGGAGAATAAGACACGGAAAAAGAAAGATAGAAAGGGGAGAGAAGAATTTTAAAAGAAGGATTTTGGAGGAAAAGAAGAGATGGGAAAAGTTTTCAGCAAACATCTAGGTCAGTTTTGTTATTATATTCTGTGTGGGTGTTTTAGATAAGATGAAAGGTTTATACAAGCATTATGTGGCGATTCTTTTATATAAATTGTATATTGGATTGTTATAAACCCTGTACACCATTCTATGAGACTCAAGTTTCTTCTACTAGTGTTGTGTTTCACTATTTTATGGTCTACTTATTATTTTTGATATATTTAGGCAAGGATCTAAATGCGTAAGCCAACGTTTTATTATAAGTAATATTGCATAGCATAGATTAAGAGTTCTATGTTTTAATCCTGTGATGTTGCATTGATACCAGACCTGAGTTTTAATGTTTCATGATTTGCGTATCTTTTAGTTAAGGCAGTGATTTAAATGCTTGAACCAGCTTTAAAGGGACTGCGTGTGTTCTTGAGACAATATATTTAATAAGGCTTGCGTCTTGTCTTTTGGACTGCGATGAATATTTTCAGCCAAGTGTTATAACTGCGTTTACCTTGTTAGACAGTGATTAATGCAATAGATCAGTGCCTTAATAATAGAAGTTGCGTTGGATTTGTTATACTTGTGTGGTAATTAGTTTTGGCAACATTTTAATTCATGTTGAGTCTGCGTTGAAATACTTGACTGTATATTATAAATTCCTTAAGCAACGTTTTACCTTCTATAAGCCATCTATCATTCCTTATACTTGTATGGTGTTGTCAACCTGAGTTTTTAACTTTAAAGGTTGCATGGCAAATTTAAGTTGTTGCGTTGAATTTGAAATAGCAGCGTTGAAAATTATATAGCTGTGTTGGATTTTGTGATGAGCCACATCCCATTTTGTATAACTGTGTGCTATCTTATAGCCAACGTCTTTATTAGCCAACATTTGTTTTTAAAAAAAAAGTGGTGTTCATTTTTTTATACCTGCATTTTAAGTTGGAAGCCAATGTCCTATTATTGGTTTGTAAGTATGTTTGAAATCAGAGTCCCCTTCTTTAAACTGTGTAGTATTGAGTTTTCATTAAATAACCTACGTTGCATTTAAGCTTTAGCCCTGCATCTTACTTCGAAACCCGTGTGGAAATAATAGGCCTGCGTTTTGCTTAACCTGTGTCTTATTATTGTTGGACTATGTTTTGCACAATAGAAGGCTATGTTCCATTTAAAATAGCTGTGTTTTAAATTAGAAATGCTAAATGTCTGATTCATATTGCCAATATTTAATCGAAAAGCTGAATAAATTAAAGTGAAACGTTTTGTTTAATAAAGTGTTGGGTTTGTGTAAATTAAATGTTGTGAAGGAAGTATAACGTTGAGTCATCTATTTAAGCATGAATTTAAACGCTGAGTTAACACTGAGTATAGTTGAGTCTTAATGTCAATTGCAACGAATTATCCCAAAGGTATGTGTGTAATTTTATTGTTAATGCAAGATCGAATGTTCGGTGGAACTTTGCTTCGAATTTCCGTATTGCAACTTGAGCAAGTTGCATTCTTATCATGATTATCACGGAATCCATATGAGAATATAAGAATAGTGTTTGTTAGTAAAATATTAATTATTAAGCTCACTTTGGGGTAGAGTACAAAAGCAATTTGTTATATTGAATAGGTGTTAATAAAATTTAAATGATAATTTATAGTTAATCTGTATTCTTAAAACATTTATAGGATATAATGTTTATATTATAGCCGGAATTGTAAAGATGACCAATACTTGGTCATATCCATATTGAAGCTATCATATAGGGCTTTTGATAAACTATTGGTTAGGTATATATGTTTAAGAAGTTCAAAAAGATAATATACCCAAATGGAATATGTTCTAAGTCATGCCAAGATATTCATGAGAGTATAATATGACAATAGTTGTAAATAATTTATCATGAGCAATTGAACTTTACTTAGACAGATTTATTGTAGGAATGCTCGGATTATTGAGTAAAACTAGCAAGATACACACACACACACACACACACACACACACACACACATATGCTTGTAATCTGAGATTTGAAATGAATTACTGTGAAAACTTCTGAAACCTTGTTTTGTGTCATAAATGGAAGTTAGTATGTTTATGCAGCTTGTAATGAAAGCTTATGTGAAGTTCATTTGCGAGAATATTAATAGGTGCAAGTGATTAGACATTTCCGAATAAAATAGTGCATCAAGTTGTGTGCCTAGAATTAATGATTGCTTTATTAACAAAAAAATCTAGGGTATATCCAGATGGTATAATCCTGTGCTTACTTGTTTATATTAATTATAGTGTAAAATTGTGCGTTCATGCTTGAGTAGGGAACTCATGCACAATGAGCTATGACAGTATGGATTGTCATAAAATTTTACAGTACGAAAGGTATCCAGATGGTACATACTATATTTGTTATATCTAGATCCACACATAAATATATGTCTTGGTTGTTATTTGAATAGTATGTGTTGTAACATTTTGTAGGATATCATACAATCTTGTGAGTGTAAATGAATGATTAGATTAGACTTTTATGTGTTTGTATGACCTTCTTTATTATTT
Source organism: Torreya grandis (assembly GCA_037957365.1). Taxonomy (NCBI): domain Eukaryota; kingdom Viridiplantae; phylum Streptophyta; class Pinopsida; order Cupressales; family Taxaceae; genus Torreya; species Torreya grandis. Next base: position 4,048,641 of record JARHVA010000714.1, on the reverse strand, counting down.
GTACTTGCTTGATTTAAAAGCGTATGCTTCTAAGTATCTATGATTACTTTGTATAACTAATTGTGGAAAAATTAGTAGTCATGTCTAAGAACACCAGACTATGATGATATATTTGTCTTGAGGTGTAGTTACTTGGATCTTATTGTAGTAGTAATAGTCTATAATTTATTGTGTGTTTTACCCAGGTGGTATAAACAATGGTCATTGTTTCTAGTTTGGAATTAGTTTTTAATGTAAGATTCATTCATGCATAGATGATCATGTGTATATCTTGTTTTCTCCTTGTTTAGCTTGTGATGTGATATTATTGCATGGAGGATGTAATCTGTATAAGTCTTTGAGTTATATACTGTCATATATGAAACCGTATTGATGATACTAATAGGTAGTGAGATAGATTCCACTAACCTAGGTAGTAGCACCAATAGATAATTCGATCAAATGATGTGTTATGAAATTGACCGATCTAAATGATCGTATGAAAAGTTTGGCCAAAGTAATGTTTGATATACATTGTCATTTCATATGTTTGATTTGCATGCTGTGCAATATCATGTCAGAACGGATTTCTTTATGGTACACTGCATGTTTTTAGAAATCTTACAGCACACGGGGTACTAGCATGTGTCACTAGATTCTGGCACAATTCTATCTACCTATCCGTGAAGGGAGGGCCATTTCCAGATAGGGGATTGTGCAGGGGATCATTGGTCTGTGGTTGGTGTGGTAAAGCGCTCAAATGATGCTCTCCCTCCATTGCAGTACTACCTGGAGATGACACTTAAGATTATCAGCAATACACAAGTTGGATTGACTCGAACTCTTGAGAGCTTGGTATCTATTATTTGTATTAGGCCGTATGCCTAAAGGAATGTAATTGTATTATGTATTTATATATTAGAACAGTAGTAGCTGTATTGTGAGTTCAGCAGTAGCTGTGTCCTATGGTATTTATTTCCTTGGAGTTGTATAAGATTTATATTGTATGTAGTATTTGAAGTATAATATTGTTGTTCTTAGTTGTGGTTTCAATTTATTGTACTATTTTAATTCTGTGATATGAATGTTAAGTAATTGTTTAATTGTTACAAGAAAATTACTGTATTTTCTTAAGTACAACTTGAGGGGTTGTCACATGCGGTATCAGAGTTGTGACTCGAACTCTAGGACCTAATGAGGAAGGAGGAAGTATGTATGGTACATTGAGTGTGTACCTTAGAGCATTCGTACCCCCTTAGAGCTGTTAAAGGGTTGGTTTACCGAGTGTCTCATTGGTGATGATTTTATAAAGTGTTGGGTAGGTAAGATGCATAGCTTAGTTCTTGAATTGTGAACAATAGTTTCCTACCATATTTCTTTGATCTTTAGATTGAACACCTCGAGTGTGATTATGTCTTTCTTGAATCACCTTCACCGTTTGTGTTTTGTGTTGTGAGTGTTTTATAGGCATGGAGTGCATCTCACTTATGTATTTATGCTTAGATGTGTTTTATTTACACAGATCCTAGAAGTGGGAATCCTATAAGAGCATTCTAGTTTGACACCACTTAGAGTGGTGAAAATTTTCTTGTAATTGATTGCAGACGTCTTGATCGTGTATTCCTTGGTGTTGGGAGTTTGTAAATTAGCATCTTTATGTTTATATAGACTTGAGAAGAAGCGTTATCTCTCTTAGTTAGCTTAGAGGTGAGTTATGTTTTCACTCTCCTCTTACATCATTCTAGCTACTAAAAAGATTTATATTTTCAGGATATTGATTTAGTGTTTCTTTAAGTAGAAACTTGTTTCTAAATTTTTGTTTTCATCTAATTCCCTTGATTTCGTGGGATAGTGTTTTCTACTTCTTGTTGAGAGAAGTTGTAGGATTGATTGGGTTGATGCATCTTTGTGGTTCATATTTTCTTTCCGGTTGTGGAAGTAGGTGATCATACTACACTCACAAGTTTGGTAAGTGAATGATGATTTGACAACTTGGGTTGCGATGTTCCCTTCTACCATGTGTGGGTATGTAGGAAGTTTTGTTTATGAGATGTTAGTTCTCTATTTTTCCACTTTGTAACTTATTTGAGTGCTATTTTATTTAACCTATGAACTTGACCACGAAGAGTGGCTAACAATGAATTTATACTAATTATAGTTGATTATAGTTATCATGTTATTAAATACCTTTGTTAGGTTGATATTGTTCTCTTTTAAAGCATGTTGTTATGAAGAGTAATATGTGTACCTTTTGTCGGGAGCAAGTAAGGTATGAGATGTGTGGAACATCTTGGTAATCCAAGAGGGTTAAGATAAACTTTTTAACTTGTGTGTTGGTTGTGCAAGCAAGGAGACATTGTCTCACTTAAAAGGTATCAAGGACGGTATAATCCTTAGTCTTTGTATGTTATATTAGTTATGATATTATTTCATTTTGCTACAAATATAACACTATGGGTTAAGTTGCAGGATATGATACTAGTTATGATTGATCAATAGCAACTTAATGCAATCTCGAGATGATTGTATGATTTCTCTTATGTGTATGTTAGTATATATGGAATCTTTTAGCATATAGTATTGCCTTTTATGATCTATTAAAATAGATTTGTGAACCTTGTGTGCCTTTTGAAGATCGTCTGGTTGTGGAGCCCTGAGGGATGATTGGTGAAATAGGAATGTGAGTTCCAAGCAATAGGACAATATCCTACTTAGCCTCATATTGACTCAATTGTTACTGAGTTGGATCCGACAAGCAGACTTGTCGAATTTGGGATTTAATAGACGGAACTTGCCAAATTCAGTGGTATGATCATTTGTTTTGACTTTTGTCATGAACTCATGTGTTGTTGAGTTAGCAGTGAGACTTTTACCAAGTTATTATAAGACTTTTCTTGCGGTTCAAGACCCTGGAATGATCATGATAGAACTAATAAGCATAAAGTGACTCTTGCAAATCTTGTTTGTAGAATAGAAAATGTTACAGAGTAGGGTCTTGTGGGACCAATTCTATAAGAATAGTGCTAATTAGGAGATCTAGTATAAGTTCTTTAGGTAAAATTTGCATTTAATTGCATGATATGATACTTGATACTGTATTTTTATGTTAAACTTTGTTCATCATAACTTTTGTTCGAATAAGAGTCATCGGGGCGATGACCAGTTTTAGAGGGGGAGGATGTCACATCTCAATTTCACCCTATACCAAATAAACCTTTAATCTTTGATTAGTATGGTCATTATCTGAGTATCATTGCTTTGATTTGAGCATTTTGATGTATATTGGTATGGGACAGTGATATTGTTGAATAGTATACATTGCGTGACAATTATATTTTGTTAATTTTGTACATTGAGGATGTATATTTGCTAGTTTAACATCATTGGTTGACATATATGATGACTCAGACTAACTACCTACTTGTTGTGAGGTGGATGCAAGATAGGTCCTACCCTCAAAGCTTAAGAGGGAGAGCATCATCGGAGAAGATCGGCTAGATGGAATGAGTGGGGGAATATCAATGGAAATGCTAGCGACCCTACACACACAGTAGATTTTAAATGATATTTGCGTAAAAATGTTAGTGCGTATTGCTTGCGATTATATTTGTGTGTGGAATTTGTTTTAGTATATATTTGGTTTCTTTAGCCTAATTGACTTGATTTTTGAATTTAAATCCGAAAAATAATTATTAATTGCTAAAAAGATATTATTTTTATATACGATTCTCTGGTAAATAAAAGGCAATTATTAGTTGAATGGCTAATTATCCTGGTAATATTATTTGCATGAAAATAGAATTATTTTCTAAAGTTAATGCAATCTTGAAATTACATGTAGGGATTTACTTGAAAATAGAAAATAAAGATATAATTAATTATTGAGACAAACTTAAATTTAAAAAACAAGGAAAATGGGCATAATAATTTAAAATGTCATGGTTTTGATAATGTTTAAAGAAGACAAAACTAGAAAGAAAGTTCTAACTGTAGTTATTGAATTTAGAAGTTGAGAATATTGAGATGCATGAGGCAAAAGATCAAGGGAGAGATAGCATGCAAAGGTGGGCGTCGAAATTACGAGAGAAATCAGTCTTATAAATAAAGGAGAAGGTTTGAAGAATAAGACACAGGAAAAGAAAGATAGAAAGGGGAGAGGAGAATTTGGAAGAAGAATTTTGGAGGAAAAGAAGAGATAGGAAAAGTCTTCAGCAAACATTCACGTCAGTTTTGTTATTATTTTTTGTGTGGGTGTTTCAGATAAGATGAAAGGTTTATGCGAGCATTCTGTGGCGTCATTATTTTATATAAGCCATATATTGGATTGTTATAAAATATGTACACCGTTCTATGAGACTCACATTTCTTATACTAGTGCTGCGTTTCACTATTTCATGGTCTCCTTATTATTTTCTATATATTTAGGAAAGGATCTAAATGCATAAGCCAATGTTTTATTATAAGTAATATTGCGTAGCATAGATCAAGAGGTCTGTGCTTTAATCTTGTGAGGCTGCATTGATACCAGACCTGAGTTTTATTGTTTCATGATCTGCATATTTTTTATTTAAGACAGTGATTTAAATGCTTGAACCAACTTTAAAGGGACTGCATGTGTTCTTGAGACAACATATATTTAATAAGGCCTGCGTCTTGTCTTTTGGATTGCGATGAATATTTTCAGCCAAGTGTTATCACTGTGTTTAACTTTTTAGAAAGTAATTAATGCAATAGATCAGTGCCTTAATAATAGAAGAAGCTACGTTGGATTTGTTATACTTGTGTGGTAATTATTTTTGGCAGCATTTTAATTCATATTGAATTTGCGTTGAAATACTTGACTGTATATTATAAATTCCTTTAGCAGCATTTTACCTTCTATAAGCCCGTGTATCAGTGCTTGTATGGTGTTGTTAACCTGAGTTTTTAACTTTAAAGGTTGCATGGCAAATTTAAGGTGTTGCGTTGAATTTGAAATAGCAACGTTGAAAATTATATAGCTGCATTGGATTTTGTGATGAGCCGCATCCCATTTTGTATAACTATGTGCTATCTTATAGCCAACGTCTTTATTAGCCAGCGTTTGTTTTTTTTTAAAAAGTGTTGTGTTCATTCTTTTATACTTGCGTTTTAAGTTGGAAGCTAGCGTCCTTATATTGGTTTGTTAGTATGTTTGAAATCAGAGTCCCCCTTCTTTAAACTACGTATTGAGTTTACATTAAATAACCTGTGTTGCATTTAAGCTTTAGCCCTATGTCTTACTTTGAAACCCGTGTGAAAATAATAGGCCTGCGTTTTGCTTACCTTGTGTCTTATTATCGTTGGACTGCGTTTTGCATAGTAGAAGGTTGCGTTCCATTTAAAATGGTTGTGTTTTAAATTAGAAATGCTAAATGTCTTATTTATATTGCCAATATTTAATCGGAAAAGCTGAATAGATTAAAGTGAAACGCTTTGTTTAATAAAGTGTTGGGTTTGTGTAAATTAAATGTTGTGAAGGTAGTATAACGTTGAGTCATCTATTTAAGCATGAATTTAAAAGCTAAGTTAACACCGAGTATAGTTGAGTCTTAATGTCAACTGCAGATAATTATCCCAAAGGTATATGTGTAATTTTATTGTTAATGTAAGATCGAATGTTCAGTGGAACTTTACTTTGCTTCAGATTTCTGTATTGCAACTTGAGCAAGTTGCATTCTTATCACGAAATCCGTATGTGAATATACGAATAGTGTTTGTTAGAAAAATATTAATAAATAAGTTCACTTTGGGGTAGAGTATAAAAGTGATTTGTTATATTGAATAGCTGTTAATAAATGTTAAATGATAATTTATAGTTAATCTGTACTGTTAAAACATTTATAGGATATAATGTTTATATTATAGCCAGAATTGTAAAGATGATCAATACTTGGTCATATCCATATTGAAGCTATTATATAGGGCTTTTGATAAAGTATTGGTTAGGTATATATGTTTAAGAAGTTAAAAAAGATAATGTCTGGATATATATATATATATATATATATATATATATATATATATGCTTGTACTCTAGGATTTGAAATGAATTATTGTGAAAACTTCCAAAACCTTGTTTTGCATCATAAATGGAAGTTAGTATGTTTATGCAGCTTGTAATGAAAGCTTATGTGAAGTTCATTTGTGAGAATATTAATAGGTGCAAGTGATTGGACATTTCGAGATAAAATAGTGCAGCGAGTCGTGTGCCTAGAAGTTATTATTGCTTTATTAACAGAAAAATCTAGGGTATATCTGAATGGTATAATCCTGTGCTTGTTTGTTTATATTAATTATAGTGTAAAATTGTGTTCATGTTTGTGTAGGGAACTCATGCATGATGAGCTATGACAGTATGGGATGTCATAAAATTTTACAGTACGAAAGGTACTTGGATGGTACATACTGTATTTGTTATATCTAGACCCACACTTACATAAATATATGTGTGTGTGTGTGTTGGTTTTTATTTGAATAGTATGTGTTGTAACATTTGGTAGGATATCATACAACCTTGTGAGTGTAAATGAATGATTAGATTATACTTTTATGTGTTTGTATGACCTGCTTTATTATTTGCACTTGATTTAAAAGTGTAAGCTTCTAAGAATCTATGATTACTTTGTATGACTAATTGTGAAAAAATTAGTAGTCATGTCTAAGAACACCTGACTATGATGATATATGTTGTCTTTAGGTGTAGTTACTTGGATCTTATTGTAGCAGTAGTAGTCTATAGTTTATTGTGTGTTTTATCTGGGTGGTATAAACAATGGTCATTGTTTCCAGTGGTCATTCATGCGTAGATGATCATGTGTATATCTTGCTTTCTCCTTGGTTAGCTTGTGATGTGATATTATTGCATGGAACATGTAATCTATACGAGTCTTTGAGTTATATACTATGTCAAATATGAAACCATATTGATGATACTAATAGGTAGTGAAATGAATTTCACTAGCCTAAGTAATACCACCAATAGATAATCCGATTAAGTCATGTGTTATGAAATTGACCGATCTAAATGATCGTATGAAAACTTTGGCCAAAGTAATGTTTAATATACATCGTCATTTCATATGTTTAATTTGCATGATGTACGATATCATGTTAGAACGGATTTATTTATGGCAAACTGCATGTTTTTAGAAATCTTACAACACACAAGGTACTAGCATGTCTCACTGGATTCTCGTACCGTTTTATCTACCTATCCGTGAAGGGAGGGCCATTTCCAAACATGATATTGTGCGGGGGATTGTTGGTCCATAGTTGGTGTGGTAAAGCGCTCAAATGATGCTCTCCCCCCTCCATTGCAGTACTACCTGGAGACAACACTTAAGATTATTAGCAATACATGAGTTGGATTGACTCAACCTCCGGAGAGCTTGGTATCTGTTATTTGTATTAGGCCATATGCCTAAAGGAATGTAATTGTATTATGTATTTGTATATTGGAACAATAGTAGTTGTATTGTGAGTCCAGCTGTAGCTATGTCCTATGGTATTTACTTCCTTGGAGTTGTATAAGATTTATATTATATGCATTATTTGAAGTATAGTACTGTTGTTCTTAGTTGTGGTTTCAATTTATTGTATTGTTTCAATTCTGTGATATGAATGTTAAGTAATTGTTTAATTGTTCAAAAAAAATTTACCGCATTTTCTTAAGTACAACTTGAGGGGTTGTCACATCCGGATCAATGAGGACTGATACTATGTTTTTTTCCCCCTTGGACATTCAAGATTTTTGAACTATCATCACTTGCTATAGCAACTAATTAATTTTTTTTTAAAGTTGACTTTATCCCATGAATTTTGTTCATTTCTTATTGATTTATTTTGTTGTTATTGTCAGGTTCCTTATCTTGTTCATCAGATACCTTTTCAAGCTCAATTGGGTTTTTGTTGATAGAGCCCCTTATACTTCGCAAATTTACAGGCTTGCTTTCTTCTCTTTGTTACATTTTTCTTCATCATTTTTGTTACAATCTACTATTTCTTGACAATGTTCTTTGAGAATAATGTGTCTTCTCTTCATCTAATTTATTGGACTAGTAACTTTTTTCTGATTCACCATTTATTGAGGCCTTTTTTCTAAACAAAATAAGTTGTCATTAAGTATATCCAATGCCTCTTCTATAGAATTATTTTGAATTTCTTGGTTGTTATTTCCATCGTCCTTTAATTCTCCCATTTCCTTTCCCAAAATATTTGCATATTTACCTATCTAGAGCCACACTTGTAAATAATTGTGCTAGTTAATATTTTCTTGAAAAATGTCTTTTTGTGCCATGAAATCTTGCCAAACCGGTCAAACTTCCCCGATATTATTGTCAGATTCCCGAATATGAGCAGGCACTTGACATTCAAGATCCCCTTGGAATACAATTAGCAATTTTATGTATTGTTTTATTGAATTTCTTGACAATAAGTCCAGAGAACAAACCAAGCCTTTTCTCTATGCATTTTGCGTGTTGCTTTATTTCCTCCCTTCATATTTGTTGAAGTTTTTGCTTGTTTTTTTGTTTTTTTCACGGAAAAGATAGTGTTAATAATTGGCAAACCTCAAAAATGTTACAACGTGAACAAATAGGCAGGTGAAGCCTATCATCTAAAATATCAAAATAGCTCAATCTATGAAAAGAAAGTTTAACAAATTTGAAAACAGAAAATTAAACAACAAAAACAGCATTTCCATTATCAAACAATGTCGCTTGGAGAGACAATAAAGAATTGCATTAATGTAAAAGCTTGTATTTTCCAATGAGAAGGCCCCTTTGTAAACTAGCTATTAGACTTCGAATTTTTAGGCACTAAAGTTTTCCGTGCAAAATGTCCTCTAAATGTGAAGCCTTCTCTTGAACATGATCATCTAAGTGTGTGAAGGAACAATATGATCTATTCAAATTCCCTATATTTGGCATAAGTTTAATTTTAGGGCAAGTGCCATAAAACTTTGATTCTCCGTCATCCTAGAATACTTCGAATCAAGAACCTGGAGATGTTGTCGTGTAGCTACTTTTACACCTAGAGTAGCCTGTAGCTGTTGGAGACAATCCTGGAGTTACTAATGTGCCTACGCTGCTCCTTGGGCTTGTAGTTGGAGCTTTTGGATGACTTTTGTCTTGCTGTTTGAATCCTTCGTTAAATTTTCAATCACTGCCTTTATTTAGTTGCATCAATATCCCAGATAGTTCATTTTCTCTCAATTTTATTGCTATCCTCCTGCCATTGCTTGAGTTCTATTCGTTGAATGGCACAAGTTTTATCCATCTCCTCGATCTTCTCTTTCGCTTGCTGGTTTTCCATTTCTAATTCTTCTTTTTATGCAAATCCTTCAACTTTTGCTCCCTCTTCCTAGATAATATATGGTAATGTTGGTTCTTCAAATGAAGGCAGGCCAGCTGGTCCATAGACATCTGTCAAGTTCATGAAGATCTGGAAACTGTGGTAGATACTTGTCCCGCATGAGCTTGTGGAATGACCTCTTCCTTCTAGTCTCATTCATCATATTCCTCCTGGATGTTGTATCATTTCTAGTTCTACATCTAGAGTAGCCTAGAGCTGTTGGAGACAATCTTGGAGCTACTGATGTGCCTACGCTTCTATTTGGCCTTTAGTTGGAGCTCCCGAAGGGCCTTTGCCTTGCCGTTCAAATCCTTCATCAAATTTATTTATTGCCTTTATCTATGTTATTTGCATCAATATCATAAGCAATCCATTTTCTCTCAAATTTATCGCTTTCCTCCTGCCATCACATGAGTTCTACATGTTGAATGACATTATTTTTATCCATCTCCACATTGTTCTCTTTCAATTGCTGATTTTCTCTTTCTAATTCTGCTTTTTATGCCAATCCTTCAACTTTGCCCCCAATTCCTAGATAATATAAGGTAATGTTGGCTCTTGAAATGAAGGTAGGCCAGCTGGTCCAAAGACATGTTAAGCTCATGAAGATCTGGAAACTGTGGCAGATACTCGTCCCACATGAATTTGCAGAATGATCTCTTCCTTCCACTCTCATTCATCATTTTCCTTTCGGACGTGTCACATGCATCCTTCTACTTCTCAAATGTCTCGAACCATCTTCTGTTCTCTGATCTTCTCAAAAAAAAATATCAGCACATCTCATGTTTACCACAATATCAGCATATAACTCTGCTATCCTCTAGTGGAACTGTATCCACTTCCCCTTCCCACACTCAGGTCACCCTCCCTACAAGCCACTAGTCCTTGCTGTTGGTATCATAATGTCATAAGACCACAGGGAAAGGATCTGAAACAACTCTGTCTGCAAACCTTCTTTGTAACATACTTTGATTCATCTGAATCATCTGCCTCATTACTCAAGTCCAACTGTCCCAATACTAGGGTGTGCTCTGATATTGCTTCCCTATACGATCCTTCTCATCCTACTCCTCAGGATGATCCTGAGTCAATGTCGTGCTCCCCCATCTCTCCCCCCACTAAAGAATCACCTAAGTAAGACTCGCAGTGCTCCACTCAAGAGTGGTTCTTAAGCTGCTATACTAGGGGAAACTTGAGTAAGCTGGGAATGTGTAACTCTACTGGTATAGGCTCATACAAAATATTTGCAGCTTATCCATTATATTTGCATCCCCAACCTACCCCTCCCAAGTGGCTATGAAATTTAAATCATCATCATGTGTTGCTAGGCTATCCCCTCAATCAACTGTAATGACTCTGGAAGATAATGAGTGAATGGCCATAGGTGATGGACAAACAATAGGTGTGACTTAGGTGGGCTCCATAGGAGTAGCAAAACAAATAGACTCGAAGGGAGTGATCATTGGGGTAGACTACACAGTAGAGATTTAAGCAGGAGGAGTAACATGAAAAATAATACACTATACATGAAAAATAATACAATGTGTCTATCGAAGAAGAAAGTGACTTGGGTGGGCTTAGTATGAGTAGCAAACCAAGTAGATTCAAAGGGAGTAATCATTGGAGTAGACTACACGGTAGAGACTTAAGCAAGAGAAGTAACATGCAAAATAATACACACAGTGTCTATTGAAGAAGAAACACTAGTAAGGAATGTCCTTCAAAGTGATACCTAGGACTCACCCCAGAATTTTGAGAATATTTCACTGTATCTGGGACACGCCATGTGAGGTGCCTCCTTGTTATGTGAACTCGAGCTATTTGTTATATACCTACCAAGTATATATATAATAAATACATATAATATTACATAATTATATATAAGATAGAAATAAAATATCAAATGGATGAAGATAGAATAAAGTGATATAGGGTGATAGGTTATATAGGGACAAATGGGCACATATGATAAGTTGTGACCCTGTGAAATAATAGGGTGCATCTGTAAATAGCGATAGTTGATAACTAGAGATGCTTAATTAGGTATGTAACATGCCCTCCCTTGTTGGAAAGACTTCGACCTCAAAGCACAAGTACAATATGATAACCAATATTACTGATGAATATCTAGAGTGGCAACACAGAATCAGAATCGATCCATTCGAGATTAATCATGATAGGCATCAAGTAACGTCATAGTTGCATACTTGAATTGTTGACTTGAATATGGTGGACCGAAATCCCATGTATACCTTCGTTTATTGGGATTATAATATTTATAACTTTGATGTTCGTGCTGGAGAGTTTCATAGTAGCAAAGGTGTCGGTAGGATTCAACCTCATGATAGGTTACTTTGAATCTTGTTGTTCGACCTTCTCAATCTTTTCAATAGCTATTTAATTTGATAGTGTGTTGATATTTAATAACCTTGCAGTTTGAATTGTTTTTGCGTAAAATTGATCATTTGATACAAATTTGTTTGCTTGTACTGCTTTGTTGAGATTCAAAAGTACTATGAGAACAGAAGTGTGTTATTGACATATCGATTTTCTTTCTGCCGTGATACCCTTTTCCCATATCTCAAAATCTTAACTTCTGTAAGAAGAGTTTAAATAAAGTTACGAAGATCTAAAATCTATGCATGTTTGTCAGATACAGTTTTTAAAAAGTTTTATTTTGATCTTTAATTTTCAATATTCCCTTCATATGACCTTCTCTCCATAGAGACTTCCTCAAATTGATTCCATCTTAAACTTATTTTAATTACAAAAGCAATGTTATACCACCATTCTTGGGATTCAAGTTTTGAATGAGAAAATACTCCAGCTGGAAAAGTAAATCTCTGCTTAAATAGTTTCCACTAAGCTTCACCATCTTCATTTCCAATAAAAATGAGTAAAGGATCAACAATATCGGAGAACATAGTTTGAATAAAGTCACTTCTTAGGAGGCAGATGGAACATATGTTGCTTAGGATATATATAGGGGGGAGGTACAAAATGTTGGAATTTTGACAGCTCTAAATAAAATGAATGGGCAGCTAATGGGGTAAGGGAACACGGAGTATGACACTGATGTGAACGGGATGGTTTATGTCATGAAGGTATGTGTAAAGAGAGGACAAGGGTGGATAAAGAATGCGTGAAAAAAAACTGAATAAGTGGACCAAAAAAATAAGAAAGGGTAGAGAAGTAGAAGTTGGCAGCCAAAGACACAAATGGGTGCAGTCTCAAAAGAGGCAAGCTTGATGGAAGCAAGTGCATGGAGGTGCTAGAATTATTTGTTTTTTCTTTTGTTTGTAAATGTTTTATTCTATACTAAAGTTTTTATTATTCTTTCCTTCAAATTTTGTTTGGAAGATTGAGTCCCAAGAGTAGGCCTTTATTTTTTCGATTGAGGTGGGATGTAATTTTATTTAAATTTGTTTTTGACGAAGAGGGTAAACAAATTGACCCTTTTACAATCTATTTTTCAAATGGGCTCAAGCCAAATTTAGATTTTATTTTAATACATATTTTGTTTTTAAATTTTATATATATATATTCCACAAGAGCAATAAAGGCCACAAGCCAAGAAGTTTTTTTCTGATCACAAACCTGAAATTTAAACCGAACCACAAGTGTGGGGCCCAAGGGCAATGAATCCTTAATGCCTCTGATTACATACATAAGAAATATGTAGAATATTAATTATTTATATATAAAATAGAAATAGAATATCAGATAGATGAAACTAGAATAGGGTGATGGGTTAGATATGAAAGAAGAACTAGAGTTGATAACTCCTAATCCTTTGAAATAGTAGGGTGTGTCTCTAAATAGTGATTTTCAATAACTAACGAAGCTTAATTAGGTATATAACATCATCTCCATCATCATCCTTGGTCTCTACCAAATGGCTCTCCTCCTTGTCATCGTCTTGTGTCTCTAACCCAATGTCATACCCCCATGCACTAGCAAGCCATCAACATCTATTGAAACACCTATTGGCTTCAAGATTAGGCGAGCGTGCCTTGTTGTCAACCTCTGAAATCTTGTTTGATCTGTAAACACCATTGATAAACTCAAAGTGAAATTTTAAAAGTACGGATTCTGAATTTCTCAACTTATAAGATGTTGGAATGATTAAAAACTGATGAAAATCTGATTTAAATCAAGTTTCAAAACTGAAATAAAGGTGAATTGATAGATCACATTAATTATCCATTGAAACCGTTAGAATTTACCAAATTCTTGATTTTATCCAATTTTCCGTAAATGATCAAATGATTAATTTTCGCATTCTGATTAAAATCTGAATTATAATCTGCAAATTAACTAAAAATGAAATGCAAAACTGAATTCAAAGATCAAAACACAGAAATTGTTTACGGGGTTCGGAATTCCTACGTCCTCGGGTTCTTATCGAACCGATCCATTAATGTTGCTAAATTTGCAAGCCAAAATAATACTTACAATCAACAAAATAGATCTACTCTCTGTAAAAACAGTGTTTCGGACCTTCGAAAGACCTTCGCTGACTCAACACGTCCTTCACCTTCTTGAATCACACGTAGAGGCTTGTCCAAATTGAAATTGCCAACTTACGTAGCTCAAAACGACATCACCAATTCTCCAAAATGAGCAAATAAATATACTGCACAGAGCGTATCAGAATTCTAAACAAGTTTGTAGTTTATTCCGAGCTCTGGTTCAGCCTCTAAGGGCTCCAAAATGACCAAATACTGTAAGCGGGTCTATAATCTCCAATACAAAATCGGCTAGAAGCTTACCTTTAAATACAAGTTCACTCCTTTCAAAACACTTGGAAGTCCATAGCCTAAGCGGTCAAGGCCTATCTCTTTTGCATGGGAGGTCGGTGGTTCAAGTCTTCAGCGTCCCTTTTAGGGCGCTCGCTTATCCATTTGTCCCACATTGAGAAGTGGAACGATTCTCCAGGGTTCTAAAAGGGTTGGCGCCTCCTTTGAATCTGCCAACGCCCCCTTTTGGTGGGCTCAAGGCGCCAAGTTAGCATGCATGTTGGTAGATGCGCCAAACATGGCATGGTTTGTTTATTAATGCGCCAAACATATAACTTGGTCAATACGCCAATCTTAGTCCTCTTCTCACGTTCCACGAGGTAGATGGACATGGCATGCTTTTCTCACGATTTCCAATGCATGGTATGTAATCCCGAGGTCTATGGCGTGGCTTTGACTTGGCAATGTGTTGGATGGCGTGGCAAGTTGGTTCTCCCATGTCGCTGGGGCGTGGTAAGTAAAATATTACCAATCAAGAATTACAAAACATACAATTATCCCTCATTTCTGAGATTTCTACGGACCCCTGTTGACTACCACGTGTCACCACTGGATTGGTCCACTTGGCATGCCCTCATTGTGCCACGTCATCTTGCGACACTACATTTTCCCTGTTGAACTAGAACTTCAACTGCCTATAACTTTTGCATACGGTGTCCATTTTGCAAACCGCAAAAAATGTCGAAAAGCTCTCGACGAGCTCTATGCTGTGAAATTGGTTTCATCATGATTTGGAAACTTTTTCTGAAATGAACTCTGGATCACACCTCCCTACAAAAGAGGCTTTTGGTCTCCAAAAGTCGACTATCACCTGAAATCTTATAACTGGTTTACTGCATCCATGAAAACAGAACCCAATCATAGCAAGAGATATAAACAATTGCATTCAAATGATTCACAATCAAACTGCAAAATGCCTAATCCAAAAGGCATGAGTAAGTGAATCTACAACTGCCAAAGTGATTACAACATATCAAATTACCTGCCCAAATGTCACACCCTGTAAAGCAGTGAATTGCCAAAAACTGAAACAACTCCCAATGTAACTGCAAAACAAGTTTATAATGCTGACAACATACAATTAATGTTGTAGACATGTTGAAATGCATTGCCCTGAATGGGACTTACAATGCTAAGCAAAATACAAACAACCAAAAGTGTATGCTGCCTATCATCTAAACATGCCCAACGGGTCTTAAAAAATGCATCTAAACATCTCTGTGCCAAAATAGATACATTCAAAATAGCAGTCTAACTGTCAAATGCTGTAAGGAAACAACTCACAACATCACTCTGCTATATCCCCAACTGTTTCAAATGAGTTAATGTCTTATCCATTATTAGACTACCCATACAGTATATTCTAGAGATCAAAAACTTAGAGTTATCAAAAAGTGAGAATTGAAAAACTTCATATGGTAAACCTGTCTTGAAGTGTTCCCACCAACTCTAATCTACATCTATCAAAGCTTGTTCATTCCCTTAGGTGAATTCTTAACCATGCTTTGCAAAAAGAATGTAGTGATAATCCACTTAACCAATTCTTTCTTCCTAGTGAAATTGATTGTCTCTGTGGATTCATTATCAATTGCATACTTTATCAATTTGGGCTTTGCCATATGTAATTGAAAAGATTGTTGACTTAACCTCTTAAATGGATTTTCACTTGTAGGTTTTACCTTATCCTGGGTTGTAATGTCAGCTACATTATGGATTGAATTAGCTTTATTAACCTTAGTGAGAGGTTTGTAAATCATCTTAGTTTTAACATTACTTGAATGTGAAGATGAATGAAGCTTAAAACATCTATCAATCCTATGTCCACTCACTTTACAATGAGTGCAAACATCCTTCTTAGGTGAGGGTCTCCTTTTGCCAATTCCCAACTTAACATGAGAATGGTCTTTCAAACATGCAATCTGCTTAAATAAAGCTTTTCGTTTCCAACAAGTCTTAGCACTATGGTTATTCATCCCGCAAAAAGTGCATGGAAATGATTGCATTATCTTCTGTACATTATATCCAAACTTCTTAAAAGTATCAATTGGATCAGAAGATTTAGTGTAAGAATCAGGAGGTGGAATCTCAATACCTTTTTTACCTTTACACCTTTGAACTAGTGGCCTAGAACCTTCGCTATTGGAAGCTTGTCTTCCTTTAGCCATGGAAGAAACGTCTCCATCATCCACCTGCACACTAGTATAACCCAAACCTGCATGAAGAGGTCTATGCTCAACCTGAATTGGGTTAGTTATACCTTGGCTATCTCTACCAAGTCCTCCATTATAACCCATTTTAAACAACAATTTAGATCCTATGCCCTTAGTGTATCTTTCAAAATCACCAAAAACAATATTACTAGAATCTGAATCTAAAATGGTAGAAGAAGATGAAGATTCCTGTGGTGAAAAACTTACAGTGCACTCAGTCATAGTCTCTGCATCTGAAGTTGAAGGCTTTACCTTTTCACACTCACCACATTGCAATCTAATCAAGAGCTCATCCTTGGATTCGAGCTCCGATTTTAACTTTGCCACTTGCAATTCAAGTGCAAATTTCTGGCATCTCAAGATTGCGTTTTCATCTTTGATGGCCTCAATCTGTGACAACTTGCCCATGGTTTCCTGCAAACCCCTGATTCCTCACTGCACACTGCAATATAATCAATCTACAAACCAATAATCCAACTATTCTGGAAGCAACTATCAATACACAACTAGAAGCAATCCCTGCATTCTAACCGCTCTGATACCAATTTGATCCGTAAACACCACTGATAAACTCAAAGTGAAATTTTAAAAGTACGGATTCTGAATTTCTCAACTTATAAGATGTTGGAATGATTAAAAACTGATGAAAATCTGATATAAATCAAGTTTCAAAACTGAAATAAAGGTGAATTGATAGATCACATTATTTATCCATTGAAACCGTTAGAATTTACCAAATTCTTGATTTTATCCAATTTTCTGTAAATGATCAAATGATTAATTTTTGCATTCTGATTAAAATCTGAATTATAATCTGCAAATTAACTAAAAATGAAATGCAAAACTGAATTCAAAGATCAAAACACAAAAATTGTTTACGGGGTTCGGAATTCCTATGTCCTCAGGTTCTTATCGAACCGATCCATTAATGTTGCTAAATTTGCAAGCCAAAATAATACTTACAATCAACAAAATAGATCTACTCTTTGTAAAAACAATGTTTCAGACCTTTGAAAGACCATGACTGACTCAACACGTCCTTCACCTTCTTGAATCACATGCAGAGGCTTCTCCAAATTGAAATTGGCAAATTCCGTAGCTCAAAATGACATCACCAATTCTCCAAAATGGGCAAATAAATATATTGCACAGAGCATATCGGAATTCTAAACAAGTTTGTAGTTTACTCCGAGCTCTGGTTCGGCTTCTAAGGGCTCCAAAATGACCAAATACTGTAAGCGGGTCTATAATCTCCAATACACAGTCGGCCAAAAGCTTACCTTTAAATACAAGTTTGCTCCTTTCAAAACACTTGGAAGTCCGTAGCCTAAGCGGTTAAGGCCTATCTCTTTTGCATGGGAGGTCGGTGGTTCAAGTCTTCAGCGTCCCTTTTAGGGCGCTTGCTTATCCATTTGTCCCACATTGAGAAGTGGAACGATTCTCCAGGGTTCTAAAAGGGTTGGCGCCTCCTTTGAATCTGCGAACGACCCCTTTTGGTGGGCTCAAGGCGCCAAGTTAGCATGCATGTTGGTAGATGTGCCAAACATGGCATGGTTTGTTTATTAATGCGCCAAACATATAACTTGGTCAATATGCCAATCTTAGTCCTCTTCTCACGTTCCACGAGGTAGATGGACATGGCGTGCTTTTCTCATGGTTTCCAATGCATGGTATGTAATCTCGAGGTCTATGGAGTGGCTTTGACTTGGCAATGCGTTGGATGGCGTGGCAAGTTGGTTCTCCCATGTGGCTGGGGCGTGGTAAGTAAAATATTACCAATCAAGAATTACAAAACATACAATTATCCCTCATTTGTGGGATTTCTACGGACCCATGTTGACTGCCACGTGTCACCACCGGATTAGTCCACTTGGCGTGCCCTCATTGTGCCACGTCATCTTGCGACACTACATTTTCCCTGTCGAACTAGAACTTCAACTGCCTATAACTTTTGCATACGGTGTCCATTTTGCAAACCGCAAAAAGCGTCGAAAAGCTCTCGACGAGCTCTATGCTGTGAAATTGGTTTCATCATGATTTGAAAACTTTTTTCGAAATGAACTCCAGATCATTGTTGATCTTAATTGGCCAATGTGAGGCCCTCTCATCATTGTCATCTACATAGGAATTTAGCTCAAATTCAGTGTAAGTTTTTTAGGTATCCTAAACTTTCTCCCCACACATTCATTCAAGAATATTACTATAGCATGCAGTGTCATGTAGAACCCTTTATTGGTCATCAAAAGAAGTCCTTTAAACTTCTTGGAGTGGTATGTCGACAAATAATACATCAAACCTTTTAATAATCCACCCAAATCTTTTATCAGCAAAGTTGGTATCTCAGAGCAAGGAGACTCACCCACTAACCTAGTGGTGATAAAGTCAAGCAAGCAACAAATCTCATCAGCCTTCAGTAAGGCTTCTTGAGACAGCGATTGCCATGTTTAAAAATGGCATTTTTTTTAGCATCCATCAAAGTAGGAAAACATATTTCCTCAATAGCTTTGGCCTTAACTTTTTCAAACTTGACCTCTTTTCCGACCAAAGGCAAACTGAAGGTCCTATAAAACTCTTGCATAGAAAAGGGCATAGTCACCACCGTGTTTGTCACTATGTTTCACCATTTGCACAACTTTAATTTGTTCTGGTCCAATCCGATCCGAACATTTCTAATATAATTTTTTTTTATAAATTAATTTTTATCTCTATAAACCCTTCATAGTCAATCTAATTTTACTCCAGAAATTAACATTTTACAAGTGTTTATGTTATATTACATTTGTAACACATACTAGATTATTTTTATTGAGCCAGACTTTTCAAATAAATGCTGAAATTTCAAATGATCATATTTTGTTTGCTCCCCTATGAATCTGGATTTTCAAACTTGGTAACTATGAAATTGAAGATCAATGGAATATCAGCTTCTTGTGCAAGCGTCTTGCTTCCAAATGTGTGTCTCCAATTCTCACACCACTTTCCAACCTACAAAGAGTAAATGGATTTTGCAATGGAGTTTATGGATTAGTATGATAGTCTCGTAAACAACACATCTATCCACTAGCATACCTTGGAGACTGAGACCTGAAGCATGAAAGGAGAGCTTAGAGATCTTGCGTGTGAGATGGTGAATAAACCTTCTCAATGCAGCATATTCTGCCAACTATTCAAACTCGGCCATTTGGAAAATGAATGTCTACAGGATGTGTCGACCGCTAATGTGATGGACACTCAATTGTTGCATTCTTGATCCCATAGAATCGGCAACCAGCCTTTCTTATTTTGCAGCAAGCCGTTCCTAACTAAGTGATCTTCAATACTTATTTGCAAGCAGCAACATCTCCATGTGCTCTTCATCACACGCCCTTCAATTTATTCTACAATCACAATATGACTAGCCACGGTTACATCAATTATTTCTTAAACTACATGTATTTGTCACAAGGTGGTAATCCTTTTGTTCCACATAACCACATAAATATTGTGTCAATACCTATAATGTCCCTTTTCAGTCCATTCCAACATTCTTGGAAAGTTCCAAGATTATTGGAGAATGCCAACTTTTTTGGAAAGGAATTGTGACGATGGTAGTGAGTTCAAGAAATCAAGATGAGTCCAATGATACTTTCCGGATGCATTTTCGACATTTTGGGTACTCTCCACACTTCTTGGAGACGTTTGCTATTTTTGGAAAGCACTAATTTTCATAAAGTTCGATACCCTGAGAGCTTAAGAGTCTTTTAGTGTGGTCAGAATTCATATTTGGTCCATTTTAATATTTTCCATAACATTGGGCGGACGTGGAGAAATAATTAAATAATTAAATGTTTAAGTTGTCGAAAAAGTAAAGTTAAAAAGACAACTTATATTCAATTATTTAAAGAAGACATAAAAGTGACTTTAATGGGCCAAAATATAAAGGTAAATTATAAAGTCACTTTAAGCAAGAAAATTAAAGGTTGTGGGAAATAATATTTTATTATTCCCGAAAAGTTTATAAAAAGGGGTGGAGACAAAATAAAGCTCATTCTTGGTATTTGCATATTCTTGAAACCCCAGTGTGGAGGTTGAGCAGGTTTATTCAACAACCCTAGGACAAAAACCCTACGGCAAAGATTGGTTTCAAAAGTGAAAGATCTTCCCTAGCCAAGACGGCATGGTTCATTCATGATCATGGTTTGTGTTGTATGTAGGAAATATATCGAGTGCATGCATATGGAGTTCACTGTTGTGCTGAACGTTTGTGCCATTTGATTCTGTAGTATTGGTTATTGTTTTGCAGAGTTCTAGATAGTTGGTTGTCAGCTGCAGGTTGGGGTTTACAGAGATTTTCCCAGATTTGTGTGCAGATTGTTGCAGAGTTTGGAGTTTTAGTGTGTAGAAAGATAAATCACTTACAGAGGGTTTTGTATTTGCCTCCTAGAATATTTTATTGACAAATTTATGAGTGTTGGGAAAAGAGGCGCAGCATCTAGTTGAAGGGATTTAGATATTTTGAAAAGTTAATTGCTCCACTTTTATGGTAGGTGTTTGTTACAGTAGTATTTAAAAATTAGAACAGCATTGGCAATATTGTATTCAACCATTTTTCATTGTTTATGGGCATTTCAAAGCTTAGGAATTTCTGAATATTTTATCTCTGTAATTCTGATTTCAATATCAACTGTTATAGTGTTCTCTGTATTCTGATTTTATATGTATACAACGCTGCAAACTATTTGTCTAAATGTCTATGGCCTATATATGATCTGTGAGATGCAAATTGCATGATACATGCTCAAAATTGGAAACCAACTATACTCAAACCCTACAATCTAAGTTTGTCATTGAATGTGTAAGAATACAAAATGTTTGCTCCATAGGAAACAGAGATTCGTGAAAATTTTGGTGGAATCTTGGTAGGGATTCTTACAATGGTATCAAAGCTGTGATCTTGCCAGCCTGGAGGATTGCATGTCAGTTCTAATGGTTGCATGTTAGCACTCGATGGTTGCATGTGTGGTATTAATCATTGCATATCAGTTTTTCCTGTTGCATGTTAGTGATCAACACTTGCATGTTGATTTTAAGCCTTGCATGTTAGTTTTTCCTGCTGCATGTTAGTGATCAGCACTTGCATGTTGATTTTGACCCTTGTATGTTAGTATTTTGGTGTTCATTTATCATTTGAATTATGGAAGATAGAAAGAAGTAGATTCTTTGCTTGAATCTCTTAGACAAAGTTAGGATAAATTGGAAAGAACTTTTCGAAAGGTGTTTGGAACAGATTTAACTCATAACAAGGGTCCCTTAGAAGATAAACAGACTATGATCAATTACACACCAAAACCTTTTCATTCTAGATCCTTACAGATGTTGGCATGTTGTTGTCATTGATGTCAAAAGGGTGCATCATGTAAAGGCATAATGGTCATTGATGTCAAAGGTCTGTTTGGTCAAGTGCTTGAGCATGGTAGTGGCATAAAGAGAGTGTTGATCAATGAAGAAAGATTGTGGATATGAGTAGCCTATTGAGAGTGTGTTCTCAGTTGGTAGAATGAAGTTGTCAAAGGTGATTAGTGATCAAGGGTCACAATAAAATGCCTTACTGGCAAACCTCACTGGTTACATTCAAGGACACCGATCCTTAGGAGACACCAATCTCCTTACTGAGCACCAACCCAGTTTGTATGTAGGCACCAACTTCCCTAAACTATGGAGCTATAACTCCAATGTACAAGATGGATTCACAAGTGAATCTAGTTCAATGTTCTTTGTTACAAGTCTAATCTTTAACTGCTCACCTTTTTCTCATTGTTTGTGTGCTCTATCTTCTTGTTTGCTTAATCTTTGTCTGCATATGTCTCTCACTCTGTATCTACGTACATCTGGTTATGTTTTATTTAGATACACTCCATTCCCCTTCCTTCTTCTCTGTGTTTTACTCTGTCTGCATATTTCTTTTATCGCCAGCCCTTTTTCTCACACTTGAAAATGCAATGGCAGCAACGACAACAAACCGTAAAGTCCTCTTGAAGTCGTTTCTATTGAACTACCTTTTAGGGTTTTTCATCTTCTCCTTGCGTTCACACCTAGCTGCACTAAACCGATTCTCATTAAAGATGGCTTATACTTGCACGTTTCTCGTGCCTCAGTTTATGCGTCACCTTGCAATGGTCAAATCTCTTTTCTTTATTTGAAAACTGCTTAGTTTATCTCATAAATGTGCAACTTACCCAATCAAGATTGATCGGTTGAATCGATCAGTCTCAAGCCCCATGTAGACCTTTTCGAGCTCATTGTTTGCCTGGTCCTGTCTTTAATCGAGGATTTACTCATTTTGTCTTTGGTGCCAGTCACCGTCTATTTGAGTCGTTCGTTGTTTTTTCCTGTTCTAGAACCGTCAATTTTTATCTTGTGTCTCGATATTCTCTTGGTTCGCTTTCGCTCCTTTCTATTCGAGCTTTCTCTCCTTCTAGATTTTCCTATTCAGGCTCTTTCTATCAAGCTCATCTTCTTCATATTCTTTCTTGGGCTCTTCTCTTTCCCGGGCTATTTTCCTGAGTTTATCTCTCCTTCAGGGTTTCTTTTCTTCGGACTTTCTGCCCATCTCTCTTTTCTGTCTTCGGGCTCTTTTTCGAATTTTTTGTCCAAGACATTTCTTCGAACTTTTTGTTCGAGTCTTTTCTCTCGGGATCTTTCTCTAAAGTTACCCTTTAGGTTTTTTACAACGGTGTACTTGCCCTTCGAGTTTTCTGAAATATGCCCTTCGGCGACTTTGAAAAGGTTCATATACCCTTCGGACTTTTCGACTTACCCTTCGGCTTTCTTCAAAGTGTCCTTCGGCCTTCTTTAAAGGGTTCACATAACCTTCGGCTTTCTTCAAAGTGTCCTTCAGCCTTCTTCAAAGGGTTCACATACCCTTCGGCTTTCTTCAAAGTGTCCTTCGACTTTTTGAATGTACCCTTCGGATTTTTGTTGAGGAACAGTTTCCAACAAGGACTTGACAATTCTTTCAAAAAAAATTGTCCTTGCCACTTTTTCCGAAAGAATTCCTCAAAAGGAATTCTTCAAGACTATTTAGGGTTTTCCATCCTTCTTGACTTATGTACATACGAGAAGTAGAGCCACTCAGAAATCCCGATTGCCTCTTCTAGACCCTTTCGGGTTTTTGACATTACTTGACTTATCAACTTGAGAGAAGCAGTCCCTCTTCAAAATCCCAATTACTTCGTCTAGACCCTTTCGGGTTTTTACCTCTACTTAGCTTATCAACATAAAGAAGTAACGTGCTTGCAAATCCCGAATCACCTCTTCGCTAGACCCTTTCGAGTTTCCCACATTGCTTAGCTTATAATCATAAGAGAAGTAAGATGCTCCCAAAACCCTGATTACTTCTTCTCTAGACCATTTCGGACTTTTCACTTTGCTTAGCTTATAATCACAAGAGAAGTAAAGCACTTGCGAATCCCCGATCACTTCTTCGCTAGACCAATTCAGACTTTTCCCATTGCTTGACTTGAAAAATAAAAGGAAGTTAAGTCATGCCGAAACTCCGATTTGCATTGCTTGGCTTGACCCGTTCAGACTTTTCATCCAACTTGACTTGACCAGATTGTGAAGTAAAGGCATTGGAGAAATCCGATTAACAATGCAATTCTGTTCAACTCATCTTTTGGCATTAATGCAAAATAACACCTGCTTCCTTTGACATCAATGACAATATCACAGACATCAATGACTATTTCAATGGAAATCTTGCCCTTTGTCATTGATGGCAAAACATTATCAGAATGTCTTAATTCTTCTTATCTCCATTTTGCTTGCTCCTTTCATTCTACTTCTTTCTCCCCCTTTGACATTAATGACAAAGAGTCCTTGCCATAACATTCACTGTTACCTTGGTTGTTCTGATCCTCGGACCTGGCTGGTTAGAGCACTTTGTGGAGGACTCCCCCTTAGGCAATGGCATATTTGCCTAAGTTTCTACACAGGCTCTTCAGATGTAGCTCTTTTGACTCCATGATTCTTCAGATGATCATGTATATAGCATTAGTCTAAAAGACCAATCAAGAATCGACATCTCTATATAGACAGGCATAATAAGCTAGAGCCAACATACCTTTGTCGTCAAATGCAGTTTTCTCACCAAACTGCCTTTTCTCTTAATCCAAGAGTTAATAATGTTCCTTAAATACTCCCCTTGGATTCATGCCCTATCACTAAAAGTTATTGATGTGGTGTGGGAGCCACTACTTCCAATTCTCTCTCAGATACTCAAATTGCTCCTTGGAAGAGGCTTGGTAAATATGTCAACAATTTGGTCTTTTGTTGGAACATACTCAATTTTGACCTCTTGATTTGCAACCTTTTCTTTCAAAACGTGATATTTGATGGATATATGCTTGGTTTTGGAGTGCATCACTGGATTCTTGGATATGTTTATGGCACTTCAGTTATCGTAGAAGATAGAGATAGGTTCTTTGTACTCTACTTTGATGTCTCTAAGAGTTTGCTTCATCCATAAGACTTGGGTGCAACATGTTGCTGCTGCGACATACTCTTATTCTACTGTAGAAAGTGTAACTGATTCTTTTTGCTCAACCATGACACAAGTCTGTTTCCAAAGAAGAATGCACCACCACTAGTGCTTCCCCTGTCATCCACACTTCCTCCCAGTTAGCATCTGCATATGCAATCAATGTGAAATCTTCACTTGCAGGGTACCACAAACCATAGTCAGTTGTGCTTTTGATGTATCTAAAGATTCTTTTCACAGCATTGACATGTGATTCCTTGGGGGTTGCTTGAAATCTTGCAACCATGCACACGACCTGCATGATGTCTGGTCTTGATGCTGTTAAGTACAACAAGCTACCTATCACTGATCTATAAAATGTATTGTTCACATCAGGGGTGTCATCTTTTTTGCTCAACTTGCATCCAGTTATCATAGGAGTACTAACTGGTCTGCTGTCCTCCATGCCGAATTTCTTGAGCATCTCCTTCACATACTTGGTTTGAGATATGAATATCCCATCACTGGTTTGTGAAATCTGTAGTCCAAGAAAGAAAGAGAGTTCTCCCAGCATAGACATTTCAAATTCATTTTGCATTTGTGTGGCAAATTCTTTGCACATGTTACTATTGCCACCTCCAAAGATAATATCTACATAGAAACAATAATTAGCATATGCTCACCTTCCAATTTGAAGTACAAATTGTTGTCTGCACACCCTTTTCTGAATCCTTGTCGTTGCAGGTATTGATCCAATCGTGAATACCATCCTCTAGTTGCCTGTTTTAAACCATACAAAGCTTTCTTTAGTCTGCAAACATAATCTTCTTCTGCTAACTGAAATCTTTCTGGTTGTTCAATGTAGACTTTCTCTTCTAAGTTTTCATTTAGGAATGCTAACTTCACATCCATTTGATATACCTTGAACTTCTTGTGAACAGAGAATGCCAAGAACATTCTTATCACCTCCAGTCTTGCCACTGGAGCAAATGTCTCTTCAAAATCTATGCCTTCTACTTGTGCATATCCCTTTCATACTAATCTTGCTTTGTTTCTTACAACAACTCCATCTTCATTGAGTTTGTTCCTGTAAACCCATTTTGTTCCTATTACGTTTTTGTTTGAAGGTCTAGGAACTAATTCCCAAGTTTTATTCTTTTCTATTTGATTCAGTTCTTCCTCTATGGATTTCAACCAATTTTCATCCATGTTGGCTTCATTAGAGGTCTTCGGCTCAATTTCTGAAAATAGAGCGAAATTCACTTGCTCCTTCATTACAGCGCTTCTCCTAGTCTGAACACCCTCATTTTTGTTCCCAATTATCTGCTCCTTGGGATGTTTCTTTTGAACAAACTTTGCAGGTGCCCTTTCACTCTTTTCTTCCTCCTCTTCATTATCTTCTACTTCATTTTCTGCGTCTAATTCTTCAATTCCGATCTCTTCATTAAGCTCAACTTGTTTGAATCCTTCTACCTTGATGTTGATGATTTCAACTATTTTGTGCAGCCTTTTGTTGTAACATACATAGGCTTTACTCTGAGTGGAGTAACCAAGAAAGATTCCCTCATCACATCTTGACTCAAAGCTGCCTAGTTTGCTCTCCTTTCTTCTGATGTAACACTTGCTTCCAAACACTCTGAAGTATTTAACATATGCAGGCTTTTCATACCACAGTTCATATGGCGTTTTGTCACTTTTCACCCTCAGTTGTACTCTATTCAGAATGTATACTACTGTTTGAACTACTTCTCTCCAATATCCATAAGAAAGTTTAGCTTCCTTCAGCATTGTTCTAGCCATCTCCTTGACAGTCCTATTTTTTCTTTCAACTCCATTTTGCTGGGGAGTTCTTGCAATAGAGTAGTGCCTTTTAATCCCATGTGTCTCACAGTATTCTACAAATTCATTTGAAGTGAATTCTCCACCTTTGTCAGATCTCAGACATTTGATTTTTCTTTCTGTTTCATTTTCAACCATGGCTCGAAAGATCTTAAATCTCTCAAAAGCTTGAGATTTGTCCTTTAAGAAGGTTACCCATGTCATTCTAGAGTAATCATCAACAAATAGCATGAAGTAGTGAACTCCTTTGATCCTTTAGTCTTGGTAGGTCTACATAGATCATTATGAACTATCAGTAGAGGCTTTATTGTTGCATATTCTTTTGTCTGAAACTTGACCCTTGTTTGCTTGCCTAATTGGCATTCTCTGCATATAGTATCTGTGGGTTTGGTGATTATCGGCATATGTCTTACACACTTTTTTTAACTTACTATGACTAAATTGTCAAAATTGACATGACCCATTCTCCTATGCCATAGCCAGCTTTCATCAACCTTTCTTATGAGGCAACTACTATTGTTTACCTCAACAAGATTGTAGATGTTTTCGGTCATTTTCCCTTCTGCAACTATTTTGCCAAATATCTTCAACTTGCAGCTTTCAGCAGCAAATATGACTTTATAACCATTATCACACATTTGGCTAACGCTTAGCAAATTGCACTTAAGTCCTTTAACATAGAGTACATCATGAGTAGGAAGCTTACCATCTATATGCAAGGTTCATTTACCTTTGATTCTTACTACAGTATTATCTCCCAAACTAATAGTTCCTTCCTTGCACTTACTTAGCTTGACAAACTCACTTTTGTCACCAATCATGTGCTTTGAGCACCCACTATCTATTACCCATAAATTTTGCTCTTTGGCGTGGAGAGTTGTTTAAGCGATCAAGGATTGATTTTTCACTCTCCACATTTCCTTGGGCTTCTCATATGTCGTCTTATTTTCTTTATTAATAACTTCTGGACCTTTGTTCTTATTAGAAGACTTGCCTTTGTTTACTTTTGACACTACAAAGTTAGTCCTACAGTGCCTGGCTATGTGACCAAAGTTATTGCAATTGTAGCATATTGTACTTGAATCTAACAGAGGAGCAAATGCATTTCTACTTACAAAGTTAGTTCTTCTTGTAGACACAACTCTACATTCAATAGCCCTATGACCAAATTGATTACAACTGTAACAATAACCATAAAAGGATGAGTAATACCTGGTTGTCACATTTCTTGGTGCCGTGTATTGAACTCTCCTAGCCTTTTGTTTCTTCAAATCTGCAACTTTGACGTATCCTTCTGCATCTTTGATTTCATGCTTCCTTTCAGAAAATTTTCTCTTCTCATCAACTTTGAGTCAATCTTATTGTCCTTGTTGTCGTTCACTTTCTTTGTTTCTGCTACTCCTATCTTGAAGTTGTCATATAGACTAGTTGACATACTAGTTGAGAAATATTTACCTTTCTCATATCCAATCCCTGATTTTTCATTTGAGAGTTTTTAACTGCGGATTAATTCATTTAAGATGTCTGACCTTTTTCTCATCTTTAGACTTTTATCTAGTTCTTTTCTAAAGGTTACTACTTTTGCTTTAAGTTTTATACACTCTTCAGTTTTGGACTGCAGTTCTATCCTCACTACCTCTTCTATTCTTTTAGCCTCCTCAACTTGAGTTTTCAGAGTCACTATCATTTGATTAGATTTCTCAAGTTCCTTTTGCCCAAGCTTCTTTTGTTTAGAGTTCTCTTTTCTTAGTTTCTCAATCTCTCCTAGAGCACAAACTAGTTCTCCTTCTAGATCAATGTCACCTTCCTCTTCTTCATCCCAATCTTCATCTTCCTCTTGTTCTTGATTTGAGGATGTAGATTCTTCTGCCATGAATAGGTATTCATTTCCCCTAGCCACAAAAGCACAGTCCTGGTCATCATCCGAACTGTCATTATCATTGTCTTTCTCTGATTTGTTGTCTTCTTTTGTGTATAAGCCCTTCTTATTCTTAAAAAAGTTTTTCTTAAATGTATTATGGGGTTTCACCTTTTTACTGTTCTCCATTTGCTCAGAATTTTCTCCTTTTTTATGAAGACATTTAGCAGCAAAGTGTCCTACCTTTCCACAGTTGAAACATTTGAAAAGTAATTTACCTTTGTACTTTCCAGATCCTCTCTTTAGCTTTCTGACAAAGTTGGCTTCTTCTTCATCAGACTCCTCAAATCTCGACGTGGTTGTCTCAACCTTAACTGGCTTTGCTACTTTGAATGCAGCATCTCTTTTAGTTGTGTCCGTCTCTCCCATTCTCATCTCATAGGCTGTGAATGTTCCGTACAGCTCATCAACAGTGAGCTTATCTAAGTCTCTTGCTTCTTCTATTGCAGAGATTTTCGAATCATATCTTGATAGCAAAGACCTTAAGACCTTTTTAACAATAGTTGACTCTTCTACTATTTCTCCAAGTCCTCTAATAGCATTCACAATCTCATCTACCCTGAGAAGGTAGTCTGCAATCTTCTCCTCTTCAATCATCTTCAAACTCTCGAATTGGCCTTTGTATGTTTGCAGCTTGGCTTGCTTCACTTTGACGTCTCCTTCATAGATACTTTTTAGCTTGTTCCAGATGTCTTGTGCATTTTTACAATGCATGACTTTGACGAACTCTGAGTTTGACAGTCCACAAAGAATATCAATCTTTGCCTTAGCGTTATTTTCATAAGCCTTCTTGGTAGGTTTGATCAATAGGAGCTACAACAAGAGCTATATATCCATTTACCACAAACATCCAAACATCGAACCCTAGGGAAGACAAATATGCTTCCATCCTTATACTCCAAAAGGCATAGTTCAACCCATCAAACATAGGAGCCTTATTTGATGAAGATCCTTCTTGACTAGCCATTGTTTTCACTAGTCCAAGATCTACCTGAGTCGATTAAGCTTCTCCTTAGGAACCCTATGCTTTGATACCAATTGTTGAACACACCTATCTACTGAGAGGGGAGGTGAATTAGTAGATGATCTAAAACTAGTCCATTTAGAACCTTTTACAAAAAATGTAAATTCATGTGTAAATCAAAGAACAAATGCAGAAGTCATACACACACACAGAAACATATAACACCTGATTTTACGTGGAAAACCCAAAAGGAAAAACCACGGTGTAAATCAGCTGCTAGAATCTATTGTTCTAATCCAACGTCACAATAAAATACCTTACTGACAAACCTCACTGGTTACATTCAAGGACACCAATCCTTAGGAGACACCGATATCCTTACTGAGCACCAACCCAGTTTGTATGTAGGCACCAACCTACTTGAACTATGCAGCTATAACTCCAGTGTGCAAGATGGATTCACAAGTGAATCCAGTTCAATGTTCTTTGTTACAAGTCTAATCTGTAACTACTCACCTTATCATTCTCTGTGTGCTCTATCTTCCTGCTTGCTTAATCTTTGTCTGCATGTCTCTCACTCTGTATCTGCATACATCTAGTTATGCTTTATTCAGATACACTTCATTCCCCTTCTCTGCATTTTATATTCTGCATATTTCTTTTATCGACAACCCTTTTTCTCACACTTGAAAACGCAGTGGCAACAGCGACAACAAACCGTAAAGTCCTCTTGAAGTCGTTTATATTGAACTACCTTTTAGGGTTTTTCATCTTGCATTCACACCTAGCTGCACTAAACCGATTCTCATTGAGGATGGCTTATACTTGCACGTTTCTTGTGCCTCAGTTTATGCATCACCTTGTAATGGTCAAATCTCTTTTCTTCATTTGACGACTGCTTAGTTTATCTCATGAATGCGCAGCTTCCCCAATCAAGTTGATCGATTGAATCGATCAATCTCGAGCCCCATGTAGACCTTTTCGAGCTCACCATTTGCCTGATCCTATCTTTAATCGAGGATTTAATCATTGTCTTTGAGACCAATCACCATCTATTTGAGTCATCCGCTGTTTTCCCTGTTCTAGAACTGTCGATTTTTATCTCGTGTCTCGATATTCTCTTGGTTCGCTTTCACTCCTTTCTATTCGAGCTTTCTCTCCTTCTGGCTTTTCCTATTCAAGCTCTTTCTATCAAACTCATCTTCTTCATATTCTTTCTTGGGCTCTTCTCTTTCTCGAGCTATTTTCCCGAGTTTATCTCTCTCCTTCGGGCTTTCTTTTCTTCAGAGTTTCTGCCCGTCTCTCTTTTTGGTCTTCGGGCTCTTTTTCAAATTTCTTTGAATTTTTTGTCCGAGACATTTCTTCACACTTTTTGTCCAAGTCTTTTCTCTCGGGATCTTTCTTCGAAGTTAGCCTTCGAGTTTTTTACAACAGTGCACTTGCCCTTTGGGCTTTTTGAAAGGTGCCCTTTGGCAACTTTGGAAAGGTTCATATACCCTTCGGACTTTTCAACTTACACTTCAGCTTTCTTCAAAGTGTCCTTTGACCTTCTTCAAGGTGTCCTTCGGCCTTCTTCAAAGGGTTCAACTTTCTTCAAAGTGTCCTTCGGCTTTTTGAATGTACCCTTTGAATTTTTGTTAAGGGACAGTTTTCCGAAAAGGACTTGACAATTTTTCCGAAAGAATTGTCCTTGCCACTTTTTTCAAAAGAATTGTCCTTGCCACTTTTTTCGAAAGAATTCCTTAGAAGGAATTCTTCAAGACTATTTCGGGTTTTCCATCCTTCTTGACTTATGTACATACGAGAAGTAGAGCCACTCAGAAATCCCGACTGCCTCTTCTAGACCCTTTCGTGTTTTTGACATTACTTGACTTATCAACTTGAGAGAAGCAGTCCGTCTTTAAAATCCCGATTACTTCGTCTAGACCCTTTCGGGTTTTTACCTCTACTTAGCTTATCAACATAAAGAAGTAACATGCTTGCAAATCCCTGATCACCTCTTCACTGGACCCTTTCGTGTTTCCCACATTGCTTAGCTTACAATCATAAGAGAAGTAAGATGCTCCCAAAACCTTGATTACTTCTTCTCTAGACCATTTCGGACTTTTCACTTTGCTTAGCTTATAATCACAAGAAAAGTAAAGCACTTGTGAATCCCCGATCACTTCTTCGCTAGACCAATTCGGACTTTTCCCATTGCTTGACTTGAAAAATAAAGGGAAGTTAAGTCATGCCGAAACTCTGATTTGCACTGCTTGGCTTGACCCGTTCGGACTTTTCATCCAACTTGACTTGACAAGATTGTGAAGTAAAGGCATTGGAGAAATCAGATTAACACTACAAGTCTGTTCAACTCATCTTTTGGCATTAATGCAGAATAGCACCTGCTTCCTTTGACATCAATGACAATATTACAGACATCAATGACTATTTCCAACATGATGAAATTAGGTTGGTTGAAAATTCTAGATTAACAAGTGGTGTTGAGCACTCAGATAAATCTGATGATATTTATTCAAAAATTGAAGGAATTAGCACGGCAAATAATGGAGAGGTAGCTGATTTTGAAAAAAATTGTTATTGAAGACGAATTAGAAATCCTAACGCATGGTGCTGATTTTGAACAAGGACCTAAAGAGTTACAAGTGTTGAAGAACCAATTGATGGTGACTGAAGAAAAGGTTGTGCAAGCCTTAACACATTTTGATAGCACATACAAATTCATTGAAGAACTCTATTGGAAGGCTCAGATTGAAGAAACGCAAAAAGGAATTAAGAATGGAGCCACTCTTACTTGCAAACCATCAAAGAAGCTTTACAGATAATGAAATCAGATCATTTGCATTTGATTTATGATAGGGATCATGTCATCAAGCTTGCAAAGGAGACTATGGATGCATACAAAGAAGGAACTGAGATTGACGAGCTCAGCCTTGAACTTAGCCTAGTTCACTACTCACTCTACCACGCTGAAAATCAGATGAATGTTGCAGCCATACCTAATAAGCTGAAATCTTAAGTAAGAGTAGAATAAAATTTTGACTCGAACTTCTCTTGGAGACATGAAGAAGGATTCAAGAGTGATGAGATACCGCACAATGATTTCAGCAATTCTAGCACCATGGAGATCCCGCATGTCATTACCACTTGGGATGAACTTCAAGGATGCAATCTCATGGGGCTAGAGGAACAAATTTCTCATGATGACACGTCTTTTGCTTTGGATGCTGAATTATTTGTTGACAATCCGAATTTTGTGATGAATGTTGAGACTTCCTGATTCAGGGAACACAGAGGGTGAGAATAGCAGATTATGGGATCCAGGGGATTATTTGGGATACTCAAGACTAAAAATCAAAATAGAGCAAGTGAATTTCATATTGGTGGCATGGTGAGGCATGCTCGTTTTTTTGCCTTTAGCGCACATGAATATAATTTGGCCATTTTTATGATGACACATAAGAGTGGGATAGATAAAAACTATCATAGAACACTTTGGTATGAGGTGCTCCCTTCCATAGAAGAAGAATCCAGATTTTGTGTGTATCTCAGCTTGGCTCATTATTTTGGAACACATGAAATGAAAATAGACGAAATTTAAATTGATATTCCAGTTTTAATCAGAGTGGTGCAACAATACCCTGGTGTAGTATTCCAGAGATTGATTTGGGATTCGAGTACTTGCAAAAGGCTCAGTTAGAGGGCTTTGGAGGTTTGAGTTGGAATTGCTTGAGGACAAGCAATTTTGGGAAGGGAGGACTATAATGTCCCATTTCGGGGTCCATTCCAACATTCTTGGAGAATGCCAACTTTTTCGAAAAGGAATTGTGATGATGGAAGTGAGTTCAAGAAATCAAGATGAGTCCAACGATACTTTTCAAATGCAGTTTCGACATTCTGAGCACTCTCCACACTTCTTGGAGAAGTTTGCTATTTTTGGAAAGCACTAATTTTCATGAAGTTTGATACCCTGAGAGCTTAAGAGTCTTTTGGCGTGGTCAAAATTCATATTTGGTCCTTTTAATATTTTCTGTAACATTGGGTAGATGTGTGGAAAATAATTAAATGTTTAAGTTGTCGAAAAAGTAAAATTAAAAAGACAACTTATATTTAATTATTTAAAGGAGACATAAAAGTGACTCTAATGGGCCAAAATATAAAGGTAAATTATAAAATCACTTTAAGCAGGAAAATTAAAGGTTGTGGAAAATAATATTTTATTATTCTCAAAAAGTTTATAAAAAGGAGCCGAGACAAGAGAAAGCTCATTATTGGTATTTGCATATTCTTGAAACCCCAGTGTGGAGGTTGAGCAAGTTTGTTCAACAACCCTAGGACAAAAACCCTACGGCGAAGATTGCTTTCAGGAGTGAAAGATCTTCTTTAGCCAATACAACATGGTTCATTCAGGATCATGGTTTGTGTTGAATGTAGGAAATATATCGAGTGGATTCATACGGAGTTCACCGTTGTGTTGAATGTTTGTGCCATTTGATTCTGCAATATTGGTTATTGTTTTGCGGAGTTCTAGATATTTGGTTGTTAGTTGCAGATTTGGGGTTTACAGATATTTTCCCAGATTTGTGTGCAAATTGTTGCAAAGTTTGAAGTTTTGGTGTGTAGAAAGATAAATCATTTACAGATGGTTTTGTATTTGCCTCCTGGAATATTTTATTGACAAATTTGTGAGTGTTGGGAAAAGAAACACGTCTAGTTGAAGGGATTCAATGATTTTGGGGAATTAGCTGCTCTAGTTTTATGGTAGGTGTTTGCTACAGTAGTATATAAAAATCAGAACAGCATTGGCAATATTGTATTCAACCATTTTTCATTGTTTCTGAGCATTTCAAAGGTGAGGAATTTTTGAATATTTTATCTCTGTAATTCTGATTTTAATATCAACTGTGATACTATTCTTTGTATTCTGATTTTGTATTTATACAAGGCTGCAAACTGTTTGTCTAAATGCCTATGGCCAATGTATGATTTGTGAGATGCAAATTGCATGATACATGCTCAAAATTGGAAACCAACTATACTCAAACCCTACAATCTGAGTTTGCCATTGAATGTGCAAGAATGCAAAATGTTTGACGAAATGTCTGCTCAATAGGAACAGAGATTTGTAAAATTTTGGTGGAATCTTGGTAGGGGTTCTTACAATACCGTTCATGTTGTACACCTTCCAGCTTACAATCAGCACCCTGGTGGACTGCAGTAAAATTTGAATCCTCCAATTCCACCAGTGCAACAACAACAATTTCGCTAGCCGCTCACAAAGAGGAAAGCACCTCAAAACCAACATATTGAAGTGTTACAAATGTCGCCAATTGAGGCATAGTATGAGATTCTTCCCTTATCAAGTTGGTGTTCCATTTTGCATTCCCTGTGGGCCCAACACATGATTTGCTAGATTGTCATGAGTTATAGTTGCAACACAATAATCGACACCCACAACCAAGAGGAGTAAGTCTTCATAATGATGCAAGGTCCTAAGGTGGATATTTTCATCTAGTTGAGAAGCTTCCTTCCAATCTTCGGTAATTCCAATAAGCAAGATCAATAATTTTATCATGGTTGCATGTGTAAACCCTAAATGGTAGAAAGTTCATATAAATCCATGTTGAAGCCACGTCATAATAGATCAAGCAAAATCAGATCCATCTACCCCTGTTTCGAAACCATTTTGGGTCATTCCTTAGCCAATATAGCTTCATCACAAGTTTAAGCACGATTTGCTTGACTTCATCCATTGAAGACAAAAACCCCTACCTATCAGCTGGGCAACCTTAAATCAGAGGTTGTATTGGGCAAGAACGAGCAATTGATGGTGTCTATTCACAAAGGGAAGCAGCTATCTTCATGGATATATTCAGTAGCATGTAATGTCCCCTTTTCTAAAAATAAAATGATGTTATATTTATGAATTGAAATCACAAGTTTAAGCACAATTTGCTTGACTTCATCCATTTAAGACGAAAACCTTCAAGGGAAGGCTGAAATAAGGACGAAAACCCTTACCTATCAACTGGGCAACCTTAAATCAGAGGTTGTATTGGGCAGGAATGAGCAATTGATGGTGTCTATTCACCATTCCAGGTAGGGTGCAGCAATTGGGCAACCTCTTGAAGGGTGGCACAGCAATTTGGGGCAGCCAACCCTTGTTTTGAGCCCTCCTAGGGCAGTGAACTGTTTTGGAGCCTTCTCCTAGGGCAGCGAACTTGCTTGGAAGGTTTCAAGGTGCTTTTCGAGGTTGTTTGAGGCCTAATTTGATATTTGTTCATACCTTCACCAAACTGATATTTTATAATATTTTTCCAGATATTTATTGATTGAAAAATTCAGATTCAAAAGTCCTATTTCCAGCTGTAGTATTTATTATTTTTGGCAAGTATTGTGGTGAATAAAATATTGTTTTCGTGACCTAAATTGGCACTTTTAGAATTCTGCAATTTTCGTGTGCTTAGGGTTTAGAAAGAAATTCATAGATTTGTATGTTTTGTTAGGGTTTGTTGGGAAACCCTTTTGGTTCTAATTTTGCCCTAAAGGGGATATTTCAGTGGTATCAAAGCCACGATATTGGTAGCCTATGGAGGAATAAAATTTTAAAAAAAAATTACATATCCGTACAGATCCATACAGCAGTTGTGCCCTATCGGACGAGGCAGATTCCAATCGATACACCCCCAGATCAGCGACTGTACCTTTTATAGCTAGGGTTTCAATCAAAATTTCAAGTTTTTTTGTGTTTTCAGGTTTGAGATGGCTTCATGCCAAATAGTGACAGAAAGATGAAGACAACACCGGAAGTCATGGAAGAGATGTTGCAAGCTATGCAAGAATATCAGAGGGAACTAAGGGAAATGGGTCCCAAGGCATGGATGAAGTTCGTAGAGTTAAGCCCTAGACCTCCAGAGTCTCTTTTAGAAGAAGAAAAAGGACTGGCGGTAGTGATGAATACTTCATCACCACAAAAGATCAAGCTGCCCATAGACAAATCCACTATGAAAATTGAAAATGAAGAGCCCTCCAAAGGGAAAGGAATGGATTCAAAAGTACAAAATATTAAGGCAAAGAATTTTTCCTTGATAATGAGGAAAGAGGGAGAAATCATAGAGCATGTACCAAAGAAAGAAGAAAAATCCGATTTGCAAGATGGTGGAGAGAATTTGGTGGTTCAAGCCATTTTTTTGGATGATAATGTTGATTTTTAGCTTGCTATAATTTTCGCAACAGCAACTAATGGTAAGCATATTGATTATCTTCATAGCAAGGGTTTATTGCATCACCCTCATACTATGTTCTTACAATGTTTTGATCATCATGCGAATCATTCTAATAATGAGGATAAGATGAAGGGTACCAAATGGGAAGAGAGTTTTTTTCCAAGAAACTCCTATCCATCTTCCGAGCATTCCAAAGATTGGGTCATTGCCATATGAGATGGAGCTTCAGGACAGCCAAAGGTATGAAAGTGTTATGGATTTGTTGCTTCCTACAATGTCTTTTCAGATGTGTTGTCATCATGGGCAGCCTGTTGAAAAAAAAGATCATATGTCAAGATTGATGCTTCATAGTATATCATGGCGAAATTGTAGTTATCATGGACAATATAGTGAAAATGATGATCGAGTGAAGAACACTTGTGGCAAAGAGTACATAGATCCTTTCATACAAGTTCCAAATTGCTTGTACATGAAAGTTTGGGATTCGGGTGATCTTTGGAGATACAAGAAGGATAAGGTCTTTGAGGAATTCAATGATGCTATTGTTAATAAATTATTTATCTCATGCATTTGGCTTGAAACGAAGTTGATGAGATACCTTCGGTTGGTTGGTATTGTTGAAGCATTTTCAGTCATTATATGGTTGATTTCAGCCCCTATATCACTGTCATTTCTGGATTGTGTAGGAATTAAAATATGACAGCTGATGTCCTATCTCTTTTGTTGCTATGTGCAAAAAACTGAAATATCCCTTTTAGGGCTGAAATTAGATCAAAGGGGTTTTCCAACAAAACCCTAACACTACATGTGCAAATTCTAATTCAATTATCAAACCCTAATCAACAATTATGATTTTTTTTATTTTTCCACTTCAAACCCTAGATAAAAATTACAAAATGCTGGAAATGCAATTTTCAAGTGCAAAGCAATAATTAACCCTTGAATATTCACCAATAAATTATGAATATTATTACCAAAATAAATACCTTGTTTTCTGAATTTTCCTAAGGAATAATAGCTGGAAAATACCAATAAAAATAGCAGAAAATGATTAAATATTCAAAACTGCAGTTTTGGCTTGAAACAACCCTTGAAACTCTTAGATTTGATCCAAAAAAGGTTGCCCATCTATCATAGGCAGTTTGCTGCCCTAGGGTACCAAGTACAACCCTCTAAAAGCAATCCACAGCCCTCAAAACCCTACGTTGTCCCCCCAAACCAGTCGTTGCCTTGCTTTTTTGGTCACTGCCCTAATTTTTGGGCTCCAAACCCTAGTCGCCAACCCTAAAAATGTAGATGAAATTATTGCCCAAAATATGATGAAGATTTTGTACAAATCAGACCAATGAAGCTCAATACAACCCCTGAATGAGGATGCCCTAGTTGAATGTAAGGGTTTTCGTCCATTAACTATCATTGAAGTTTTTTGTCCTCAATGGATAAGTTAAGCGTTTTTGTGCGTAGACTCAAAGAATTCAATTATCAAATCATGCATCCTCCCAAATGAGCTCCTCCATCTCCTTTTATATCCTTCCCACTCAAAACCCCACTTGCTTTATTTTTTTAATAATAAAACATAAGTTGCCGACATTTTTGGCCACTTAGTAATATTATTAATTTTAATTTTAAGTATTTAAAAATATTTTTTATTTTAATTAAAATATTATTTTAATTTAGAAAAGGGGACATTACAGTCCGCCCTTCCCAAATTTGCTTGCCCTTGAGCAAATGCAAGCTCTCGTGCCGAAGTACCACCATACCAAAGTGAAAAAATACATTGTACTACTCTAATAATCTGGGTCCTGTACCTGTCAAATGAGAGAGCTCTTGCCAAAACAAGCTCATATATCTATTGTCCTTAATGATGATCTTTGGCAGCCCGTGAAGTTTAAAAACTTCCTTGAAGCAAAGATTAGTTATCACCTTAGACCTGCCATCTTCATTTTCCCCTTCAAAAACAACATCAACAAATTTATTCTTTGTATATTCTGCGGCACTAAAAACCCTCCAAGTTGCTGTGATTTCAGCCCTAGAGCAAGGAATTGATGAATAATCAGCAACTTGACAAGCTAAAACATACTCCAAAGTGGCATCATGAGGGCTGAAGATGTTTGCTACAACAACGTACTTGCTGGAAATTTGGGGTATGGGTGACCCCATTGTCCTTTCTGCACAAGAAGCAAACATGTTAGTTACAACCAAGACTCACCACCTCCTTTTTTTACTCCTTCCAAGCCATATAGTAGCGTGGTTCAAATCTCCTTCCTTGTTTGCACCCTTAACCACTCTCCCTTCTCAATTGGCGGCTAGAAACATGTTTATGATTGCCCAAAAAGGCATTAAGGGGCTGCCTATGCTGTACCAAATAGCACCCAACATAGAATAACTGCCATCCTGCTCAAAACTTGTCCCTAAACTCAGAATTGCACCTATTCCACGGGCTGGAAACACTCCCAAAATGACTGAAATCAACTCCTCATTCCCCATCAACATGTGATCTTTCAATTTGGCAAAAGAGATTACATACACAATCATGTCTCCGGTGGTTAGTGGACTGTAATCATGCATAACAACCTTCTTATCATCCACATTAATGAGAATTTTTGACAAAAACTTGCCCTTTGGAAGTTTTTGTTTACAACATACCTTCAACATGGACTTGATGACCCTCAAGCTCATACCAAATGAACTGGTACTGTTGCGGGCAACATGGAAAAAAAAGTACAGTTGTTGACATCCATGGTTCCCTTGGCCATTCTTAACCATACATGCACCTTAGAGATGTGTCATCCTCCTTCCTTGGTGGAATCCTCCATTCTTACTTGTCGGAAACTCCATTTCCAACCAAGATTCCCCCACATTTCTAAGAAAAATGTGACATGCTCCTTTAGGGTAGTACAAAAGCACCCATTATGACCTCCAATGATCCTTAAGGCTCTCCCTTTAATCCTATGATAGGGTTCACAATTTTTTCTGAAATAAGTAAACTTGAACATAGTTGAAACCATACCTTTTTTTGCAGTTCTCGAGTGCCTATCTTCCAAATTTCCATGAGGATATCTTCAAAGCCCGGAATGGAGTCCCGGTCAAAGCTGAAACTCCAAGTGACTTCCATACATATGCAGCCCCTTACAATCATACAGCCTAGATGGCATGTGAGTGCACAACAAATTAGGGACACTTTCACACCTTGGGCTGCCCTCAACTCGCCCATCCTTCCTTCCACTATAGAGTGGATTTGTGACGTCTTCATCATCTTTAACCATGCTTATAGTGAGCTGAGTTTTCACCCTCTGAAGTGGCTGCCTCCATGCAGAATTTCCAGATCTAATGATGCTCAAAATGGGCTGAGTTCCCACACATTTGAGTGGCTGCTCCCACTCAAAATTTTCAGAGTTTTTGCTACTCGAAGTGGGCTGAGATCCCACATATTGGAGTGGCTGTCCCCACTCATAAATTTCAGAATTTTTAACTCTTGGGATGGGCTGATTTTCCACAAAATGGAGGGGCTGTCCCAACAAAAAAAATCATATTTTTGATACTTACCAGATATGGAGTGGGGTAAATTCCCACATGCTGTAGTGGCTGCCCCAACTCAGAATTTGTAGCCTCTTCTCATAGTCTGAAAATTTCGATGCAACCCTCAAGTTCTAGCCCCTTACTGGATAGAGGGAACCATTCGGACCAGCAAGCACAGTTCTCAACCCTATCAACAAGTATGTCTATTGGCGGTTCAGAAAACAATTCGATCATCACTTGTGCACCTGCCTTTGTGAGATGATCTTTATTGATCATCTTGTACGTCATTCCTTCCAATGAAGGACACCAATCAGTTTGTATGCAAGCTGGAAACAACTTAGGGCAGCCATGAATTACCTAATTCTCCACCCCATTCTGAACTATGTTGGCTAAAGTCTTCATTTTTTTCAGCTGGAACTATTCACCAGTGTTTCCCAATGATTCAATGGCCTTAAAATGATCAAGTTTGCAATTATTCAAGTCTGAAAATGTTGTTACCATTGTACTACCATTAAATGGAAGAGTCAGTCCACAAATGTGCTATCATCATGATCACATCTAGACCTTCTGACTTGGGTAACCCTATGATGAAATCCATATATACCTCCTACCATATTCGATTCAAAACATGAGTGTTGTAGCAGTCCAAGGGTTTGGGTTTTTCCCCCTTGTGTTGTTGGCATCGCAAAATTATAATACAAATTTCTAGACATCCCCTTTAAGACCTTTCCAAAAGAAGTAAGCCACTATGTGATAAGTCTTAAGGAATGCAAAATGGCCACCAATAGATAATGCATGCAATTCTAATTATTTGTTCTTCAACTCTTCTATTATGTTGTTCCTTAACTCTTAAGTTCTTGTACATGAATAGGTAGTTCTTAAGCCACAACATGTCCCCTGGCCAGGAAACACTCCCCACGCTACAAGGATCCTCGCTAAGATTTTGAATTATTCAGTGGCTATTAGGATCCTTATTCCATCCTTCCTCAATTAGGTTGCATAGTGGATATGGCATAGAGTATTGTCTTATCTTCTTATATTCTAGAGAGAGCATCAGCCACCACATTTTCCTTAACTTTGTTGTAGATGTTCTCAAAGTCATAACCCGATACCCATTTTTGTTGTTCCTCTTTAGCTAGTCATTTTCCCACAAAGTACTTATGGCTATCATGGTCAATTTTCACCTTGAAGTGATTGCCCATCAAGTAATGCTACCATTTATTCACTGAATGCAATAACCATCGTTTCATTTTCATAAGTTGACTTGATTGTATTCTTCCCTTAAGTTGACAACTCTCAAAGGCAAGAGGTCTACCTTCCTACATCAAAATTGCACAAATCCCATAACCTGAAGCATCACATTCCAACACAAAAGGTTTGCTGAAATCTGGTGTCGCTCAATTTGGCATGGTGCATGTCGCTTCTTTTGGCCTACAAAATGCTTGGGACGCCTCATTCAACCATCTAAGTGCATGTCATAAGTAAGGCAACTGTCTAAATGCGTCCTTCTTAAGCATAGTGATACAAGGAGCAGCTATTATCCCATAATTCTTGATAAATATGCGATAATACTTTGTGAGACCCAAGAACCCTCTCAAACTCCTAAGCGATTTTAGAGTAGGTCATTCCACCATAGCCTTAGTTTTGGCATGATCTACCTTAACCCCTTTCATGAGAAACAATATGACCCAAGTATATCACTTCCTTGTTTCCAAAAGCACACTTAGGTGGTTTTGCATATAGCTGGTGGTACTCCATAATTTGTACAGCCATGTTCACATCAAGTTGCCTCAAATGCTCCTCCCATTTCTTGTAAATGAAAATGTTATCGAAGAAGACCGAGACAAATTTTCTAAGGGAATTCCTGAAGACATAATTCATCAAACTTTGGAATGTGGACAGGGTATTAATTAAGCCAAAGGGCATCACTAAGAACTCATTGTGGCCTTGTATGCAAGAGGATGTTTAGGCACACGTTCATCATTGATTCTAATTTAATGATGTCCCGATAGAAGATCTAGTTTAGTATAAAACATAGCTCTGTGCAATTCATCCAACACATCATCAATAATAGGAATAATAAACTTATCTTTGATAGTGATTTTTTTGAGATCCCAATAATCTAGACACATTTTTCAAGTGTTATACTTCTTGTGAGAAATGTCAACCAAAGAAGAGATAGCGCTTCCACTTGGTCAGATTAATGCTTGCTTCCAACATTTCCCACACCAACTTCTTGATCTCACTCTTTTTTAGATACAAATAACAAAAGGCCTAATATTAGGTGGCTTGCTTCCCATAATGAGGTTAATAGCATGATCATGATCTCTTACTAAAGG
This sequence comes from Torreya grandis, assembly GCA_037957365.1. Taxonomy (NCBI): domain Eukaryota; kingdom Viridiplantae; phylum Streptophyta; class Pinopsida; order Cupressales; family Taxaceae; genus Torreya; species Torreya grandis. Next base: position 4,005,979 of record JARHVA010000714.1, on the reverse strand, counting down.
AAGACCCTTGAGCATATCTTGAAACACCTTGACATGGTTATCAATGATGTCTTTAACTCATGAGGCTAAACTTCAAGAGGGTTTTGTGTATACATTGGTATTTTTCATCTTTATCTTTTATTGACAATCTCTCTTGTGGGACTCATTGGTGCATCAATCTCCTTGATTGCACATCCTAAGGAGTGCACCAGGAAAGGGGTGGAGTTGGGTCATGGGATTTTGCGAGAGACATTTGCAAACTATCTAGCGATAACTTCATCACTATCAGTCTGGTCTCCCATGAGTCACTCTTCCCTTTTCCTTCTATCTCCTTTTGTTCAGATTTGTAGCCTCCCTATATTTTCTACTGTATCATCACTTCTAATATAGTTATTTCACGAATGTTTATCCTTGTATTAGATTGACACTGACAACACATTTCTAAGCTCTCTATATCTTTTGTATTGTATCATGACTGCCGATACAGTATTGTGTCGGTCCATACCATTATATTATATAGATCTAGATCAATACCATCAACTTTGAGTTATAGTTGATTCCTAGGTTTGGATCCATATATATAGGGGATATAAATATCATTCCCAGCACAAACAACACTCGTCTGCTCTGCCTGCACTCACATTTGTGCTTAAGATTATCATTGATATTATCTTGGGTCTTCTATTTATATCCTAGCCTATAGAGAGAAAAATGACTATTACCTTGATCATCTCAGCCTACATACAGTTTGTGCTTCTATGGCACAACAAAAAGCTATGACTACATGTGTTCCTTTCTTTGGCAAAATTTTTCCATGCAATGGGAACTAATTACTTGTGTAGGTCCTACTTCAATACTCTTAAGTTGGTGATCAACACTATCCACAGTGAACCTAATGAATAAATCTTAGAAATTTCCTAAGAAACCTCAACCATTGGACACCCAAATCCATGTTGAATCCTCCCATGGGAATGGCCAATATGTTTTTGGTAAGTTTATAGTTCCCTATTCTCAACTAAACCTTACAGCACTTTCATTCACACTTGGTCGTGCCAACATCAGCAATCATCACCTGAAATTTTGAGAATGGATATTTGGACAAATTGAGTCCCTACTATTTGCAGTTGGATGAAATTATGGGTGCTACCAAAATCAATGAGAATCACCACTTTTTGCTTCTTCATACACCCCACTATGTTGAGGGTTTAAGGGTTGCAAAACCTGCTAGAGCATAGATAGTTGCATTTGAAACTGGAACTATATCGTGCATCATTTCCTCTTCACCTAATGATTCTTCTTTTGGGTACTTATCATGGAAAAAAATCCCTATATCTATTTGGTCCTCCCCCAATGTAGGAAAGAGGGATGGTCTTGATCGATAGATTGAGGAAGGGGAAGGCACTCCCCCGACGAATGTCAGGTCATTTATGTGTGCGTTCGACTGCCCACCTATGTCACACTTGTGTCCTTTACTCCATTTATCATAGTTATAGCATAACCCATTTGCTTCCTTTTCATCAATTTGTTGGGGAGTTAGTCTTGTGAGTCCAACTTGCTATAGAAAAGAATTGTTTTGCTCTGAAGTAACTTGTAGCTGAACATGGAATCTGAATTTCCCCTGTTGTTGAAAGTAAACAATAATCTTGGCAATCCCTAAATGTTCCAGAGTTGGGTCTCCTCAATGCCAAGTCTTTTTTGCTTCCATCTCCCCAGCCACAATGATAGCATCATTAAGATACCCTACTTTGGGGACCTGACCTCATTCTAACTAGATCTAGTGTATGCTCCTTGTAATTGTCACACACAAACAAACTTAGTCTCTAAAATTCAGCAACATCATCACCTGCTGAACTTGTTAGATGAAGCTTTGCTAGTTGGATAAAGAATGCAGTGTTTTGATTTCCCCCAAAATGGGATACCAATAGATCCACAAAATATCCAAGGTGGCAATAGAGGTTTTGTGCTTCAACATCCATGCATGCCAAACATATTGCAAGGTCTCCATGTATAAATAGGCCCAAAGCACCTTATCCATATGTGGAAAGGGGTAAATTCCAAAGAAGAGTGCTCCATTTAATTTGCCAAAGTGAGAGTATCCTTGCCATTGAACTTGTGTATGTCTTAGGTGCATTGAAACTTTTGGTTCCACCACTCAAATTCGGCTTTCCACTTCTAGTTTAACTTCTTCTTTCTTCTCCACTTCTTTGTTTGCCTTTTCATCAAATTTGCTAGATTATCCAACTTGTTTGTTGTCTTTAAGAGACCTATTGATCTTGTCCAGCAATTCATGTCACTTCCGTCATTTGTCCTTGATCTACTACACCTATCTAGAAGAGAACATCTCCGGTCAAAGGGTGTTCATAGCTTTGCTTACCATAGCCTCCATAATTGCTTATAAATAATTCTCTAGAGGCTCACTTGGTCTACTGCTTGATGATGATTCTTTCTCTAGAGTATTTTGTGACTTGCTTTGCTTATTATGGACCATTTGTGCTCCTATATATGCTTATGGCAGAATATGATACCAATGCAATTGCCACGAGAAGACGAATCCAATGGCAAGAATGCTTTGTATCCCTAGCTAGAGAACATGGTTTCAAAAAATGGATTGTGGGCGACTTATACCAGTGTGACCATCTTGAAGAGACCAATCCAATGGTTTATGTGATCTATAGCCCAAATTTTCCCTCTCCCAAAAATATGCAACTGTTTCAGGAAAAATCCCTAACAAAAATCCTAGATTGGAAGATAGTTTTTATCGTCAATCTACACTAAGCATCTTTCCAAACAAAGAACAGAAATATCACAATCAGAATAGGAAAAAATTAGCAGAAATTTACTACCCAAATTTTATCCTTCCTTGCACTTCAAACTCACCAGATCATCACTCTGATACCACTTGGAATGATCTTACTATATTCAATAATGGTGCATAAATATAGCAGCAATAGCTAAATTATCCCAACAGAATAGAACAGATCCAATAGCATGCACAGCAGATTTGCACAATATCAATAGCAAAATGCAATAGAGATGATAGTACATGTCCTGATATAGCAATAATTTTTCATTGCACAGGAAATTGCAAGAAAGGAGAAAAATCTAAAATGCTTTAGGAACAGAAATAAATAGGAAAGAGAATTCACTAGCGTCTGACTTAATTATTCTGATTTAATTATATCTAGTAGAAATTACAACTAAGATGACCTACGACATTGACATAGCATTTATTCACAACTTTATTTACATAACATTAAAATATGTTTACCTAGACACTTAAAAAAAAGTTATTTCTAACAATGAAAACATGGATTTTGCAAGAAAAGGGAACAAATATACAATATAACGCCCCGCAGAGCATTGCAATAATAAGCAAAAAAATATTTATTATTCACAGAAGACAGTTGACATAAAACTGAATGGCTGTAGGATAAAGTGTCCCCAGTAAACTTGGGAGATAAAACCAATCCATTTGCAAGAATACATGGACTGGAATAAATTTGGATAGAATGCAAAATTGATTGAAAGCTAAGATAAAATGGTAAATTGAGACATACAAAGCTATCACTGCCTTATAAGATTCCTAGTAATATGCACTGCACTATAGTTTTCAAGTATAACAAAACATATCACTTATAACATTATTTCTAGATGCAATTAATGCCTTAATAAATGCATAAGAAACTTCCCTTCCAGAATAAGGCAAACTGCCAATCTATTTGTAAGAAAACAAATTTTGTAGAAATAAAATCAATGCCACTTGTGGTTTTCTCCACCACTAATGAACCATATATTCAAGAAAAAAAAATGGTAAATGGGCTCCTGAAAAGTTATCTACTTCCATTACTCACCTTTATTTGAGGACTGTCAAAAGGTAAGTTCAACACACTAGCAACAGCTTCTGCTGTTTGCCTCGTCCTAGTAAATGGTGAAAAGTATATTCGAACCTTTTCAATAGGAATGCCCTCACTTGTAACTTCCTGCAATGAAAAGACAACAACAAAAAAGAAAACACCTTAATAGAGGAAATACTTTTCTCTATACAAACAATTAGGCAAATGCTCTGAATTCAGAAACGTTTAAATACATTAGTTGATAGATATTTCATGCAAAATCTGGCAAACATATTTTGTATTTAACATATGCCAAACTGATCACTATTTAGGGACCCCTTAGCTATTAATGGATTTAATTTTTCATAAGAAGCATAAAGGAACTGTTAAATGCATATAGATGGCTTACACAAGCAAAGAATTAAATTATTTGGATGGTTACAAGAGGAACAACCATAAAATGCAATTCTTATTGTTCATCCCCACCAAATATTTGGCCATGTTTATTCATTACAAAATAAATGCACACAATTTATAATTTAGAACTAGCTTTCTATTGACGTTGTGGATTGCACCCTTGAGAGGAGGCTCGGCTCCTCTCTTCCACGCGACACAATGGAGACTCCCCTCTTGCTGTGGGTCTGGCAAAACTGGGGGGAGAATCTCTAGATAAGGGCTAGCTCCCTTTGATGCATCTCTGTGGTCCTGGATTTCCTACTGCTAACAATGGGGGGGGGGTGAAAAGGGAGAAGGATTACTGAAAACAGAACATAAACTAGTATGGTGATGCACCAAAAAATGGTTGATCTACTTAGCTTTGACATACACTTTCCACCAAGAACAAGCTGATTATACACTTCATTTGACACTAGAAACTCTTCTGCATCAGTGAGCTAGGGGTCCTCTGGAGATACAGGGAGGAAGAACTACCAGAGGTGTTCTAAGACAGACTATGGCACCCTGTTCACATGCACCTATACTCTGCTGTGGACACTTCTGGCTGACCTGCAAAAGAAGAACTCACAATACACTAGACATGCTGGAATCATTCTGTGAAAGCATGAAGGAAAATGACTTAACACAAGACAAAGCCATAGACATATGCAAAAGTGCAAGCTCAAATGGAGGTAAAAATGCTTCTTTTTGATTCAAGGTAAATTTCGGCAAAGCTCCGCCTTACAAGCTGAGAGATATCTTTTACAAAATGAGAGATTACAATATATAACATAAAAGAAAAGACTTTGGCGCCTTTCAAAATAAGTGGCCCATGTTGCGTTGAATACATTGGGAAGAGGAAGTCGCTGAAAGAACCATGTTGTGGCAGTCGCCAGTCTTGACTTTGGCATTTAAATCATATTAAATATCGCTGCAAGAGCATGGGTCGCTTTGTCTATCTGAATGACCAGGCCGCTTCTCCATGAAATTCACGCGACTGCCTGCTCATTAATGCAAAATGAGGAAAAACGGGCCATTCTATTGAATGCCCGTGCTCCCCTTGGCATCCACTTGGTGGAGACTTTTTCATCCATCTAGGAACTTCCCGCCGACACCTTCTTTTGCCACTTGGGCTGGTCTGATTCGTGTTTATGCTTGGCTGGGTGCGTCTTTTGGAACATTCCAAATGTTGTCGTATGTGTGCGTGGCCGTGTTCTGGATTCTCTGTTTTGTTCCCTCGTTCCTTGCTATATTTTTGTCTCTTTCTGGCAATTTGAGCTCTTGGGCTCCCTTCTCGTCTTTTGTTGGCTCCTCGGGCTCCTTTCTCAGCAGGTCGTTGAGTTTGTCCTCGGGTCTTTATGCCTCTTTGAATTCAGTCGGGCCAGCGCCATTTGAAAACCAACGGCTATTCCATTGTCCTGCATTTGACGTGCTCGAGCCCATCACCCCTTTGGCAATTCCTTCGGCCCTTTGCAATTGAACCTTCCCGAAGGGAAGGTGTCCCTTCGGAGCTTGGAAAAGGTCCCCTTTTGGGCACTGAGAGTCCCCCACAAGGGCACTTGCCCTTCGGGCTCCCTCAGTCATCTCAATTTCTTCGGACAAAATGTTCAAAGGAATTCCTTCGGACATTTTGCCCGAAGGAAGTCGTTCCTTCATGTTTCAGCTCTTTCTTTCGGTCTCTTTCCCTTTGAATTTCCTTCGAAAAAAGTTCGAAGGAAAACCTGCCTGAGCTTCTTCCTTGTGAATTTCTTCGGACAAAATGTTCGAAGGAATTCCTTCGGGCATTTTGTCCGAAGGAATTCACCCTTGCTTCTCACGGATTTTCTTCGGACAAAAAGTCCGAAGAAATCCTTTGCATCTTTTCCTTATGAATTTCCTTCGGACAAAAAGTCCGAAGGAATTCTTCGTCTTTTGCCTTGGATTTTTTCGAAGAAAACTTACCTTTCGGCCTTCTCTTTTATCCCTCCACAAGTGAAGTTCCTTGCCCTCCGCAAGGGCACTTTTGGGTCCATAATTGCCCTCCGCAGCCTGCTGGAATGGTCCAGTTTGTAACCCGACTGCCCTCCGCAAGGGCACTTTGTCCTTGGAGTTTTGTAAAAGACTTATATCTCTTTAAAGTTGGCCCATTCCTTTGCCAAAAGGCTTGTGAAAACTAGCTGCCCACAGCGAAATAAACCTCCGGATCAACCCGAAACATCTTCAAAGCTCAAGTCATTTGGTTCAGAAAACAGGCCTATTACAAAAAGGGAAAAGCACAGCAGCAGAAAGGTGGATACATGACTGACTGCTCAAGATAGTAGGGAAGGAAGGGAGACCAATTTTTTGGCCTGCAGGACCAAAAATGGTCAACACTTTCTATAGGAAGTAGTAGTTATGAGGACCATAGATTTCAATAGCATGGGATGGAAAGAAAGAAATATTAATGTCCACAAATGAGCAAAGTAGGTCAGTGGACTTCAAAATTATATCCAGTTACGTTAGAAAAGTAATTGGGTAAAAAGAACTGTAGGTTCTGAAAAGCCACTAAACACCAAACACTAATACAACGTAAACATAATTAGAGGGGGTAAACCTAAATTTCAACCCCAACTCATATGATCTAATTGCAACTGTATATAGCCATTTAAGGTGGACCCCTCAATGAAACAAGGAGTTGATGAAGATCAGATATGGAGACCAAGACTAGAAACAAGTGTTGTCGCATGACTCTAGAAAGGCTTAGGCTAGAAGAACTGACAACGCCATCATCCCCCACCACAAAAGGGCCAATTCAAGATTTGATAATGTCCATAGGAAAATGTCAATGGCTAAGCAGTCATGTCGGACAATCCTAGGTGGAAGTAGGGTATTTCCCCTAGAGCCTCTCCTAACAACCAAGGCAGGTGAACCTTTGGGTGTTAAAAAAAACCAGCAATGAACGCATGTGCTCATGACTCGAGTTGTGAAACAAGGGGAACTAGAAGGCCCTTGATGCTCAAACAAAGCAAATCCATGGCACTAAAGAGTGGGTTGGGTCACCCAAGTGGTAATGTGCAAAGATGAATATTGTCCCACACAATTGTCTTCATTTGCATGTGAATCTATGGCATCCAAAGGGCACTCAATGCCTCCAATGTCTATGATAGAGTGATAGGAGATAATTACTCTGATAGCTCTAGGGTTCGCCTATAAGGTCTTGCACCTAAAATCGACAACCACTCAAGGAAAATGGGATGGAGATAAGAGAGGAGGCAAAGGCTTACTAATGATGAACCCCAATGCCAACATTGTTTCTTCAAAGGCAGCACGATAGTCATTTGGAGAGATAGGGATATAGACATTGGGACAGAGATGCCATTTCAAATCAAGGTATGTGAGTAATGAATAAAGATGTAGTTATTTTAAATATACATATATTCACCTGAAGATGTGGCTAGGAGGATGGGGACAAGGTCTTCATCCACATATTGTAGTCTCCCCATGACTAGGAATTGATTCTTATACAAGTGACACTCAAAGGAGCAGTGTGAGTAACATTTGTAGCAAAAATTTACATAGTGTTTACATTGGATAAAAGTCTGAGGGTTTTTTTTACTTTGTTGTCCTCTACAGATGGCCCCAAACTATTGATAAATAATAATATAAGTGATAACTAAGTTAGAGGTATGTTTTCTAGATAGTTTTCATGTATTGGTGTAATTCGACCATTTTTTCTCATACTTTTCCTTTTGATTTTGGTCCGATTGCCATCAGCAGACATAACCGTGCCAAGAAGCATTTGTTGTTGATGGGTAAACCCCTTTAAGTGGTACATACAGTGGAGGAAGAGGCGCACACCATAGACTTCAAGTTGTTGTGGAAGCAATCCTCACAATACTATGGCAAACAAGAATTTAGAGAAACAAGTTGGGCACCAACCAAGACATCTCAAGAAAATCATTTTGGAATAAAGAAATAAAAATAATTTATCCTTTACTACCTAGATTCTAAGTTACTAGGGTACGAGTATGGTAGGCGTACAAGATGAATATGAGGGTTCAACGTTTTTTTATGACACCAGATTAAGTACAACTTGGGTACATGCATATAAAAAATAATAAAAATATTGTCTTTCAATTGTGTTCAACCTTGGCGATCAAAGCTAGCCAGTTAAGCAAAATGTCATTAACATTCGACTATAAGGAAATGACCATAAAATTGAGAACGATTACGTGTGCACTAATCAAGACCTTTTGTGTAGCCAACTCCCCTAAATGGGCAACGCCATATTGATCCAGTCTCAACAATCTGAAAGTAGACAGCCAAAGTGAAGTGTCCCAACTTTTTTGAAGTTTCTTCTAGTAGAACATTCACGCTTGACCCTTTATCAACAATCACCTCCATTAGCGTCTTCCCCATGATCTCCATATGAATCAAGGTTAGTTTATCAACTTTACTAATCATAAGCACAATGGGGTCGACCACTTTCTCACCTGTCAATGGTGTTGGTTCTGCAGGTGCAGTCATGGTGATAATAGCATCCTTTAATTGAGAAATAATTTTAAAAATATTGGTTACCTTTACTAGCATCAGGGTCCACAGAACTTGCTGCAAAATATTCTTGCTTGACTGTCAACAGTTGCTTGAAAGTTGCATCAGGTGACTTGTCAATATCTCGAGGCTTCAAAGTTTCTTTCTTCTTTTCCATAGCTTCCATAGTTTTTCTACTTCCATTATCACTTCAAACATAATGTTATTTTCGACCTTGGGGTCAAGATATTGAATATTTTTTGGCTGTGAACTAGTGGCCACTTCCATAGCATCTTAGACTTCAACCATGTTGATAGTGGCCCATGCCGGTTTCAGGAAATTGTTGTCATCGTGGTTTCCCATTCCACACCATCAGCATAGAAGAGTGTTTCCTTGATGGAACCGGTAATCACGAGCAAACTTTCTAGAAGTCATGAGAACAGTGTTCTTTCTCCACTTGAATATTGTTCACTTGCTTGGACCATATTGAATTATGTTTTTTCCACCTTGGAGTCAACTATTGTTTCTAGGATTTTTGTAACTGCCATTGGTGACTGCTTTCAAAGGACATGTTGTTGAACACCCTCATGCGAACAAAACTTGGGCACCTTTATTCTTCATATTAAAAGAGCAATCTTTGACCACATATCCAGTCACTTGACAAATATCACAAATGATATTTTTTGTGCAGTTTGCATTTGTATGAACCTCTACCCAACATGTCATATACACTCAATGTTCTTGATATCCTTCTTGTTTTCTTGCTTGAATTCCTTGAACATTCACATCATATCCATTTGGGTTCTTGTTAGGGGTGCATCGACTGATGTAGATTCATGTTCTCATCTTCAATGGAGTCACTCAACATACTTGATCTGCTACTCATTTTCTAGATTCATCACTTCATCATACGCCTCCTAGAACAACATTGGTGGCACAATCTTCATCTTCTTCCTCAACATTGCAAGGACTTAAATAAACGACCTCTTTTTGAGAAGTCCACAATATTTGTAGAAATAATTATGGTGCATTGCTCAATAAGTAAGCTGAGAAAATCCTCACCTTGACTGGATGTAGGTCCCTATCACCCTTCCATTATTATATACATGACTTTCTAATATTTCTCTAAGTGAAACATATTCGCCTTAAGATTCATAATAATGGCAAGACTCAAATCACGAATTTTGAAATGTCATTTTCAAATTTCAATTATCACCATCAAATAAATATAACAATGGCTCAACATTTAGAGAAGCCCAAAAAAATTGTCCTTGAAAAGTTTAAGCTAGATGAGAAATTCAATTTTAAGATACACGTACTTTTGGGTGCATTACTTGCAACTGAAAAATATAAATTACCTTGAGGAACAAATCTCCAGCAGCATTTGCTTGAAGTATTCCATCAGTAGTCAATCCATATTCTGGTAGGACCCCATTCTCCTATAGAAAAACAAACTAAAAATTTGTCAATTGTAGAACAGTAATAACTAATTGGCGCAATCCACTAAATCTACCAATAACGGATAAAGAAAACTGCTTTTAGGGCTTCCAAAATCCTTTTGTGAAGGATTACACTAGGGGATACTTTCCTAGCAATGGTTGTCATCATAACAATACATTTTATTTTTGCAATCAAACAAGTTGTATTGCCCAATCATCTTTATGTCAGGACTGAATAACCCCAATAGTATTAGATGAGCTATTCACCATTGCAATATATACTAAAACATAATTCCAAAAATATGTAACAAATTCATGTCTAAGAAAAAATACTTTGCAACCCAAAGAGGTCATTATACAATCAAAGACCACTAAAAGATTAATTAAACTGTAGACCAAATCCTAAAAGGATGATGATAGTTGAAAGAGCTTTCTAGCTATTTACAGTACGGCCTATGGTTAAAAAGAGGGTCCCAATTAAATATAACCTTAAATGTGTTATTGAACTAAACTTGGCCAACCTTGAACTTCACCCAAACGAAATCTATCTGGCCAATATGAGGAAAAAATTAGAGGCACAAAAATGTACAAATAAAACCAACTTTGGCTGATTTTTTCACATGTTTCCATCCTCTACTGTTACAAAAATTGTGATCTATTCTACAAATTATCAGTGATTGATAAAGGAAAAAAAACTCGCATTCTAAAGGAACCATTCTCATTCTACTACTTGTTACTGCCCTAAATCTTTGACATCATAGGATGTATGACACAACATTGAACATAATGGAATGCCTTGTGAAAACCTAGTAACCCAACCTATAAACCGATCATTGCAATGAAATGATTCTTGCCCTAGAAACCACAGTTGTGACAAGTCGTCAAGCAAAAAATGACACTGCCTTTAAACGAATATTGAAAACCAAAAAATGCAAACAGCAACCAAGGTATTACAAGATGAAATGATGACACGAGCATTACCAAGCAATCTTTTGATAAAAGATGAAATCTTAAGCTTATGGTCCTTCAGCACTTCCAGGAATGTCGTTGAGAAGAATAGTGTGATGATAGTCTATTTGAACGCAATCAAGAAGACCATAGCTGTGGTTAATAGCACACGATTTAAGAAGAGCGTGACAAGAATGATTATAAAAAATATATTCTAGCATACAACGAAGACCATTTAGGAGGACAAGGGTCAAGAAAATTGTTGTTTGAGGAAGATCAATGTTACCGACCATCCCACCAAGCACTACATTGTCACGATGCCTGAAGGAGGCACCTTTGTGTTAAGCATATTTATCTTTATATACTTACAAGGCATAACCAGTTATGCAGAAAATTAGTTAGCTGCACAAGAAAAATCACTTACACACCAATAAACTAGCTGTGGAGGTGTAATCGGTTATGCAGACATACATTAGCTGTGGAGAACTAATCAGCTATGCAGATATAAATCAGTCATCAATTTCTCCTTGGTTAATATGTCAATTAATCAGTTGTTACATAATTTCCCATCAGTTAAACAGTCAATTTCCCATCAGTTATGCAATCAATGACTCGTCAGTTATACAGTCAATTACACATCAGTTATGCAGTCAACATCAAAAAATGTCAATTGCAATAGAATGACCCTACAAGTGGCAAAGGGAATCTGAGTTCAGTTACACTAAGACTTGGGAGCTACGGGGGTAATTAAAGGACATTAAGCCTCAAGGAAAAATCTTCTGTTGGCTGAAAATACATTGAGCAGAACCCTGGAGCATTGTTGTGGCCACGTGTAGCACCCATACTAGTATGGATTGGGCCTGACTTGGGACCCATACCTTCTCAAGAAATATTTTATTGTTCCATCTACCATCTGAAAAAAAATTGCCAAATACAATATTCCTGTTTAGTTTTTATTCCAGTTTTGGTGTGTATTCTTTGCCATCTAAATATTGTAGTTCCTTTCCAGAATTTCAGATTTCAATTCAATAAGAAAAATTAGAAAAAAACATTTTTATATATTCACATCCAAAATTTGTAAACTTTCTTTTTTAGCCATTGTTTCCATCACTTCAGATCTAGAACCATTGGTATTAGAGCCACTTTCTTGGTCTCATGGGAGTACCAAAATGCTTCAATTTTGGCCATACAAGGTGGGGAAAAATGGAAATTAGAAGTGGCATCCTCTGTATCAAAGGGTGAACTAAAGGAAACCAAGAACCAGATGAACAATGGTATCAAGACCATCAATAAGACTTACAATGCTCTAGTTTGGTCTATGGAAAACAAAAAAATGAAGAGACCAAAGTGATGATATAGAAGAGGACCTTCCTGTACCTCGAAGCAAAAGAGGAGAGGCACAAGTAGTTGGAGAACAATTTTGAAAGAAATAGGAAAGGAGGACCTAATAGATACCTACATGAAGTTCAACAAGGAAATCACATAAATCAAAGGTCGATGGATAATATTTCATTCCCAAGTTTGATGAGTTGAATGATGGTATTCAGCTTAGGGTTTTGATCACGGAATTGTATCAATTCTTCTAGATAATTCTACAGAATATTTCCGAAAGTTCAGTTTCCCACCCTATACCTTGCGGGATCGGCATTTGGTTGATGGAAAATGGTGGAGCATGAGATGGAGGAAGATGATTATGATGGAGGTCGCCAAGACATAACCACCTGAAAGGAGTTTGTAGCTGCATTCATTCATAATTTTGAGGCCTATACCCAAGAAGATTATTTATGGACCATAAAAAATATAAAGCAGCAAGGCAGAGTGTGGCATATTATTCTCAAGAGGCTCGTCAAGCAAGCCTGTTGGTTGAAACAATTCCCCTTGACAAGTGGTTGCTATGCATATAAATCATTAAATAAATAGAGGCCCATTCAGATGTGGCTAGGAGTCGATTTGCAATGAGTTCTGCCTTCAAACATCCCATGGTGGTGCACATGCGGACCAGGAGTCCAATTAAGGACAGCCACTTATTCCACAATGCGTAGTTTGGGAAAATACACACACACGATAACCAAATCAGAAAAAAAAATGCAGAGTTCAGCACACGAACACATTCCCTTTATTCATCTTGAAGAAAATCAAGAAAAATCCTACAGTTTATGAATGGCAGGTTTAAATACAAATTCTGAAAGCATAATGCTTCACCGATATCAAAAGGAGAAGAATCGCAATACCAAATTTCAATAACCAATATCCCAGCAGAAGAATCGTCAATACAAGTGCCATTTGTCCATTTGTGGAGGGAATGGTCTGACCCATCATCTTCCCCAGGTGGCTCTTCACATTCGATGGCATTTCATCTTCCCAAACTGACCAAGGCAGCCTTGAAAGCGTTTCAAAAGACCAAAAACCCGTTGAATTCACTGCTGCAGACCTAATCAGGTCTTTTTTGAACAGTTAATAAGCTTATGAAAACATACTTTTCAAATATAGACCTATGCAAGCTTTTTAAAATCAAATAGACCATTTAAAAAGAAACCCTGAGTTTACAATGGCTTCACTGACCTAGTCAGGTTTCGAAGGCCGATTAGCACAACACGCAAACATCATGACATCCCGTGACCTAATTGGACTGGTAATCCCCGATCAGCACTGTGGACAAATGGAAAGACAAACATAGTTCTAAGGAGGTTTGGATGTCCGCTTACCAATGAGTATTCAAACACCATTGCTCCTTATGTAGTCGGGCTTTGGGCCCCGAATAGAACTGTGGGAGATGACTTAAAAGGTCCCCAGCCGTTGTCAGGAAGTTAACTACACATACCATTGTGGGGAATCAAGAACATTAACAGAGATCGAGTCGGGGTTAGAATCCTGCACACCATTGAAGACTATGCACGTATCCCTCCACATCCTAATCAGTACTTAGAACGCCGATTCCAACTACCAAATCCAAACGGTCTCAACCAAGACCTAATAAGCACTTTGAAAGCCAACTAGCACTTCATGCATATGGCATGTTTTGTCAAGACCTAACCGGGTATTAAGTCCTGATTAGTACTATGTGCTACAAAATAATGTACTGCAAACCTAATTGGTAAAAGAAGTTTGATTAGCAAAGGCGTGATCAACAAAGCTTTTTATAGACCAAATCGGAAGATAGAAACTTGATTACAATTGTTGATGACAAAAATCTATCTCCAAGACCTAATCGTGGTTGAGAAGCCCGATTAGCACTGTATGCAAACAAGACCAAACACGACTATGGTCCTCATGAATTTCGAGGCAACCAGGCAACTTTTCGCACTAAGTGATGAAAGCGAAAGTTGATGGCAACTTCATGAACACTCCACTAGAGCAAAGAACGGGCCAAAACGAAAACCAAGAAAATGAACACCAACCAAACACACCTAAACCAAGGCGACAAAACAAACAACAAAAAACAAAACATCACTCTGTTTTTGTGTGATGGAAGATAGTTTGTCCGCCATGGATGCTCATGCATCAAACACCCACGGTAAAAGAAAAAGACAATAAACTCCCATTCATGAACCTGTTGTGACTTGCTCTATAGTTTTAGCATCCAAGTCGCGTCTTCAACGGATCGATCTTTCCACTTGACCAAGTACTTGCAATACTCGTGGTCTCATGTATTCTTGCCAATCCGAATATCCAGAATGGCTTTCATCTCCTCTTTCTTGCTCATGGCAACTGCTCCTTCCAATCCTCAATTGAAAAATCCATGTCACTTGTTTCTCCTTCAACATAAAGGTACAAATTTGCCACATTGAAGATAGGCGAAATACCTACTCCATCTAGTAACTTAATCTTGTATGCATTAGTTGAGAACTCCCTCAAAATCTTGCAAGGCCCAATCTTCTTCCTCTTAAATTTGTTAGACCCACCTTTCAAAACCCTCTCCTTGCGCATATGTGCCAACACCAAGTCCCCAACTTCAAAATTCACTTCTCTCTGCATATCAGCGTGCTTCTTGTATTTTCCAGCACTCTCTTCAAGTCTTCTCTTAACATCTTGATGCACATCGTGCATAGCTTAAGTATAGTCTTCAATTTCCACACTTATCCTACTCATCTCAATTGTACACCTCAACTCGCATATGCCTCTAAGGCTACTCCCTTACACTATCTAAAATGGACTCATTCTTGTACTTTGGTTGACTGAATCATTGTAAGCCAACTCAGCTTGTGCCAACATCAAATCCCATTGTTTGGGCTTGTCACCAACCAAACATCTCAAAAGATTACCAAGACTCCAATTCACCACCCCGTTTGTCCATTTGTTTGAGAGTGATAAGCTAAAATGATGTCTAGTCTGGTGCCCAACTTCTTCCATAGCATCCTCCAAAAGTGTCCAACAAACTTTGTGTCTCTGTCCAATACAATACTCCTCAGTAATCCATGTAATCTGACAATTTCTTAAAAGAACATATTTGCAATATGTGTGGTATCACTAGTCTTCCTACAAGCTAAAAAGTGAGTCATCTTCAAAAATCTATCCACAATAACAAATATGGAATCATTACCTTCTTGTGTTCTCAGCAAATCAAGAACAAAATCCATGCTCGACGCATCCTATGGTCTACCTGTGATGGGTAATGGCTGATACAAACTAGCATTCCGACTTTTGCCTCATGCATGTTGGCAAACTCTGCATTTCTACACAAACTTTTTCACATCCATACCCATCTGTGGCCAATATTATCTATCACTCAACTACACCAAAGTCTTGTCATATCCAAAATAACCAACAAGTCCTCCACTATGCTTCTCTTTCAATAGGTTCTCTCTCATGGAATCTTGAGGTATACATAACTTTCATCCTTTAAACAACAGTCCATCTTATATCATGTACTCTAACCATAGAGTTTTGTCCATATCAGTTGAATTCTGGCAAGTCGTCCATGCATCTCAGAAATCCAAGTCTTCCTCATCCAACTCCTCCATTGATTCAAATCTAATGACTTCCACCTTAAGCTCATTCACTACAAGAGCTCAATACTCAAGGCATCTACAACTTTATTGGACTTTCCACTTATGTGTTTCAAAACAAAATAATAGCTCTGAAGGAATTCTACCCACTTCAGATGTCGTTGATTTAGCTTACCTTGGTTGTTTATGAAATGCAAAGCATGATTGTCTGTGTAAGAACGAACTCCTTCAACAACAAGTAATGCCGCCACTTCTTGAGAGCTTGCACCATTGCATAGAATTTTTGTTCATAGACCGAATACTTACTCTTAGCATCATTCAACTTATCGCTGAAATAGGCAACGGGCTTACCCTCCTAACTCAACACCATTCCTATGGTTGTTCTTTTTGCATCACAATCAACTTAAAACACTTCCAAAATATAATAAGGCTAACGTTAGTTGTTCCATCACTTTTCTCTTTAAAAACTAAAAGTCACTCTCTGCTGCAACAATCCACTGAAATTTCTTCTTATCTCCCTTCATAGTCTTTGTAATGGGTGCACATATACCGCTGAAGTTTCTGATAAACTTTCTGTAGAAACTTGCCAATCCATGGAAACTTCTTGCTTCAAACATACTCTTTGGCGAAGGCTGATCCACAATTTCTTTCACCTTGTCAAGGTCCATCTTCAACCCATCCTTTGAGATTACAAATCTCAAATATATCAGCACCTCTTGCATGAAGTTACACTGCTTCAAGTTTACTAGCAATTGCTCTTCCTTCAACTTATCCAAAACCAACTTTAACTGTTGCAAATGCTCCTCTTTAGAATGAGTGAAAATCAAAATGTCATCTATATATACTATCACAAACTTACCTTTGAAAGGCCTCAGCACTTCGTTCATGAGCCTCATTAATGTACTTGGAGTGACAAACTGAATGGCATGACCAGCAACTCATACAACCCATCATTTGTCTTAAATGCCATCTTCCAGTAATCACCTTCTCTTAAGTGATTTTGATGATATCCGCTCTTCAAATATATCTTAATGAAATACCTTGCTCCACTCAAACAGTCCATTAAGTCATCCATTCTTGGCAATGGAAACATGAACTTAATGGTTATTTGTTTATTGCATGTGAATCCATACACATTCTTCATTCTCCACCTTTCTTCAGTGCCAACATAGCTGGAACTAGACATGGGCTCAGACTCTCGTATTAAACCCTCCCTCAACAACTCCTGCACCTGCTTTTTGATCTCTTCATTCTCCTTTGGAATCAACCTATAGGCTGCTTTGTTAGGCAACCTTGCTCATGGCACTAAATCCATATGATGACTAATGCTCCTTACAGGGGGTAATCCATCCGGTGATTCACTTGTTACAATATCCACATAATCTTTCAGCATATTTTGAATTTCAATAGGCAAATCACTTACCATAGTGGCTATCACTACTTGCACAGGGTTTGAAATTAATGCAAAGCACATTTCTTCCTCCTTAGCTAGCTTCAAGAACACTTTACCGGATACCAACATCACTTTGGAACCGTTGTCGACCTCATCTCCTTTATCCTGCAATCAACTCAATGTGAATCTCTTGCCATCCTTTGTAATGGTGTAGGTGTTTGCTCTTCCATTATGTGTGGCTCTCCTATCAAATTATCATGGCCTTTCCAACAGCACATGACACGTCTAGGGGCATGATAACACACAAAACTTCGAACCAATCTCAAAATTCACCACACGTTGCTCATTCACTAGCACTCGATGCCCTTTAAGCAACCAAGAAACCTTGTATGGTGTGGGATGTGTCAAACATTTCAGCCCAAGTTTTTCTTCCATCTCTTGAGAAACCAAATTATCTACACTACCGCTATCAATCACAACTCTACAAAACTTACCTCTAGATTTGCAAATAGGTCAGAAAAAACTATTTCTCTTTGTCAATCGTTCACCTCCTTGGCTGGTTTCAACAACACTCTATTCATCAATAGGGTCTCTTCTTGTTTTGGCTCTTTGATATGAATGGGAGACCCAACACTCTCATCTCCAAAAGCTATATGAGTTGTCTCTTCAGCTCTCTTATTATTACCTTGAGGGTTTTCTAGACAATCTTGCTCTTTTTGACCAACACACTTCTAACACCCAAAACACTTACCACAAAAACCTTTGCCTCTACCCATCCATAGAAGCCTCTTCCTCTAGAAGAGTATCCTCGTCTCATGACTGAATTCTAATTTTGTGAATTGCTTGCCTCTCCACCATTGTTTTGTTGACTTCGTCCACCATTGTTCTATCCTCATCCTCTCAAAAAAATTCCTCTACCTCTAGAGTTCGCTTATTGCTTTCTCGCATGCTTCTCTTCTGCCTTCAATGCACATTGATAGGCTTCCTCTATGGTTCTCAAGTTCAACAAACTAATTTAGTCTTGTATGGCAAAACGCAATCCATTCACATACCTTGCAACTTTTTATGGATCTTCCTCAACATGTTCAGCTCGTATTGTGAGTCTATAAAATTCCTCGGTGTAGTCTTTGACATTCATCTCCTTTTGTCTCAAATTTTGCAATTTTTAAAAACCAACTTAATTGATAGTTTGATGGTAAAAATTTGGCCTTCACTTTAGCTACCATTCTATCCCATGATTATTTTCTCCTTATTCTTTATCTATCTCTCGGCCTACACGTGATCCCACCATAAAGAGGTGTGACTTTTCAGCTTCATGCACGCGAATTTCACCTTCTTATGTTCCTCCATAGACTCAATCAAAATATTTTTCCATTTCAGCTATCCAGTCCACTAGTTCTTTGGGATTCAAACTACCATTATAGCAGGGTGTATCCAGTTTCGGCTTACTACCAAGCCTCGCCACGGCTCCGAGAAATCTCATCTCAGCCTCATTTTTCAAATCTTCCAACCCAAGCTCTTGAGCTCCTTCTTCATCCTCGTTCATGTCTCCACCATGAGCCACTCTCCTTTGAGCTAATTCCATTGCATCCGACCTTGCCTACATACCTCTCATCATCTCAACATAGTTTGCAACTCTCAGTCCTCTTAGTCATGCCCCCTCTCCGCAATGTGTTTCCTCTATGTGCCATCACTCCTCCAATGCAAACTTCTCTTTCACAACTTTCCAATAGACTCAACCCAAGTCTCCTGACGCATCCTCTCCCAGCAAGAAAAACACAACTCGAATACCAATTGGTGCACACACCAACTGGGAGTCCAATTAAGGACAATCGCTTATTCCACAATTCTTAGTTTGGGCAAATATACACGTGTGAGAACCAAATCAGAAAAAAAAAAATGCAGAGTTCAGCACATGAACACGTTCCCTTCATTCATCTTGAAGGAAATCAAGAAAAATCCTACAATTTATCAATGGCAAGTTTTGAATACAAATTTCAGCTACATAACGCTTCACCGATATCAAAAGGAGAAGAATCACAATACCAAATCTCAATAACCAATATCCCAGTAGAAGAATCCTCAATACAAGTGCCATTTCTCCATTTATGGAGCGAATGGTCTGACCCATCATCTTCCCCAGGTGGCTCTTCACATTCCATGGCATTTCATCTTCCCAAACTGACCAAGGCGAGCTTGAAAACATTTCAAAAGACCAAAAACCCATTGAATCCGCTACAGCAAACCTAATCGGGTCTTTTTTGAATAGTTAATAAGTTTATGAAACCGCACTTTTCAAATATAGACCTATGCAGTCTTTTTAAAAGCAAATAGAACATTTTAAAACAAAGCTCGAGTTTAAAATGGATTCACCGACCTGGTCGGCTTTCGAAGGCCGATTAGCACAGCACACGAACATCATGACATCTTGTGACCTGATCAGGCTGATAATCCTCAATTATTACTATGGACAAACGGTGAGCCAAGCATAGTTCTAAGTGGGTTTGGATGTCTGCTTACCAATGAGTATTCAAACACCGTTGCTCCTTATCTAGTCAGGCTTCGGGCCCCGAACAAAACTATGGGAGATGACTTAAAAGGTTTGTAAGCCCTGTTAGGAATTTAACTCTGCATACAACTGTGGGGAATCAAGAACATTAACACAGACCAAGTTGGGGTTAGAATCCCGCACACCATTGAAGATGCTGCACATATCCCTCCACATCCTAATCAGCACTTAGAACACCAATTACAACTGCCAAACCCAAATGGTATCAGCCAAGTCCTAATCGACACTTGGAAAGTTGAATATCACTTTGTGCATATGGCATGTTTTGTCAAGACCTAATCGGGTATTAAGTCTTGATTAGCACTACATGGTACAAAAGAAAGTATCGCAGACCTAATCGGTAAAAGAAGTCCGATTAGCAAAGGCATGATCAACAAAGCTTTTTATAGACAAAATCCGAAGACAGAAACCCAATTACAACTGTCGATGACAAAAATCTATCTTTGAGTCCTAACGGGGTTGGGAAGCCTAATTAGCACTGTAACCAAACAAGACCAAATCAGAGTTTGGTCTTCACAAATTTTGAGGCAACCAAGCAACTTTTCGTGCTAAGTGATGAAAGCGAAAGTTGATGGCAACATCATGGACACTCCACCAAAGCAAAGAACAACCCGAATGGAAACCAAGAAAACAAACACCAACCAAACACCCCTGACCAAAGGCAACAAAACAAATAATGGAAAACAAAACATCACTCTGTTTTGTGTGTGATATAAGATAGCTTGTCTACCTGGATGCTCCTACATCACATGACAACCAAGGTCGACCACATGGTAATGAAAACCCAAAATCCTCTTTCTAAATCTTGACCCTGTTAAAGGTACAAACACTTAAGCATTCAATACAACCATTCATGAAGCATTCAAAATGTTTATAGCAATGAACAAACAGATAATGCAAGATTACACACACAACACGAGATTTATGTGGAAAAGCCCCTTGGAGAATAAAACCCACTCTCAGGCCTGCAAACACATGGACTACTTGTCCTACAAGATGATCACAAACATGAGACTGATCAAGTCCTTCTGACCAGAATTCAGTGAAACACCTGTTTCACAAGGAGCAACTTCCCCTAGGATGATCAAGTCCTTTTGACCACCTATTGGTCAAGTCTTTTTGATCGGCTTTAGTGAAACCCCTGTTTCACAAGGAACACCTACCCTTAAGATGATTAGGTCCTTCTAACCACTTGTTGGTCAAGTCCTTCTGACCTAGATGTTGAGCACCCTCCCAATACCTATAATATGAATATCTCTTGAACACTGATTGCATGCCAATCTGATGGAGTACAATGTATATCAGCCCCCTTCACTTCTTCACACAGCTACAAACATCCAAAACCACCTTTTGGATCACTCTACAGTTCTCAATAACAACTCTGTCACAACCTCAACAACATGACCAAAAGGTCATACACACAGTCCACACTCTGATCTGCCTCTCAAATCTTTAAACCTGCAAGAACATTGTCTTTGACACCAGAAATATAACCTACAGGTCATACACACAGTCCTCAATCTGCTCTGTTCATAAACCCATCGACTGGGCACACTCCCTCTCCTCTTTCTTTCACTCTTCAACTCTCACATACACCTCTTCTCTCAAATCTCTCGCGTCTAGAAATCATCTTTGATTTCACAATTTATAGAGCCCTCATGATTATTATCTTCTTGGTTGGCCTTTCGACTTGCCTTAACCCTTAAGACATCTTACATAGCTCAATACTATCCTCACAGATCAGCCATAGCAACTATTAGTCACACTTAAGCAGCTAAGCCTTTCAATTAGGCCTTACTAGCCCTTATAGGTCTCATGCAGACCTATTCACCCCTTTAGCACTTCAACGAGCCAATTAAAAACATAGGACCACTTCCAAATGCATAGGTCCACTCCACATGACCCCTTCAATATCCTCAAATGATTACAGTCTTTATTACACACCTCTGTGTATGCTCAATCTATTCAAACATTAGCCTTGTACACAAGAACATCATGAACGAGCAAAAAGTCAACTTCTAAGCATCTATTCATACTGAATATGGATTGGTCAAACCTCCAAAATCCATACAAATGATCCTCATGGAGTCTACAACACTCTCCAATAGTCAAGTCCCCTTGAAACATCCAAATACCATCAAAACAAACTCAATTATCTTTCTCGAGTCACTTACAGACCATGGTCAAACACAATCAACTTTGGAGCTCAATAACTTTGATTGTACAAACATTCAAACCTATTAACCAGATTCACTAGATGCACCTTTAAGTCCTCTACAACTTTGTTTTTTACTGCATCAAGAAATTCGTCCTGGATCAAAAGTTATAGCTCAAAAACTAAGCACCGGTTCTTCATTCGTTAATTTGAATATTTGAATTCCAATGGTCACTGAGCAACTGTTAAACATCGAGCACTTGTCATCATCTCGTTGCTTCCTGACAATTTGGAACAAACGTGCTCCATCAATCTCTTCAGAAGTAGCTCGGTCTTTACCTTTGCTTACTATTAAACATCGAACATGTTGACCTCATCTTGTGCCCCCTTGTAATATTGACTAAATATGCACTGTCGATCTCTACGGATTAACCAAGTCTTTATCTTGCAACGTTCACTGTTAGATCTTGATCAGAACTCTTGCAATTACAACACTTGGCACCCTCGCATGCCTTATGAACACTTTGCTATTAGTCCATCCACTTGTGCCACTTGGCAGTCCCATGTGCTTTGTTGACTCTTTGACTTGTCCTACACCGTTGATCTTCATAAGTACAAACTGCCGCTCACCGTTGATCTTCTGTCAAATTAGCGAGCTTGTGACACTTGTCACCAGCGCATGCAACCTTTGACATGTTGACTTCATACACACCATTGATCTCAATATGTACGATTAAGTGCTCACCGTTGGATCTTCTAGACTAATGACCTCAGACTTCAACGTAGTTTAACTTGACGGTCTCTAGCCCATCACAATCTGCAAGAGCAACTTTGAAGCTTTATAACTTGAGCTAGAAAATACTTCAAGATCCCAAATTTTCAGGGTACCTTCTTGCACTATAGACAACATCTTCATGAAAACCTTTGACCTCAATTGACTTTCTGAGTACCTGCATTAAATGCAAAAACTTGTTGGTTCATTCATATCTGCATGATGTGCAGTGACAACTTGGCTAAATATAGAACCTTAGTGAACTTATGTCTGAGAGACCAACTTTGCACCCATATATCTTTAGCTACGCGCAACCTCATGACCTGAAATTTGAACCATATGATCTCCTCACATAAGGAAATCCATCCATATATCAAGATGCTCCTAGAACCTTCACACGTGTGAAATATGACGTCATCAATCTGCTCACTTAGTCTGATTTGCCACAAGACCAACTAGGCCCAGATGACCACAAGAAAGAACCTAATGAACACCATGCATTCTCATAAGCACTCTTGACACCCCATAGGACCTCTGCAACATGATCTCATCATCCATAACATTCATCAACATCCTATCCAAGCATATACTGAAGATCCATGCTTACATACTAGGCTACCAAGCCTATGCCAACACATTGTTCACATGCTTGTCTTCTCTCCTTGACCTGAAACCACATCACCATGCTAGATATAATATGATAAGCCTCAACAATACTTACCTCAACGCATATGGATACAAATCCTACCTTGCACAACTTCAAGCTCAAACTCATCATCATCATGGCATCACCACTTTGTCATTACCCTTGACATCAATGCACACATGACATCGATCTTTGACATCAATGACAACACTTGCCAACAATTTCCTCCTTTGTCATTGATGGCAACATCTTCTTTTCCTTCTCCCCCTTTGCCATAAATGACAGTGGACTAAACAGCCACCAAGCTCCTCTTAACATCATGAATGTATTCAAATATACTTCTAAGTGCTCAAGATACATACTGTTCCCAAAATTTGTCACTCATTTTGGGACAACATATGAACTATTTTGGTCCTGCAGGCCAAAATTCTTTCTTCCCTTCTCAAAAATTGTTCTGAGCATTCAAATTCTTCATTATTCAAGCTTTTTCAGTTAAGGGATTAGCAGGTTCAGCAAGTTCAACGGCTTCAACAGACGATTTCTTTCAAAGGAACAAGTTCTCAACACTTAGGCGATTTCAAAATAGGTTCAACCAAAGGGTTCATCAGCAAGCTTTACACAAAAGAATGAACCGTTGAACCTTGAACCAAAATGGTTCAATGGGTTCAAAGGTTCAACGGGTTCAAAGGTTCAATGGCATCGGCGAGCTTAATAAGTTAAGTGCTTCGGCAAGAGTTCAAAGTTTAACCGCTTCAGCAAGTTCAACGGCTTCAAAAGAGTTAGCTAAATAAAGGAAGATTGAACCGTTGAACGTTGAACCAACAAAGGTTCAAAGATTCAACGCATTTGGTTCAACGTGCTTGGTTCAATGCGGTTGGTTCAAGTGGTCAATTGAACGAGCGAAACAAAGGAATGAACCGTTGAACCAAAGTTGGTTCAATCGAGAGGTTCAAAGGAGTGCCCCAAAGCCCGAAAGGCAAGTGCCCTTGCGAAGGGCAATGAACCAAGCCCAAGTGCCCTTGCGGAGGGCAGCGAACCAAAGCCGAGTGCCCTTTCGGAGGGCAACGAGCAAAAGCGGACAAAGTTGGAATTCCTTCGGAAAAATGAACAAGGCAAAAGACAAAGCAAATTCTTTCGGACAAAAAGTCCGAAGGAATTCGCCCGAAAGCAAAAAGCCCAACCGAAGGGAAAGTCGACCGAAAGCAAGCGGGAAGATTTCCTTCGGACAGACGCCGAAGACCGCCCGAAGAACCCCGAAGGGCAGGTACCCTTGCGGGGGGCTCTCGCCGACCAGGAAATAGACCTTCTCAAGGCTCGAAGGGACACCTTCCCTTCGAGAAGTTCCAAAGGCATTAAGGCCCGCAACTGATTTCTACGGACTCTGCGGCTTGATTCTACAGACTTTGCAGGCTTAATTCTACGGACTCCGCAGGCTTGATTCTATCGACTTGTTTCTACGAACTCTGCAGGCTGGGTTCTATGGACTAGTTTCTACGGACTCTGCAGGCTTATTTTTACAGACTAGTTTCTACGGACTCGATTCTATGGACTCTGCAGGCTTATTTCTACGGACTAGTTTCTACGGACTCGATTCTATGGACTCTGCAGGCTCATTTCTACGGACTCCGCAGGATGATTTCTAAGGGCTCATTTCTACGGACTCTGCAAGCTCATTTCTACGGACTCCACAAGATGATTTCTAAGGGCTCATTTCTACGAACTCTGCAGACATATTTCTACGAACTCTTTCAAAGCTCAAGGAGACTTAGAGAAAACAAAGGCTTTTAAGGAAGAAGATGAATCGTTGAACCTTGAACCAAAATGGTTCACAGGTTCAACGGGTTCAACAGTTCAAGGCAAGCTCTGAGCAAAGATAAGAAGCGGAAGTTTCCAGAGACTAGTTCAAGGAGAAGGTTCAAGCGGATGAACCAAGGAGGCCCCCCGGACCATTGAAACAATGAACCTTGGACGTCCCCGTGGACGTCAAATTCAAGCTAATGAAATATCCGTTGATTTTCAAAAGTGGCGCGGAACTTGAAAGCAAACTCAGCGCCCAGCTAAAGGAGCCGAAAAGGCCAGCAAAAGGGGAAAAGATAGCCCAAGGGCTCAAACTGCAATAAGAAAGAGGGAAAGACCAAAAATATCTGCGCTGGAGTTATTCCAGTAGGTGGAACAGTCCACCAAGTAGATATTTGAACTTGCAAACATTGAAGGCGCGGCCTGTTTGTCTCCCTTGGAGTAAAGACGAGGTAGACAGTTGCGCAGACATCGGGCGACAGACCAGATGACTCAAGCCCAGGAGAAGACATTTGAGATGAATCGACATGCCACAGTTAAGGCGGCCGCCCTGTTCCAGCATGGGCTTTTTGACAAAACTGAAAATGCATTCAAGGCATTGAATGCAGCATGGGCCATTCCATGGAACAAAGCGCCAAGCCTTTCTTGGCTATTATATATTGTATTCTCTTACTTTATGCACAGAGAGACTTTTCCATTATAGAAGCAAACTCTGCCAAAATTGAGAGGCGATTACTGAGATTTTGAGCTCAGATTGTTCATCATATTTCTTTGTTTGAATGAAAAAGCAAGTTACTTTCAGACTTTGTGCTGTTATAGATTGTGTCATTTTAGGAGATTGTTCTTATGTCTGTTCTCTGAATGTGTTCTTATCCATTTTAAAGAAATAAGCAGAACTAGTGGAAGTAATCAGGAAGGTGTCCTGAAGCCAACTGTGGAGAGACTTTGTGCCCCCCTCACAATTGTCTTTAGTGTGTTTGTCTGTTTTTAGTTTCTGTGTAAAGGACCTTGGAACAACTTTGTGCCCTCATTGTCCTTCGTATTTCACTCTTGGACAGTCGAGGTGAAGACTTTGTGCTACATCTCAGTTTGTTGGTTACTACGCCCTTTGTTATCAGTTACTAGTTACCCACCAGAAAGAACTGCTATTTCCTACAAGATTACTTTTGAAAGAAGAGAAGTGCCTTCAGTGTTTTCACTAAGATTTTCTCCTTTGTTTGTGAACATCATCTCTGAAAAAAGAGAGATGGATGGTGTTATCCTACCCTTGAGTGTTATTTTCTGCTTATATATATAGTATATAGCTCTTCATATTTTATAGAGAACCTCCCCTTGATGAGAAGAGAGATTTGTCCCCTTTTGATGTGGTAAACCTGCACATCTGGTTGACCAATCTCCCTTGCTGTGGTTGATAAGACCTATTTTGCTCATCAGTTAGCTGATTGACAAAATATTCACCCAACACATACCTCATATGAAACAATTGCTCCCCCTTTGACATGCATCAATCTGAACTTGGACATCTCTGATCCTTGGACCTGACAAACTACTCAACAGCTTAGAAAGTAAACCCCTAACATCATGCTTCATCTCATGTCATCTGTTCTTTGACATACATCAATCTGAACTTGGGCTACTCTAATCCTTGGACCTGTTTACCTGCAAAACTCACAAGCTCCATTTGCTTATGCATGAAGATTCAACATGTTTTCACAATTATGACTAGGTTTGATCAAGTCATCATATCAATTTTTCTTGAAATCTCATCTGTAGCAGATATCATCATATCTTCAATATGACTGAAGCATCTCACATATGCTTCCCCTCACATCATGCATAGCTCCTCAAGCCACTCAAGCTATCTGAGTTAGCTCCCCCTAACTCTATGCATACCACCTTGTACTTCTCAACCATGCACCATGACTATATTCTTCTTTGATCATGCACTGATATCAATGAGGACTAAACACATATGAACACCACAAACTGATTGAACTCACCTTGAGAACACTGAGAGAGACTCCCCCTAAGATCTCTGAGCCATTGCACCTCTTGAGCATCTTCAGATCTCCACACACCATGAAGAACCACTACACAGGCTTACTAGCCTTCTCTCTCAAGCCACCTCAAGGACCATCAACAACGCTTCATGTCACTCACCAAACATGAAACGTGATCGAAACCAACCTGAAAACTCGCCTTGAAACTCTCAAGCCTTGCTCTTTTGGAAAAACAGAGTAAAAACATCAAATCTTCACGCTATGCCTATCTAGACTCGTAGCCCTACCTGGAACTTGCAGAGCCCACAACTTTCAGTAGACATACTTTCAAAACCCTAAACTTCATATCTGGAGCACTCTCATATGCCCCCCTAAGCACACCAATTTGCATCACCTAGCTCCTTCTCTGCAACATACTTCCTTCACAAATCTACTAGCTAATTAGGCTTCTATTTTGACAAAAACTTGAATAATTTGAAAAACGCAAACCTTCAAATATCTGTGAAGCTTGATTTGACAACCTATTTAGCTCATTCAACCTATTAAGAAGCTTCAAACCTCAACTCATAAGGCAAACCACTTTTCTAGCATAGCCCAAAACTTTAGAATCTCAAAACAAACAAGGTCAACAAACCTCCTTCTGGTCAACGCCCACCTTTGAAACTTCTTGCACACCTGGAGACAACCATTACACATTTCTAGACCAAGATTTGAGCCTTCATACTTTTCGGAACCTTGACTTCCTATACCAAGGCTTTGATCTTTCTAAGCACAAAACTCTCCTTGACATTCCATCAATCGCTTTTTGCCACCTAAAAACACCCATTCTGATCTTGCAAACACTGTATACACAGCAAAAACACCTTATGACATCACTATGACCTCATCAAAGCATTTCTCCCATCTTGACACACCAACTCCAACTGGAAACACTCATCTCTTGCCTTCTAGGACCTTTTGAAGAACACCACAACACTTGCTTCTCCACTGAAAGGAGTCTCTTAAGAAGCATAGGTAGAGACACCCTGCTTCACATAGTTCCTTAAAACAATGTGAAACCAGGAGTTGCCCACAACTCCTCATATTCCTTCTCCTCCTTGGCCATCTGATACTAAATAGTTTTTCTTTTTAGGCTTAAGAGAAACAACTTGCTCATCCACTACAACATTCTCCTTCTCTTCTAAGACTATATTGACAACACATGGGGATAACATAGATTCATGACATACCTTTTCAATTGAAGAATCTTCCTCACAGGTCGGCCATAACTATGAGTCACACTTAAGCAGCTATGCCTTTCAATTAGGCCTTAGTAGCCCTTATAGGTCTCATGGAGACCTACTCACCCATTTAGCACTCCATCGAGCAAATTAGAAATACAGGACCACTTCCAAATGCATAGGTCCACTCCACGTGACCCCTTTGACATCCTCAGATGATCACAGTCATCATTACACACTTCTGCGTATGCTTAATCTACTCAAACATTAGCCTTGTGCACAAGAACACAATGAACGAACAAACAGTCAACTTCTAAGCATTTGTTCATACTAAATATGGATTGGTCAAACCTCCAAAATCCATACAGATGATCCTCATGGAGTCTATAACACTCAAATAACTAAGTCCCCTTGAAACATCCAAATACCATCAAAACAACTCAAAATATCCTTCTTGGATCACTTACAGAACATGGTCAAACACACAGTCAACTTTGGAGCTCAATAACTTTGATTGTACAAACATTCAGACCTTCTAACTAGATTCATTGGATGCGCCTTGAAGTCCTCTACAGCTTTGCTTTTTACTGCATCAAGAAATTCATCCTGGATCAAAAGTTATAGCTCAAAAACTAAGCATCGTTTCTTCCTTCATTAATTTGAATATTTGAATTCCAATGGTCACTGAGCAACTGTTAAACATCGAGCACTTGTCATCATCTCGTTGCTTCCTAACAATTTGGAACACAGGCGCTCCGTCGATCTCTTTGAAAGTAGCTCGGTCTTTATCTTTGCTTACTGTTAAACACAGAACATGTTGACCTCATCTCGTGCACCCTTGTAATATTGACCAAATACACACCGTCGATCTCTGCGGATTAACCAGGGTTTATCTTGCAGTGCTCACTATTAGATCTTGATCAGAACTCTCGCAATTATGACACTTGGCACCTTCGCGTGCCCTTTTGAACACTTTGTTGTGAGTCCATGTGTTTGTGCCACTTGGTAGTCCTGCGTGCTTTGTTGACTCTTTGACTTGTCCTGCACCATTGATCAGGAAATGTTCATTTCATAAGTGTTGGGAGGGTGCTCAACATATAGGTCAGAAGGACTTGACCAACAGGTGGTCAAAAGGACTTGATCATCTTAGGCGCAAGTGCTCTTTGTGAAACAAATGTTTCACTAAAGCCGGTCAAAAGGACTTGACCAACAAGTGGTCAGAAGGACTTGATCATCCTAGAGGCAGGTACTCCTTGTGAAACAGGGGTTTCACTAAATTCTGGCCAGAAGGACTTGACCAGTCTCATGTTTGTGATCATCTTATAGGACAAGTAGTACATGTCTTTGTAGGCTTCAGAGTGGATTTTATTCCCCAAGAGGGTTTCCCATGTAAATCTTGTGTTGTGTGTGTAATCTTGCATTATCTATTTGTTCATTGCTATAAACATCTTGAATGTTTCATGAATGGTTGTATTGAATGCTTAAGTGTTTGAAGGGTTTGGAAATTGAATTGGATTGTTTGCCACAACTGATTCACCCCCCCCCCCTCAGTGGTTTGTACCTCTAACAAGCACATGAAACGCTAGAATCTTGGACCCTATATTCCATGTTGATTTCTATTCAAAGGGATATTTCCAAACTTACAAAGATACCTGGTCGAATGGACATAAATGCAAGGGTTCCAGAAAGATCCACATGATTGAGATTATAGATGAAGGAGAACCCAAAGCAGTTTATACCGGTCAAGATAAAGCAAAACTTATGGAGAAGCACATTGTGGATAAAGAAGACCAAGAACGCAAAGAAATAACAATTGTCTCCCTTTCTGCCATGTTGGGAATTACCGAACAAGAGCAGAAACCAAAGTGAAAAGTAGAATGGTGGTGACCCTTTATTGATTATGGAAGCACTCATAACTTTGCTGATGCAAAGCTTGTGACTTATGTGGGCCTAAATGTTGACCTGTTATAAAATTTCAAGGTGCCGGTGGTCAATGATAGTATAATGTAGTGTATAACAGCGGAAATTGTAGCTGGGCGGGTTTGAGTTAATCTCTGATTCTTATGTTGTGGCTCTAGGTGGCACTTATGTGGTCGTGGGAGAACAGTGGTTGATAGACTTGGGGGAATTCCGCACAAACTTGGATGAGTTGTACATGAAATTTGATGAAGGACAGCAGCTGATTATATAGTTACAGAACTACAAGTCAATGCAAACAAGCTGAGTTCAACCCAAATTGATTGATTAGGGACAACGATGTATCATTTTTCAATGTAATTTCATGAGGGAATTGCAATGTAAGGTTAACGCACAGGAAGCAACAACACAAAGTGAGGTACAACTTCCAATTCTTGAATTTGCAGATGTCTTTTAGGATCCACCTCATAGGGCTGCCACTGGATAGGGAACAAGAACATACTATGGAGCTGGAATCAACAGCCAAAGCAGGCATTGTTTCTTTCTACATGTATGCAAAATTATTCAATGATTAAATAAAACGAATAATACAAGAACTATTAGACACGGGTCACATAAAGCCTAGTAAAAGTCCTATTTCCTCATCAGCATTTGAATTGACTACAAAGAAGTAAACAAGAGGACCATAAAAATTAGATTTCATTCCATGCATAGATGATTTTTTTGCTGAATTATGTGAAGCAGCTGTGTTCACAAGGATTGATTTGAGATCAGGGTATCCCCTAATAAGGGTGAGAGAATGTGACAAGTTTAAGACCACTTTCAGAAGTCGTCATGACCATTTTTGGGTGATGCCTTTGGGGCCAACCAATGCTGCAACCACATTTCATGTTACAATGATCCAAATCTTCAGTCCCTATTTGAGGCACTTCTTTTCCTTTTTAATGATATCCTTGTTTACTTACATTTACACTACTTGAGGGTTGTTTTGGAACTCTCAAGGTTATAATCCTTATTTGCAAAGGAATCAAAGTGTGACTTTGCAAAGAGCTAACTTGTATACTAGGGACATATAATTAGTAAGGTGGGATTCGAGGTTACCCCAATCAAGATTCAAGCCATCATTAATTGGGCCATTGCCAAGCATGTGACTTGGTTGAGAAGAACCAATGGGTTATGCGATTCATATAAAAACATTTTTCAAGGGTTTATGGGGCATCATGGCAACCCTCACTGGTCTTATAAAGAAAGGCCGGGTCATATGTACAAAGGCAGCAAAAGCCACTTCTAGTCTTGTGGTTGTACTTCTTTTTTTTCCATCCGCTTTATAGTGGAACATAATGCTCAAGGTAGGGGTATAGGGGTTGTGCTGATGCTAAATCAGTGACCAATCACTTTTGAAGGTAGAAATTTGACTGACAAGGAGAAATCATCGTGTGTCTATGGCAAAAAAATGTTGGCCCTTATGCATGTTGCATAAAAGTTCAAGCCATATTCATTAAGGCACCAGCAGCCTTTCATCATCCTAACAGACCATCAATGTTTGAAGTATTGATCACCCCAACAGATTTTCAGCAAACGTCAAAAAAGGTTGTCAAGAAAACTACAAGGTTTTACTTTTGACTTTAAAATTCAATACAAGAAGGGCATACATAATGTTGTTGCAGATAGGCTACCTGAGTTGCATGCAATAAATGTGGTGGAAACAGGACAGAAAGTGGAAATCTCGGTTGAAAATGCAAAATTTGAGAAAGCTATTGATATGTGAAAGACCCAAAAAAAATTAAATTACCCAAAAGAGCAATAGTAGGTATACCTTTTCAAGTGAATTAATTGTATATAAGAATCGTGTGTACCTCGCATCCAATTTTAAATTTAAGAGGAAGATACAATAAAAATGCCATACCTAATCAGCTATCAGTCATTTTGGCTTATTTAAGACACATCACACCATAAGAAGAAAGGTTTTTTGGAAGGGACTGAAAAAAAGTGGAAAACATTATAGCTTCTTGTAAAACCCGCCAGAGGAATAAAATAGAGAATGTAAGAAGACCAAGTCTATTGCATCCCCTACCCATTCCCAACCACAAATGGCAATCCATTAGCAGCCTTCATAACTAGCCCACTATGTGGGGAAGAAAAATACCGTATTTATGTAGTGTTGACCATTGTGTCCATATTATTTCCATGGATGATGTGGGTATTGACAAATCTTCACCACAAGTTGAGTTACTATTTGTATGAACCCCAAAAAAAAACATTGTTAGTGATTGAGATAAAATATTTACAAGTAAAATCTAGAAAGAGTTGTTTAAATATGTTAGGACAACCTTAAACCTACGTACCAGCTATCATTCCCAAAGAGACGCACAATATGAGATTGTTAACAAATGTTTAGAAAGGTACTTGAGAAATAAGTTACGAATCAGCAAACTTTCTAGCCAAAACGGTTGTATTTGGCTGAGAACTGGTGCAATACAACATATCACACAACTCTGGACATATCACCATTTAAGACCTTATACAATTATGATCGTCCCTTGATGATAAATTGCTCCACTATAAACCCTCAAATGCCAATTTGTGATTTCCTTGAAGGGGACCAGTAGATCTTGAAATAATTAAAAGAACCCCAAAATGGCTCAAGATAGGATGAAATCTTAGTAGGACCAACATTGAAGTGAGAGATACTTAAAGCTAGGTGATTGGGTATTCTTGAAGTTGCAACCTTATATGCAAAAGTATCTTAAACGAAAATGAAGAATAGAAGCTTGGAACGCAACACGATAGGGCTTAGAATATGTTGCCACAAGTGAGGAAGGTTGCATACACTTGTGAGCTACTAGCGGAACCTGAATGCACAATAGATTTCATATCTTGAACTTGAAGAAGGTATTCCAAGTAGATGTTAAAATTCGAAGGCCTTGCCACACATAGATGATGAAGGACATGCTCTTCTGATTTTGGAGCGCATTTTGGCAACTTTGGACAAGTTGAGAACTAAAGTTTTTTTAGAATACCTCATTCAGCAGAAGAATCTTCCTTCAGGGGATGCTACATGGAAGGGCCCTGAGATACATCAACATCCAACATTCAATTGCTTTGGGAAAATAAAATTGAGCCAGGGTGCAAACTGCCAAGATGATTGAAGGAAGCACCTTTGTATTCGGCATAAAATCTCTTGATATAGTTGTGCAGGCACAATCAGCCATAAAGAAAATAAAATAGTTGTAAAGGAATAATAAGCTATGCAAAGTTTTGAAGGTAATCACTGATCAGTTATGCATTCATTTAAATCAGTCACCACTTACAACTTAGTTAACATGTTACTAATCCATTATGCTGTCAATTACTCATCAGTTTTGCAGTCAACATCAGAAAAATGTCAGTTACAATAAAATGACCCTACAAATAGCGAAGGGAATCTGCAGTCAGTTGCGGTAAGAACTAAGGCATATAGGAGTTACTAAAAAGCCTCAGGAGAAGATTTCAAGCCTGAAGGAAAAAGCTTCTTTTGGCTGAAAATAAATTGAGTAGGATCCTAGAGGATTTACGTGGCCAAGTGCAGCACCCATACTGCTCTAGGATTGGCTCTAAGTTAGCACCCGTAAATTCTCAATAAGGCTTGTCTTATGCTATCAACAGAGTCTAGAAATGTTTTGCTGAATACAATATAGCCATGTTTGGTTTCTATTCCATTTTTGGTGTGTTTTCTTTACTGTTTAAATATTCTAGTTCATTAATTCAATTATTTTATTGTTTTTTTGGTTTTAAGTTACTGGTACAAGTACGGGTACGAGGTTCAGGTATGGGAGTTTGCCATTTTTAAGACCTCGGGTATGGTATGACTTGGGTACTTCCATACAAAAAATAATTAAAATTATAAAGATTATAACTATAAAAAAAAATAACCATAATATTGATGTTATATGCAAAAAAAATCACTACTGATAATTGATAATCAAAATATCAAATGAATCATGCCACATTATTTATTCAAAATAGGAAAATAGCCAATGGCCATAGTCAAACTCAAGAACTACATGAACAAATCATCATATTGCTCTTCATTGAGAGCATTCGAATCAGCAATTGGTTCGTTAGAACCAGATGCAATAAGACAAACAACAGTTTAGCTAGTTATGCAATTTTTTGTTTTTATTTTTTATTTTTTTTGTGTTTATTATGACTGCCATACCCATACCAGCACTGTTTTTTAGTTATGTTTAAATTCTGACAGTCGGCTACTGGGAGATAATAGAAGAACCTGAGATGTACTCGAGAGGTGCCTGACCCCAGACCAGTACCAAAACCATACTGGTACAGGTATGGGGACCTCAAGGGCAGTACCCAGTAACGTAATTTGAATTTTTTCTCTGTAGAGAAATTCTTCTCTTACGATGAGTTATGACCTTTTTTCTTCATTGTTTTTGAAGTGTCTAGACTATGCTAGGCTTGATAGTCTTACAAGCAATCTCTGCCCCTCCATTAGGGTTTCTTCTATGCCCCCTCCACCATTGAACCAGCCATCTCCTCTCTCCATTAACAAACCACCACTCCCCTAAATCAGCCCAAGGCTGATTGAAGCAAGGATCTGCTCCTTTGGGGAACAATGGCCTCCTCGCAAAGCACTCCCCTTCTGAATTGAAACTCTAATTTCAGATCAGCTGTCCACCATAATATAAATAAGATATGTAAGGAAGATTTGCTGCAATTCATTCAAGATGCACATAGGAAGATTATCAAGCCTTCTTTCCCACCAAGAAAGAAAATCGTTGTTACGTAGAGAAGGGAACCCCACTAAAGGTAAAAAAATCTGGATGAAATGGAAAATAGACTCTGGCAGCTCAAGGAAGAAGACCTTATATGCAGATTTATAGTGGCTTTTCTAGTTCATAGGGGCTTTTCTACATCCTGAAACTATAAAAATATTGGGTGCTAGAAAATTGGAAACCCTCAAGATTTGTAGATATTCTCATGATGCCAAAGGGATACTTCATGGCCATTTTCTCCACCAAACAAGAAAAGGATAGAGTTTTTCAAGGAGGCCCTGGTTTATGAAAAAATTGGGTTTGATCATGAAGCACCGGTCTCCCTCCTTCAACCCAACAAAAGGTCTTCAAAGCACAATCCCATTATGGGTCAAGCTACCCCTACTTCAAACTAAATATTGACAAGAATCCATCCTCAGAAAAATCAGAGGAGCAATAGGTGAGTACATTACCACCTCTGGATTTACCAAGTAGCATGGGGTTCTTAATTATGCAAGGATCTATGCCAACATTGATCTGGATAAACCATTGTCCAATTGCATAGCTTAGACATGGGAGAGATTGAATAGGAGCGACTAGTAGATTACAAGAATATCGCCTTTTATTATAGATGAACATCGCCATCCAGCTAGGATATGCCTTGCACATCAACCACAAGAACAGAGAATGTACCCAAAGAGATCAGAGGCCACAACCTCTCAAGCATCCTAGCAACAATCAGCTGACCTTCCCAAAGAGGAACAACTGTCCAATCACAAAGTCAAAGCCTCACAGAATGAGAAAAAATTCCAGAGGGCCTATGCATGCAAAATGCATAGGCAGTCTCAACAAACACGGAAGGAGCAACTCAAAATTATAAACTCTTTCCATGCTCTAACCTCACAAGTAGACAATAAATTGAACATCAAAAGTAGTCATCAAAATCCATAGCTTGGTACCAAAGAAACAAATACTTTTCACATCAACAACCAATGCTATAAAGACAAAACCAAATCCAGATCTTCCAAAGGAAAGCAAAAGGCTCGGCCCAAATTTGAAGCCTTGATTCCCCAACTCAAGGACTCTATTTTAAACAAAGTCACCAAAATCATCCCCTTGAGTGTAGCACTAAGAAGCTTAGAGAGGGAAAACAACATATAGGTAGGCATGGAATCAGAAAAAACACTCACACAGATCCTTGGGGAGTGCCCTACCGATAGCTCTGGAATGGTCACTACCAATGTTGGGCCGAAGACCAATATACCCTACAAGTTGGTGCCACATTGAAATATGGTGGATTTATATTCTTAATAGTTTCTTTGATATTGGTAGATTTGTCTGTGGATTTGCTCAAACTTGGAGGTTGAAATCTATTTTGTAAAACCCCTTAGACCAATATCTAAACATCACGATTGTTTCAATGTCCAAATTTTGATATTGTGATTTGTTAAACACTTTTTAAAACAACATTTTGGGTCTTTGTCCAAAAAAATTGTATTCCCTTTCCAAAACTTCGGATTCCAGTTGAATGGAGAAAACCCAGGTAAAAACAAATTTTATATTTCCATATCCAAACCTTGTGAACTTTTTACTACAGGTGTATTCTGTTTTCATCAGTCCTGATCTGATTCATAACATACATGCAACAGCAAATAAAGACCATAAGCTAAACACCTGCATACATACTGCACGAGCCAATAACCAAAACACAATTGGTCTAGAACAAGTAGATAACAAGCATACCTCAATGTTCCTCAACACAAGGCATCAATAATTAGGCACTACAACTATATTTTCCTCTATCTCCCAACTTTTATATAAAATTGCATTCAGTTGTAAACTCAAAATATCACAGCTACAACCCATTGTTCTCATTTCAATTATATACAACATTCAATATCACCATTATTCTCATTTTCATTATATACAAGGTTTAATATTTCAACCATCACTCCTGAAACTATTGGCTATTTGACAAAATCCATCACAAGATTGTTGGCTAGAACTCATCACCATCCCTTACGAGTTTTTTGCTAAATGTATCATACATTACGAGCATCATTCCTTGTAGGACCACTAGCTAAAGCTTTTGCTAAGATAAAAAAATCCATTATCATTGTGATCATCCCTTATAGAACTTTTGGCTAATGAATTCATCTGCTACGCCCTTAACCTACGACATGTATTGGGATATGTGCGGCCGACTTTGACCAACATAACCTTTAATTTAGTCATATGATCATTTCTATATCTTCATATTCATAGTAGGGTCAGCCTATAGAGTATCCATAGCCTAAGCAGGGTATATATAGGAAGTAGTGGTTGGTATTAGATCATCATATTGCAAATTTTGTTCTTATTATAATACCCCCTTGAAGTGGCTCATCATATATTCAAATATTTTGATCTTATTTCAATCATAATGTGATCTATTGCCATGATTCTACTTTAGTGGTATAGTTATTTCATTACAAGTGGTATCGGAGCTTCGATTTACGCAAAAGTGTGGTCAAAACCCTAATTTTGAAGAATTACCTATATATTGCAAACCGCTGTGAATTTTTTTTGAGTTGGAGGGTTATTCAAAGAAGCTTTAGTCCAATTTTTAGCTTTTTGTGATCATTTTTTAGTGAGTTATTGTAATTTTGGGTTTTCATAAATTCGCTCTATAAACCACAATAATAAGAGTTATCTTGATTTCTTTACATTTTCGGAAAGATCACAAAAATTTATTGGTGGTTGTTGTTTGAAGTTTTGGATTTGAGGCCGACCTAAGTCTAAAATCGTCTGGTCAAATTTCAGTCAAATGTGAAAATCAAATTTTGTATTGCCAAGCCTCAGCATGAGAAGCCCGCAAACAACAGACTAGGGCAAGAATTAGTACACAACAAGAAGAGATAGAGTTGGAGTTTGGAATAGGTGGGACTTCTAATATGGTGATTGTTGGATGACAAAGTGTGCCATCTAGATGAGAGTGTGTGCATCATGCAATTTGAAATGAAAGGAGATATGGAGAATATGCGACAACATACAATCTGAAATGAAAGGAGATATAGCTAGCATCAACAAACAATTAGCTTCTCTTGTGGATACCATAAAAAACATGCTAGTCTCGCAACCGATCAACAACCCCATATAAACAAGTCACCAATGTCCCGACCTATCAGGGTGGATTTGCAAGACAACGCAATCCTGATCTGAATGTTGTGCAACCTCAACCCATGGCTAGCACTAAGGCCTTGGACGCTGCTACCAAGGGTGGACAAAAATTCAGTAATTTTTGGGGATATGCCAAAAGAGTTGTCATCTGAAATAGATACTTCTTCCAAAATGTCTCCATTCACGGCATTTTATGGTTACAGCCACCATCCATCACCTCGTCCTAGAAGATACAACCACGAGTTCGAGTAGTCAAGGAACACACAAAACACCAACAAGAGTTATCTCAGTCAACAAAAATACGCCCAATATTTCATGTTTCTTGTTTTCGCCAAAACATTTCCACCCAAACAAAGTTACCTAAGCTTAATGAAGAACTTAGAATCATAATGGAACTAGAGGAGATAATAAGTATTCACTTCAAGAGGTTGCAGACAAGGGTGATCATTGAGTATTTTATCAAGTGGAACAACATGCCAAGAGAGGATGCGACATGGGAGGACGAATATTTCATACAGAAAGATCCACGGATGGTCAATGTTGAGAACAACACTTGTTTGAAGGGGGAAGCATGTTACGCCCTTAACTTACAACATGTATTGGAATATGGGATATGCATGGCCAATTTGTAGCAAGCATAACCTTTAACTTAATCATATGATCCTTTCTATATATCTTCATATTGGTAGTAGGGATACCCTATGGAGTATCTATAGCCTAAGTAGGGTATATATGAGGTAGTGGTTAGTATTAGATCATCATATTGAGATTTTTGTTCTTATTATAAAGTTGTGGAGGTTGCCACTTCGAAGTGGCTCGGCATATCAAATATTTTGATCTTACTTCAATCATTTTGTAATCTATTGTTGTGATTTTACTATAGTGGTATAGTAATTTCATTACTATCACCACTCCTTACATAGCTATTGGCTAAAACAATCATTGCTACCATTCCTCAGACTATTGTCTAAACAATTCGTAATCATTATCACCATGCTTCTTATAATCTAGTCTCATAGGGTAAGGTATTCAATGCTATGATCCCACTAAAGTGGATCCCAAGAGATGTTGGAGGGACAATATAGTGAATGAGAAATATCCAATGTTCTAAGACAACAACTATAGCACGCAACACGCCCACACAAATAACTAAATCAAAGTGCAAAAAAATAAAGAGACAAAATGGATAACTTAAGAATTGTATTCCTTTACTGAAAATGGCCCTGTATGTTAGCCCTATGAGAAGATGCACAGGAATCCCTTTGTATGAAGATAATCTCAAAGAGAACCTAAACTAATTGAGTTACACCAGTATTTATACAACGGATGGCACAAATCAAAGAACTAGTGTGTATTGGAAGTTGTGAAATTCAACTTCCATCTATTACAAGAAATGGATGCGTAACCAACACTAGAGTCATGGAGGTGTGGAACTCCGACAACAACTGATGTTTGGAACTAACACGAAAAAAGGCATTGGTGCACAACTTGACGTTGGCACAAAAATTGAAGCAGTGGAATCTACACCAAATAAGAGTTTGGTATTGATGGAGAACTTGACACTTAAAACAACGTAGCATCCTAATCAAGTTAGACCACCTAAATATATAATACAAAAATTCAAAGCAAGAGTGAACAATATTGACACCAGCACTCTTCATAGTATCCATAAGCAAAGATCAGTCACTAGCATTTTCCATCACACCTTTGTTGATGGTTGCTTTGATGCCCCTAACTTCTAGATAGTAAAACTTGGGAAGCTTGCAAAGCCCCTAAATATGGCAACTTCATAAACACTAAAGCTTCCTTTCATAATTTTTTCAATTATCACCCTCATTATCCTCCCCATCTTCATGCTTATGATTTCTAGCATGGAAACCCTTGTAGGAAGCTTAAACAAGCTTGTCCCTCCTTCCCTTGAAGTGATAAGAGAAACATTAGCAACAAAAGCCCCTGTCTCTTCCCAGATTCGTTCGTTATGCACATTGTTAGCACTATGACGAAAAACAATAATACCACCACAAGAGGAGTGGCATCATCCCTTTGAGATGTCGCACCATCAACATCCGTAACGTCACTATGGACCACCTCTCTCATCAACCTTTTTTATTAGCTTCTTAATATCGCTATGAAGCTCAAATTGGTTGGGCTTGAAATTTCAATAATACCAAACCCAAAGCTATTGCTACTTTCTTATTTCATATTAACTTTTATTGTGATACTAACAAGCTTCTATTGACTCTTGCATGTCAAAGATCCACAAGCAACTCAATCTCCTCATTTGCTTCATTAAATTCTTGTTTGTCAGATTCTAAGAAAATCTAATTTTCACACACTTTATCCATTCAAGGATTTTCTCTATTCAAGCAAGAAACCCTTACAATCTCTCCTCCATTATTCTCAAAGATTTCGCACCCAACAAGCATCAAATATTTTTGCTTCCCCAAGCAGTTCTTCTTGTACCACCCCATATTAGAGACCTCTTTCCTCACCATTAAATTGAGCACAAGAAGATACACAGACAAAGGATTCAATAAAAACAAGCAAAATAGCAATTTGCATTGTTTTTGGAAGAATGTTGCATATATGCATGTTTGTCCTTTGGATAAGTTGTCACACTATGAGGGGCAAATCTCTTTCATCATAATCAACCCTAAACTTGCACCAACTTCATCTACACACCATTGTGAGGCTTTGAACCCAAGACTTAATGTTGTAAGTTTCTATGCCTTGCACACTACCATTTGACCACATTTTTGCTTGGTATAAAAATAATCAAAATCATGGTCTCAAGTCTCAACTCTCTATAATGCCCCCAAGTGACAATCCTATACTCAAAATCATAACATCAAATTGCAACCTTTGACACCAAGAATCTGACCAACGGCCCTAGTCAAGCCTAAACATCATCAATTATTTTGCAATCTCAAAAAATAATTTTATAGACAACTAGGAAAAACAACCCTTCATGAATGTAGACCGGCATCATTGGACTTCAAGCTGACAACATCCCTCACCTACGCATCACAATTTAAGTGTCAATTCAAAAGTAAAAAATTTGAATAACTGAAATTACATCCATAATTCAAGAATGAAACCT
Organism: Torreya grandis; assembly: GCA_037957365.1. Classification (NCBI taxonomy): domain Eukaryota; kingdom Viridiplantae; phylum Streptophyta; class Pinopsida; order Cupressales; family Taxaceae; genus Torreya; species Torreya grandis. The sequence goes on along the minus strand of JARHVA010000714.1, from coordinate 3,964,432 downwards.
ATGCCATATGAAAGTATGTGTTCAAACCTTTCCAATTATATATAGCATGCCTATATCTAGTCAAAAGCCTATAAATGACTTTTCTATATTTTGTTAACTTGTAGACATCTAAAACATTCCCCTAGACATTTATTAGTCATTAAATTGCATAGTTTAAGGATGTTTGTGTTATTGTCGATTATTAGTCTAAATTAGGTGTTATTCTCAACTTTTGATGGTCCTCATCTCTCCTCTTAGTGACCTCTAGTTGTCCCTTTCTCTCTCCTCCTTATTTCCCCTACCTCAAGATCTATCAAGAACATAACTCATGTTCATGAGCCATTGTGTGGCCTCTCTTGGCTAATGTGCATGCATCCCTCTTGTCCCGCTTTTTTGCTTTTCGACCATTTCATGTAGGTTTGGGCGCCAATAGGATTCCTAATTTGAATTCAATTTCCTATAAATACAAAAACATCGTAATCCATTTAATAATAAGCATACTAAGCATATACAAAAAACTATCATTCACAAGAATCTATTTAACACTCACAGGGATCTTAGAGACATCAAACAATCATTACAACATTTATCATTGTTTAAGCTAGCATTTTCTCATGAAGTGCTTTTGGCGCATGACCTAGGCTTTGCATGTCACTGGAATTGTTTTCAATTATGCAATTTACTACTTTCGATATTGATTATTGTTTAGGGGACTGATAAGTAGACACTTCTTGAAAACCTAGCTAACCCTCACCACATGCCCCAAAATATTCATTGTTTTCCTTAAGTTTCAAATATTGTTTCCACTCTAGGGCAAAGAAAAGAATTTTGTTTTGCGAGTTACAGGAGTCGCAACACAAAAAACAAAGCGTGATAATTGAAGATCTAGACCAAGTGAGCACAGTCGTCAAATAAGTTTTGACCAACCTGTGACATACTAGGAACATCACTCATGGTCCTAGCCCAACTAGGAACGTCACTCATGCTTCTAGGAACCTGCTCCAATCAGCTCCAAATTTTTTGGTGAGTCACTGTCATTGCTAGGCGAGCAATTATGTGCTCTAGAATTGGAATAATTAATTAGGGTTTTTACTATTTTGCACATATTATTTAGCCTAGTTAATAGAAAATGGGTATTTGTGTTGTGATCTAGTTGTCATCCATTTATCCATATTACATTTTAGTGAACACGTGCTATCTTACACCCCTTCTAGGGTTAAATCTTGCTCAATCTTCGTACAAATCTAAATTTATCTAATTATCCAAGGGTTAATTTCACTGCATGCTCTTGGACCCAATAGCTCCAATTCCTTTTACTTAATTTGTTGATCCTGAGCCCTGGGCTTTTTTTTCCAAACCTTAGCGTGCTTGTACAGTGTGTATGTTTCATGTTCATTTTCAATTTATGTCACCTAAATTGATTAGATCTAATAAACATATAAGGAAAAGTGCTAGGCTTAATCGACAACATGTTGATTTTATTTATGGTTAATTTTAAATCAAGCTTGAAAAAGAAAATGGAATCTAAAAATGTATCTTTGTTGAACAAAAATTGTACTTTTTGTTGTAAATGATGGAAATGATGTGTCTTTGCAAAATGCCAATGCATCTTCTTTAAATGATAATGTTGTGAATGGATCCCAAATTGATAATGTACATGAATGTGAAGGAGATTATGAGGATGAGGCTTACTAAAAAAACTAAGATAGGGCTAGAGTTCATGATGTGTCTTAAAAGGTAGATAATAGATATATGGGAGCTCATAAAATTATGCTCCTGAATTTAGAAAATATATTTTAAACCACCCTAATTAACTTCTTGTATTGATTGATGTCATCCAAGAACTTCAACATATGCCTTCTCATATAGTCATTTCTCAAATTTCTTCTAATTCTACCAATAATCGAGTTTCTATTGCTCCCACTCTTGCTTCTATTCTTCCTAATATTTCTTCCACTTCTCAAAATACTATTGTTTCTATTGGGTCTCTCATTCCTCAAATGCCATTGATTCACAAGTTATCACTTCTAAAATTCTTCATATTTCTCAACATGACTCTACTTCTTGAATTCTTCCAATTTCTCAATATGCTTTTACTCCCTCTTATGTGCCTCAAAATCCTTTGATTTCTAAGGTTCATTCTATTTCCTTAAAAACCTCTTGCTATAGCATTCCTCAATCTGCTTCAAACATTGGTAATCCTTTTATTTTGCAAAATTCTTTTCTTTCAAATTATGCTACTTCTTCAACTTCTACTTCTATTTCAAACCCCAAAATGACTATTATGATGCATACATTGCGTGACAAAATCAAATCAAAACTTTTTCTCAAGGTTCTCAAAAGTCAAATAGTAGGGTGACTTCCAACAATGTTCTCCTAAATCCATCGGCTTATGAAGTGCTTGCAAATCCTTTTCCAATAGGATTTGTAAGCTCCAAAGTTTAAATTGTTCAATGGAAAGGGAGATCCTTCTCGTCACATTCGAGCCTTGTATGCCTCTTGCTTAGACTTTGCTCATGATGGTAGATTATTGACTAAGTTATTCCAAAGGAACTTGAAGGATTATCAACTTGATTGGTTTTATGCTTTAGCATGTAGATATGTACATTTTTTACGACCTTAGTTGATGATTTCTTAGCCCATTTCCAAAACAAAGTCGGTATGAAAGATTTTTAAAATTGGCTCAAATTAAGCAAGGATCAAATGAAACCATTAGTATGTGTTTTGGTTTAAGAATATGCTTACTAAGATGACTTATCAATAACCAAATAGTAAAATTTAGAGTATATTTTCCATTAGCTTGGTTCCAATCATTAAGGACAAAGTGTTCTTTAACACTTATCATTCTTTTGATAAACTTTTTCATGCTATAAGAGACTTTGAAGTCAAGTTTTTATATGCAAATGTGCTTAAGTATGATCAAATGCTCCTCCAACTTCCAATAGCACAAAATTTCCAAACAGGACAAATTTTAAGACGAGGCAATAAGAATGGTTTTCAGCTTAAGAATGTAGTCCATGCTATATAACCAACTGAAAAGCTCATATTACCTCAACAAAGGGAGCATAGGCAATTCACTGGGCTAAGTGAAAGTCCATAAAATGTCTTGAAGAGATTGCTTGAGTGTAACATGATTACTTTGACTCTAGTAAGAGAATTTAATCATTCAAGAACATTTCCTAAGAACTTTGACGCAAATGCATTCTGTGATTACCATAAAATTCCAAGGCATTCTTCCAATAGATGCATTAACTTGAAACATTGGATACAAGATCTCATTGACAATAATTAGATACAAACAGACGGAGCAAACAAAAATTTGAACAAATCAGTAGCTCCACCATATCAACACTTAAAGATCTTTACCAACCCACTTCCAAATGACAACACCCAATTAAGTGACAAAGGGAATGTTTGTACAATAGGCAAATAGGGTCGGCAATATAAATATTCTTTAATATAGGAAAAGAGAGAAAACCATACTAGATCCAACATACATACAATTGGCCACACTGCAAAGTGGGGCGAAGGCTATAAGCAAGAGTTATTTGTAAAATGGGGATCAAGGATATAATTAGGAAGCCTATGCAAAGAATTGACAAACAAATACAACCTAGATCCAAGATGTAAAAAAGGTAAATTGACAATAGAGAAATGCCATTAGGCAGTAAACAAAAGGTATTTAAATTAAGCGTTTTAACCAAGAGATATCTAACTAGAGATATACTAGCATGCAAAGAAACCATAAGCTAAGCTAAGCATGAAGAAGACGACGACAACATGCTACTCTAGTATATATGCATATAAACCAAATAAAGAAAGGGTTTAGAAATAGAGATACTTACCTTGGGTTGATTTGTCAGTGTATCCATCTCCCCATTAGCTCAAGTGGTACTTTATGAGAAATGTTGTGAGAAGATAATCAAAAGGTAAGGATGAAGACCTAAGAATCTTTAATTGGGGACTCCAAAGACTAAGTGTACCTCTCTAATTCAACTCCCTTCTCAATACTCCAAAGACCTTGCGCAAACATAGACCTCCACAAGTATAAGCTCCTATATTCTAATTTGTCTTCTACTACAGGTAGGTTTTTGTGTGCGAGCAAAGCATAATGGTGAATTTTTATTTATGAAAATGAAATTTGAGAGCCCTATATATATGAAACCAACTCTTGAAAGTGACCTATCTAATATGCCTACAAACTCGATCCGGATTGATGTAGTATAAAGATCTAGACAAAAAATAGTACTATGTTGGCCATGATGAGTTAACACATAAGGACACACAACTATATTGCGTGGGGCCAATATCGTTGAAAAGGGACTCAGACAAGAAAATGAACTACATTGGCCATGGTCGATACAATTGTAAACACAAGGGCCAAAACAGAACTAACTTGATTTGGATCAAATTAGTTGGGAGAAAACTTGAAACTAGGCAAAAGAGGCAAAAAGTAAAGAAAAAAGCACCCGAGAAGCTTGAATCAACTAATATATATATATATATCTATATATATATATATATAAAATAAACATTTAAGTATAAGTTTAGGGATTCGGGATTTCAAATTTAGCCATATTTCAGGACTTCAAGATTTCAAGGTTTCAGGAAGACATCCTAGGAGGTATAAAGGAATGGATGATCATATGAAACAAACTAGCCCAACCCCAATCCCAGTGCACTCCATAGGATGTGCACTCAAGGAGAAGATGCACTGACAAGTCCTACTAGCGACTGAAATATATAGGCGTATACAATGTCCAAGTAATAGATAAACAAAATCATAGTGAAGTGCCAATGGACTTTGATGCTCATCCACTTGATGGTTTTATTAGCATGGTTGATTCAATTAAGACAAAGAAAGCATCTCCCCAAAATTTTTTTGATGAGAGTAAGATTCCAAGTGAGATTTCATATAATGGACCTTTACTCATAAGAGCTTTTTTAGGTAGAAATCAAAAAGATTGAATAATGGTCAATAATGGTTCAAGCTTGAATATTTGTACTAAATAATTTATCTATAGTCTTGGATTTAACAAGGAAATTTTGCCATATACTCCAATGGTTATTATAAGATACAAAGATATTATAGGTAGAGAGCCTCTTAGTTGTATGATCTTTCTTATTAGAGTGGGTCCAAAGATATTAAAGTTATTAATTAGTTCTTAGTTAGTTCATTAACAAATGGTTAGTTAGAAACTACCCCAACTGTATTTAGATACATTTTGCACAATAAAAGAAAGATGCACACGCACTTCAATGTATGCCTTCCATTTTTCCCTTCATTCTTTTAGTAGTCATATTTGCTAACATTGGTGTTAGAGCCAATCATTCTAGGAAGCCCTAGGAGAAGGGTGCGAATAGAACAATTGCAGAGTTCAAAGAAGCCCTAGTCACGTACAAACTGCAAGAAAAGAGAAGAGGTTTCGGGTTCTAGGTTCGAGGAAGCCCTAGGAAGATCAATAGAGTGTGAACTGTACAAAGCACTACAAGTCTATGAAAGACCAAATTTAAACATGGGTTTTTCAAAATATACAATCTTTTGTGTCTAGATCTTCACACTTTCACTGTCATCACGTTTTTCCTTCATGAAAACATCAAGTATTTCTCCTCCACATCTGGTATAATGATGTTTTTCTCCTTCACAACCTGTGTCTGGTATTTCTCCCTTACATCTAGTATTTCTCCTTCAAGTCCTGGTAAACATCTTGCATCTGAACCTTGTCCTCCTCACACTTCACGACTTCTGCATGATTCTCATGATGACTATTGTCTGCAAATTCTGCTGCAAATCTCCACAACGTCCCAAATTTTTTCTAGTCTACATGATAAAGGTCTAGAAATCAGTATAAGTCTAAAAATCTTTCTAGATTGTATACTCTGTAAAACCCATGTTTAAATCTAGTCTTTCATTGACTCGTAATGCCTTGTACATTTCTTACCCTGTTAATCTTCTTAGGGTTTCCTCAAACCTCTTCTCCTTTTATACAATTCGTACCCAACTATGGCTTCCTCGAACTCTACAATTGTTTCATCCATACCCTTCTCCTAAGGCTTCCTCGAACGATTATATTTGATACCAATGTTAGCAAATATGAATGCTAAAATAACGAAGATCCAAACACAGAAGATGGTTGTGATTTTTCGTGATTTGCAAGGAGCAAAATGTGAAAGGCAGAAGATAACCAAACCAAAGAAAAAGGCGAGCAGAACAAAACACGAATAATAGACGATAATAAGATCATACTTCAGCAAATCATGGTCATTTTGTTTTCGCTCCTGACCTTTGTATGGTACTTGAACAACCAATTAAACAACCCATTGGATGCAAATGGGTGGATAAAATCTGTACTTTTGACAAGTACAAGGCCCATCTTACTACAAAAGGATTTTCCAAATAGGAGGGAATAGATGAGGAGATGGTTTCTTCTCCTATTGCGGAGTTAGTTTTTGCTACGACTACTCTTGCAAAGTTGGTTTTTACTCCCACTGCTATTGTAGAGTTGGTTTTTTCTCCCATTGCTATGACTGAGGAGTTGGTTTTTACTCCTATTGTGAAGATGGTCACATTTCGGCTACTTCTCTCCATAGCAACTCAATTTGGTTCCCTAAACGAAGATTTGGACGAGAAGGTCTACATGATGTTCCCTGAAATATTTCGAGTACTTAGGTGTGATCATTTGGTTTGCAGGTTAATTAAGTCATTGTACGGACTTAAGCAGGATCCACGAGCCTAGTATATTTTGTTTGAGCAGCATCTCTAAGATTCTAGATTCAGAACTATGGAGGTCAAGCTGTGCTGATGATTCATCACCAACCAATGAATCACCCTATAGTGAATTGGTGGACAGTTTGACACATCTTATGTCCACAAGATCAAATCTTTGTTTTGTTGTTAGCTATCCTTTTCGGTTGTTGTCTACACAAAAACCCCTACATTAGACATCAACAAAACGTCGAAGGACTACAAATTTTGTGTTGATATATAAAGAGAAGCCTGTAAATGTAATGACTAAACTATTTGGTCCCACTTTGTTTGTCAAATTTTGGGACAAACTTGGAGTAGTCTCCAGTTTAGTCATTAAGGGAGGGTGTTAAAATTATTAATTAGCTATTAGTTAGTTCATTAACTAATGGTTAGTTATAAACTACCCCAATTGTATGTAAATACATTTTGCACAATAAAAGAAGGATGCATGCACACTTCAATGTGTGCCTTCCAATTTTCTCTTCATTCTTTCAGCATTCATATTTGCTAAAAAAAGACAATTCAAAGCTTATATCATGCCAGGTATAATGGATATTAAAATGCTTTGCTTGGTAGATCTTGGATACATCAAATGAAAACAATTCCATATTTTTGACATCAATGTTTGAAATTTGGATAGGAAGGTCAAGTAATTACAATGTAAAGAGATCTCAACTTTCTAAAATAGCAAGTTCAAGAAGAGATCTTACATAAGGAAATATCAAAGGAAGAACCACAATGTATACCTAAGGCAAGAGAGCATAAGGTACAAGTACATAAGGCTATCCCAACAAGAGTGTACCTACCACAACCCATAGCTACTACACAACAAAAAGAGCTCAAAAAGGTTCACTTATTCAAGATAATATCAATGAGAAAGATCACTTAGTAGAAAATATGGTAAAAGAAGATGATGAAGATGACGATTTATCACTCCTTGATTCATAGGTGCCTCAACTCCCTATGTTTCCTTCTAATGATCCCAATGCTCCATCTTATATATCTTTTGATGATTATTGTGGCTTGTGTGCTTATGACACTATTATTGGCTAGCTTTGCTTATTAATTGCTTATGCTTGCAAAATGAATACTCTCTATTTTTCTATCTTTGTTGCTTGATGTTTGTTTTTGTGCTTCCTTCTTCGAATAATCTTCTTGTAATCATGATTCTTCTATTTTATTCCACGCATTTGGGGTATTGTTTGCTCTCATGTTTTCCAATTCTAAATTATGTTTGGCTTCCCTTTTACCTTTTATATTGATGATCAAAATTTTGTTTTGTGCTCCATCATTGTTTCAAAAATACTTTTCACCTCATTATACTTCACTGGCTTCTTGACTTGTTTTAATCTTGCTTTGCATTGCCTCTTCTTGTCAAGTTGTCATGTTAACTTTTGACCTTTATTTTTCAGTTGTCTTCACTCAGTTTTGCATCTTTGCCTCTATTTCTCTACTTTCCCCAGATTGTCTTTTCGAATGTTGCTTTATCATTATTTATCCCCCTGATTTTTTTTTACTTTTTCCCATCCCGAAAGTCCAAAATAACTTTTAAATGATGAAGGCACATTTTGGCAACAAGCCAGTAAACCAATAAACTCTTACAAAAGTAGTGGGGGATCCCCCTTTTTCTTGCCCTTGTTTCTCGTTCCTTTTATGTGTGCGACTAGTTATCTTTGATTTTATTCTACTTTATCTAATTGTTGTAAGTTTTTTTCATATGGCTATCATAAGATACAATGATAATTGTTTGTTCTTTGAAATTCCTTTGCCTTTATCTTGTTTAATGGTGATTGCAAAAAGACCAATACATGGTCATTGTGTTAAGGTACACACCTCATGTTCATGTCCTATGCCTATAGATAGAGGTCTCGCTTCACTTTTTTTCATATATGGTACCAATGAGATTGGCGAGGTAAATGCAAATCTTGTTTTTCAACAGCTTGCAGTTCATTATTATGGTTTTATGGTAGTTTGGAGGCAATTCCATATTCACTTAAAAGCAACCCTTAGGGAATTATGGAGAATGCCCTTGCTCTAATACAAGTTACTCTTTCATTCATTATTGTAGTGCTTTCATGTGTCTACCTGATGTGCTTCTCTACGTCTCTGATATGTATTTTGTGTTGTTTAATATATCTCATATGCTTGATGTGTTCACATATGCCTGGTGTGTATTCATATGCCTTGTGTGTTTTCATCTATTGTATGTGCTTCCATGTGCTTAACATGATTCCTACCGCTTGATATGATTCTTTATCTCTAATATATATTTTATGGCTTTATGTTTCCTATTTGCTTGATGTGCTTCATGGTACTTGTTATGTTTTTCTATATTGATACCTGAAATATATGCTCTATGCCTTGTCATATATTTGACATGTCTTCTATCATGATTATCTTACTCATGTGCTTAGCATGTTTTATGTTCATGTTGTGTTGCCATGATCCATATCATGCAAATGCCTTTACTGCTTGTCCGTGTTGCCATTAGTCCTATTATGCATCCACTGGGGGCAAGTTCCTATACTCATGCAGCAAGATCCTATACTCATGCTTTATGCTACTATATCTTGCAATGATGATGCTACATTGCTCATATCTAGAGCCCACATGGGCCATATTGTTCTTGATCTAATATTGTTTATATCATGGGCTCATATGGAGCAACTTGTTCATAACATGTACAATTACAAGGACACATCTTTATATGTTCTAAACCTGCGGTTTCATATCTTACATTACACATGGTACATCTAATTTTTTTCTTTTGATATGTGAGTTTCACAAATTTATCTCAAATGTCAAAAGAGGCACATATATCCCACCCATCATATCCAGAAACATGCTTTTGGGATAGGTGCATCACCGCCCCAAAATTTTAGTAGCTCATACTTTACTTACTCCCATGAAGGATGTACTTAGGATATCATTCAAATTTCATCTACTCTTGTTGAGGATGTAATTGGATATCATCCAGATTTATTTAGGACAGTACTCAGAATCTTATCGTACTCAGAATTGTATCTAGCTTCTATCAAATATGTTATTAAAAATTGTACTTAGAATTCTGTTCAAGAATTTATACAGGTGTGGAGACCCCAATTTGATAGGGTTCCTAACTCCATTCAATATCTTAGCAAGACAAGGTATCACATTTCCGTTATTTTATATTTCAGCAGATTATTATTATTTGGCATTAGAAAAAGAAATCATTTTTTTGCAAATTTTGAGGTGCATTGGCTATTGTTCCAAAGATCATGGCGCACAAGATTTTATATCCGTAACATGTCTTCTCTTCTACTTTGATGTGTGCGTACAAGATTTTATATCCATAACATGTCTTCTCTTCTACTTTGATATGTGTTCCCACACACATCAACACAGGGCAAAATGTAGACACCTAAAAATGGCCCCTAGGCATTTATTAGTCCTTAAATTGCATGATTTTAGGAATTTTGTATACTTTTTTATTATTGGTCCAAATTAGGTGTTAGTCGCACATTTGTCGACTTCTAATGGTCCAGTCTCTCCTCTCGACAACCTCCAAGGCTCCCTTTTTCTCTCCTCATTATTTCCCCTACCTTGAGCTCTATGCCAAGAGTGTGAGTGATGCTCTTGGGTCTATCAGGAATGTCACTGACATTCGTGTGCCCATGTGTGGTCCCTTTTGGCTAATGTGCATGTGTCCCTCTTATCTCGTCTTTATCGTTTTTCGACTATTTGATGCTGATTTGGGTGCCAATAGGGTCCTGTTTTGAATTCAATTCATCTATGAATACACAAGCATTAGGGTTCATTTGGTAATAAGAATACTAAGCATATGCAGACATTCTATCTATCATTCACATGAATCTATTAAGCACTAACATGCATCTTTGATAAATCAAGCAATCAATAGAGCATTTATCATTGTTGAAGATCCCATGAAACACTTTTCGTGCACGACCTAAGTTTTGCATGTCACCAGAAATTGTTTTCAGTTATGCAATTCATTATTCTCGATATTGCTTATTGTTTAGTGCCTTGATAAGTAGACGGTGCTTAAGAACCCAACTAGCGCTCAGCACATGCCCCAAAACATTCATTGTTTTCCTTAAGTTTCAGATATTGTTGCCAATCTAGGGCCAAAAAAGAAATTTGTTTTGTAGGTTATAAGTGTCGCAATGTGAAAAACAGAGTGAGGTAATTGAAGATCTAGACTAGACAAGTGCAAATGTCAAATCAGTTTTGGCCTGTCTGATCTGCCAAGAATGTCACTCACGCAGCAGGGAACCTGCTCTGATCAGCTCCAAATTTCAAAGTGAGATCACAGTCACTGCTGGGTGCGCATTTCTGTGTTCTAATCCTGATGACTGTCACCAAATTTTGCGATATTCTATGCATTTGTCGTACTTCTGGAATTGGAATAATTAATTAGGCTTTTATTAATGTTTTGCAGGTATTATTTAGCCTAGTTAATAATAATTGAGTATGTGTATCACAATTTAGTTGTAATCCATTTATCCATATTACATAACAATCCTTACTTACCTGGAATTAAATTAAATTATTAAATAATTAATATTGCTGAATAGATCGACTAGATAACTGTGTCAGCATCAGTTAGAGATTGGAAAACCTATAAATACCCTTGCCTCATCAAATCTCAAATTCATCCTCTTTCTCTCTCCATTGAACCTTGCTGTGTTTGAGAATAGAAGAAAGTGACTTGAGGGCAGACCATACAGCTTATGACCACTTACGCGACAAGACCAGACTGTTGAATCATTGAATGGACAGATCTGACTGAATTTGACCTTCCATTGACTGATTTATCTGTTGTATTGACCAAAAATACTATTATTCGACTGATTTCTACTGTCTTGACCAAGAAAATCCTAACGTATGCAGACTGTTTGAGCACTTTTAACTCTTTACATCTATTTAGTGATGAGAATTGATTATTGTACTTGAAATGATGATGAATTGGATTAGCCATAATTATAAATGACCATAGGTGAAGCAAGATGAGAGATTCTAAACAAAAAATTGATTTTACGAATAGAAGCATAGGCTAAAAATGCTCATATTGAATTCACCAACCCCGGAAATGATGTGTCTGAATGAAAAGAGGAATTCTTTATAGGATAGGCCCTCTTAATCAGTACTGAAAAAAAAGCTCGTGTCAAAATGTTGGACCTAAAACCTAGAGTTTCATTTGCAAACATAAACTGCTAAAGAAATAATAACATAAAATGTAGCTTCAGTCACCAAAATTGAAATAGACTAAAAAGAAAAACCACTAAAATACAAGTACATGTTGACGTAAAATGTACCTTTAAGATGCTTATCATAAGGCCTTTCAGATCTTGTGTACAAACACCCCTTACCTCGTACTATGGTGATCAACACCAGATAAGGTTTTGTTAAGCATTTTAACTTCATCCAAAAAGAGGTTGGAAAAAACAATCTGAGAAATGATTAATATTTTGGGGCTTGCATGATGAAAAAACCTTCTTATGTGATGTGGAGTTGGAATAAAAAAATTGAAAAAGATGCATTTGAAAACCTCTGGAAGGATGAAAATATCGAGGTTAAATGAAAGCAATTTTATTGCAAAGATATCATCAATCCCAAACTTGAACTTCTGTCATACTCACATAAAATTATCAGCTTCAAGAAACAATTATGATTGCAAAACTAAGAATTGATTCACATAAACTTTTATAATGAAATGGGTAAAAGGACACCACTAAAACACTTTGCAAAAAAGGAATATATATGTTGTGTAACTCAAATGAAATTAAGAATGAAGGTCATTTTCTCCTAACATGCCCACTACACAATGCTATAAGATATGCTTATATTAATATGTGAAATCATTACTTGTATAATTAACTCCTAAATCAGGGCAAGCAATCAAAGCTCGGTGATTATATTTTAAATCTAAACACCGATTGATCCAACTGCCTACACAAATTAACATCGCTGTTGACTGTCCAAGTTTTCTTTCGTCTTTGGGGTCGTCAAAAATTGGTTCTTTCCCAATTTTGTCTCATTTTGGATTTAAATATTTTATTATTCCAATATGTAAAGTTAATGTCAACAAAGCCAACTACAGATCACATTTTATTAAAAGGATTCAATAAGAAATTGTAGACCAATTTTGTCTAAAGGATGTTAAAGTCATTATCATCATCATATCATCATATATATATGCACACAGTGGGGACAGTTTAATATTTATGTTTATAAAAATAAACCTGTTTATTGTATACAAGAATTAAGCATTGAACTTGTGTTGCGAGGTATATGGAACATGTGCGATGGTCTTCCATTGACTCAGGTAACAGGAAAATTCCAGCTAAGGAGGGAGAGAAAAGCCTGATGCTTTGTAGCACAAACCCTATTATTATTGTGCCTAGCAAGTACAACTGCAAAATGAAAATCAATCAAGGTTAAATGATCAATGGCATTGGCATTGTATTCTTACAAGGGAGGAGACGATCAAGCCGTTTTGGTTGGGAATGCTGCGTCCATGTCTTAACACCCAATACTTGTTCTTCATTTTTATATTCTGTCTTCGTCTCTCGCCTCTCTCTCCACGGAATTTTTTTCGGTCTTTCACCTCTTTCTGTCTAAACTGCTAAAGCAATGATATTATTTACTTGAATCCCATAGACAGACCATTTAATCTCATTCCATTTTGGTCTCAACGAACTATTATGGATAAAGCGAAGAGAGGCCGAAGTCCCCAATTCCGTTCCGTTTGGGAAACCGATCCTGGATACTAGCTACATCAAAGCTCGAGTGTTATAAGACGGATCATATCTAATGCGTTAATTAGGTGGCATAAGAGGAGGTGTGCTTTTATTAATATAAGTGTTTTTTTTTTAATTTTTAAAAAAAGATGGCATTAAAAATATTAATTATTATAATCTTATGAATAGATTAGTAATAAGTATTATTTTTTTAAGAGTTGTTTTATAAGAATAAATTATTAACAAGTATTAATTTTTCAAGATAAATAGTAATATAATATATTGATGAGGCAATAAAAATAGTTTTTTACTAAACTTGTGGTATAATAAAGATAGCAAGGTAATAAAGAGAATGTTAAAGAATTTAGGAATAGATAAAGAAAATTTTAAAAAATATGAAAAATTAGTGAGGTTGCAAAAGGAAGAATATATGTGAATAAAGAGGGAAAAAATAATCTTTTAAGAAGCATAATTTTATATGCTTTTGAAAAGAATTACACCAAAATAAAAGATATGTAAAGATCGGATATTATAGATTCTCGATGACTCGAATATACCAAGTCTAATATTATATGAGGGAGACCAAGATAAAGACATTCTCCTTAATTAATACAATGACTAAACTCTTCTCCACAAGAGATATTAAAAAATGGATTAGGAAGCTAGCAGTGAGTAAGACGTGTGACGTAGATGGGTTACAGGTATAATATTTAAAGTGGATTTGAAATGATCCGTAAACATGCAGTGTCCAAAACTACACCAATTGCTTTGTTTTTATGGATGCTTTATAAATTATCAATTTCTCGTTAATTAACTTGAAATTGGCATAATAATTAAAATCAACATTCAAAATTGATAATAAACCAAAAGCATGAGCCACAAAGATAATATGCAAACCAAGGTTAATAACGGAGTTCCCCTGATCTGGGCTACGTTTCTGAGTCATGCTCAAAGGCGGAATCGATCGATTATTGATGCAAAATCACTTTGTACATCAGTGATCCCCAGTAGGGGTTCTCGATCTATAAATAAATGTTTTGATGTCCACTAGCTCTGGCTCTGGCAATTGGCTCTAGCTCTAGCTCTAGCTCTGGCCCTCACTACTGGCTCTGGCTTTGGCTATTGGCTCTACTTGTCTTTCACAAGTCTGATGTAATGCCTCAGCGAAAAGAGGTCTATGTAATGACTCTAGGCCTGTAATTGCTCCTTCGGCAGTAAAGACATACAAACTTGCTTACTATGCAAAGGTCTAAGCTTCAAGCTTTCTTACTCTTTGTGCAAAGGGCTAAGCTATAAGCTTTCTTTTTTTTACTCTCTATTACAAATAGAGCTCTCACCAAATTCTTCTGAAGAGCTCTCAATCAAAACCCTTACTCCTTGATGGATGCTTGGCTCCAAAAACCTTGGAATGGAAGAGTTGCAATGAAAGTGAGACCTTGCTTCTCAAATACTTGTAATGTAAGTGACAGATTGGAGTGCTCTTGAGAAATGAGTTTACAAATGAGGTTCACGGGTTTATATAGTTTTTCAAAACCCATCAATTATGGATTTCTTCATTATACATCCCCATGTATAAGCCTTTATTTAAGCTTCTTAGCCTTATCTCCCAAAATGGGGCACGACAAGTTGATGAGGGTCAATGGGTCGAACCACCCTTCATATCTTGCTCTTTGGATAAACCTCCCATGAATTTCTATGAGAGATATCCCAATTTCTATGAGAAATATTCCCAATTTGTGGGGAAAGAGATATTCGTGGAGTTAATCCCATTTCTCAAGCCTTAGGAAGTGGGATTTGTCTAAAATATTGGAAAATATTTTAGAGTTATTGTAGACACTCCATATGTGAGGATTTCATTGGTCCACGTGTCAATAATCTATTGGACCACATGCATGTCTAGTCACCATACCTGCACATTTTTCCATGTTGCCTGAAAACTTCAATAAGCCATAACTTCTGCATACGTAATCTATTTTTCAAATCATAAAATGCATTAGAAATATCTTAACGAGCTCTTCACTATGAAGATATTTTAGGAAAAATTTGAGACCATATAATTTGGTCACTATTGAAAATCCTCTTAGATCACACCTCCCCATTGAAGAACTTTTGGTCCACCAAAAGTCTACTTCTTCTCGAAAATAAGTGAATGTATCACTTCTTCACCCTTATGATTTCTATTTGTGCTTGTCTTGGATGCATTTATCCTTTGGAGGCTAAATTTTGTAATCTCCTTATTGTTCAATATTAACACAAGGATAGAAAACTATGTTGCATGTTAAGTGATGTTATAACAAGTCATCACTTTTACATTTTTTTCCATTCTTGGGATCTTACATGCAATTGATGTATTGTCTTTCTTGGGTTCTTACATATAACACACATGTATTACAGACATTGCCCTTTTTGGGGTCTTATATATGATATACATGTTTTTTAAATTTTGCAATCATTACAAACATTGCCCAATTTGGGTCTTTTACAAATGTGCATACAATGATTATATACATACATCGAAAGAATACACTTCAAAAATAGATGGCCACATACATCCATAAACAACAGTGCTTTAATTGAGTGTCACTCACCATAGAAGCACCTTTCATGTCGATGCCACTTTGTCGTGCTCTTGGAAGTACACCTCAACTCATGGGCATGCTAATGATGCCTATTAACATGTCTACTATTATCCTACTCCAAATCTCTTGTGTTGGGCTAGTCATGCATGCTTATCAACTTGGATGGTTGCTCTATATTCACTCTCAACAAGTGATCTACCTTCACACTTGCTCATATAAATGGTTAGTTTCCTTAATGCTTATCAACAACAGAAACCAAATAAGTGAATTTAAAGTGCTTTTAAGCATGCTAAATAAAACTTGGCTATGCAAAAATTCCATTCGTTTCTTATCGATCCAATCTAATGGATGCTCCCTCTTGATGAAATCTTCTTTGGATAGGTGGGCTTCTTCATGGGTCACATGTGAATTAACAACTTCATTATTTGTTACCTTTTTAATAGGAGCATAAACCATCTTCTTCTAACCATATTTAAGATAGTGAGATGGATGAATTTTCCAACAAGTTTCAACCATGTGCCCACTCATATGACAATGAGTGAAATAGTTCCTTTTGTCCTTTTTGGACGAGGAAACATATTTGTCATTTCTCGCTTCTAGATTACGAGATTGACCTTTATCACCTGCCTTGTTTTTCACAAAAGGAAACAACTTCTTCATAAAAGCTTTCCTCTTCCAACAATTAGCCATATAATAATTACTTAACCCACAAAAAGTACATGGGAAAACATTCCACATTTTTTGTATGTCATTGCCATATTGTTTAAATTGAAAGAGAACATCAGATGTTTTAAAATTACCATTATGTTTAGTGTTATGGTTTGTGTAAGTACAAGGAAGTGGTATTGCATTACCTCTTTTCTATGCTTTCTTATACACTTTCTCATCACCCTGTGATTATGTCACATTCCTCTGCATGGAAGAATTTTGCAAAGCTAGTTGCATGAACATTTGGCTATTGGAAGCTTGTCTTCCTTCAATAATTCTGGAACTCTCTCCAATTTCCATCTCTGCACTAGCATAACCCAAACCTACAAAATGAGGTCGATCCTCTACCTGTATTGGGTTAATCAAACATTGGCCATTCTTACTAAGGCCTTTTCCATCATATCCCATTTTAAATACTAATCGAGATCCAATGCCTTTAGTGTGTTTTTCAAATGAACCAAAAACATCATTACTTGAATCCAAATCTAAATGGGAGGAAGAAGAATTATGTGGTGAATAACTTATAGTGCACTCATTAGTCATGGTTTTTGCATCTGAAGTGGAAGGTAAATCCTTTTTCAGCTGACCATACTGCAATCCGATCAAGAGTTCATCCTTGGATTCGAGCTTGGATCTGAAACATGCAATTTGTTCTTCGAGGGAATAAAGCTTGCATCTCAAGAAAACATTCTCTTCCTAAATTTTCTTGTTGATACTTTCCAACTCATCTAACCTCTCTCTTTTCAAGACTTTCCCCATGGTTTCCTGCAAATAACTTGTACTTCCAACATAATGGCAAATTGTAAATGAAAGATCAAAACAAGCCAACAAGTCTACAAATAACCCAATGGATAGAATACTAAAACTGATTTCAAAAATCTATTCAAGACTATATCATAAAATCAAAAGCAAGTTCAACATTCTAACTGCTATGATACCAAACTTGATCCATAAATAGGCAGTGTCTAGAACTACGCCAATTGCTCTATTTTTATGGATGCTTTATAAATTCTCAATTTTTCATTAATTAACTTGAAATTAGCATAATAATTAAAATCAACATTCAAAACTGATAATAAACCAAAAACATGAGCCATAAAGACAATATGCAAACCAAGGTTGATAACAGAGTTCACCCGATCTAGGCTACATCTTTGGGTCCTACTCAAAGACAACCGATCGATTATCGATGCAAAATCACTTTGTACATTTTTAATCCCTATTAAGGTTTCTTGATCTATAAATAAATGTTTTGATGTCCACTGGCTTTGGCTTTGGCTCTGGTCCTCGCTACTAGCTCTGGCTCTGGCCCTCGCTACTAGCTTTGGCTTTGGCTAATGGCTCTACTTGTCTTTTACAAGTCTGGTGTAATGTCTCTACCAAAAAAGGTCTATGCAATAATTCTAGGCCTGCAATTTCTACTCTAGTAGTGAAGACATACAAACTTGCTTACTATGTAAAGGGCTAAGCTTCAATCTTTCTTACTCTTTGTGCAAAGGGCTAGGCTATAAGCTTTCTTACTCTTTGTGCAAAGGGCTAGGATATAAGCTTTCCTACTCTTTGTGCAAAGGGCTAAGCTACAAGTTGTTTTAACTCTCTATTACAAATAGATCTCTCACCAAATTCTTCTTAAGATCTCTCAATCAAAACCCTTTCTCTTCCTGGATGGACGCTTGGCTCTACAACTTTGGAATGGAAGAGTTGCAATGCAAATGAGAGCTTGCTTCTCAAATACTTGTAATGTAAGTGAGAGCTTGGAGTGCTCTTGTAATTCTCTTAGAATGAGTTTACAAATGAGGTTCATGGGTTTATATAGCTTTTCAAAACCCACCAATTGTGGATTTCTTCATTATCCATCCCCATGTACAAGCCTTTATTTAAGCTTCTTAGCCTTATCTCCCAAAATGGGGTGTGGCAAGTTGATGAAGGTCAATGGTTCGAACCACCCTTCATATATTTATATTTGGATAAACCTCCCATGAATTTATGTGGAAGATATCCCAATTTCTATGGGACATATCTCACATTTGTGGGGAAAGAGATATTCATGGAGTTAATCCCATTTCTCAAGCCTTAGGAAGTGGGACTTGTCTAAATCTTGGAGAATATTTTGGAGCTATTGTGGACACTCCAAATGTGATGATTTCATTTGTCCATATGTAAATAATCTATTGGACCACGTGCATGTCTAGTCACCATACCTGTGCATTTTTTCTTTGTTGCCTAAAAACTTCAACAGGTCATAACTTCTGCATATGGAGTTTGTTTTTTAAACCGTAAAATGCGTTGGAAAGCTCTTGATGATATATTCATTATGAAGATAGTTTAGAGAAAATTTGAGAACATATAATTTGGTCACTATTGTAAATCCTCTTGGATCATGAAAGCTCTCACATTGCACATCAAAAGCATATTCAATGGGGTCATTCATAATGGTTTTCTGTGGATGACCAGTGTTATCATTTCTCTCTTCAAAAGTGAATATGTCAATGCATTGTCAAATTATCATATTATAAATAGAGTGCATAATCAATAGTTGGGAAGAAAAGGAAGGGAAGAGGGTGAAAGAACAAGCAAGTTCATGGCTAAAACATTCCACAATCAATCACAACATCACTCTTAGGTACCTAATTGAAAAAGTATGAGATAAACAAGGGGATAATTTTTTTTGATAATTTGTTAATTTAGATAAAGCATTTGACATGGTACCCATAAGCAAATTCTAGAGTAGAATGGAGAAATTATGAATTTTGGAGATGTATAGAGTTGTAGTTCACAGGCTTCATGATCAAGTTCGAGCTAAAATGATAATATGTAAAGGATTGTTGAAATGATTTGTAAGCGACATCGATGTCAAGCAATGATGTCCATTATCCCCACTTTTTGAGGGTTATACATAGACAAATTATAAAAAGGGATGAACAAAGTTAGAGGTGGGGATGCTAAATTAACTAATTATAGGGTAAAGTTGCTCTTGTATGCAAATGACCTTATCTTAATGGTAAAGAACATCACATAGTTTGAGTGAGAAATTGAGAGATTTAGAGTTGTCACTTTGTTAAGAGGAGGATGCGAGTGAACACCATAAAAAACAAGGTTGTAATCTTTCCCAAGTAAATAAGCCTATTATTTGAAGGAAGCCCTTTACAAGTGGTTGATGAATATAAGTACCTTGGTCTTGATTTCCACAACAAACTTTGTACGGGGGCTTGTAGGAAAAAAAGAATACAAGGGTGTTTAAAGGCTTTATACTTGCTACAAAATAAAAGTAGGAATGTAAAACTATGGAATTGGAAAACCATGAGGACCTTGTTTGGGTTGCTCATAAGGCCGATAGTGATCTATGGGTGTGAAGTTTGGGGAAACAATACATTGGAATTAAAATGGAGACAAATAAAGAAAATTCAAATGCACCTAATTACAAGCAGACTCAAAACTAAAACATAGATTTGTTATGAGATATTTTTAGTTAGAGTAAAAACTTTCCCATTGAAGACATTGAATTTGATCTAGATGTTAAGTTACCTAAAGAGAATAGGAAGCGTGGAGACTCTTTGCTAGCCCAAAATGGTAGTGGGGAAGACTCAATAAGAATAAATAATATGTGGATGAAACATAATAATAAGTGGATGAATAAACATGACATTAGCATACAAGACTGTCCAAACATCAAAATAAAATAAAAAGGTATATGAAATAAAAAGTCAATCTAAACATGTAGAAAAAGTAACTTAAGTGAAAGAGAGAGTACTATGTCAAAGAATTCAATCCCCTTTGTGACCACGAGCAAAAATAATACATAAGAGCTAAAATAAAATGGCAGACAAAAATGTTGATTACTCAGTTAAGGAATAGCTCACATCATCTTAGGTGCAAGACTGGCATGTGGATAATACCTAAAGAAAATTGAGAAAAAATAATGTCATTTTTCTACTTTAGGGTTAGTGTAGATGGAGTGGCACTACATCAGTGAGTATCTAGCTTACAAGGATACCTGAATCAAGTACACCGATAACTTGAAAGTTAACTCATTAACTGGCTTGTTTGAAGAGAAAATATTTGTAAAAACAATTAATTTTTTAACCAAAATACATAACAGATAATCCAACATAAAAAATAAAAAAAATCGATATCACACAAACATACTCTAACATCCTATTTTATAAGGTTTTTTGGTTATACAAAACAATTTAATCACTATCCTTTAATTCCATAGACCGCTTAATCCCATGGATATTATTAAAAACATATATTAATTATGATTAATGAAGATACATACTATTAAAAGTATATGTTCATTATAAATAATGAAAGTACATAACTTATTTTAAATAAATTAGATCCACAAAATGTATTGGGAATCAATGGTCTATTGGTTAAACAATGAATCTATACACTTATTAAGAAATGAATTTTGACCAACCAATGAAAGCAACTATTTGTTACATATCATTATAATAACCAAAGGGAAGAAAAGGTTATCGATAGATTAAACTAATTAGGATAAAGTAAAAACCAAAATGTTAAGATTGATTAAAAATGATGTCGCGTATATCAATTCTCACACATTAAGATAAGATGAACAAATAAAATACTTTAAGTATTAAATTTGCACCATAGCTTTTTCCTATACTTTATTTTCTCATAATATGAGCTCTCAAAGCTTCAAATATTTAACTACAATACTATTTTATATTTAAAGATATAATAATTAGCATAAATTAAAGATAAATATAAAAAAATATTAAATAATTTAAAAAAAAATTAATATTAGATTATATTAAATAAAATATTAAAGATTTAAAGTTTTTTTCGTTTATATAATTAAAATAAATAATTTTTTGAAAACAATTCTATATAGATTTATTGATCATATGATAAAATGTTGTTTTGTTTTATATATAATTAAATACATATTACATACTACATAGAAGTTAGAATAAGGCAATCTCCATCTCTTAACCTGGATCCGGTTTCTATTTGTTTTTTCATTGGGGATATTCCAATATTTTTTTCAACTATAACTCTACAACTGGAACTCCCAGACCAGATCATCAAAAGAATGAACAAGGACAATGGAAGTCGTAGCTTATTTAGCAAATGCATAGGAGCTTCAGTTTTGCTTCCTGATCTTTTTAGTTGGGCCAACTTGTCTTTGAACTCCCTAAACAGGGCTTCCTTCACCATGCTCAACCACGGTTTCTTTCAAGTAGTCTTCAACAACGTAATGGATCAAGATTTTGTTTGATTAGAATGACCGTGGTTCATTGGTAACTTTGGAGTTTTCTCTTGTCCCTAGGCCCCCTTTTTTGACCCTGGGAAGGTGGAGATCATGGTGACTCCACTATGGATTAGACTTTACAACATTCCTTCGATTTTGTGAAAAGTTGAGCACATCACTTTGTTGATCAACAGGGTTGGATCCTTTGTTAAATTGGATGAGGCTTCTTTGGAGAAAAGATTCGTGAAAGCTTGTGTTATAGTCAACCTTTCCAAGCCTCTTTTTTTACTCGGTCAGGATTGGCTTGACTCAAGGGTCTTGGATCCAATACCTAAACTTTGAGGGCCTTCCCTTTAGATGCTTCAAGTGCAATCAAATTGGGCATTGGGTGACAGGGTGTTCTCATAAGAATGCTCAGAGTTTGGCCCCTTGCACTCGGCTGATCTGGAGGAAGAAAAGTGGGGCTTTGGATCCTTAGTTCATTTGGCGTAATCATGGCATTTTTTATCACGTTTTAGGTGGTCCTATTCATTGTTTGATAGGGAACCCTCCCCCTAATAGGGAAGATGGCCAGAGGGTGGATGCGACTCAGGGGGAGCCTCATCCTCCTTCGTCTTCATCCTTCTTTGAAGAAACTCAAGGCACTCATGGACTCTACGATTAAAAATAAGGGGCATAGGACAGAGATAGAAAGATTGAGGTTGGATGTAGAAGAAATGGTCAAAGATGGGACCCAATGGACCATTGAAGGCCTTCTCTCCTGCCGAGGTAGAAGATTGATTTCTAGCAATATTCAAAAATTAAATTCTTGTGGTTGTATTTTTTGTACTCAATCTCTTGGTGTATGTTGCTATGTTGGATGTTGCTCACTCACTGAGTTGTAGCTAAAGCCAATTGATTCGCTGACTTTTGGTAGATTTCTTACTGATGTCATTTGCAGTTGTTTTTTCAGTGATAGGCTTGGTCTGGTTGTACTTAAGCTTATGTTGGGGTGTGAGATTTCTATGGGTGGTATCTTATCATTTTGGATGTTTTTGTAGTAGGTTGCGGGGCCCTGTCAAAACCCTCCTTTTATCCAAAAAAAAAAAAGAAAAAGAAAAACATAATACATGATGTATGTAAATTAAAAAAATTGTAAACCTGTATAGTCATTTCACCATCGATTGTGTATGTATTCAATTTTTTGAATCTCTTAATGAGATTTGAGTAACACATGAAATTTGTTACATCATCGCACAATATTCAAGAACAATAAAGTTAAATCAAATTTTATGATTCAAAAAATAATTTTCATTTTAGTAGTAATAAATATCTATTCAAAATAAAATGTTATATAAGAAAATAATAACATAAATAGATAATTATGGTAATAGGCATTTTACAATGATAATTAGGGGTTAGGAGTGGACTGTAATATTTTTGAGATATTAATAAATAATTGAATTTAAATTTGATGTCTATTTAATTATTAAATTTGACATCTATTTAATTAATATATATAAAAAATTATTTGAAATTTTTAATTTTTTTGATTAAAAAAGTCGTAATATTTTAAATATATATTAGAAATTAAATATTAAAAAAGAAAAGAAAAGAAAAGATGATTTTAATATAATAGTATAAGTAAATTGAATCTATTTATCATTACTCAACCCAAAAAAAAATTGTAAAAAAATAATAAATGTATTAATCCATGTGATATCTCGGCATTTTATAAAACATAATTTAACAATACAATCGCAAGGTGAAGTTCATAAGTATTACATCGCAATGAAATTGTTTAACACGTGGAAGATATAATTGTTTGACAATTATAGTATAAAAATGCATGCCCAAAAAGAAAATAGTAAAAGGGGCTCTAATCAATCGCACATTTATCAAAAAGTAATTAATAATTGATCAATATCTAAACTCAAAATTAGAGATAGAGACATGATCGTACTCACTTTAGACTCTGGAATTATTTTATAAATAAATTAACGAAATTTAAAAATACATCACATCTACTTACAAATATTTTAAATAAATATAGTTAAAACTAAAACAACAAAATCAAACTTAATTGTATAATTCAATTTTCCCTAACAATAAATGATAAGAGTAAGGCTTAGAGGAATACATGGTTTTGTATGGATGTAAAAATAATCTGATCAAAAAGTATAGAACAGGACTAGGCAATATGTGAAGTCAACTTAGAAAATTTGAGGCACAAATAAATATTACTTCCAGAATTGTATTAGATATAAAAACATTTATTTGACAACTTTGTCAATTAAAGATCTGAAAATTTCATTAATTTTTCTAAAATTATATATTGATCTATGAGAAAACGATCTCTTTCTTCAAAACTGCTGAGCATAAGCAACCGATACATTCAATGTGGACTATCACAGTGGCAATCCATGCTAAACGACCGATTGGTTACACCATCTACTGTTGCTCCGTGACTGCCAAACGGAGCAAGTTACGTTTTGACCACCAAATGGAAAAGTTTGAGAGAGCGATTTAAATTTTGAATGTCCCGCCCAAACCATGTCCCGAATCATCCAAATATGCAGCGCCTTGTATCCATTTTTGTGTGTTTTGCCTCTTGACAGATTCACATTCTGTGAATTCAAATTAGTTTTGGAAACGCTAGATGGTTGAAGCTCAGCTGCTCGCATTCGACTTCTTAGGAATTGGAATTGACAAGCTCAATAGCACTCCCCAATTGCCCCAATCATGCATTATAAGTTGCTTTCTTTTATTTCCATATCTCTAAATTATAATAATACACTACTGCAATTTATGAGTATATATATTGATGATGAGGATGTCGTTGGGGATTTAATGTATACAGAAATGTAGTTACACCTGAGGAAGATCAAACCCCATATGCTGCAGCAAGTGGTTTCACACTCACACCCATTTTTTAGCATTAATCCAGAGCTTTCCCACACAGAGGTGCCTGAAGGTACTAAGACTACGATGGAATTGTTTCCGCAACACACTAGATGGTTTCAATGCAACAGTAAAGAGAAGGACATTTTGGATCACCAGTCGAAATTTTCAAAAGCAGTTGTTGCTATACATTTGCAACCTTCTCCTCCGACTAAACCATCAACTGCCCAACTAACGATTTTCTACAATTGGGCAATAAACGTCTACAGTGATATTTCTGCGGAAAAAGTAAGTGGTATTCTCAACCTCTACACATTGTGGAGTTTAACTTGTCTTTCAACATAGAACTAATAGTGTGATTAATGAACAGGTCTTGCAGAGACTCTCATTATGCTTGTTGTGGTTCGTGAGAATATTGTGCGACACACTTATCTCGGTTCCAACAAGGCGCCTCTTTCCACCTCTCTCTCAAACATTTCAAATTGTTTAACTTTGTTGGTGGGATTAAGAGTAAGTGTTTCAAGTGCAGCAGGATCCACAAACAACAACGGTCTTGAGATCATACCACATGCCAGTAAGTGATTGACTTGACTCAAATTTGTAACAAGTTTGAAAGTACAATGTTTACAGTGTAGTCGTACTAATAACAATGGAATAACTTTCTACTTACGCAGAAGTTCCAATAGTGAAGAAGTTATCCCTTCAACGTTTTCTCAGAAGCGCAAGGACATGTAACTTGAGCTTGTTTGTCCATTTTTTATGGAGATAAATAAACTATTTAACTGTAAAGTTAGTGAATCTGTGCGGTATGCGTTTGCAGACTTAACGGACTATATCCCTATTCTATCTTTTCCATTAAGCCTGCACAATTGTATATATGGAAATCAGAAAGCAGAAGGAAAGTTGGATAGTGGTGGGATTGAGAAACACCAAATGGCCAGTATGATATTTGGCTAAGGACAGAAAGCAACCTTGGATGAACCGGAGAGCGACAATTGTGTAAAATTCCACGAGTGACAACATCAGAATTCATTCCCACGTGTTCCGATCAAGAAAAAGTTTTTGCGTCACTGCCAAAGGATACTCGATTGTAATTGGACCAAGAGACATTATAACCATTATAATTTTTCGAGGGAGTATGGTGAAAAAGAATATATGTGAGTTGCTTTTAGGGGAAAGGTGAAAATTTTAATGGCTGAGTGGAGCACTGGGTCCCATCGTCTTAAATGTGAGACGGATAGGTGGACGATTTCCAAAAAAGAGTGGGCCAAAAGATCTTGCATTTTTTGCGACAAAGAGGTGATTGAAATGAAATGACATTACATCACTGAATGTGCTGTATATGTGGATATTCATGATCAGTTTGATAATAGCTAAAATATGAACAACGTTAGTGAGTTATTCGAAGAGCCTCGATTCCTTAATACAACTAGTTTATTGGTCAAAATTCATAGCAGAAGATTTGATTTTGAAAAGAGATTGAAAATATCTTAAAGGTTTCTCTCTGAATCTCTTACACTGCTTGACCTCATAAACGTCATTAAAATCTTTCATTCAATTTAAAATTGAATATTAAGATGCCCAACAACGTCCAAGTAAGTTTGACAATTGTCTTTATAGATTTTTTTAGGGTAAAAACATGATTAAATTTAATTATGACAATTACCGACACTGAGAATGTTTTTGACATTATCCAAAAAAATTAGAGTTATTAGTACTTGCCATAAGGCATGGTTCTATTGTTTTGACCACAAATGTTTATTTTAGTCAATGCACCCTTTCCCCAATTAAAATAAGTTATACATTTTATTATATGAAAATTATACACTTTTGTATAGTTAAAAAATTCTTTATTATTATTTTTTATTGTCATTGGTGTTAAATACGGATTAAATATTCAGAACAACCTTCAATGAAAGCCTTGCAAAAGCCATAAATATTTAACAGAAACATAGTTACACGTATGGAAACCATAAATATTTACCAGAAGCATGGTTAAATACATATTCTTTATTTTGGTTGCATACGAGGTTCGGCGCTGACCATTGCATAAACTGATGCCACTTGTATCAAACTGTTATGCCCATCTGCGCTTTTGTAACAAGCGACAAACAAGAATTACCCGCATACATATTACTCACGAAGCTGCTCCAGGATCTTAGCATTTTTAGCGACTTCATGGAGTTTCTTTCTTACTAATTTAGTTAGCCATGGGTTGTACGTAAAAGATGAGCTTTCTTCTTTTAATGGAATGCAGATCCATTTAGTGCTAGCGAAACAGGTATTTATTTTATCTTCCATATGTAGTTTAACAATTTGTGTAGTTAAATAGATATTATAATGGTTGTTTGTTTGTAGATTGTATTAAAATCCAAAAAAAAATACAGTCTGTTTTTTTTTTTTTTCGATAAGCAAAGGTTACTATTTCAGTTCAACAAATCAGACCACATACATATATATATATATTTCAAAATCTTTAATAAAATATTTTTCCATATATGTTTTTACCTTACATGTATCATGCAGTATCATCTCTGCGACAAGTGATAGGTTTTATCCCAGAAAACAACTATCAATTAAAAATTAAGGAGACCAGGGAACACAGGGTTCGAACCGGATTCAAATGGCCGACTTCAAACAGAACCTTAAACTTTGCTATGTAAATTAAGCAAACCAGCGAAATTATGCATACTCTGACGCCCCTGAGCAACGAGTTCCCCTGTACTTTTGTTTTTCAAATCTACCACTACAGTAGACAACCCTCCCTTGTGCCCTAAAGCTCTCGCATCAATCTCTATTGCATCTTATAAAAACAAAAAAAAATTACTATTTGAAGCCAAATTTGGGGAAAAACCAGGAACAGTAATTGTAATACAGAGGTTTTTACTCACATGGGCTTTGGTACGAAATTATTATGTTACAAGCTTACTTATAAGAAATTAAAAATGAAATAAAGAAAAAAAAATTGTTGTGTAGGATTTTATTTGTAGATGTACACAACATATTTGAGAAGAAAAATCAAATAGAAAAGAAAATAAAGAGATAAATGTATATACATAGGAGTGCTAGAAGAAGATTGCCAGGGCTGTCAAATTGGTCCCAATTGCTGACTGTCTGACATATTCACCTAAATACAAGAAACATTGCGCCCATGAGAAAAGCCATTGCCATTTTTAGAAGAATTTAGATATCATCTGCAGATATGCAAGAATGTTGTTACATCTATTCAAACAACCCATCCAATTTTCTGAGTGAATAATTATAAATACCAAAAAAAAAAGAAAAAATAGCATGAAGCATAGGAACTCAGAGTTGCAGATGCAACGAACACTATGCCATGCTTATCCAACTACACTTTTACTTTAATCTTAGCCCTCTCACCATTTGGAGTCTGGAAAGGACCAATCTGCGAAAGAACGGAGAAGAATTGCTAAATGCATGTTTGTGACATGCAGCGTAGACGTGTTAACAATGCGTTAATTAGCTTTCGAAAAGCTACACGTGCACTTAAATTGAGAGCTTTTACATATATATATATATATATATATATATATATATATCATTACATATTATATTAAATAGACATATAATCATATATTAAAATACTATAACACATTAAATATTGTAATTTTTATAATAATATTATATGTTATGATATATAATTATATAAAATATTATATATTTATAATTATAATAATATTGTAAATTATGGCATATAATTATATAAAATATTATTTATTTATAATTATAATGATAATTATTTATTTATATATATATATATATATATATATTATTATTGTTATTATTATAATAATATTAAATTTAGATTTCTGGAGTTTAATGGAGCTAGGACCCACGTTATATATATAAGTTGAGTTTGTGCAGAAGAAATGGTGGCAGTTGCAATGGTACACACTTAACTTTGTCACTAATATGGTGGAAGCCTTACATGGAGCCTTCATTGTGAGAGGGCACTTTATGAGTGTGTTGCCTATTGAGTATTTCATACTTCGACCAGCATTTGATTCACATGATGTAAAAGCTTATTTTTGTACCTATTTTTATTACAAGAAAGAGGTTTCAAATTCTATGATATTGGTTGAATGTTAGGTCTATTGGAAAAAAGGAAAATCTAATAATGAGGCTAGAATACGAAGTGTTTTTGCTCTAAGGTTGTCTGAACCAATGGTTCCCTCCACATTCTATTATGGAAGCCGCTCTTCTCTTGCTCTAAGTAGTATCTTTGCCCCTGCAATGGATCGGGGGTGGTATCTTGCAATTAGTAAAAGCCTATTAGTGAGTAGTTTGAAACACACAGAGTCCTCTATTTAGGAAACATCCAATAGCACAAAATATCCAAGCACTGAAAAAATGCTTTCATCAAATAGTGCTTATGAATATTGCCTCAAAGATATCTCAAAAGATAGGTACTCATATATCTGAATCTTTATTTTTGTGGATGAACAGATGCATGTCTATATAGCTGATGAGGTTCCTTCTATTGTTTTACAGAGAGCCAAAAAGTGCAGGGATACAATGCACTTCAAACTTGTCAATCTACCACAATTTACCGTTGATATGATATGCATTTTATTTCTGAGTGACAATTGACAGCGTGTAATATTGTTTGGGTCTTCTAAATAGAGACATGTCTTTGAGGAGCTTGTAAAAGTTTATAAAAAGGCCTCAAGTGAAAATCATTTTATGTATCTATATACCATATCATTATCATTTACCATGTACCGAGTAAATCAATAAGCATTTGTAAGAGTACAATGCTAGTTTGCAGTAGTACAATGGCAAACTTGAAAGTGATGTTACATTTGTTGCAGACACTATATCTAGATTCCATAAAGAAAAATCCACTATGATGCAAACTCTTACTACTCTAAGAGGTGACTCTGCATTTGTTCAGGAGCAACTAGTTAATGCTAGAGTAGGTTTATTATATCTTTGGCCTTGATAAAGCATTTTATATTCAGATCTACTCATACTTATTTGCTATGGTTAACATCAATACCTAGTCCCTGGCACCTTCGCTACCATTTTCATTTTTCTACCCTGTAAAAAGATAGGTACTCTAGCTACAACACAACTTTTGTTAATGAAATGCTTTTGTTGTGTCAAATACTACTTAATTTTTCTAATGTTAGTACAAATGAATTAATAAGTGGAATACATTTGGAATGGCCTAAATGCTTAGATATGTGTAATGTGTTTTTTCTAAGGAATGAGAGATAAATCAATATAATTAATATGAATTTTATGATGATTAGGGTAATGGATTTTATGGAAATCATGTTTATGCATATCTTTACATTTGAATAAATAATTTGTGTTTGAATTTTAAAAAATAAAATAAAATTAAGGAATATAAATTATTTGTTTTAATTTAATGTTTTGAATTGATTTAGATTATTTGGGTATTTGTTTATTATTCGTTCATATTATGATTTTATTGGTGTGTTTTTCTATATTATGAGTCTTGTTTTCTTCACTTGGTTTGTATTCTCTCTCTGCACTTTGTTTTTCCATGTTCCCTTATGATTCCTAGACTTTTTCCAGGTGTGTGTTATTAAGTTCCAGGTCCCCTCTTTTTATATGTACTTGAACCCATTCTCCCTATTTCTTTAGTTTTTTTGCTACATTTTGTTGGCCTTTTTTTTTATATATATTACATTTTGTTGGCTTACCTACGCTTTGTGTGTTGCCTTGTATATCGATAGGGTCCTAATTTGAATTTGATAAGTCTACATATACTTAAGTGTATTAGTGAATATAGTAGAAGTAATGAAGGATTAAAAGAGTAATGAGAGTCTGAAAAGAGGTCAAGAGTAACACTATATTTTATAGCATTTGATATGAAATCAAAATTTCTTTTCTAGTCTTCATATTACATCATTTCTTTGATCATATAGTGAAATAACATATAAGGATTAGGGCTTATATCACCTTGATTACTTGTTGAAGTACACTGATTGTTAAGTTAAATCTTAACAAATAATAAGGGGTTAACTAAGGTAGACCTCTTTTAATTACACCCATATTGTAAGGTTTTGCAAGGTTGAATGTAAATGACATCAGGGTTTCAAGAAAAGAGAAATATATTTGGGTGGCTTGTATCAGATTTGGAAAAAGTGAGTTATTTTTTTAGAGAACAAAAGTAAAGGAAACATATTTTTCAATTTAGTTTCAAGATCTAATATCTTTTATAAGAGTTTACATTTTTTGACTATGAGCATAACAACCCACTTGTAGTCAACTAAGAGCGTACAAACTCATCCCTAGCAAAATTTTATAAATTACCTCTAGATTAGTTTATAGACATTTTTGCTTTCGATTTCACCTTCTGAAAGTACATAGGTTTGATACAATTTGGTATTTACCTTAGGACCCTTTGTTTTTCACTTTAAATCATTTCAATACTTTTTGTCCATGCAATTATGTATATTTTTACTATTATATTATTGAAATTTGCTTAAATATAAATTACACACATGTACACATCATCTCTAACAAATGCATTCAATCCTTGCTTGATTTGAGCCAATGTATCAAATACAACTTTCATACCCATGTTGATTTGAAAGTAAGTAAAAAACTCATCAACTAGACTTAAGAAGAAATATTTATTGAAATGGAAACTTACATAAAACTAATTATGAGCATAATCTTGTAGACTCCTGGGAAATAACCAAGTTAGTAATCTGAATCATTATGAGCAAAATCTAAGCAAGCGACATAAAATATTTTAATGTGATGTAAATGATCTCCTTTTCCATTAAGCATTTTGAATTTTGAAGCAATAAACCCTGTTAGAATTGTGTGTATGTAATAAATTCATTCAATGTAAAAGAATTTAAGACTACACCATTGAAAGTAACCCTCTTATTTGGTCTTTGACATTCTCCAAAAAAAAAAAAAATGATATTGTATGTCACAAAGGTATCCATCATTGTTATTATTTTGGGTTATCGAGAATAATTAATAGATGAAAGAGTATCATAAGTTATGAGAGAAGATTTTTTAAAATGGGAGAATCAACAACATTTTGATAAAATAGAAGAATGTTTGTAAGGAAGGGGATTTTAACAAAAATAGAAGAAATGTTAGAAATCAAATGAAATTGAGAAACAAAATAAATATGAGCATATAAGGAAGAATAGAAAGAATGCTAGGAATAAAATAATTTTTAGAAACATGAACAATCAAATAATTTTAAGGATTGTTGGGAATAAGAAAATTTTGGGAAACTGGGGGGATGTTAGAAGCAAGAGCATTATGAGAAATAAGAGTAATATTGGAAGTGTTTAAGAATATTGAGAAATATGAGGGAAATCAGAAGTAAAATTAATATGTCAAGAAAGAGGAGGAATATTAGAATCAATATATTGTTGATAAATAAGAAGGACATTAGAAGCAAGATATTACTAAGAAACAAGATGACAATTATAAGTAATAACATGTAGAGAAACATGATGAAATTAAAATGAATAGAATGTTTAGGAATAATAGGGTTGGAGAAAATGTTGGAAATAACGACACCATGAGATAAATAATTTATAACAAACACCATCCAAGGAGTTCCTTAAGGATAATTTATAAGATATTTCATAAATTGAGCATTACGTTAGTGTTTTATCTTGGTATTGTATTTATCAACATTATTATTATCTCTAGCACTCAAATAGTGATTATCCACATCATAAGGAAGCCCATGAAATCTAGCATTATCTTGAGAATGCAAATATGCCTCGCAATCATAACCATCTTCTTCATTATTATTTACAAAAATATATTGAGATCCATTGACAATCAAAACATTATCACTATTCCCATTCAAAGACACATGTTCACATTCATGTCTTTTGATAAATAAATTTTAATTATTGCAACATTAGACACATTTCAAAATTCCATTTTATTTTCTAAGCTTAGCTTAGTATTAGCCAAAGGAATGTCAACATATATTGCTTCTTGATTAAGCCTAACTATTCTTCTAGTTTGAATCTCATATCTAAGTAATTTTGGAGGCATAAAATTGAATCAAGCAAAAAACATATGTACCACAAAAATAAACACATTAAGGCATAAAGAGGACCCATGGTTTAGGGTCAAACACATTTGAATAATTAAAGCTATGTCATGTAGATCTACGATCAAAATAAACCCTTTGGGGAATAAGATTCAACCTAAAGGGAATGTATAAAGTGGTTTCAAAAATATAAATCGATATTTATCTTATGAATTAAGTAAGCATCAGAATGCATGTGCATGGATCAAAGTTTAATATTGTTTCCCACAAGCCAAATGTCTCATTAAAGATGATTTTAAAATAAAATCTAAAAAATATTTAAAACACTTTTATTTTTTAGGAAAATGTGGATGCACTACACATTTTTATAGCTAAGATAAAACAAACACATTTTATTAATTTCAACCAACTAAACTAAATATTTTGGAATGGATATTGGACTATTTGTGATCTCCTTATTTCAAAAATTAGGGTACACTATTATGTTACGATACAACAACCTTATATAATTCTAATCAATTTTTAAATTAAATTTATATGTTAAGGAGGCATATCTTGAATAAATTATTATCATAAATTTGACATCTAGATATAAACTTGAAAATGTGTTGTTGTCCTTCTCAACAACCTCACCTATAAATTGGGATCTGATTGAGATTACTTCTAACGAGTGAATATTAGTTGTAAATAGATTTTATGACTTTGATGCCCTGGTTATTTTTTCATTTCCTCACTCCTAATTGCATTTGTGAGCTGCAATATTTGAAAATGGATGAGGAAAGTATTGCATTCATGCATTAGGTTAGTAACTAGTGTGAACTAACTATATGTATACTTTTCAAGTCCCTCATTGATAATAAAGATACTAATAAATTCAAAAAAAATAGATGTATATTTTAAGGTATAAAGAATATTTTTAAAATAAATTGTATAGATTTCTCTACATATTATTAAGACAAGTCAACATTGTCATTCAAATGTATCAACGAATACATAAATGCAATTATTACCATGTTTAGTATTAGGGTAGCTTAAGAAAAACCCATGGAAATGGATTCAGAACTGATAGAGGTGTGTACAGATCTTGATTTTTGTTGATTGGCTTGCTTATGGCACATATGGTACATGACTTGATATACCTAGATACATCAGACCTAAGATGTGGCCAAAATAATTAATTTTGTCATATTGCAAGAGTATTTTCAACCCAAAAATTTCTTGCAACCTTATTGAAATGAGCCTCCCATATTAGTTTTTATCTCTCTGCCTCATGTGGAATGCATAAATTCCCAAGATGATATAGAAGTCCATATTGAAAGTAAAAATATGGAATTGAACTATTGCAAAGTAAATTTTGATATATATCAGTAAAATCCATGTCAGATGAATATAATTCTGACCATGCTTTGAATGCATGTCCATATGCATCAAGTATAGAAAGGAAATCTTGAATCAGTAGATGACTCACATAATCTACAACTGGATTGACACTTCTCTTATTATGCTTGATGTTCAGATGAAACTATTGAAGATAATAAGACCATTTTCATGTTTCTCTTACTTTAACTTTTTTTTGCATTTACAATAATTAAAGTGCTTTGTGATCTATGTGGATCATAGTCTCTTTGACCAAGATATAATGTTTATAGTGCTTACATTCATAAAAAATATCATACATCTCATGATCAAATGTTGGGTAGTTCCTTACTGGTGTAGTGAAAGTTTCACTATGGTAAGCAATAAAGTGACCATGTTGAGTGAGAATTTTTCCAAGTGAAAATTTAGAGGCATTTGTCTTGAGCTCAACCTTTCCAACTCATTTGGTCAAGAAGTTTATAATAGTACCCAGTGTATGAGTACTTAATATTTTATTGGTATGTCCTTGAATTTAGAAGCTTTGTGTAATACCTTACACAGTACATATATTTTTTAAATACATTATCTCTAATGAGGCTATCATAGTTTATGGTATTCCATACGAATATCCCATCCAACTAAAGGTTATTTTTCATGCATAGCAGACATCAATTGAGCAACCTAAAATGGTTCAACCTATGTAGAGAATTCAAAAGAAAATGGTCAGTTGTCCAATAAGACTTATCCTTGAAAAATCACTTAATCTACGATTTGTCATAGATTATAGAGAACCATTTTATACTTCAACATGTCTTAGAGTGTTATTATAAGGCATTAAGAGTGTTCCAAAATGAACACTAACACATAGTTCTTATAATTCACGATGGGTTCTAAAAAGTCCTAATGCTCACCATGTTATAAATATACACTGTAACATACTACCAATTGTCATCATGACAGAGGCACTTATATTTTAAAGCTAAATTAGTTTTCATATTTCAAGTTCACATGAAGCACAATTCAACATGTGATCTACATTTAAAACCATTCTTCATAGAGAAGCTCAAGAATACCACCCTTCCTTTTATTTTAGTACTTTATATTTATTGAACTACTAAAATACACTTAAAATGTAAACTTTAAAATTAATATTTAATATTAAAATAATACGTTCATGACCACTCCTTATGCACACTTAACCTATGCTCAATTCCATAGTTTCAAACAATTATTTCTTTACTTTTGATAACCCTCCATCCCTAGGGAACTCTGATATTGAATGTTCTTATTCCTCATTTCAAACATCCTAGATTCAATATTTTACTAATTCATACTTCCAATTTAGTTGTCTCTGCACCCCAAATAAATAATAATAATAATAATCCAATTAATTTTTTCATTGAAGAATTCACCATAAATTCATAGTGGTCCTCATGGGACAGAGTATAAGTTTAAAAAATACAAAGTATAGGTATCATAGAGGGCTCATCTTAGATATTTAAGCCTCCATGAACATAAGATATTAGATTTGGGATAGAGTATATGTTTAAAAAATACAAAATATAGGTTTTCAAAGATTCAAAGACATGCAAATCATATTTTATAACAACCTATTTTAGGGTTCCATTTTAATGTACAAACAAGTTTCAGGGTTCAAAAAAAATAACTATAATGATATTCATCATATTAAATTTGTGGTTTCTATGGCACTCAATTTATATCACTTTTCCTTATCCAATAGTGGTTGAGGCATTTGTATTCCTCAACTCATGGTTTCAACAAAATTACATCTCCTTGGGGCATAATCACCTCATGAAATTATCCAAATGAGTTCAACATGAGGTAGCTTGATTCACATACACTTAGTGGTATTTTTCCCTTCATTTTTAAATTGAAAATAATTAAATAATCCAATTTATTTTAGATTTTATATTATTAATGGACATTGATTTATATATGTTTTTCATTGAGAAAATGGGACATTTTTTAGGGTAAACCTTTCATTACAAAGTATGTTTAATCACATGTAATAGTTTTTATAATCCTTTTTATTTAACATTTTCAATACTGTAATAAAAAATAAGAAATTATAGACAAATAGCTTTGCTATTAGACACTTTGGTAACATGAAATTTGGACGACATACTTGGAAATTATGCATACATTTGAATTTTGGGTACTCTTTCCCGTATATGTCTCTTAATCTACAATCTTGGCCAACCTAATTCACAAGATTCACATATTTAGGATCATCATAATCTATGTAAGAATCTCCCAAAATCTTAATAAAACTATATCCATATCTCATATCACTAATTTTGACTCTTAGGTTAGTATCGTCAATAGTCATACAATTATAGTTTATCGTATACATCTGCCTCTTTCGGTAATATAGAATAACACTCAAAAGATATATTTAAAATTGAAAAGTCTTCACTAGGTTAGCCTTAACATGTTTAAATTATTAGTTATAATAGTAAATATCAAAGAGTCAGTTATAAATACAAATCAATCTTGAGGTTATACTCACTTGGTCACTACTTGGAAATCACATTGAGAAATAAATTAACACTCTCTTTATAAATTGTATAAAAATCATACACATATAAAAACCCCTCAAATTATTAGTCATAGATCAAATTATGAACACAAACATAGGTCAAATTTTCATGGTGCCAAGTGTTGAAAGCCAAACATTTTATTGCACTTTACATTGGTCTTGATAGTGCACACATAAACCTAAGTGGGAGAAGTACATTTGGTTTAAGACCTCTTCAAAGTATTGGAATTTATTCAACACTCAGTCACTTAGCATGGAGTGGTTGGGGCTATCCAACCTAACACACTAACCTCTTTTTGAGGGTCATCTTGTGGTTGAAAGTGAGATTAGGGTTTCAATGGGATGAGAAGGAAAACAGGATCAATGCATAGGACTAAAGGTGAGCACACACATAAGAGGTAGATCATGATGTGGGCATAATGGTCTGATGAAAAATACACTTTCATAGTAAAAAAGGACACTTCCAACAAGCCTTATATAGTACCAATCATTATAGGGGTTTCAATTTTACCAACAATATCTACACATGTTTTTAGCTCTTGTTTCATTATCTAAGTGGTTAGACACATAGTAGAATGAGAAGTTTGTATGTTTAATTCATGTTGGGTTCACCAAAATGTTTTACATAATTTATATAAATGTAATATAAATAAATAAAAACTAAGAATATTTAGATAATGTAAAACAAGTTAATAATCATACAAATTTGAATGTTAAAGAAAAAAATGAAATTAAACTTAAACAATTAAAAATAAAAATAAACACTATGGAAGAGTGGTATTTAGCTTATCTTGATATTTTTTTACTAACTATGATCATCACTTCTTATTAAAATAATTTAGTTCTATCCTGTAACCACTTAGATCAAAAATTAAGAGTTTAAACCTTGCCTAGATGTTGTCAGTAAGAACAAGACCCCTATGGCAATCATATGTCATGGATTTTATGACATTGTACCTATTGAATTTTTAGGTTTGTAACACCTCTTATCACAATGCTTGAATTTATAGATGTTTCATTTGTGTAAGATCACCTTCAATCATGTTTGTTGATCCATATTTTCCTTGTCCTTCCTTTTAAACCCTAATCTCACTTTAGATCACAAGATCACCTTTGAAAAAGTGGTTGGTATGTTGGGTTGCAGCCCCCAAACAACTCCTTATTGAGTGGTCAAGTTTTATCTATATTCCATTACTCTAAAGAGGGCTTAAAAACACATAGTTCTCCCACCTAAGGGTGTGTGTACACTATTGTGATCAATATAGAATGCAATGCAATGTTTAGCTTTTAACAGTTAGAACCATGACATTTTGACTTGTGTTTGTATTCATACTCAGTTATAGGACTGATTTTTAAAGGGATTTTAAAATATATATTCATTTTTTATAATGTCTTAATAGAGTTATAATTGATTTCTTAAATACATATTCTTTTTTTTTAAGGATTAAGAAATAATAGTCATGACACTCCCCTCAATAGGGTGCAAAGTAGGCAAGGGAAGATCCTTAAAACTTTCAAGTATGATGTTATTGGTAATATATGCTTTGTTCCATACATAAGTGAAGGACATGACATTACAATATGGATTGTAATGACTACATCCATCAGTCCCCATCATCCATCATCATCCCTAGTCATTCAATCATTGGCCCTCATTATCCCTCATCATCCCTAATCACTCCCTCATCGATTATCATTGTCCCTTATAATCCCTAATTACTCCCTCATTGAACCTCAACATCCCTTATCATCCCTGGTCACTCCCTCGTTTCCCCTCATCCTCCCTAATCATCCCTAATCACTCCCTCATTGGTCCTAATTTTACTTAAACACACACTAATAGACCCTTATCATCCTTCATAATCTCTAATCACTCCCTCATCATCCCTCATCACCCCTCATCATCCTTAATCACTCCCTCATCAACCCTCTTCATCCCTAATCACTCCCTCATTTTCCCTCATCATCCCTCATAGTCCCTAGTCACACCCTCATTGGCCCTCATCATCCCTCATTGTCCCTAAACACTCCCTAATCAGTGCTCATTGTCCCTCATCATCACTAATCGCTCCCTTGTCATCCCTCATCATCCCTAGTCACTTTGTCATGATCCCTCATCCTCCCTAACCACTCCATTGTAATCCACATTTGTCCCATATCTATATGAAAATGCATCTATTTTCACACTATACACATCATGTATGCATGATAAAGACATACTCAACTATCTTACATGGCTTAATTACACACACATTAGTTATGCATGAGTAGAGACCAAGTCATCTATTTGTCATGGTTCATTTACACATGTTTAAATAGGGACACACTCATCTATTTATAAATATTCCCATTGAGAACTCATCTTCACTAAAAAAAATTAACACATTATTAAGCATAAAGAGAGTGGGACGAGGTCCTCTCTATGTCTTTAGTGGGTGTTAGCCACCTCACTGAATTTTATGTTTTCCATCATCGTACTTTATTTTTCCCACCTGACCACTAACATTAAAAATGGTTATCATTGACACTCAAAACCATTCTAAGAATTAGTCTTTTTGGCACAGGGTTTCAATCATTTGTAGCTAAATTACATCATCACTACCACTAATGATTAATAACTCTTTAGATATATTATCTTCTAGGTGTATTAAATTTTGTCACTACAATAGATGATAACCCTCAATCACTCCCCCATTGTTCCCATTCACTCCTCATTGTCCCTCATCAACCCTCATTATCTCTAATGACTCCCTCATCAACCCTAATCATGTTTCATCATTCCTAGTCACTCCTTCATTGTCTTACCCTTTGTTTTTCCAAGAAGCTAGTTTTTTTTATGAGGTTATGACCATTTTGTCCCAAAATTCCTTATTCAATCGACCATCAAAGGGGAGGATCCCCAAGTATTTACTAAGAAAAGAACCAAAATAAAATTCTAGAATGTTCTTCATATTTTTTTTACGATGTGAAGTGTAGATAAGAAAAGGTTTGATTCCAAGAGGTTAACCTCTTGGGTTGAAACATGTTGATACTAGTCATTTATTTTATTAAACATTCTAGCTTCCTAAATGCAAAAAGAGTTTCTGATAATTGTATCATCCACAAACTACCCATGAGAGAAGTTTATATTCTCAATAATGTTAAAGCCACTAATGAGATTTAGATATTTTCCCTTTTATAAGGCTCTACACAAGGCATATGTACATGGATTCACAACATTCAAATTAATTAGGTTATCCATCCTCATGTGTTCCATATTACATAACAACTTATCCCTCTCCTAAAAAAATTCCTTTCGTTCTCTTCTTAAGTCACCTAGATCTCATCTTTAACTTACCAAAATCTTAGTCTTTATGCAAAATAAATTTATCCTTCCATAAATGGTTTCAAATTCAAAGTTTTTCATGTTTATACTTGTCATTGGTTGACAGTATTAAAAGTTACATTATCATTAACATGATAAGATTAATGTATATTTTTAATTTCATCCCACCTTCCATTGTCACACATTAATTTTATCTCATTTGGCACACTAAAGTTGTAAACTTATAATGTTATATCGTTATGATTATCTATAAGGGACCTTGTAATTATTTAAGTTTCAGGTGTGTGCTTGTAAAGAATCACTTGTACCTGCCTTCATGATACATATATTAGTTCATATTTCTCTTTGTAACCTCAACATTTGATATTAATAATTATAATTTATTTAAAAATTTATTTATTATACACAAATTTCTAAAATAATGATTATTAAATATTTTTATAAATAAATGTAAAAAATGTTAAATAAGTTATCTTTTCAATATTCACTGCTTCAATATATCCCCAATTCACATTCACAAGTTAATTGATTTGAATTTAAATCCATCCAATCTAAACTCATATATTATAATTTCAAATTTTCATTTAAATTGTAGAGAATATAATCATTAATAATGGAAAATAAACTAACACAAGTATATATATATTTTGGAGGATAACATACTATTTGGAATCAAATAAAAAATATTTTCTTTTCTACACAATATTCATTCCAATTATTATGTTAGGGCCATCTTCACTAATATTCACTTACATAGTGCTACAGAACACGACCAGGTAGCTTCGAAGGCCTGCACACATGCATTACCACCAAATTATCAACCAACAACACATCTCATGTTTCCCACTTCACATCTAACTAAATAGACAACACTGATGTGATGTGACCTGTTGAACTATTTTGTCAGTGTGGATGGAATTTGATCCATGTAGACTCATGGTAGCAGCAATGGCAACAATGGTGATTTGGTTCATTGATGGTAGTTATGCATGTAGACAGATGTTGAATGAACATTAGATTTAAAACTTTGACCAGAATGGGAGGGCACCAACCACCTTAGCATAAGCTCAAACGCATTGGTTGGTTAAGCCACTCCCTTCAAAACCTTTATAAGGTGGTTGCGCATGTAAATGGATAAAGAAAATGGTTTTTTTGGGCTTGTGTTAAGGGGTTTATGTATTAATTATTTGTTAAATCTTTTAATATATTAATATATCAAAATCAAGAAATCAAGTATAATACATGTTAATGAGGGAGTTCAATGATGATGTAGTTTTTATGACTTTTTACATTATAATAAATTTTTGGTGTAGTAATAAATACTTTAAAATTCTTTAAATTTGTATTTTAAATGTTTGAATTGATTGATTTCACACATTCACAATATATTTCTTGCATATCTTAAATGCAATAATGCACTTGTGTATTTATAAACTTATTAAAATTAAATGAGGACTCTTTTGTTGTGTAATCCAATACACAATGCGTAGGAAAGTTGAAAACCCAGTGTCAAATGACACAGGAGACTCAAAGCAAGGGTCACAAGGATCCGACCCCATAACTATACACTATGTTTTTTGATAGTGTACGGTTTTAGGCATCATAACCATATAGTGTATGTTTTGGGGTAAATCTCATAAATATAGGAAAAAAATAGCAAAAGAGAGAAATATAAGAGAGGTGAAATGTGAAAATAAGATCATAATTTAGACCAATAATCAACAAATACATGGAAACCCTATAATAATGCAATTCTATGATTAATAAATACCCCCGATCAAAATTAGACATCTACATAATGCTCCACTTTGATGTGTGTGTGTATACATATCAAATTAAAGCAAGTTGAGAGTAGATACAAAATTTTACACTACAAAATCTCTTGCAAAAACTCCATTGTACCTTTAAAACCAACGAATGACATGTACATGCACAGATAAGTGTTGAATTAATTCACAATCTATTGAAATATAGAAAGGAAAAACTAAATGGGGCTAGTGGTGGACTATAATGTTTGTGAGATGTTAATAAATGGATGAACTTAAATTTGATGTCCATTTGATCGTTAAATTTGGCATCCATGTAACCATCATGTGGATGGTTTCTTCTTACTTGGAGAAGTCTATATATATATATATATATATATATATATATATATATATATATATATATATATATATATATATACTTGGGCATACGGTGGAGTTTGAAGCCTATTTTTTTCCTTCAAAAATATTTTTTGGACCTTAACATAGTAGTACAACTAGATTGAAGCCATATATCATTCTCTATTAGCACTCAATAAAGATTAGTGAAAAAAATAATGAATTCATTAATCAATGTGATATGTAAAAGATGCAGGCCTCAATATTCATATCTCTTGGCTTTTTTCAAATAAATATATTTAACACATATATACTCATGATACCTATATTTATTAAATCATGATCTAGTAATAAAATTGCAAGGTGAAGCACATAAGTCTTATGTCTGAATGAAATTATTTAACATATGGGATATATAATTATTTGACAATTATAGTATAAAAATGCATGCCCTAAAAAAACATAGGTAAAGGTAGCTACAATCAATCACACATTTAACAAAAAGTAGTTAATAGTTGATTAATACTTGAACTCAAAATTATCGGCATGGACATGATCCTACTCGCTTTAGACTATGTAGTTATTTTAAGGATAAATTGATGTAATTCAAAATGCATCACATCTTTTCACAAACATTGCAAATAAATATAATTAAAGCTAAAACAACAAAATCAAACTTTATAGTATGGTTAAATTTTCCATAGCAATAAATGATAAGAGAGGGGTATATAGGAATATATGATTTTGTATAGATCTAAAAATAATTGATAGGATAAAAAATTATAGAACATATCTAGACAATAAATCGAAGTAACCCTAGAAATTTTGAGGTAAATAAATACTACTCTTATAATTTTCTAGATGCTTTTGGAAGATTAGGTTCATTCATAAAATCATTAGGCTAGACCTAAAAAACATCAAATATAAAAATACTTATTTGATGACTCTATTCATCAGGTCTAGGGATCTAAAAATCTCACTCACTTTTCTGAAATTATGTGTGGATCTTTAAGACACTTATCTCTTTCTTCAAAATCCTGATAGGGTGGTTGCACCTGTAAAGGGATAAGGAAAATGGTTTTTTTAGAGCTTGTGCTTAGAAATTAGAAGAGTTTTTAAGCATTGGCTACATGTCAGACCCCTAAATGTATCAATATATCGAAACCAGGAAACCAAGTATAATACATGTCAATCATGAAGTTTAGTGATGATGCAATTTTTATGAGTTTTTGCTCTAGAATGAATGCTTGTTATAGTAATAAATGCTTCAGATTTCCTTAGACATGAATTTCTACTCTAAATGTTTGAATTGATTGCTTTGCACATTCACAATATATCTCTAACATATCTAAAATGCAATAAATCACCTATGTATTTATAGTCTTAGTGAAGTCAAATTAGGACCCTCTTGTTGTGCAATCCAATACATAATAGGCATGAAAGATAAGAAATTACTATCACACGACACAGGAGACCCAAAACAAGCATTAGAAGGACCCAACCCTAAAAATATACATTAAATGTTTCTGATAGTGTACAATTTTGAGCCTCAAAACCATATAGTG
This sequence comes from Torreya grandis, assembly GCA_037957365.1. Taxonomy (NCBI): domain Eukaryota; kingdom Viridiplantae; phylum Streptophyta; class Pinopsida; order Cupressales; family Taxaceae; genus Torreya; species Torreya grandis. Next base: position 3,920,631 of record JARHVA010000714.1, on the reverse strand, counting down.
TATGTTTTTAGGGCAAATCTCAGAAATCTAGGAAAATAAATAGCAAAAGAGAGAGAAAAAGGAGATAGAGGGAAAATGTGAAAATAAGATCCCAATCTAGACCAATAATATACAAACACATAGGTACCCTAGAATAATACAATTTTATGAGTATTAAATGCCCCCGATCAAAATTAGGTGTCAACATAATGTTCCACTTTGATGTATGTGTGTGGGCATACATATCAAGTAAAACAAGTTGAGAGTAGATACAAAATTATGCACTATTGAATCTCTTGCAACAACTCCATTATACCTATAAACCTGGGAAGGACATGTACATGTGGATAAGTTCCAAACTAATCCACAATCTATTGAAATATAAAAACAAATAATTAAAATCAATACCCCTGGTTTTACTGAAGGTTTGGTTTCAACCCTTTATGAGTCCCCAATGTATCTTAATCTTGTTGATGTCCCTATGAAATTTTGAAGAACCGATATACATAGATAAATGCACATGATAATAATCTATTGAGATCTAGAAATTCCAAATTGGGAATGATGCACCTGGTTTTGTTGGAAAATATGAGGGTTTCCCTATATGAGTTCCCTACATCTTTGAATTTGTGCCAAATAATATTGCCCTTGTGCAATTCTAAGTCTCATATCCTATGTTAAATCATGCATGCATTAATGAGTGCAATTTTAGTGATCAAAATTCAATATCAAATAAATTTGATGTTCTAAAAAAGAGGTTAGGATTAGGAAAAGTTTTGAATATATCCCCTAGTGGTAACAAGTGCCATGTGCTAGGTACATCTAAGAAAAATCATCTTGTAATTGCCCTGGTGCAAAGGGAAAACAACAAAATAGAATGTCATGAGTCATGGAATATATAAATAAAGATTGGTGGAATGTATGCCCCCCACCCCTTGAAATGCCAGATAAACCTATGAAACACACATATCAAAATAAAATGATTATGTACATCATGCGTAAGATAAGAAATAAAATCATCGATGTCTAACATATAAATATATCATCTTGGAAGCATGTATGTAAAAAATTAATTCCCCCACACAAGTCTATTGTAATTTATATATAAGCACATATGTAATAAGGCTTAACATGTGTACACACACACACACAAGTTTATTATATAAAAACACACACAAACACATATAGATGATATGGAGATGTTTGAGTAATATAGATGGTTAGTTTGTCACAGATTGTAGGTTTCTTGTAGGTCACTGACAACAACTTATAAGGACCCATAGTTAGCATGTGGATTTGAGAGATTGACAAACAAGAGGCATATATGTTCTCATAAGTCATGTAGGGTGAAAGTAGGTCAAAATTGACATTTCCAAATGTCTAATACCATATTTTTAGTGTCTACATTAAGACATATTTAGAAAATTTAATTAAATTAAGGTTTTGACCCTAAAAGGATCCCTTAATCCATAATATCAAGGTCTAGGATGATGTCTTTATGTAGAAGTCATGTCTCGTCTTTGAATCAAGTAATAACTCAAATTCACTGTCGATTAAGACTGTGGCATCTATACCAAATTTAAACTCAAACAAATCAAGAATTATATCAATGATAAGTACATCTCACACAAATTTATATGCAAAGAATAATAGACCAATGTATTTTATGGCTTAAGTCAGTATAAATCTCAAGTGGTGATCCAAAGTCAAAGTCAAGTATTGTGACTTATAAAATCATATTAGTTACTCAAGTCAATGTTAAGCAAGATAAGTTACAAAATGAAAAACTTGTGAATGAGTCAAATCAACAAAAAGTAAGGCTTTATAAAGTTGTTGAGTCATATTGACATGATGATGGGTGTCAACTAGTCACAACTAAATTTGTAAATTGACTTTAGTTACATGGTGAGATTGGTATTAGTGCGATAGCCTTAGACTATCCACAATAATACATTCGTTGTCAGTGACAAGCCCATACTCATAGGCATGTCTAAACATCAGTGTAATAAATGTGATATAATTATTCACATCATAAATATGAGCAATAAGCCAAATTTAATGATACAACTCATTAATCATATTAGAAGCATAATCATACAACCAATTGGTCAAACTAAAAATTGAAAAAGATCAAGCATACAATATGATCTACTATAATATGCACTATTAGAGTGATTAGTAAATATGTTCCCACAACATTATATTTACCCTTCCTAAGTGGCATACAACTGCTAGTTTTGGTTTCACTATCAAATGTATATTATTTGACTTGTATACAACTCTTTCTCTCACATGCCATAAGTATATAATATACCAAACTGTCCCTGATGATACACTCCCTCTACTAAGGGGATGATTACAATCACACACTCAAAGCTACCAAAAGAGTGGTTAGACCAAATTAATGTAAATAGATGGTTGTGAAACTACCCCGGTGGTTTCATAACAACCACTTTGTAGGAACCAATAATTGCATAACTACCACCTGCATGAAGCAATGGTTTCACCACCAAGCTTGAAACTCTCATTTTGAAGCTTTTATGATGTTTGAAATCCGGTTTTGATCATGTTGTCTAGTGAATGTATTTTTTTTTGGATCTGTATGAATCATTACATGTCACATGTTTATGTTTAATATGTTTTACTTGTTTATTATGTGTGAATTCATTTATTTCACTATTGTCTAATCAAATGGATGAATAAAAATATTCTAGAGTAGGCCAATTAAACTTGTTCAGATGACACTATATATTGCATCTAGAAAATTAATAAATATGGAAAGTATAATGCCAATTGATTTTTTGATAATTACAACACAAAGAAGGGATAATACTTAGCTTATTTATATATGTGAAGGTGGATCTAAGTTTTATAGGGTGGAAGTAGGAAAGTTAATGCCCAAGATGTAGTTTTAGATTATAAAAATATTATTTCTAGAGGCCTGGACATTTGCATCGATGATTATGTTTGTGTCTCGTTAGTTTTATCCTGTACAAAATATTCACTATATTGTGAAGTGATCAACTATGTCTATTAGGTTTTTTATCACCTTTCTATTGATGTATCTAGATTGTGTGTATGGGATCTATATGATTGTGTATAGATTAAACTCTAGTTCCTCACCTTTGGTTAGGTCACCTTGCCAAATATGTGTTAATGGGTTCAGCAATTTAAGATGACCTCAAGTACCCATCTATAAATTAGCACTACCTACATAGCCAATAATCCAAGGAGTGCCTCAAACATATGTAGTTCTCCCTTAAGTATGGGCTTGTGTGTGCACAAGTGTGGAATATGTTATATGTAAAGACATACAATGATATTACTTGTAACTTGAAATATCATTTGTGGGTTGTTATTTGAATGCTTCACACCTTTAATATGACTAATATATAAATAAGGAATAATAGGGTAGTATAACTCAGTTGTGTAGTGGATTAAATGAGGTTGAATAGGTGTTTGTTTGGTATTTACTATATGTATGCCTGATAATGATGAATGGTATTTGTTTTGTATTTATACCACACCTTTTGAAAGTATCTCATGGAAGGGTTAGATAAGACAAATAAGCTGACCCATATGTTTCAAAATATTTATAATTTGGATGACTTTTTAGGTACAAACACTTTATAAGGAAACTAGACACTAGCATCGATGTTGGTGTCCCTATGTAAATACAAGTGTCTGGTAGGATAGAAAACTAATGAATTTTTGTATATTATAGTGAATGATATAGATCATATTTTAATATTTATGTAGTGTACATGTAATTTACATCATTATAATGATAGGGTCAAACTATAAGATAAGTAATTAGGCACTGTTAGATGGCAAATACGAGCCTTTTGACATTTGAAAGTTTTAATACTGAAGGATAGAGCCCTAATTGGTATGTGTCAAGTGTATAAGATTGAGATTTTATATATAATCATATTTAAGTATATACATTCCCCTCCCATCGCCTTTAATCCTGTAATGCATAAGGATGAAATTACTAGGTTAAAGGAAAGAAATGTGTACTTAGGTGTGTACAACACACTTTGCATTTGCTTGAGCCCTAGAGAAATTTGTTGTTTGTGTATGATCTATAACCAAGATCATGTTATAGTATAAATTAGTACATGTAATATGAAATTGAAAATTCAAATTCTTGAGAAATAAAGAGAGAAAAAAAGGAGTACACCTATGTGTCAATGAAACCATTTACCCCTTGGTACTTTGCTTTGGTAAATATGCATCCTTATGAAGCATTGGAGATGAAAGGTTTAGATATGAATCCTATAGATTTGAAGAGTAATATTTGGAGGATGATTATGCCCCCAATTTGGTGCAAGGGTGAGTTACGCCATGACCTTGAGATCATTAAATCACAATTGCACAACTAAGATGAAAGTATAATAAATCCAAGTTAAGTGATATAATTAACTCAACCTACAAAAGGGGAGTAGTGCTAAGGCCATCGAGGATGTTGAATCGCGATTGTACTTCTCAAAGGAGCCAACTGCTATAGATAGGGAAAGCACAAAATGGTGCTTATTGGTAAAGTGTTTTGAATATGTATTTGTAATTTTTGGTTCAATTGCATCACATATACACCTCTAATGTGTCTCATGCTAAAGTATATATCAAAATGTAACATTTGATATATAATTATGTATAATATCTGTCACAAATCTGAAAAACATCATCCCAAATCTATAAAGTCAATTCTAAATGTACAAGATTCTGACCCAAGTGTATATCTAAATCATGTAAATTGTATCAAATTCTTCTAATTATGTATTTGTGGAGTCATGTATCTATGACATGCCCCCCTTTGAGGTAAGGGGAATGTAATATGGCAGTCACCTTACTTTAAAAGGATAAGATAATTGCATTATTCGTGTATGAATCAATTAACATATATGAGTAACATGTCTAAGTAGATATATGAATGAATCTCATAATATGTGATCACAACAAACCATAAGATACATGATATAGATCATCACAACGTCTATAAAGTAACAATACAGGCTCAGTAAACAATCTAACACACACACAAGATCACTCAATGTTAAACAAAAGGGGGTGTAAGGAGACCGTAAACATGGGGCATGTTCAAATGTTGTACACTTGAAGGAAGGACATTTTTAATAGTCCACAAACAAATAAATAACAATAAGTGGCATGGGGGCCTATAAGCAAGGAACATATTCAAATGTTCCACAATTAATACAATAGTAGGTAAGAAGTACACTCAATGAAGTGACAATGTGAACAAATGAATTATAATAAATTGGCATAAGCATATCATACTAGTACCTGCATGTATGTGTTAACAAAAAATGTCATGTAACATAGCATATCAATTACATAGTGTAATATGTATACATGAGTATAGGCTTGGGTAATTGTTAGTTTATAAACTCAACATGATAATGTAAAAGTGATCATAAAATAATATAACATGTGTTGATCATGATCAAAGAAGCAAATGCCCCCAACATAGTGTGCCACATGGGAAGAGGAAATGTCCAACATATATATGTACAAGTATCATGGGTCTTGTGTATACCTGTGTCAAACTCAAGCATGCATAAAACATATGTGTGTAAAGAAAATAAATAAAATATTATCTACTAACATAAAGTAAAAAACATAAATAAAGGAGCTAGTAAATGTGTGTATGCTGAATAATTTTTTGTATTTTTTATTCATTTGACTATTTTTGTATTTTCTTGGAATATATATATATATATATATATATATATATATATATATGGAATATTGGGATAATATAAAAATTAATTATAATTAGAAAATGTAGGACTACTTGGTGGTCTTATCACCTACTTCTGCAACCATTGTTTAAAGTGAATCGTTGTTGGTTCTTCGATATTTTCTTGTAGTTGGCTATCAAAATCCATTGGTATTATTTTATCACCATATCCATTGTGTTAGATGTGAATCTCCTTACCCTCAAAGGAAAAAGTGAGTAACATGTTTGTTGTATCCATTGTTATGTTCATATCAGCGAACCAATGCTGCCCAAAATAAAATGTTAAATGTGGATCATGATCCCATACCCATATGACTATTGGGACCATTTGTGGTCCACATGAGATGGGTAATATAATGTATCTAAGAGATTATAGAAATAGTGGATAATATTTTAACTCTTTTGCATTATATCATAACTATCATAAACATAGAACACTGCAAACTATGTATCAATTATTAATATCAACCTTGAGATGCTCGAAATAGTTCCCATTAATATTTACAATAATGGTAATTATTTTTCGTCATGGGAATTTTGAAGTATGTTCTATTTTACCTTTATAATTTGGACTATTAGAAAGTGGATGTATTTTATTTTGTTTGGGCATAATCCATATAGGACCTTCATTTTTGTATTTTTAAATTTGGTTTTATAATTCCCCATAATGATATGTATCATGGTCGGTGATTTGATGATAGTTGCACTAGGGTGATCCTTCTTTTTGGATGAGCCTACTCCCTAATCAATATTTGTTAGTAGGTAAAGGTATCATCTTATGCTCAAGTACTATGTAAATTATAATATGCAGAGCATCATGTTTTATGGTGATCTATATAATATGCTGTGGAGACATATGTGAAGAATCCACATTATTAACATGGTGTATCTACATTTGTTCCTTGTAAGGTTGTCTTAAATTTTTTAGCTAAGAGGGATGAATATAGTAACAAGCATTTACATGTTCATATATTATTTTTGGTTTCCCATTATTTGTATTTGGTTTAGTACTTTTTATAAATGGATTAATTTTATATTTACTAGGACTTGTAGGTGTAAATAGGTTGTGTGAAAGATGCTTAAGTGGATCAAAACTTAGTTTGTGCAATTATTGATTTGTCATATCATGAGGAACATCCTCGTCATTGTTATAATAATCTGAAATGTTTTCATCTTGTTGTTTGGAATTGACCAATAAAGAAAGACCAAATGTTTGATTTTCATGTTGTTTGAGTATTATTGGCTCCTTTGGTGATGGTTTTTATTTTGCTTCTTTATCATTTAGTTCAATTAATATGGTAATGTGTGTACCTATGTGCACCTTGATGGTTAATGTCTTATGAAAATTTTGGAATAAATGATTGATTTTGTTTGAATCACCCATATCATAAGTTGGTATACTTTCAAGTGGAATATATTATTTAGGTGGTATCATTTTAGTAACCCCTTCCATATCATCATGCAACATTTTTCAAAAATTTAAGGGTTCATCATTGACAAACATTGTCCATAATGTTCCATCATGTATAAATTTAATGCATGAATACAATCTACATGGTACAAATTTCATTATGTGGATCCAAGAATGAAATTATTAAGACATTACTTCGCATGTAGTTTGGACCCTTTTTTGTCCCAAAGTCACACTTAATGTGATTTGGCCAATTGGCAGGCTGCATGAATTATCAAATCATTTGATATGCATATCATATTTTTTAAGAATAATTGTGCTAATTCCAATTATGATTAAGACTTTTGTGCTACAAATTTTTGGATCAGATCCATTATCAACTACCACTCTCTTGATTCCTTTATTGTGAACACTAACTTGTATGAATAAAGTTAAATCTTGATTAATGATATATTTTGAGGTTAAATATTTATGATCAAAAGTGATGAGATTTGCATTGCTTTTGAGATAATGCATAATACCCACAAAATAAGTTGGTTCTATATCACTTGGTATTTGGGTTTCATGTAAGGCTTCATATAATATATACTTATAAATAGTTGACTACTAAAAAATCTTTAGTATCAAGATCTTGACATGTGTATTGTGCAATAGGTCAACAATATCTTATCCCTTATATTTTATTATTATCTTAGGCTTGAGAGGGACTTTTTGTATATATACAGGAGGTGGAATAGGTTGGGAACCCTTTCCTTTTCATGTGGTGACAACATGGACCATAAAATCCAATATAAGTCATGGGTGAATAGTGGGAATGAGATGTTAGTTGTCACTTGAATATGATATAGGAAGAACAAATTTGTTGAGAGAATGCATGTTGGCACCTGAATACTGATTTTATATTATTTCAAAAGGATTCGTAAAGAGAAATTTAATTCTTATTTTTGTAAGTCAGTCTATTTGTTGTGACCAATTTATTTAAATTGTTATATTATTCCTTTGATTGACTTAGCCATACATCAAAAATAGCAAGCAATGATTATCATCATATACTTGTCAATGAAATATTAGTAGATATATCCATATTGAGCACGATTAATTTACTTTTGCAATAAAGGCAAGTTTGATTTTGAAGATATTTTACAGTTCATAAAATCCTAAGGCAAGCTAGGGTTTACACAAGAAGACACAAAGGTTAAGTTCTCCAAATTTTTAAACCTTTTAAGATTTGAATGTTATGGTAAAAGGGTTAGAATAGCCTACTTAAATGGATGAATAAAACTATTCTAGTGCAGGACAATTAAACTTAATTAGATAAATAATATATTGAATCTAAAAAATTATTAAATATGGAAATTACACTGCCAATTGATATTTTCATAATTAAATATAAATAAGGGATAATATTTAGCTTATTTGTAGATGTGCAAGCAAATATGAGTTGTGCAGGGGTGGAAGCAAGCAAGTTGGAATATAATTTTTGGAGGCTTGGACACTTGGGTTGACCTGTGGACACATGCATCGATATTTTTATCCATGTCTTGATGGCTCTACCATGTACAAAATATTCACTATATTATAGAGTGAGTGTTTATACCTATTAGGCTTTCCTAGTTGCCTTTCTGTTGATGTATTTGGATAACACACATAAGCTTTGTATGATTGTGTATATCTCAAACCCTAACTCCTTGCCTTATGTTAGGTCACCTTACAAAAAATGTTTTAGTGGGTTCACGAAGTTGAGATAACATCAAGTAAACCCTCTATTAATGATCACTTCCTACATAGCCAATACTCCAAGGAGGGCCTCATACATATGCAATTATCCCATAAGTGTGGGATTGTGTGTGCACAAGGGTGCAATATATTATATGTAAGGGCATGCAATGATATAGATTGTAACTTGACAAATATCATTCATTGGTTTTTATTTAAATGGTTCAAACATATAATATAATTGATTCTATGAATAATATATAAATAGATAAGAATAGGACATTAGAACTCAGTTGTACAATTGATTGAATGAGCTTGAATAGGTTATTGCTTGGTATTTGCTATATGTTTGCTTGATAATTATGAATGGTCTTTGTTTTATATTTATACTACACATTTTGAAAGTATCTAACTAAAGGATTAGATAAGACAAATATGTCGACCCATAGATTTCAAAATATTTGTAATTTGGATGGATTTTGAGGTACAAACACTTGATAAAGAAACTAGACACTAGTGTTGATGGTAGTGTCCCAGTGTAAATGCAAGTGTCTGGTAATATAGAAAATTACTAAGGTTTATAATTGATAGTGAATGGTATATATAATATTTTAATATTTATGTAGTGTATAGGTGATTTGGGTCATCATAATGAGAGCGTCAAACTAGATAAGTAGCTAGGCACCGTGAAATGGTGAATGCAAGACTTTACGTAGCCAAAAGATATATGATTGAAGGGTATAACCCTGTTTATTCATCAAGTGTACAAGATTGAGATGCTATATATAATTATATTTGTAGTATCTACAAGAACATATCATCTAGAAATTTTTGTTTAAATCTAAGGGTTTCATCTCATGCCAAGAAATAATAAATTTTTAAAATCAGATGATTCTATGGGTTGGCCCATTTTTTAGCATGTCAATGGCATGAAAAATTACCAAATAGATGCATATAAATACAAATCAAGTGTAAACTTATTATACATATGACACTTATCTATCAATCATCTATACACTACTACACATTGAGTAAATTTCCCTATTTTTCCTAAATCACAAATTAGTCACTAGGAGCAGTCATCATCCAATTCAAGAGTGAACATGGTGAAGTGTTGAAAGACAGATCATTAGGTGCATTTATATTTCAAAGGAACACAATTTCAAATTCACCTTAAGGGGAATAACTACATGTGGATTGATTTCCCTCTTTGAAGTATTGAATACATAGGCAATGACCAATCATCAACAAAGGTGAGTGGGGTCATCTCTATCCATTACACTTCCCAAATTTTTATAGGTTTTATCCCCTCACAAGTGGACATAAGGTTTCCAAATGAGGGAGATGTATTTATGGGTGTCATGCATTTGATCAAAGCTTGGGATCACACATAGAGTTGAAGTACAAATAAGTGCACCTACTTTTGGCAAAATAAAAAAGAAAAATATCTAGGGACAAAACCATCTAACTCAGAACATAGTAATGGACGTTACCAACTCGAGGATGATGTTATTGTTTAGGATTGCATAGAGATACAAAACCTACATTGGGTGATTCACATTCATGATTATAACTTTCCTTATTCCCTACCACTTGCCTTAGTCCCACATAGTATAACAAATTGCTAAATATCTCATCCTTTATTTTACTTTCCATATTTAGTGAGATTATGTGCCAAATATGTTTCAATCTTATACATTTAGATATATGCTTGATTTTAATACTTTATGATCTTAATTAATACATAAAATATATCCTAATTAGGGTTAAAATTGATCCAAATTAGGGCAAAATGCGTAAGACTAAAGATAACATTGATTTGATAAACTAAAATGAGAGAAGCACTACTAACAAAATATTTAAGCTAACATAATAAGGGAAATGGAATGCACACAAGATTACATAAGACACGTGATTTATCCTAGGAAAATCCTTTCAAATAAAAAATCAAATATAAAAACTCATTTATTATATTGACATAACCATTTAAAATACAATAATCACTCCCAGGTTCTATTTTCCCCCTATTTGTATGTGAAAACCTATATATGCACTTCAATAGGTAAACCATAGGTACAAAAATGATGAATATCAAAACCATGGTTCTCAAAATAATGCGTACCAAAACCATGGATCCTAATACCAATAGTACCAATACCAATTGCAAAATAAAACTATGAGCACCCATAAACATGGAAAATATACAACATACTTCCAATAAAGACTAAAAGGTTGTGTTATTCGAAATGTGTTACTTTATATATTGTGAATTGAGGGAGAGGACCCAATAATTGAGAGGGGTCCGATAGTTGAGAGGGTATTTAAGGGTATGGGAACCAACTCTAGAACCACATTTTTATTAAAATTAGATGCATATTTCATTAAATACAAACACATTTGTACCCTACACTTGAACATTGGTAATCTAAACAAATTCATAAAAAATATTTAACCTGTACACAAGATATTTTACTATTATTAGTACACAATATTTTAATTACAAACATCTCAATTTAATATTTTCATGAATAAATGCAAATATTGAACTCAAAAATGTACATTTTATATTGTTTGTTAACTACAATATGTCTATTCACTTACTATCATCAGTCACAATCCTATCAAGTATACAAGAACATGTGCAAACCTATAAACAAATTTTTATTTTTGTATAACACTTTATGCCCAATTATACACCCACCTTGTCTTATATTTCTTTTTCCTTGGACGTTCAATTCTGCTCTTCTTTTTAATTAGATGTTCATTACTACTCCAATTTAAGTCCCTGCATGATTTAAGAAAATGTGTAAGGCTCACCATACTTTTAAAATTCATATTCAAAATAGTTGAACAATAACTTCTATTATAAAACTAATTTCTATATTCTTCTATTTTAATTATTATTCTACCCTACTTGTAGACATATTTGAAAATGTGTAAGGCTCACCAAAATATTAAATTCTTATTCAAAAAATTTGAATAATAAATTCTATTATAAGACTAATTTCTATAGTTTTTTATTTTAATTTTGATTCTACTCGAGTTGCAGACATGTTTATACCCAATTTTGTTTTATGAAAATGTGAATATGGCCTCTAATGTTTTTTTAAAAATAAATAATTTTGTCGATCTATGAATTATTAAACTATATTATTAAGTGTAGTTTAGTTAAGTTTATGGTTTAGGGATAATTCTTGAGAGTATATGTACCACTGAAGTGAAAGATTTTTTTTTTTTAGTATTCTAGGTTTATTTCTATTGACTTGTACAAAAATGGTGAAATAGGTGTAGGTCTCAAGCTTGGTAAACACAAAGATTCATTTTTTTAACATGATTAATCCTTAGCTTTTTTTAACCATCATCACTTATAGGTGATATTTTTTATACCCCATTAAGGATAAGAACCTCAAACAACTATAGTTTAATTAAGTGTAGTCAATCATTTGGAATGAGTAATTATGGCTTACAAAAATTACCAACCATTTAAGGTTAATCTGTGTAATAGATGGAATGAATAATATTGTAAAAACAATCACTTGCATGAATTTAATTCATAATAAAGTGTTTACCAAAATCAAATCCAAGGATTAATCATGCTTGAAAATCAATTCAAATCTGGATATTAAGGCCATGATAAAAAAAATAGCATATTGCTTTGGCACCTCGAACAAGGTGCATGCATAACATGTAATGAACACTACTAACAAAAATTTAAATGCATAACATTTGATACCTACTAATTCTTCTATGATTGAGATTAGCATAACATTGTTTGTATTAAATTCATAGACTACTAATGAAATTAAACAATGCATACAAATAAATAATCATATTTTTTTAGGAATTGCATTCATTTTTTTTCCCCAAAAAAAAATTTGTAACTTCATATTAATTAAAATTAGAAAAAATCCCAAACAAAGGGGAGAAAGCCTCCCAAGTAGAAATAAAACAGTCCCCAGAGAGATTAAGAGAGAGATAACATGAAGGAAGGTGCAAAACAAATAAGAAAAAACAAAATCAAGAGATAATGGGAAATATTCCTATTTCCTCTATCCCTCTTTTTTTCCCCTTCTTATTTTTCACATCGATCCAACCCCCAAGTGGAGTTCCCACCACCACCATTTGAAGGTCAGGATGGTTTTTTACCAAACAACCATCTAGAGATAGTTCCTTATCAGATTCAGAAGTATATGACTCATGAATTCTTTTAGTTTCTCTAACTGGAGTTTCATGATTAATTATTCCACTAGAGAAAGGATCCACATCCTTCTCTCCTTCCACAACATTCTCTAGTGGCTAGTTTTTAACCTCAATGTTGTCTTATTTTCCTTTAATGATATTTTTTTCCTCCTTTGTGGAGAGCGATTCTGCTATGCCCTTGAATTCTTCATACTCTTTAGCTTTTGGGTCATAAGGCTGCCAAATTTTTGTTTTGGAAGAATAACCTCTCTTCCCTTTCAACGGTCCTAGACTTTGCAAACAAAAACCCTGTAAATGACCTGTTTGGTGACAAAATTGACACTATGAATAATCATATTTTTAAATTTAGTTTTTAATTTTATCTAAGTCCTGAAATCCAATTAAAAGTTTGAGATAGTAACGAGAATTTGGCCCTGATTCACTTTTCTTTTTCAATAACTTAAAATTTAAGGTTTTCCCATAATTGATTTCCTTCGATAATTTCAAAATTTTGGCTCCAGACTATATCGACTCAACATACCTTTTTTTATTAACATAGAATCAAAAAATATTTACTTAGTGAAAATAGGACGTGTAATTTTTCCATTGAACATGTCAATGAATATTAATAATTTACACTTTTATTAGAATCATTTTAGCTCTGGATAATCTGGACTTCAGACTATTTTGGCTTTATACTATAATTTGTCTCTAGAGTGTGTTAACTTAGCATAATTTTTTAATATAGAATTTAAAGAATAATACATGCAAAAAAAAAATTATTAGAAGTTTATTTGACAAAATTAATAATACAATATTTTATTTGACACTATTTATTACATTGTAGAAACAATGACTCATATTGGCCACAACTTGTATAGAGAGATCTCATTCATTGATGGCTATGTTGATTGGGAGAAAAGAGATGAAGAATGGTTCATAGATAATATTTGTTGTACAAATAACTATCACAATAGTTTGTTGTTATTTAATTCAATATCAGGGGTACGTGAAGTAGTCAAAATTATATTAAGTATGAAATATGTTTCTAAACATTTAATTGTATTTCAAGTGGAATATATAAACAACTTTGAACATGCGTGCCAAGTTATTAAAATCAATTTAGAGGTGGATTTGTATACAAAAAATAGCATGATTCATTTTGATAAATGTCAGAGGGATTCTTATTATTCCTATGGTTGGAGGATAGAATCTTATCTAGATTAAGAGAGATTTTAAATTGTAGAAAATAGTCAAAATATTTACAATGAAATTGTGACTGTGTTTAAATCTTTTTATCGGTATGAATTTACTTCTTCTATTTATCACCACTTAAATACGAATAAAGAATTTAGTAAAATAACATTCTATGCAAAAATATTTTATTTTATGAGGCAAAAACTCACCACTCTAGAAAAACATTTAAACAAAAATTATTTAACAAAAATATTTAAAGATTTAAACATAAAGAAAAATAATAATAAACATAGTTTTTAAATATAAAAATAATTATAAAATTTTATCATTTATTATAATTATTCTTATTAAATAAGTTTATTTATATTTATTAATTTACATGATTAAATTGTCTAATAGGGATTTGACTATTTAATTTTTAATCTTTATGTAATATCTTTGAGATAATATTTACCAATTCAAATATCTTTGAGATAATATTTACCAATTCAAATATCTATGATAGCGAGTCATCTTTCTTGAATTTATACTTGTGAATCTATCAGTTAATTTAAACACTTATAACATAATAGACATCTAACATGGTCATATATCAAATATGATAGAGATCAATACGGAGGATGTTCTTCTTTTAGGTCCATTAATCACATCAAATATTGAGCGTACATCAAGTGGGAATGCATATTCATCCCCCTTGATGTTAAATTCATTGAATACTTTGAACCAAGGTGCATATTTTTCACAATCTTCATTACAAATGATTAAAGCATTGGAGGAAAAAAATTATCTCATTGAGAAGAACACCTAAAAGGCATTCAATGTGCTTGATTCACAATATGGCTTGCATAAACCTCTTGCATTAAAGGTATCATTTCAACTCTTACCGCCACACTTTATGGCACTAATTTTTTTACTTTTGAGAAACATGAAGGTGACCCTGAGCATGATAAAAAAATTAAACTCCTTGCATTAAACAAGATCAAGTATGGGGCCACTACATTGGCCTCATCTAATACAAAATTTAAGTTCATACCATCCTACAAAGTTAATTTGAGTGAACTAAAATGTGATACCAATTAAACAATGAACATGGCACCACCATAGTAAACTATATTACAGAATGCACCATGCAAAAAAATTATTAGATTCATAAAATCATTGGTGTTTCTTATTAAGAAGTTGGTGGTGCTTCTTATTAAAATGCATATTGTGATTTCTACTAAGGCTATAGGCATTAATCTAACATATGTTTTTCCTTGAGATATAAGCTTTAGGACTTATATGAGTCCCAATAAATTACACTTGATGGATCTCCTACCATGGATTGTAGATCACATTTAGGGGATCATAAGAATTAAAAAATGTTTAATAATTTGCCACAAAACCATATAATGAAAATTACAAAAGTTCAAATATGGAAAAAAAAATCATCATGGAACTTTGGAATCAATGATAATGATTTAGGAATAGACTCTTGCATAATATTATGTGGAGTTTCATCCACATTTTTTGAAGATGTAACATTAATAGTATTTTTAAGAGAAATAAGTGGTGGTGGTATACTTAAGAATGCATTATCACCAGGAATAGTAGACATACATGGAATATATGGTGTCTTTGGAACATATATGTCCACTTTAATTTTCTATACAATTTTAAAACTCAATATTCCTCTTAGTTGCTTTTAATTTTGTTAGTGCCATTGTAACAAAAACAATTTTTTCATTACAATCACCAAGACAAAACATGATCAACCACTATTGAGCTCCTCATCTAGTGATTATAGATGCCCCTTGATCGAAACCAAGAGATTTGCAGTTTTGACATAGAGATTACATGCTAAAAGACTATCTCTTTACACAAAAAATGTAATCCATCATAGACTAAATCATTGCATGGTGATTTAGATCTTGATCAGTCTGCATCCATAATTACCTTAGATGAACTTATTTTGACATTATTATGAATTTGGAATAATTAGATTTAACTATCAATTTACACTCTTTCATTTTACATAACTCCTCTTACCAATACATATATACATACATATGTCATGATATGTATGTGTGTGTGTGTGTATATATATATTAAACTGATTAATAGTATATATAAATTATATATTTTATATAATATATTATATTATTATTATTATTATTATTATTATTATTATTATTATTATTATTATTATTATATAATATATATGTTACTATAGTTATAAATAAATATAGTTATATATTATATACTTTAGTATAATATACTTAAATTTATATTATTTAATATATATTTTTAATAAAAATTATATATCTTAATATAATATATATAAATAACATTTTTTCTATGTTAAATATATTGCTTGCTTTCAATTCAACTTGACTATCCCAAGGTGCATTTGCATTCATAAATATGCAGGAGTCCTTAAGGAATTTGAAATTTAAATTTACTTGTAAAATGGGGTCCGTATAATTTCAACATATTTTTAAGAGGAACAAAAACTATCGAACATGTCTGACCAAATATATATTCCTAAATTTTTTTAACATAAACTGTAGAGTACTAACAAATCGAAACATAGTAGGTTGTAGAGTTTCCATAGTGTGGACCATATTTATTACTATCATTTTTGTAGATCCTTATTTTTAGATATTTAATATTTAAATATTATTTAATATATTTTTTTCTCTATCTAAAATGTGTGATTTGTTTATCTTGACTTGGCCCTTTTATTCATTATTTACCATTTTATGTTATGAAATCACTGAGATGTGGATAGTCTACCTGGATTTTTGTTATGAAATAATGGATATTAAGATTATTTATCACTTACTGCTATTAATTATTAATTATTTCCTTGTATGTAGAAAAACAATAAGGATCCAAATGGTGAATGTGAGGGTAAAGTTAATATTTTCTAATAACTGTAATTAAATATTCTTAGTAACTAATATATTTAATAGTTTTATATCTAAAAAATTATAGATAATCATCTAGACCAACCAAAAGGACCAGCTTATAACCTTACAAGGACCCATTGATGTCTAAATGCTCTTTTCACTTGGAATGATCTACCCAGGCTATTAATATGTGGATTGATGTTTTTTATGAGTTTTGTGAACAACTATAGTTGTAGAAATTTATGTATTGTCAACAAGTTGTAATAGTATTTTAGGTGAATTTAATATATGCAAATTCTATGTTTTATTGCTATAAATTTGCCCTCCCCTATTTCCTCTCTTCTTGCATGTTTATTTAGTGTATTTTCAGCACTGTTGTTTGGCCTGGACTATCCCAGTAGTCTCAATCTTTTATTTTATTTAGTGTTGTTGGTTGTTAGTTGACCTTTTAAAAAGAAAAGAGGTCATAGGAATCAAGTGGGTGTATAAGACAAAAACCACTCTCAAATTCAAGATAGAGAGGCATAAAGCAAGACTAGTGGTGAAGGGCTATAAGCAAATGTCTAAACGTGATTACAATGTGATGTTTGTACCCATAACAAGGATAGAAATGGTAAGGAAAATCATAGCCATTGTTGTTCAACACAAATGGAAGGTGTATCAAATGGATTTTAAGTCATCCTTCTTGAATGGAGTGCTAAAAGAAGAGGTTTATGTGGGACATGTTGATGTGCATATGTGTCAAGGATGCAATGGTAATAATAGAATAATATATCTCAATATATTATGTAGGTTTTGGAAGATCATAGGGTTTAATTCAATTTTGCTGAAATGATTATATGACTACCACCTTTAGCCTACAAGTAGACCCTGTTGTAGGGATAGCAGTAACTTTATAGCGACACAATCTATTTGATATTTCCTTTTGTTGTTATGGTGAAAATTGTTTTATATTTTTATTAATTATTTACCAAAAACAAGTAGATGAATATTTATAGTGAGTAGTAAACTAGGGTGATTCATGTCAAAAAATCAAAATGGGAAAAAAAGGTTGAGCAGAAAAGAAGATTTGCTTTGCAATAACAAAGACCAACATATTTCCTTTGGTTCTTTCTAATGACAATGCAAATAAAACTAGAATTCATGTAATTATAGTGTTGGAATCAAAATGCCATAAATGTAGTGGTGACTCAAAGGTGAATAAAATGCACATGTCTGAGAAATATATCATAAAAATGGCCATCCACAATAAATTGCCTTAAACACATTTATTTGCAAAGTAGAAGAGAAACAAATCATACATAGACAAATTTTATTAGAATAACAGAAATAGAAAACTAACAACATGCATTAGAAGCACTATTATCAATTTTAACCATTAGAAATTAAAACCACCTATCATTTACAAAGCTTGAGAAACAAGAAAATATAAAAAGCAATGAATAGTGAATAAATTCATAGAACTCTTCTTTCTATTTGCATTACTTTCACAAAGTTATGTTCTAAAAAATAAATGAGGGGAAAACCCCCTAAATATAGGCCTTTTCAAATGTCTGAGATGGTTGCATCAGTTATAAAAGAACTGAATACATGACAACTATCACTAGATAAAAGTTCCTCATGTTCTAAAAATTAAAAAAAATCCCTATTCAAAGAGGGAATCTTCTTACAACATACTGATTAGAACTAGAACATGAAACTTATCTAATAAATAGCCTTAAAAATGGATATTTTGATTTTGAGGTGCCAAATTGGGATCCTATTATTGTTGACGATGATGGAGCTCCCAATGTAGCAGAAGAGGAAAGTGAAACCAAAGCAGTTAAAGAGGAAATAATTTCCAGTGTAGCTGAAGAAGAAAAAACTCCTAGAGGGGTTGAAGAGGAAGAAGATCATGTGGTGACCATCTGTGATTAGTTCTCCACGTATTTTTTAGCTTCTATTTTTTCCTCCCATGTCCCAAAGTACTTCATGTAATCTTTGTCAATCAATTTTAGTTCTATGATGGGTTCCTTTGGTAGTTTGACAATGAAATCTAACATTGCATTGTGTTTAGTTAAGAGAGGTCTTACGAATTCATTGATTGCTATTGCCTTTTTTATTATTTGATTAGCTGATGCTGCCACAGTCCACCATCTGTTATCCAAAATTTATTCCTCCAGCTAGATCCCTTTTCCTAAAATTGATGATGAAATTTTAGAGTTGTGCTTTGAAAGCATCCTTGTTGACAATGGTACCATCTCTATTTACAAGGTGTGTGATTTCAGCCTCCTTGAGTAGAGTTATAACTCTGTCACCTTGTTGAGTAAGAGACTGGCCCAAGGATCTCATATCATCAATCCATTGATTTAAGGCTTTCCTCCTTCTAATGATGTAGGACCGAGCAATGCTTAAATTTTCTAAGGGTACCAAGTTTAGTTATTTAAATTTATTCAACCTAATCAACTTAACCAAATTGATCACTTTGCTATCATAATTCCCATAGGTATTTTCTACCTTAATAATTTTGTTATAAACCTCATCTCCTTTTAATTTATATTGAGCTAAAGTATTTAGAGTATCAAACATGGCCTCAACTACCCATTCTACTTTAGAAATGGTTTCTTTAGGTAAGGTGGATTTATTTTGATATTCTAACTCAGTTGTTCTTTGCCACATCCCTTTCACCAATTCAATGGCCACATCACCATATGCCTTTAACACTAAGAGGGGGTCTTCTACATATTACTATTTTTGGCCATGCTTAGCCTTCTTTTTCTTAGTGAGTGCAAACAAGGTTTCTTAGGATTCACACACAACTAACTGATCTAGATGAGTCATTTTTCTTTTGGTTACCCTTTTCATAGCTCCAAATTCCTTATCAAATTTTAGTGAGACATGCAGAGGGTCTACTATAACTAAATATTGCCTTTCCACTATGGCCAACTGCATCTCCTTTATCTAAGACTTATCTGATATATCACCCTAAGGCTAAGCGGATGGTGTCAACTGAGGAGTTGGTATTAATACTTGGATTGCAAATATTTGAGAGGTAGTTGTGGAAGTGACCAAGATGAAGGCAGAACTAGGTGATGGGATGAGAGGTGTTACTTTTGAGTAAAACAAATAACTAGTGCTAGCTAGAGTACTTGATGGGAACAAAGAAACCTATGGTATAAAAATAGTAGGCCTCCTATTAGGAAATTAGGGGTAAATTATCCATTACAGAGACCTTTGAGGGAGATGACATAACAAAAGGATTGACTATGGGCAAGGGTATAGTCATAGGCCTAACTATAGGAATAATAAAGGGCCTATAGGGCATTAAGTTCATGTAATATAGTGTTGGTAGTCCACATGATCTATCCTAGGGGTCGTTATTCAAAAATAAGGTAGGAAAATAAACATAATCTTGACTAGTCATACCTGGCTCCTCCTTGACAAGAAGTAGGGGAGATAGCTCTAGTGTAGAAGTATTTAGTACCATATAAGGTGGTGTTACAGCCTCAACTAAAGATGAATGAGGTACTATTGAAGGTTTTATAGGCATTAAGGCAACATTCTAAACGTGGGATGGGGTGTTGGTTGTTGCTTCTAAAATAGAGACCTATTTAGTGTGTTCCTCAGGCTCAACTTCTCCCTTCTCCAAAGTGGGAGACAATGCTTTAAAGATTCTCTATCTTAGTTGAGGTTTAGTCAGTCTCTCTTCTTCAACATTAACAATCTAAATTGTAGATGTGGATGCACATTCTTGAGCACTTTCAGACTTGAAAACTTCATAATAACCAACATATTTTAGTGTGCACATAATAAGTGGAACATTAGCATCTTTCAACCTTTGTTTCACCTGTTGATCATTTGCAACATTAATATAGAACCTAACCTCATCCTAAGACTCATGGTGGTAGGAAAGGCTCAAGGCTGGCCTATGTTTGATGAAATGGTTTAAAGCTATGTGCTCTAGGTCCCATTGCCTATTGTCATCATTTTCTAAGTTAAAAGTAGATCTTTTTTTGGAAGTTGTAATAATAGAATTCTAGTTATATATCCAAGACTAACCAATATTAGACAATTGAGGATGAATTAATCCTCTTATTTTATTGTTACATAACCCATCTACCCCTATGTATAACTGATAAGTAATTCTTAATCAGCTAACTTAGCTAGCACTTCAATGGATAACCTAAGCGGGGATATCTTGATGGAAACCACCCTCACAATTGTGCAATCTAGGTAATACCGATAGGCTCTCGAGGTACTCAAGGTTTTTCTGATTTATTATGACAATTTGGACATGGACTTTTCATGGATTGCCTTATATACTATGGGATAGAAATGTTCAGATATAACCCTCAACTCTTGATTATACTTGTACACTCTAACCTTCAATAAGGTATGATGAATAGTCCATTTTAGCTTAAGGTCCTAATAGGTGAACTAAGGAAATTTTTGAGTGGCACAAATGACATCCACTAAGTAGGACATCATGTAAAAATGATCTCCCTAGTTGGCCATGAATTTTTTTATTTGGGCCACCAAATTACAAGATATAATTTCTCCCAAAGGGGGAGTATTTCCATTATCGACTATCATGGATAGAAGTGGAATCCATTTTTCATCCACATGACCTATATCCTTGACCCTATGCAACCGGTTCATAATGACCATTCCCATTCTTACTCCCATTCTAAACTATGTGATGGGAATTTGACTAATTTTAATTTTTCACACAAACTTCCCTTTTTTCTCATCCTAGTCCCGTAAAACATCCCTAATATTATGGGTTTGAATTTATTAAGCACAGTCTCTTGATTGTACTTAATCTCTAGTTTGGGTAAATCGTAGTAACACTGAAAGGCTAACCCAACTATAAAGGCAATATTTTGGCCTAAATTTAAAGACTTGATCAAATTATTAATGCATTTAGACTAAAAAACATATGGTTGACTAAGTCTACATAAGGGAGTACCTCTAGGTTAGATGTTGTTTTATGTAAACCCACAGACTTGAGCACCAGAATATCTAGTATGTCCTCTGCCTCATTCTTTCTTATTCAATATCACTATTTCAGCCTATAGTGTTCTCTACATGGTAGAACAGGTCATTGTAATGCTTATCCTTGATAGCCAACACAACAAAGTTGAATATGGTATCTCAAAAGATGACATTTGTCCCATAAGAGCAGATGAATGGGATTTATTCTTGCTTATTGACTTTAGATGCTTCATCTTAGGCCATGGTTTAAAATTTTATGATCGACAAGATTGTAACTTGCTTTAATGGCAGAAAGATATCCATAAGTCTTCAGAAAACTCATAGAATGCTTCAAATAATAGCAAATAACAACTAAAGGTGAACCTATTATTTTGAAAAAATAAGCATTAAACTCCCAATTCAGAATTTAATCTGAACAATGTGAGTCATTAATGGAAAGTCTTTTAATTTGCCTTGATTTAATGTTGGGATGACTCTTCAATTTTAATTTAATGACCTTGAAACTTTACTTTAAGAAATCATCCAATCACCACCCTTGCTTTATCCACATGTCTTATCACCATAGGCTTTAATTTTTAGTGAAGTGACTTAGCTTTATATCCCCCAAAATAAGTCCCATCAACATTTAATTTTTGCCTACTATCGATGCTTTGTGAACAATTGTATGCCACCTAGGTGTTGCTTTTGATAAATACTCAACACTTAGCACCCTCTCGGGCATTTTAGCCTTTTATTCTAAATATTAAACCATTTGGGTGGATTGTGCAACACTTTTCCAAGTGTCATCTTTTGCATGGATCACTTATCTTCAATTATCACATGAATTGACCCCTTTCATCCTTTGACTAATGTGGCCTCAGAAATTTTATTGGTTTGCCAAGTGTTAAGTTCTTATTGGCTCACATTGTCATATGGCTTTGTTATATAAAATTCTTAATGGACCCAAATACCACAACACTTCACCAAGTGTCATGTTTTTATTTGATTGCACAATCATTGGGATTCATGGCTTCCTTTGATCATATTATTACTATGAGATATGGGTCCACATGTCTTAAGCCCATAACTCCCAATTATCGCATGGCTTCCATATCACATATAGCAGATTAAGTGACCTACTGCCAAGTGTCATCTTGTCATGCAATCTCAATATTATGAAATTGAAATATTACATCTTAACTATTGGGCATGATCGAGTGCCAAGTGGCATGATGTGATAGGATTGCATTATCACAAGGCTTAGAAAATAACATAAGCCTCAAAATACCATAACTAGATGCAACATGGCATGTTCTGATTGAGTCATGGGGTCATAAATTTTTTAACTTCTTCATAAGCTAGAATGATATGACTAGGTGACAAGTGGAAAACTCCCATTAGGTTGTGTTGTCACTCATTTTTTTAAAGGCAAAAATATATGTGATAAAGTCTAGAACTTATGTGACTGAGTCATCAATGCATGCGATATTGTCACATGTCATTTGAAGCTGAGATATATCGAGGTTCTTCCCAAATAAAAAGGTGTGAAAGTTATAAATCCTCAAGATGAAAATAAGAGCAACAACCCTAAAGTTGTAAACCTTGAGCATGAAATCAAACTTAGGATTTAGTCTAAAACATAAGATTAAGGTATACCATAGTCCCAAACGTGAATTTTGTCATAATTAAAGCTAGATTCTGATTTGAAAAATCTTGATTAAGCAACCTTGGTCGAGTTCCAAGGATCATACCTTGGATTTTTAAACGTAACCCCTTGTAAAATCATCTCTAAACAAGCTATATTATTAGAAATTGTAGTGAATTAGACATCACTAAAATATTCAAAAACACCTTGAACCTTGAACAAAATGGAGAATCAGTGTTCAAAAAAGTCTTAAAATAATCAATTCACATTAATGAATAGAAATTACATTTCCACTGAAGGTGTTTTATTTATTATTTTTTAATATCTCTGCACATTCACTCATAGAGGCATAACTCGACTCTCCCACAGATGCCATGGTTATATCAAATCCCTTGTAATGACCTTTGAAATTAACATGGAAGGTATTAAAAGGCCCTTCATGGTATCTCCCAAGAAATACATTGAAATAAAATTCCAATCATGTTCATGTTTAAGATATCTACTAGGGGACCCCTTGAAGGTACTACAAGGCCTTTCCAGGTATTCCTAGGGAGATACCTTGAAATAAAATTCCAATTGTGTGCATGTTCAAGGTACGTACTAGGAGAACCCTTGAAGGTACTATAAGACCGTTGAAGGTATCTCCTAGAAGATACCTTGTAGGGCATTATAGTACCTTCAAGGGTACCTTAATGGTATCTCCTAGAATACCCTTAGAGGTATTATAAGGCCCTTTAAGGTATCTCCTAAGAGATACTTTGAAATAAAATTCCAATCATGTGCATGTTCAAAGTATCTACTAGGAGACCCATTGAAGGTACTACAAGACCTTTCAAGCTATCTCCCAGGAGATACCTTGAATGGCCTTGTATTACCTTCAAGGGTACCCTAATGCATGTTTGAAAGGTATCTCCTAGGAGATACTTTATATCTTTCAAACATGCATTAAGGTACACTCAAAAGGTACTACAAATTCCTTCAAGGTATCTCCTCAGAGATGCCTTAATAGAAAATTCTAATCATGTGCATGTTTAAGGAATGTTATCAGAGTTTCCTAGAATTTCTCTAGAACATGTTAATTATAGAGATAGCTTGTGCAACAGTAAGGGGAAAAGAATCAGAATAGAATGGGTGAATTTACATAATCTTAAATTTTATACACAATAAATATAAAGATAAATTAACATGATGTTAACAATTATATAACATAAACAACATAATACAAGATAGAACAAGCTAAAATAAAATAATACTGCGCACTAGGCATACATAAAAAAATCTTAGGAAAACCATAATAGAACTGGTCTATCAATTTATATCACACATCTGAACCATATTCCTATATATATTTTTTACATAGCTCTATTTTTTCACATTCTAGCCTTCTGGAATATAGAAATAAAGACTCTTGGCATTCTTATATCTATCACTTGGCTAACAAGGCCAAAGACATCCAAAATATCATATAAATGACAAAATGATACCCTATGCACATGTGTCCATCAATTATACTCTTGTAATTTTAGGAGGCCCTATTCCATTTCCAACACTTCCCTGGACTTAAACTATTGTTTCATCCTGAGACAAACTCTAAACTTTGATCATGGCTAAAGCTAGAAAATATTAGCCTTTCACAAAAGTGGTAATAATCACTCCAAGTGCCATTTACCAATATTAACACTTTATGTACTACTTAGCCACCCTTTTTGGTTTTTCATAGACTAGATTAACTAGGTGGCCATCTTGGTTAAGGGTTTTCAACCAACCTGACCCCACTCCTAATGCTTATGAATATGTTACAATATAGATTTTTTTTGTTAAATTACAAAACTTAAACTACACATTTACCTACTATGGAGGTGGTGCTGAAGGTTGGCCAAGTGGATGTGTAGGTTGTGGCTGCTTAGACTACACCTTTGTGTCCAACTTTCTCTTTTACAAAATTATTTAAAGCTCCTATGGTATAATGAACTTAGGTTCTTCTATGATATACACAATTGTTGGTTTAACTTGCTAGAGTTATGCTTGAGCATCTTTCAATTATCGAGTACTTCTTACACCATGGTAAGCAAAACACGTAGTGGAATCTAAATAACCATCAAATTTTGTGTATCTTCTTCTATGATGATAAGGAAGGTTTTGGCATTTGACAACTTAAGTTGGATATATAACATAATATCACCCAACCTATTTGTAGTCCTTTAGCCTTGAATAACCATAAATGTGTTGCACATTATCTCATTCTACTAGACCTAGAGTTTCTTCATCACAGTATCCCTAGTGTCTAACAACTATTGAAATGCATTGATCAATGTTTTTGCAGTAGCCATTTGATCACTCATTACAACTTTAGCTTTATCTGTTGTTGTGAACTCTAGTTTTGTTGTAGCCAAGGATTTATCATGGTGTTACCTCCAATTAAGCATTCCTTGGGCTATCTATTTAACCTAATACACAATAATATCTAAGTCATGTATATATCCCTCTAGTAATTCACAAATGGCTTCCATTTTAGCATGAATAGCCTGCCCTTGGGTATGTAGTGTGAGTAGTTTTTATGCACTCACCCAATCCTTTGTTACTTGAGTCAACAATGTAGTGAGTTATTTATCCTCAAACATTATTTGATCACCAAGGACTTACATAACTAGAGTACTACAAGAAGAATTGATGAGCTGCCTAGCCTTATAAATTTTATTGTTTACTTCCACTTTCTCCTTGTATAGCTAAAAAACATTACGTTTCAAGTTTGAAGCCTTTTGTGTAATGGATTCTTGGAATGCAACTATTATTTCAATTTGTTTGGATAATGGTAGTTGTAAAACATCCAAAGATATCTCCATGAAATTGGGATCAAGCACATTGGATGTGGTTATAACTATAATAGGAGCTGGCATAAATTAAGCCAATGGAAGCAAGAAAGTGGTGCAACGAGATGATGTGGTAGGGACATCCCATAACCATTAGGTAGAGGGATAATATTTTGACAGTAAAGTTTCCTTTAGTGCACCTGGTAGGGTCACATACTTATGGGATGTTACATATTTTGCTTTTGCCTTTTACTTAGCTTCCTTTTCTTTCATAATTTATGCCTCAGCTTCATCTTAAGCCTTGGTTATACCCTCAATGTGAATTTAGACTACCTCTTCAAACTTGATTCTATCCACAATTTTGGCCTTGGCATATACCTCAGCCTTAGCTTTGTCATCAACCTCTGCTTTAGCTTTGGCACTAGCCTCAACTTTTCCTTGGTAGCTTATGTGTCTGCTTCACACTTGGCTTCTTCCTCCTTCTGGCACTATTCTTTGGCATATTTCTCTCATACCTATTATTTTGTTTCCTTTTATTACATAGTTTGTGCCTCTTGATCCTTACATTCTACCTCTTCCTGCTCACTTCTCTTAGCTTTCACTTTTTTGGATTTTTTCTATTGAGCCTTTACTTATTTAGCTTGTCTCTGCATAACCTCCACTTCTTTTGCTCTCTTCCTTTTGGCCTCTACTTCCTCAACTTTTTTTTATCTTGACCTAATCTTCTTCAACTTTATTTTTCTTGACCTTAACTTATTAAGACTTATTTTATTGTTATTCCTCCTTGAAATGTTATCTGTCTTGTTCCTATTGCATAGCTTCCTATTGTGGATGTTGAGATTCCTATGTAGTTGCTCGTTTCATGGCCTCTTTGTTCTTTATGTTCTTCTCTACTTTTATTTGTTTCCTCTCTTATTTCTTTGTAGCCTCCTCCTTAGGATATGGGGTATCATGTCTAACTTCCATTTCTTCTACTAGATTTGGCACAATGGTATTTAGGGGTCCCTCCATTAAATCTACATTGTATGTTTCCATATTAGATTATGAGTGCTCTAAATATTCAGATTCCATAACCACACCTCTACACACAAAAATATTTCTAGACTCGACCAAAGGGATAAGTGTATCATTATGTCTCTTCGTGACCCTAGACTTCACCCAATGGGCACTGATTATTATGTTGGCTCTCTTTAACATACCATATGTTCTATTATAGTGGTTTAATTCTTTCATAATGATGTGTACATTGTTTATGAAATAGTGGACATAATAGGCTCCCTTGTTCTAGTGGTTCTACATTCTACGTAGATGATGAACTAGTTACGGGATCTGTTTGGAAATTTTCTACCTCAAGTTTGCATCAAGTTTCTTCTTGACCTATAGTATCCACAATAAGAGGGAGGGGGTAGTGTAATGTCGACCCAAAGGTCTTTGTTTACCTTATTCTACACTTGGAAAGTGCACACTACTTTCTAGAAAAATAATTCCTTCTCCTCTTCCTTATCATAGACCTCTTGGTCGATGTCTTTAATCATGGATTGAATAACTTTAATCATGGATTGAATAACTTCTTGTTCATCAACCCCCAACTTTGAGAGATCACACTCATAATATATCCTTGGCACATGTGGATTATCAAACCAAGACTTGGTTTATATTGATCTCTTTCTAACTGGTGGTGGTGAGGCTCTATACACAAGTCACTTTTGTTTGCCTTTTTCTTGTTATGGGGGAGCTATAGACTATTGTGGCGAGGCCTATAGTTGTGAATTTGGTTGTGGTTGTGTTTGATTTCACTTGAGTTGTTGTTCACCTATAGGGATGGTTTTAATAGGTTATACTAACCTAGTAACTAGGTATCTCTACCTACATACTTTGTCTTATGTTTCAACCATTATGATGAAAATGGCATTAGAGTCATAGTTGGCATGGCCAATTCATGCACCTTGATTTGAATACCATTGTACAACTTAGTTATCGATGCATGTTGCCTGAAATATTACATGACATCTTATGGAATTTAAGGGAGTGACCTGATCAAATTTAGAGCCTCAAGCCACAATGTGTTAAACCACCACAATTGCTCATAATATTTCCATGTCTTAGTCTAAGTGCTACCTACGAGGGCAGTAGCAAGCCAAAAGTCTCTATTAACATTAACTTGGCCTAGGGGGACTTCTATTGGGTGAATCATAATAATAAAACTAATAATTGATATTGGAAATTTTGCGAGCTACTTGAAAATACCTTGTTGATATTAGTGATAAGCTCATGTGTGAGAAACTTGGCCCAATTAAAGTTCTCATTCACATGTATCATGGTATACATAATGTCAATTACTCTTTTTATTACTTGCTTGGCCTATGTTGTTGTCTACTAGAACCTCTTTGTTATAAACTCTACCAAAATGTGCACTGCAATGTCCTTAATAGAGTTAATTGGGGTTCCTCTACTTGCCCTAGTGGTAAAATTCTCCTGAATAACTAAATGAATTGGGAGTGCAATGGACTTGTATGGCAATAAGGATTTTTCATGTTTTGGGAAGCATATAGCTCTTTCCATGGTCTGTGTATTGATCTAGATAGTGATATCTTGGGACAAATGAATATCCCTTGGTTGTATATGCTTAACAAGGTATGCATGACCTCATCTAATTTCTTGAATGTAAGTAACTTGATTAGCCTCTTTGCATCGAAACCCAAAAGTGGATTTTGAAGTGTAAGAGCTCATGCTTGTGCACCTAGTTGTGTTGTTGGGGAAAAGAGAGTAACTTCAACCATTTCTAGAAATTCAAAGGGATCTGGGTCATTCTATTTGGTTTATTGAAGATCTAGTCAAATCCCTATTTCTTCCTTCCGCACATCTATGAGTGGGATTAATAATTGGCTCCATTCCATGACTATACTTGTAATATGCACTGTTCAATTGTTTTGTTCTACCAAAATCTGGGTCTCGAGAGTAAATTGTAGAATACTCTTATTCACCAAAGTCTTTAATGTTTTGGCATTGCTCATCCCCATCATTTTATAGTTTTTGGTGCCCAATTCTCTCTTTCCAACCTCTTTAAATGCATTGACTGCCTACGCACTAGTGTTCTTCCTCATCTTTAATATTTTGGCTTTGATAGTGACCTTTTTATCTCTTAAATTTTTAATTTACCCTATATCATGTGTTTGATGTGACCCTATGTCACTTCATCTATCCACTCTATTTAATGAATCCAGTTGTCACATCATAACTCGATCTGAAGCCAGCTATCACTAAATTATGCATTCAATATTTGTAAAAAATCAATGTTTCAAATTGGTTTATAGAGATGAGATCAAACCCTAAATAAAATGGAGAATTGGTGTTCGAATAAGTCTTAAGATAACCAATTCACCATCAATGAATATAAATTGTATTTTTATTGAAGGTGTTTTGTTTATTATTTCTAAATATCTTTGCACATTCACGCATATAGCCATACTTTAATTGTCCCCTACACACCATAGTTATATCAAATCCATTTCAATAACCTTTTCAATCAACATTGAGGGTATTATAAGGCCCTTCAAGGTATCCCCTAGGAGATAGCTCAAAAGAAAATTCTAAACATGTGTATGATCAAGGTATCTACTAGGAGAACTCATTAAGGTGCTACAAGACCCATCAAGGTATCTCTTAGAAGATACCTTGAAGGAAATTATATTACCTTAAAAGGTACCTTGAAAGTATATCCT
The DNA here is from genome assembly GCA_037957365.1 of Torreya grandis. NCBI lineage: Eukaryota > Viridiplantae > Streptophyta > Pinopsida > Cupressales > Taxaceae > Torreya > Torreya grandis. Next base: position 3,890,367 of record JARHVA010000714.1, on the reverse strand, counting down.
AGGATATATATTTCAAACATGCATAAGGTTACCCTTCAAGGTATTACAAGGCCATTCAAAGTATCTCCTAGGAGATACCTTGAAAGAAAATTCCAATCATGTACATGTTCAAAGTATCTACTAGGAGACCCCTTAAAGGTACTACAAGTACCCTCGAGGCATCTCCTAAGAGATACCTTGAAAGAAAATTCCAATCGTATGCATGTTCAATGTATCTACTAAGAGAACCCTTGAAGTGAATTGTAGTACCTTCAAGGGTACCTTGAAGGTATATCTTAGGTGATACTTTTAAAACATGCACAAGGGTACCCTTGAAGGTATTACAATGCACTTCAAATAATTTCCCAAATTCTAAATTATCTTAACAATATATTATTCCATAAACAACCACTAAGATCTATCAACTAGAATTACTATGACAGCTTCTTCATTAACAGAACTTAAGTAACTCACAATAGAACATTTAAAACTACTATTGCATATATCAAACATCTAAGATACCATATCAATGATAAGAAATGGAAGATACCACCATACAACATAAATTTGCAGAACAACCTAAAGGATTTTTTATTTGTATTTGATGTCAAATTTTCTCCTCTCTAATTAAAGAGGATGATATACTCTTTATAGGCTTGGGAGAGGTCTAGCCTCATCTCTCAAGTAAAGTTGAAGTAACACTCAACATCTCTTTTGAGACAAAAAAAGTTACAACAATAAATATTCCCAACTAAGGCTTGTAGTTATCAGAGGGGTTATATATCATGTGGCAGTTGTAAATGGTTGCACTTGTGCACTGGCAATTATTGTAGTTATTACAGTTATAAATGAAATCATTGTCACTATAGCTAAAATTATTCTCAAATTATGGGCTATCGTTAAGGGGAGTGTTACAACTAGAGTATGAGTCATAGTTGGAACAACAGTTGTAATTACAATTACCGGTGGGGTGGCCATGGATGTCATCGCTTGCTTGCTGACCTAAATTTGGAGGTAGAGAGTATGGCTAGCCTAGAAGTCAATTTCCACTATCTCAAAGTCCATAAGGCATATTTTGAAGAGTTGAGAAAGCTTATCCATCAACTTTATGTGTATCTTTAGAGATGTCCCATGCTCTACGTAAATATTTTTTGTACTAAGAACCCTACTTCTAGTAAAACTTGCTAGTTATTGCACTTCATCGACTGTTTTATAGATAGTGCCCTCAACCTATGCTCTAAAACTATTGGTAGCTGTGTAGAGAAGGTCTTCAAAAATGTATCCATGTAATAAATATATTTTTGAAGTGACTACATTATTTATCATTATTTCTCCCAAAATAGCCATTCATGTCTTGGTGCCATTCAAGCAAGGTGTCTCTCCTAATAGTTATGTAGTTCTGCACCCAAGCAGCATCAAGGGCTGATATAAGGTTCAAATGGGCATAAGTTTTATTCCTAGATATTTTACTCAAAAAATGTAGTTTAGCATCCATTTTTTTCATCTTCTCTACTTTTGGATACACATCTCCCCAACGGTGTTGTGATTCCCCATTTACAACTCTGATTAATTAGATGATATTTTATAGCTTTTGGACCACCCCCTATACATTAGCAATGATGTCCAATGGGGTTTGTATGGTGGTTTTTCCTTGTAATTATTTGATGGCTTTATCATATCCTTTGAAAATTTGCTTGATCACCCCCTATAAAATCCATAAAGGTATAGTGATCCTCCTGGGGTAGAGAGCTCACATTAGAGGGATGTACTTTCCTCCTTTTAGAAAGAGATATCTTCCCTTTGTTCCAATTTCACCTCTTGCCCTTCTAATATGAGGGTCTTCCTTTTTACCCTTCTCATGGTTTTCATCTCTTTGTCAAAATAGAACTTGACCATCAGTTGATCAATGACTGCCAAGTTTCCCCTATCCTCTTCTAGATATTGCATCATTTATAGCCATTCTGGTATATTCAAGATTATTAACTACTCAGTGGGCTTTGTAGGCTCTACTAGAGTGGATAATTGAGGTTTTCCTAGAGGGAGAATGGGATTAGGGGAATAGGGTCCTATTTATGGGAAAGGTAGGATTGCCTTCCTCCAACTAATGACCTTTTTAGGTGGCATTGTATCCCAAAAGCAGTTTGCTCCTTTCTAGCTCCTTTGGGTGGTCACCATAGAATTATAGGTTTGATTATGTTAGGTTATTGGCATCACCATTTAGGTGGATGGTTGAGATGGGGCAATAAGTGAAGTGAAAATGGAGGCAGAGACTAGGCTCTCAAATGGGACTCATTTTTGTTATTGGGGAGGGTTAGTCGTGCAGAAGTAGAAGTATGTAGAGGGAGTACTAATTAAATTTTGTAAGTAATCAATGGATGAGGAAAATTTGAGCCCAATTGCAGTGATGGTATGTGAATTAGGGAGTAGACTAACCTGAATCTCATTCAAAGAATATAAAGAATGAGAGGGAGCTATAATACTGGTTGTCACTACAGTAGAAATTATAGAAGTTTGAGGATAAATAATAGTGGGATGAGGTACTTACATGTTGCATAGAAGTAACTAGGGGAACTATTACAATATTTATCATTATTATCTTCATATATGAAGGACCCAGAGACACTCTCATTGATTATCCACTTGTGGAAGCTAGGGGTCTTGAATTTATTTCATCCTCTGTATCTCCCTCTTCTAGAAGTATCTCGATGGAAACTAAACTAGTCCCCAAAATCTCTATATCCCCTAATTGGGCCTCTTATTCTTCAATCCATTTGTCTTTAGGATCACTCTTAGTTGTCTCATTGATAGATAATAAGAGTGACATCTCAGATTCACCTTCCCATTCTCCTTCATCTAAGGGCAATTTCTTCATTTCCTCATCACTATACAATACCTCTATGGGTTCTATTATTCTATAATCCTTCCTTTCCTTCAAGCATCCCCTTGATCCCTCATTAGGTTCCTCTTGGATAGGTGTACCCTATGGTGAGGTTAGAGGAGTCCTGGGTTTCCTTTTGTATATAATAGGCTTCATGGTGGGGGTGGAAGTTTGTGTGGAGGGAAGTGGAGTAGAAAATGATAAAACCAATGTGATATTGGGTGGAGATGAGGGGAGAGTGGATGGATGTAAACTAGTAGTTGAAGTGAGGAAGGAAGGAAGAGGAAATTTTTGCACTATGGTGAGTGGAGGAAAGGGCAACATAAATAAGGCTCCAGCAGTCCCCATAGTGGTGGATGTTACATGAATTGGAGATGAAAGTGGAAGAGAATAATTGACTGAGGATAGGAAAGAAGGAAGACAAACTTCCTGAATTGTGGTGAGTAGAGGAAAAAAAATCATAAGGAAAAATCCACCACTACCCATGGCATTTATGGTGTCGTGTGTTATAGAGGGTGAAAAAAGGATAATTACCACTGCATTAGTTACTATGATGGAAATATAGGGTGGTGAGGCATGAAGAGATGCCTAAGGGGGTACCTTCTCTTGTGTTCTCATTTGTGAAAGGGCCCCCTTGGGAGGCTCCAAAACCCAGTACTCTTTTTTAATATTCTTGGCCTATTTTTTGGTGGTTTTAGTATTATATTGTAAGTGCCTGGACACCACCATTGACATGGTGACCTTCTTCATCCTAGTATGGACCTTTGAATCATTTAGGAAATTCATAAGCACCCATCATGCCAAGTGTGGATTTGTTTGTAGTCAATCTTTACCCTTCCTTTGAGTCTCTTTAGGTGTTTCCTTGCATTTTCCCTAGGGTCCCATTCTCTAAAGGGTGTCCACTTGAAATCATACTGGGTTTGAATTTTTCCCACAAACTTAAAGTGTTTAGATTTGATGTATTGAATCCTACCAATACTAAGGGGGGTTAGGTGTATAGCTCCTTGCCTCTTATTTCTTAGCTCAACATCCAAGGAGTCAACCAATTGGGCAACAATTTCTTATTTTTCAAATTTGTTTGAGACCAACCTGGGTAAATACATAGGGTAGGCTCTGGTGCCCTCTATCATAATTATGGTGTAATCTGGATAGAGTCAATAATCCCCCATCTTACCTATTCTCTTCTTGGTTTGATCTGAGAGCTTGGGCATATCTTTACCATAGATGACCTAGTATACCATTGTGTAGAAAGTCTCAATAATCTCGATCATTTTCCTCCTAAATCTATGAATGTGGAGGATGTTTAACCTTTCACATATCATGCTCTTAGGGTACTCTTTGAAAGGCTCCCAAGGTTCATCAAAAGATGCATATATGGTTTCGGTTATACCATCCATCATGTAGGACATCATATAAAAGTTACAATCTAGGGTGTTGTTCAGATTGGTTATTATGTTGATGATGTTGGATCTAATGATGTAAACTATAGAAATTATCCTTTTGGAGGTGAGAATAATATTGAATAGGGGAATCCACACTTCATTGACATAAATCATTCTAGGGAAATCATAGATTTTGTTTAACAGGGCCATGGCAATTCTAACTCCAAGTTGGAAAGTGGCTATGGGGATAGCAAAAATAAGGCTTATGATTGAAAAATTATTGGGGTCATGGGCCCATTCTTGTAGCTTGGTATCTACATTTTTTGCATGTATCCAGGTATTCACTAGGGTTTGGTAGTATGTTATCTTAGGGGTAGGTAGCATGTAGTACCTTTCAAATGCTTTACCACTAATATGGGCTATTAGTGTGTTGTTTTAGCAAAAGTGCAAGATTTTGCCGAAACTTTTACCATTTGTAAATAAATCAAATAATAAGTCAATGTAGTGCATTACCTCAAGTTTACCTATGGCATTATGCAAACCCACTGTCTTGATTGCCAATAGGTCATCCAGGTACCTCTGTGAGAATGTAAAGAGTTGGTCCTATGGAAAACAAAGTTTGGCCTTGTCAACTTATTCCCAAATAGAAGAGAAGTGCTTGAATTCATGTTTGAGGGTAGCTTCATCAAATTTTATGTCAGTATATTCTATTGGTCCTGTAATTGAATACACAAATGAAGGAGGTGAACTTTGAGATGAAGCAGCCATGGTTATGTAGCTGTGAAAATTATGGTTTATGAGGGTTCAAACTTGGGCTTGTAATTTATTAGTTAGATGAAAATATGAGTGTAATTGGATCTACAAATTGAATATATTGCCTTTAGATTCACTGGATTCACCTAATTAAATGTAAAGCTATTCAATTCATGTGAATTAATGGTGTCAACAGATTTGGCTCCTCACTTTTATTTTTATATTTGAATTTCACCTGACTCACAAGATAGTGACACTTTATTCACCGCAAACTCATAGGATGGTACCACTTTGCATTATCGTGCTGAGTCACTTATCTGAGAGATTTTGTATAATGCCTTTCGGTGAGTTAGTCTCTAATTGATTGATATGATGACATTTAACATGATATCACTTACATGATTGCCTAATGATTTCATACATTAAATTCAATATGTCAGTCTTTGAGTAAATAGGATGGAGATACTTGGCATATTCTTAAAAAGTCACTCACCTGATGAACTTAAATTTTTTTTTGAGTGTTGAAATGTCATGGGTTCGCGGGTGCATGCCACATGTCCTTGATTATTGAAAAATGAAGTCTTAAGCTTAATGTCGTGGGTACCCTTGAAGCTATTACAAGACCCTTCAAGGTATCACCCAATATTACCTTCAAAAAGATCTTGAAGGGCCTTGTAATACCTTCAAGGGTACCCTTATGCACATTTAAAAGGTATCTCCTAGGAAATAGGTTCAAACTCTTAGATTCACCATAAAGGTTTAAATCACATACAAGGTCCCAAAATATAAGTTGCTAGTCATTTTCCATAATTTTGCTCAAAACCCCTATTAATCAATATCATTTTGTATACTAATAAAATACATGGTTGAATGTTGACTTAATTAGCTATTTTTTTCTACGTGGCTTTTTTGCTCTTATGCATGTTTAAAAGGTATCTCCTAGGACTCCTAGGAGATACCTTCACAGTAGGATGAAACACGGATTGAAGTATGAATTATATGATATTAAAAGCTATTATTCTTTTGGATTGAAATAAACTGTATTGTTGAAAAAAGAGTTATACATTACCTTTTTAACATTTTTAGGTTTTAACATATCTCCATGCTTATGTTATGGTATAAATAGAGCTTTGTCTCCTACATATAGGTATAAATTGGATTGATTTTATAAATAACTTGATTAACAACTCTTCTCGTTACTTTTCCATATGTCTGGGCTAAAAAATCATGCGTCAATGGATTTCCAATGTGGAGACTATGTTTCTCTAATAAATAATGGTAAGGTCATTGGTGAAGGAAGAATACACAAAGTTCCAGTCCAGATGCTGACTTTCTATAATCCATAAATCTCACTTCCACATGCCACAATGAGGAAATGCCTATTGAATGTGTAAGTGTTAATATGACTAATTCTTTTGATCTGACTCTACCACTTATATTTCCTACAAATTTTATGGATAAATTAGGGGATTCAGTTGATAGTTTTACTATATGGATCATAAGAATGATGCAACATGTCACAGACAAATTTTCTATAGAGAATGACATGGAAGAAAGACAAAATAATTTCATTTGAGTTCTACATATACAACCATTGCAACAAGAAAACCCTGGCTTGGATTCATTGGTTTGATATATCGATGATCCTACCACATTTCATATCCTAAGAAATAATTTTATTAGATAAAGGGTACATTTGTTGCACAAATTTACAATTCTTGCAAATGGTGAAAATTTGCTTTTGGTTATGCTGAATTTGCACAACCAGGGGAGATTTTTGGTTGCATTCCTATCCCAATGTGAGAAAATGAATTTAGAATTTACATAAGGCACGTTCTAACATTGTGAGATTTGCAATATAGAGGTAACTTAAACATCTATCATTAGATGGCCTTCCAACAAGATAGTGGGCATTGAATGTAGAGCAATCAATTTACCATACATGACACCAAAGGAGAAATTAATTAAAAACATTTGGGAATTAATGGATTTTGAAGTCATTCCTTGTATGATGTTCCTAGCATAAAGATATCCAAAAATATTAACTTGTGCCTACAACTACTCGGGCTGAAAAATAAATTAGCCAAACACTTCACTCAACTAAGTGAAATTTGATGAAATCATAGATAGTGAGATTATAATAGTGTATGTAGATAAATGTTGTACCAAAAAATGTGTTCAGTCAAGATTGTCATTTGAGATGTTAAAATTTGCAAGGATAAATTTGTTTTGATTCCACCATAATAGATAGGAGGCAACATGTCTTGGATGCCCTTTATGTCGATTTATTTAAGAAAAATAAAAACAAAACTACAATTTTTTTTTAGGGTACATAAATCTATTTGGAAGCTTGGATTAAAATATATGGATTGAAGAGAAGTAGATTTTTTGACATTCAAAATTGTCAAAAAAATGGGGAATGAAATGCATTTCATACATGGATGTTTTGACAAAAGCCACAAAAGAAGATAGTGGTAGCTAAAGATTTGTTGGTCCAATTGGTGGATGATTTTTTAGATGTTTCTCCACAACTAACATGTTGTAGATATAGATGGCTCACAATAAAATATTTGACATCTTCCATCATCTTTCACTCAAGAATTTATGAGGTGACACACCAATGCACAACTAGTAGATATGGAATATGAAGCAATATCCCAACCAAAATTTAATAACATGTGAAGAACTAATTTTCATGATGTGACCATTGCCAAGTTTGATGACTTCACCAGGTGAAAAATATGCATCTTGTTGACTAAACAAAAATAATCTAGGTCCCTCTCTAGAGATTAGGAAGATCGTATTGATCAAGAATTTGTGATACACTCAAATCAGATACTTTCTGAAATATAAATGTATTACACACATAAATGAATGTCAGAGTAATACTCTGAATAATGCCTCAATGCCATTCATGACAAGGTGGAATGTCAAAAGACATTTATGCTAAGGATAGTGATAAAAATCAAAGTAGTCACCAACAGAATAGTAGAGTTGTCAATGGCAAGGATTATAACACATGGTCATGGTGCAGGTGGATATGGGCATTTTTTTTACCGTATGTTCTTGGAGGGTCTAACTTTACTATCATCTCATTAAACAAGAGATTCAAAGATATGGAAACAAATATACCAAATACTTATGGATCTTTACTATATAAACCTAAATCTTCAAAATATCCATTGTATGATACACTTTTATCTAATAACTACTACCTTGAATGCAATAAATACATAGAAGAAGCATAATCAATCAGTGCTTTCAAAAAACTTCCTTCCAAGCTATACCTTAAATTAGATAACTATTGTGGGGAAAATAAGAGTAGGTACTTCCTTCCATCCATAATTATATTTTAAAAATGTCAAACCTTATATGGAACTAATATTACATTTACAAATTCATAAAATCCTATTTTTTTTGTATAGGTTTGTGTTGTAATATTTATCTCTCCTTATTTACAAAGGTGTTTTCCTCAATGTAGAGGTTGGATTTCTCCCTATAGGACATACCCATGAGGACATTGATGACACATTTGGAAACCTATCTGAATGTATAAAGAGGAAAGATTTATGGAGTGTGGCAGAGATAATGGATAGTTATAGGACATGTGAAAATACAAGAAACTTCATGCCATATTTGATTGAAGAAGTAGTAGATTTCAAAGACTATGTTAATAGTTACCAACTGAAGGGAAGAAACAAAATAGTAGGCTTGAAAAAAGATTAATGCTTTCTTCTATGCATGGAGCAAGATTAGCCCATTATGCGTTGCAAAAAATCTATAAGAGATAGAAATTGGTTCCCCCTGATTACATTATGGGGAACAAAAGAAAATGGTGAGCCAAATGTTCTATAAGGTAATCCAAAAAATATTTTTTTTTCAAATACTTAAAAATTAGAGAAAAGTTGTAAGATTCTATTGTTGCAAAAGTCTCAAATAAAAGTAAAAAAAAGAGAGAAAAATAAATAAATATAACTTGATTAAGTATGTACAACAATTCAATTAATTTGGTTTGACCAAAAATAGTACGTGAAATGATCTAGCATATTACTTCCAAAACATCCATGACATAATGAAAGAATACATGTTCCCTTCTAAAGTTGAATGTACAGGAGATTTTTGGCCTAGAAATCACCACGATGTACCCTTGCATAAAGATCTACACAAAATGGTTCATGATAGGACCCTTGATTTTAGAGTGGCCTCTACAGATACATATGTTGGTCCAAAAATCAAAAGAACAAAAAATTCATTTGATCCAACTCAAGATGTGCAAAATGAATATATGTTATTTGTTAGACTTGACGATTATACAGGAGTGAACTACACAATATGGGTTGCTAGATCTGAAAGCAATATTGAGATGTTGCAAATAAATGGAAATATAAAATGAAAGGTCAAAATAACTTGGTTCATCCCAGTTCATGGAGGGGAAAAAGATGCAGAAGAAGCATAAATTTATTCAAGCTATTTGGACAAAAATGGAAGCCAAACCCAACTAACACATCTTTACCATCCATACCCATAGATAATATCATATACACTTGAAAACCAAATAAAAATTGGAGAGGTCATACACTTGTTCTCACTGATTTTTTGAAAGGCATTGTAACAGACTATTTGAATGCATTATCCCACTAGGAACTTTCAAAAATAATGATAAAGGATTGGGAACTATTGATTAGTTCCCATTGGAACTATTTTTTTCTTTCGTGACATTGGCAAATTTGAAATGGTGTTTCCTTAATTTTGAATATGAATGGTATTTTTCAAAATTTATTCCATTTTTTGGAAATATATAATGTTTTACTGTTTTATTTATTTATATTTATTTCTAGTGGCACTTTGCATTTTAGGTCTTAGAAAATACACTTTGGCATTTGCATTTTATATTTTATACTGTGATAATTTAGTATTTTGGTAACTATATATCTATTTGATGGAATTTGACTATTAGAACACGCACTTCACATTTTTGTGTTTCAAAATGGTCTTCGGCTTTTATGTATTCCAAATAGCAAGATCACATTTTGTAAATCACAAAAACCTCTTCAACTTTTTGATTTTTAAATTAAATTTCATATTTTGCATCTTTCAAAATGGTCTTTAGCAAATGGTTTTCGCAATTTACACATAAAAATTTACACTTTGAATTTTATGCATTACAAAATATACTTTGGCATTCCCATGTTTGTCAAAAGGTCTTCGAGATTTACACCTTAGAATGTCCCACTTTGGCATTTATGCATCAAGATTTGTTCTTCAGCATTTATGTGTCAAAAAATCTTTGAATTTTCAAAAATTCAAATCACACTTCAGCCAAGCACCCTAGATTATGCCACATGGCACAATCTCGGTGACTTGATTGTGCAAAAAGATGACCAGTCCAAATAAAAGTCCCAAACAACATGAACACCTGAGATTGTGACATTCATCATAATCTTGGTAACTCAACTATGTAGGGGATTATATTAATAATATAAACATCATGGAGGTGCCCAGTGCCTCAAACACCCATGATCGAGCTACTTAGCACATATTGGGGACTCTCTTAGGAACACCAAATTCAACATGGGAGAACTGGTTTCTGAATGATTGATATGTGGCATGTGAACAAATACAAGATAAACTTTGATGGTTATGGGGATGTCACTTGAAGATTAACCAAATAGTTTTAAAATCTAATCAACTACTGATATGTGGCATCCCAGTCATCTTAGGTGACTTAAATCACATATCACCTGAGCACTGAATTGATGTGTGAATTATTTTTCCTTAAGAAATAAAACTCCTAGGCTTATCATCTTTAAATGCATGATTTGTAAACTAATTTGAACAGTCGTATAAATTTGATTGAAGATATTATAAAGACCACGAGCCTTCTAACTATTTTACACATTTAGATAAATGTGATTGATTTGTAGTAAGTTCAACTACTTTTCTACAAGTCCATTTAATTATTGATAAATCTTAATTTATTTTAGTTGAGGTGAAAGAGGGGTATATTATAAATTTAAATTATTGTTCTTGATATTTTTAAATAATTTGAGCTTATTATAAAATACAAAATTTAGATAGATGTGATTTAAATACATTAGATGGAAGTGAGTTATTTATAATATGTCCAATTAAATCTTGATATAGTCCAATTTATGTTTGATAGTTTTCAAAAAAATGATTACTAATTGTTTTTTATTATTTTAAATAAGTTGAACTTATTACAAATACATTAGATAGATATGATATATTTGTAATAAGTCCAACTAATTCTTGAAAAGTTAATCACTCATTGATAAAGTCCAATTTATTTCAGATAGTTTAAAAAAAAATGATTATTAATTGTTTTTTATTATTTTAAATAATTTGGACTTATTACAAATACATTAGATATATGTGATTTATTTGTAATAAGTCCGACTAATTCTTGAGAAGTCTAATTAATTCTTGATAAATTCTAATTTATTTATGATAATTTTTAACTACAAATTATTTCTAATCATTTTAAATAATTTGGACTTATTACAAATATATTAGATAGATGCGATTTATTTGTAATAAATCCAACTTAATTTTGATATAGTCCAATTTATTTCTAATAGTTTTCAAAAATTTGGACTATTGATAAGTCCATATTATCTAAAATAGTCCTTTTTTACATAATATTAGATAATCCTAGGGATAATTTTAAGATAATTTATGTCTCATTGTGGTAGATGGATAGTTTATATAGGAAGTTGAATAGTCTTCTTAGAAGATGAAGTGAATAGTCATATATTTGGATATGAATATTGTAATATCTCTTCATTCATTTAATGCAAATAACTTTGGTTTGCACCAACTTCATGTTTCTTGTCATCCCATTATTTTTAGTCTGACATTGGTATCAAAGCTCAGGCTTTATTAATTTTCTTCCTCGTTCATTCATCCTCCTTACTATAAATTCTAATTTTAGCCGATCAAAATACATTGAAACTCATATTGCTCGAGTTTTTCTGCATTTTGGATTGCGCCTTTGGAAAACTAGGGCATTTTAGGCTGTTTGGATGGAATTTTAACAAGGAAGGAGGTGTTTTTCTTGCTAAATGCATGTATATATCTATCAAGAAGGAACGTTGATTTAAACATCAACATGGCTTTTTTACCCTATTAAGACTGCATTTTGACAACGCTTTCACTATTTTTACTGCATTTTATCTTATTTAACTATGTTCCACTTGTGAGATGTCATTTTATTTTGAATGTGAGTATGTTTTAGCTATAGTTAATTATTTCTTGATTATTTGAGGAATGTGCACTTGAAATTAGCTAAATTGGTTGTATATAAGAGGTCATTTAGCTATTACAAGACATGTAACCAACCATATTGGATTACACTTCTAAAATTTTAAAGTGTTTAAGGGCTGTTGTGTGGCATCTAACCTACATTGAAGAGCTTATTTGTGTGTTGGTTGGAGAAAAGGCATCTTTAAGAGGGAGTTTCAAACTGATTATCTTCTTATACATGAAATTCCCTTGATCATGCTTCCATAATCCACATGGAAATAACATACATGTTGAGATAAGTTCAATTTTTTAAACTTTTGTGTCTTTCCAAATATTAGCCTAATTTTTGAATGGCTAATATTCCCATAATGAAATAATATACTTTTTACTTATTTAAATAGGCTAAAATAAATCATTTTGCAAACCATAAATCAAGGTTGTTTTTCAAAATCAAGTAAATTTAAAAAAATAAAATTGTAGCATTCGATATCAATAAGGCCTATAGTTCACATTTACAGTTAATTTTTTTGTGATTGAACTACTGCACTTATAGCCTAATATAACTACAACAATAAAGTTTTTGGCATCATTCCTATAAATTATTGGGGAGAAATAAGTAAAATTTTCATTTTCCCATTCCCTTGATTACCCATTTGCGACTACTGTTAGATGTAAATCCCAAAAACAAGAATACTCTAATTATATATGGTTATTACACCCATGTATAAGGACTTATCACTAAACAAGTGTCATAAATAAAGTGAATTCTTTTCATGTACTACATAGGTGCCATGTACCGTTCTGCTCTCATGTGCTTTAACATATCTTTCACATACCATTGGGTATATATAAAAGAGAAACTTTTTCCATGTAATATTGGGTATATAGGAAGGTCAATCATATAAATAGGTTTAGTATATTGGTTTGTTAGTATATATAAAATGGAACCTATTTGGAGTGATAATGAACCATTCCATCTCCTTATACAACAAACATGCATTCAATCAAAATTATTTTTTTACACAACAATAACAAGGAAAGATACTGACTTAAAATGGTCAAGACATGTGGGGAATACACTCATTTTTAAATACTTGTGATTCAACGTATATGATGGGGATGCATAGCCTACTTAACTTAAAGAAGAAAAGGAAATGTCATCTTAAAATTAGACGAATTTAAAAGCATTGCCCTTGATGTATGCTTTAGTTGATGTCAATGTTTTTTTCCACATATAGGGGTGTAACACTCACTGGGAAGCATTTAAAATTTTGAAAGACCTTTATGATTATCACTTATAATTGGATTTCATATAATTATAGTTGAAACTGTTCAATCTTGAGTTGAAAAATGGTGTTGTCATAAGTTTGGCTTTTGAAATCTGTGTTATCAAACATGACGTTGATATTTTTGGTATAAAAATTGATATGTATATGAACACCTTGATAAAGGCTCTTCTCTAGACATACTCAACCTACTTGGAGTCCTTTCAAGCAAGCAATCTATTAAAAAATCTCACCTTTGATTAATTGGTTGAGAAGATGGCAAAAAGAGAAAAACCCTTTGGAAGAAAAACTAAGTCCACATGAGAAAGCATTTTCTATGCTAATCAAAATGGAACATAGGAAATGATATAGGCAAAGGGAAAAATAAAGGGAAAAGTGGAAAATTTGGCAAAAATAATAGTCAACATGAAGAAAATTAAAATGATAGACAATATTTGTTTTGCAAACATTGTGAAAGGAATATGACCCATGAATGCAAAACATCATGGGATAAAATTGAAGGCTCAAAAAAAAGATGGAAAGAAGAAAAACTCAAAACTAAACTCACTCAATTTTCTAGTGAATGTGTACTTCCCATCTTTGACAAAATAAATAATGCTTCAGAGAGTTCAACTTTTGTTAATGCTTGGGTTCTAGACATTGGATCCATACGACATATAACTTTATGAAGGTACTTATTTTAGGAGTTTCATAAAATAAAGTTGTGGTGAAATATATTTGGTAGATAAAATAAATTTTCAACCTCAAGGCAAAGGTTTAACTTGACTCAAGTCACAAGGGCTTCTAGACTTCATACTTAAAAATGTATTATACCTTCCTTAGTTGAAAATAAACTTGTTTTCTCTAGTGATCATTTGAAAACAAGGCCATTCGATTTTTTTGGATGATGGATAGATGAAGGTCATAAGGAAAACATAGTTGTTTGAATAGATATGAGGAAGGTAAAATACTAAAATTCAGGGGTAAACACTACATTCTAAGAACTTTTTTCATCACATTAAAGAATGAAATGAAAGCAAGTCTTTTATATCATGCCAAATTTGGGTGCACACACTATGACAACAATCACACAATTGAAAAGTGTAGTGTTTTAGGTTTTCCAACGCTACCCAAGAATATTTAAAAGTGTGAAGCTTGCATATTGGCCAAACATAAAAAGGAACCATTTCAAAATTCAAAATGGAAAATAGATAAGAAATTTTAGTTGGTTCACTTCGATTTGTGTTCTTTGTAAATTATTTATTTTGGTGATCATAAGTACTTCATTGGTTTCATTAATCACTATAGAAAAATGACTTGGATATACTTTCTGAAGAAAAGAATTAGAAACCTTTATAAAGTTTCTAACAATGGTTTAAAATTAATCCCAATCCCACATTGGGACACTTAATACTAATGATGGTGGTGAATTCACATCAAATGTGTTTGAAACCTACCTCAACCAAAAATGGAATCAAGCATCATCTCATAGTCCCTTACACTCCTCAAAAAAATGGAGAAGTTGAGTAGATAAACAGAACTGTGATGAACATGGTTTGGGTAATGTTATACTTAAAAAAGGTAAATCTACATTTCTGGGAAAAAATAACTCAAATAATAGTATATCTTTAAAATAAGTCACCATCAACAGCCCTACAAATGAAGACTCTATATGAAGTCTAGCGTAGTCATCTACCTCTAATGCAACATCTTCATATTTTTGTATCTAGATGTTATGCATTGAATCCTAAGGAGAAAAGGAATAAGTTGTAACATAGGAGTCATAAATGTATCCTTTTATGATAATCAAAGCATCAAAGTCATATAGGATATTTAATGAACAAATAAGAAATTTATTATTGTGAGAGATATTGTATTTTATAAAATTGCAAAGGACATAGAAAGCATCAATTGATAATTCAATCAATTTGAGAAATATGCCAAATTTAATATTTTAAAGGAGATTGATATGGAGATTAAAAACAATGAAGGAGGAACATGTAATAGAGAAACATTTGAATCTCTACTGACTTTTATAATTAAAAATGGCACTCCTGCAAAATAAAGTAAAAATTCATCAAAAGATGGTCTGATGTCATAAAATGGAGCTTCAAATAAATAAAATGAAACACCATTGATTTCAAAATCCACTCAAAAATATATATCAATATAGGTCAAATAGACATTGAAAGATGTCATACATGATTAGGTTTGAATAATAGGCACCTTAAGTTCACTTATAACCACACACCAATCAAATAAGTTCCTAGATGAAATTCAAGATAAGATAGAAAAGCTTACCTTAGAATACCCTCTAGAAGAATAATTTAGTGTTGGTTTTGACTCTAAAGCCACTTCCTTCAAATAAGTTAAATTTTTTGATGCATGGATAAAAATAATGAAGAGTGAGTATGATGCATTGGTCAAAAATGGAACTTGGGAATTGATTTATCCTCCAATCAGATGTAAACCTATTAGTTCTAAGAGGATATTTCAAAACAAGTACAAATCAAATGGCTCACTTGAAAAACATAAAGCAAGACTTGTTACAAAGAGATTTGCTAAAAAATAAGAAATAGACTATAATGAAACCTTTGCACTAACAAAAAAATGGACTACCATTCAAACTATGTTGGCTTTAGAAACTTACAATGGGTGTAAATTTCACCAAATAGATGTAAAATTGCATTTATGAATGGTGATCTTAAAGAAATAGTTTATATGACTCGGCCCAAAGGTTTTGCAATAGATAACCAAGATCACAAAGTGTGCAAGCTCTAAAAATCATTGCAATTTTTGAAATAACCCCCAATAGTGTGGTACAAAAAACTCATTGAGCACCTCCTAAACATGAATTTAAAACATTTTGAATTTGATTATGCAAGTCTTTTTTTCAAAACAATTGACAAAATAGTTGTATTTAAAGTGGTGTATGTGGATGAATTGCTCATCACAGTAAATAATGAGAGATACACTACAAAAATTAAAGCAGAGTTTATGAATGGCTTTGCAATGACAGATTTAGGTTACCTTCATTACTATTTGAGTATTGAAGTAATTCAAAAAATAAACTATATCTTCATCACTCAACAAAAATATATTGGTGAAATTTTGAAAAAAAATAGAATGACATATTGTAAGCCTCTCAATACACCCATGGAATAAAATTTGAAATTGATATCAGAAGATACCACATATTTGATAAGTGATACAAAATACATATAACTAATTATAAATTTGATCTATGTGACCACATATAGACCAGATATTTCTTTTGTTGTTCATGGTCTCTCTTGATTCATGAAACAACCCAAATAAATTCGTTTGGTAGTAGCAAAAAGAGTTCTTCAAGATCTAAAAGGAACATGAAATTTTGGGCTCCAATTCTTCATCACAGGGGACTTCAAACTACTCAAATATTCAAACTCTAACTATGCTAGTGATTTTAAAGATGGGAAATCTAATTTAGGGTTTTTAATGAATTTGGGAGTAATAGTTATCAGTTGGAAGTCAAATAAATAATTAGTGTCAGCAATCTCTTCAATATAATCAAAATGCATGGTAGCCATAGAGGCAATCAGATAAATTTTGTGGCTTAAAAGGGTTCTTTTAGATTTGAAGGAGCAATATTTTTTGCCAAAACTACTCATAGTTAACAACACATCTATAATTCAAATGGAAAATAATCTAGTCTATCATGATCAAACCAAACACATCAACATCGACATTATGTGAAAGACTAAAATTTTTACATTGTCCTACTGTAAAGCAACTAATTACATCTTCACAAAAGTGCTCGGAAGTGATTTTTTTTAAAAGTTTAGAGGCATGATTGGTCTCATAAAAACTCATATAAATTAAAGGGGTGTAAATTTAATTTACATAATATTAGATAATCCTAGGGATAATTGTAAGAGAACTTTTATCTCGTAGTGATAGATGGATAGTCAACAGACAAAATTAAATAGTGTTCTTGGAAGATGAAGTGAATGGTCATATATTTATCTATAATATTATAAGTATTCTTGGCTTGACATGTATGAATTCCACCAAATTCATATGTCTTTGATTCAACTTATCTTGAATGCTTGTGAATTATAGTGCTTGGTGGTTTATGTATAACACAAATTCCTTCTGCAACATATAGTGCTTCCACTTATTCAGTTTTTTCATAATAGAATAAAACTCATGATCATAAATTGAATATTTTCTCCATGATTTTTTTAATTCCTCATTAAAGTAAGTGATAAGCTTACCTTCCAGACTCATTATATCTCCAATGGTTGTTCCACTTGCATAACAAGCTACCAGTAAAACCCTTTTGAAATCAGGGATCACCAACACAAGTTGTTCTATTACATTTTTTTTCAATTTTTGGAAACCATACTCAGCTTCCATAATACTAAAAAAATAATTTGTATCACTTCTCATCGCCTCTATGATAGGTGTGCAAATATCACTGTAGTTTTTTATGAACTTTATATATAAGCTCGCTAATCTATGGAAATTTAATGCTTCAAAATCACTATTTGGTGATGCCCATTAAAGGATAACTCTCCTCTTCTCAGGATTCTATTCAATCCTTCTTTAGATATTAAAAATCCTAAGTATATAATGTTTATCTTCATGAAGATACATTTATTCAAATTTAAAAGCAACTTCTCCTCACACATTTGTTTTAACTGTGAATACCTATTAAAAATTAAAATATCATCCAAATATACAATGAAATTTTGACTATAAAAAGATTATGTGCTTCATCATCGATCACATGAATGTGACCAATGCATTAGTTAGACTAAAAGGCATAAATAATTACTCATACAAACCATCATTTGTTTTGAAAACAATATTCAATTCATCACCTTCTCTTAATTTGATTTGATGGTATCCTCTTTTCAGGTCTATCTTAGTGAAGTATTATGCTCCACTCAGGCAATCCATTAATTTATCCATACACAACAATGGAAATCTATACTTAATGGTGATCTTATTGATGGTTCTAGAATTAGTGCACATCTTCCATTCTCCTCCTTTCTTTGGCACTAGAACTATAGATATTACACATAGGCTCACACTTTCTCTAGAACCCTTTCTCAATTAGTTATTAAACTTGCTTCTTCGTCTCTTAATTATCTTATAGTGTGAAATTATATGTAGTTTTGTTAGGAAGGTTGGATCTTGGAATCAAATCCATTCTATGATTTAAGTTTCACATAGGTGGTAAACCATCCAAAATATCCTTAGATATGATATCCTAATATTTACCCAATATCTCCTCCACTTTGAATGACATTTCCTCTTTTTCCCCCATTTCATGTATAGTTTGTGTAGGCTTAGACATGAGTGCATAAAATGGGTGATCTTTCCTCACTTCTTTCAAGAATTACTTTCCCCACACTAGTATCACTCTCATATTACTCTCCACCTATATACTTTTATCCTTTAATGGATACAAAGTGAACTATTTACCATCCTTACATGAGATATAAGTATTGTATTTTAGATCATCTAAGCTTTCATGTCAAACTACCAGGGTCTACCTAACAATACATGGAAAACATCCATCATCATGATATCACACAAGTCTTAATCTTTATATGTGCCTATTTGAAAATTCACTAGGCATTGTTCATTCACCAACAATAGATGTCTCTTCAACAACCAAGACACTTTGTATGGATTTTAATGTTCAATCCTTTTTAGACCTAGTTTCTATACCATCTCACTCAAAATGAGATTATCAATAATACCACTATTAATGATTGCCTTAAACACTTTCCTCTAGATTTGTAAATAGTCTTAAAAATGCTATTTATCTACTTTAATGCATTTTCTTCTTTCTTGTGATTTGAATAATATTCTCTTCATCATGAGATCTTTGCCACACTCTAGTTCTTCTACATGATTGATCAATGTGACACTTTCCTACTCAACTTGTGCAACAAGGTTGCTAGCCTCTTTTTTTTACATAACACGATTTTTCTACACATGTAGGCACTTGAATACTTTATGCCCTACTTCTCCACATGTGAAGCATGTATTGATGAAACCTCTTCCTCATCTGCATCTACCATAGCCTCTTCTTATAAAGGACTTTATTCTTTTTAGTTCATTTTAATGATCATATGATGTACTCACTTGTCCCTCATGTATGTGTGTTTTATCTATTTTATCTTTGTGCATAATGCCTCCTCTTATGCACATAAACATACCTTTTCCCCATGCGACACTCTATTGCCTTCTAGACAATCTTTTTTTCCCTTAAATGTGCATTGATAAGCTTCCTCTTTGAATTTAAATTAATCATATTGAGTTCATCCTAAATGTAAATGTGAAATCTAGACGCACATCTTGAGAATTTTTTTGTACTATCTTCAATGTGACCAACATGATTGGTTAATCTATAGATATTTTTAGCTAGTCCTTGATGCTTATATCCTTTTGTCTTGGGTTTTTTAATTTTTTGAAAAGATTCAACTCATAGTTTACTAGTGTAGACACTAAAATTTGGTATTAGACACTTGGTGATGCCAATTTTGGCCTAACTTCACCCTACATGACTTATGTGTGCGTATATGTCTCTTATTCACCATTATATCACATCAACATGCTATTTATGTGTCTAATCCTTCCAAGTTATTGTAAATCACCTTAGGAATTATCCTAATTTACACCAAACATGTAAAATATCATATTCATACATATTCAGATCATCAAATTAATGTTCTTATCTCTTGAACAAGAATGTAAGATTTAGTTAGTACGGTCTATACATTATCAACCAAATTTAACGGTTCCATCCTTCACCCAAAAATGGTCAAATTTAGAAATCAAATCATTCCTATGGGTCAGCCAATTTTCCTAGCATTTTATTAACATGAGAAAGTACCCAAATAGATGCACATAAGTATAAATCAAGTGTAGAATTATTACTCATCTGGCAGACATTTGGGACCTATCTATCAAAATTGCCCTATTCTTCCTAAATTTAAAATTAGTCATTAGGAGTAGTCATCAACCAAGTCTAAAACACATCAAGCCAATTCAAGAGTGAAAATTTCCAAGTATCAAAATCTAGATCATTAGGTACATTCATATAGTAAAGGATCATATTGACACTAAGGGAAAGAATTACGTGTAGCTTGATTTCCCTCTTATCAGTATTGGATACACAAGCAGTTGTCAATAATCAACATGGGTGATTAGGGTTAGTTCAATCCATTACACTTCCTAAGTTTATGTAGGTTCATCCCTTCATAAATGGACCTAGGGTTTTAGATGAAGGAGATTGGTTTTTGAGTGTTGCACATCTTATCATACCTTGAGATTACACATAGAGTTTAAGTAGAACTAAGTGTGCCTACTTGTATCAAATAGATATGCATGTTGATAGACTTACAAAGAGGGTGGATGTTGATATAAGGAATGGTAGAGATGCAATATTACATTTTAAGATTAGGGAGTTTGAGACCCCATAGGTTAGGATTAGCTCCATGCTTATAACATTTACCATTGTGATTAAACGTAATGCATTGGTTATGGGAAGAAGTGATGAATCTCATGTGATGATTCCAAGGATGGTATAAAATTATATTATTTGCTATGGAAGATATACATACATAAGCTTGGTTTATATTATTTTGGACCCAAAAGTGAGGGGAAGCTAAATATAACCAAGAGGCTTTTGGTTGGTTTTATCAATCCACGACATGTGAATCTAGTTTGATTGAGGTCATCTATGGAATATCTGAGTTTATATATTAGTCAAAGGGAAGTAATTTTAATTCCTAATCCTTCATCCACAAAAATTTTATTTAGTAGAGTATTTTTTATCACAATCTTAATAAAGAGAGTTAGGTCATCGACTTGAAAAATGATTTCATTATCAATCATGTCTTATTTAGGGAATTCCATGGAGAATTTATTAGAGGAATAAGGTTGAGAAATGGTTTCAATAGTGTGGACTTACATGGGTGAAGAACCTTTGGAAGGTTGAGTAAGTGATTCAATTTCATTAGATGAGGATTCTTCTATATTTTTCAGTTGTTGTATGAGAAATTTTTAATGATATAGTGATGTTCTCATGAGTTACATTAAAGGAATTTTGAAAGGCATGGAATTAATTTCATATAGGAAATTACATTTTGATTATGGATTAGAACCATGACAACACTTATCTTGATTATTAATAGTGATGTTAGGAGGTAAGATAGTATAAGGATTAGACATACTAGGTTGAGGCTACAATAGAGAAGGCTTCTTAGGTTTTGTGATAGTATCTTTGTGAGTGGGCTTACAACGATAGTTAACCTTTATGGAATTATAAAATTAGGAGTTAGTGTAATAATGATCATAGTCAACATCAATAGCATAAACAAATTCATTTGAATGTTATGTATTGGGATCAAATGGTTGAGTTATTTTTGAGATTTTTGATTTGTAGATTTAGGATGATAAGATTAGGTCTTAGATGATTTTAGGTTTTATTTATGACATTATTTGGTGATAATGTCATGATTAAAGTTTTCCACCAAGATGGTATTTATCTCAAATTTTTGAAGTGCATGTCATGTCTCATGAGAGTGACCAATATCGACATGGAACCAACAAATCTAGTTAGGATCATACCATGGTGGTGGGGCAAAAGAATAAACATACGATTTAGATGGAGATAATAATTTATTAATTTATTTCATACTAAAGTGAGGGTGGGAGGGAAGTTTATTACCATAATCAGATGTTCTTGCTTTGATTTTGGAAGGTTTACTTTGAAAATAATTAGTATTGATGGCATTGGTTGGGGTGTGAAAAGAATCATTTTTGGTGTTCTGAGATGGTGCAAATTGAGTCATAAATAAATATTGTCTTTTTGCTTAGTCAAATGCCTCTTTTATTAGAAGCCAACAAGTGTCATCATCCGTTAGATTGCTAAAAGTGAGTCCTGCTTATTTCTGAATGTGTTTTAGAGTTCGACAGAAGCCACCATGTGTCATCTCCCGCGAGACTCTTGAAGGTTTCTAAGAGCTCTTATGAATTAGGTGGATGCTTCCATGTGTCCTCACCTATTATAGTAGAAGATGCCATGTGTCACTTGTTCTAAGCAGTGGAATGTACCACATGTCAAAGATGGAGCACCCTCAAATGCAGAGACACAGAGCCAAGGAAAGGTTTCTTTCAGACAAATTGTCTAAAGGAATTTCTTCAGACATTTTATCTAAAAGAAATAAAAGAGACAACAGTCTTCTAAAATAATCAAAGCCTGAACGCCACTTGGATGATCCTGAAGGGTAGGTACCCTTTCGTGGAGACACTCAACACTCAAAAATGGACCTTGTTCAAGACCCCAAAGGGCAAGTTCCCTTCGGGAAGGGTCAAGCCTCAAAGTGCAGTGAAAGCTGCCAAATGTCATGAGCCAAGACACAGTCTCTAACAAGTTTCAAAGTGATGGAACTTGCCACATGTCCCGTCCCAGTGCGATGGAAGCTACCAAGTGTCTACATCCACGCTTTCAGCCCCTAACAAGTTTCAAAGCTTATTCCAATAAGCTTATTTCAAAGCCACGGATGTTGCCACATGTCCTCACCTACATCACAGTGGAAAGTAGCCATAGCAAGTGAAAAATACATGAACGAATTGCTAAGGAGAATGGCAGGCCCGCAAACGTCAAATTTAGGATGACTAGCTAGTCATTAACCTTCAATAGAGGAAAGACCCGCGAACACCAAATTGGCTGCGATGAAGTGTCTATTGATCTTTATGGCTTAAAATGTGGACCCAAATACATTCAAAGATCCTAAGGCCAGGGCCAAAGGAAGAAGAGACAAAGAGAGAAATCTCAGTGGGAGTTATTCCCAGTAGGTGGAGCAGTTCGTCGAGTAGGTATTTGGGGCTTGCAAACATTGAAAGCATAGCCTGTTTGTCCCCTTTGGAGTAAAAGTAGAGTAGATAGTTACACAGATAGCAGGCGATGAAATGAGTGATTTAGGCTCAGGAGTAGACACTGGAGATGAATCAACATGCCATAGTTAAGGCAGCTGCCCTACTCCAGCATGGCCCTCCCTAAAAAAACCAAAAATGCATCCAAGGCATTATTTTGAGGAGAGAATATATTATCCTTATATTATATATGGGATTTAAGAGTGGTAACAAAGAGTTTGAAGAGATTATCATTACTCGTGTTATGGTTTGCTTTATGTGTTAATGATTTGCATTGCTTGATGAAGTCATGGTAAAATTCATTGGGTGATTGATTAGTGTTAATGAAGCTACTAAGGCTATTTTGAGGGTGCTCATTATGTTGGTATTCCTTAACTAGAGCATTGATTAATTCTTCTAGTTGTGTAATGGAATGTCTAGGAAGTTGGTTGTACCTTTCTAGCACATCACTGATAAAGGTTTTGGATAGAAGTTTGGTATTAATATAAGTATTAGTTTTAACCCATTCCTTATAAATATTTAAAAATATTTACGATGTGAGGTAGGATCAATATTTCCATCATATGTGATGGCTAGATAAATGCTTCCAATATCCATGGATATAATGAAAGGGGTTAAAGGTTCATTTTTGAATATTTTGAAGCATCTTATTGTGAATTGGTGGTTGACGAATGAGTTCCCATTGGCATCTCTAAGATGAGGAGAGATGTAATGTTGATTGGGTTGATACATGATGATTTAGGGATCTTGATTTACAACTTTTAAGATTTTATTTTACATTCGAAGGATTTGATTGCTACTATAAGCTTGCATAAGAGTCATTTGTTGAATTATTTGTGCCAGGATTTATGAAGAATCTAGAAGAGGATTAGAGGCGGGGTTGGTATTTTGATTAGAATTAGGTAGAGTAAGGTTGGAATTAGATGAAATATTCCCAACATTGCTTTTGGGAGGAAGATTTACAACATTGGTGTTAGTTGCCCCAACTATTGTAATGGATGGGGAAATTTTGTGAAGACTTTCATTCTTGTTTGGAGTATAAATGGTGTTATTTCGAAGGTACTTGATAAGATGGTGTGGATATCCTAGATATTAAATTAGGTTAATTTTAATCATGTTACATTTGATAGATTTAGGATGAAGTTGAGAGGAATTACACCATGAGGAATTTCCATCAATGGTGGATAAAGCAAGAATAAAAGAGCAACTTATATAAAATTTGAATGGGTTAAGGCACATAAGGAATATTTTGAGACAAGACATCATGATGGAGAAAAATAAAAATATGATGTGGGATAAGGTTAATCAAAGGAAATATATGGTATCGAGCAAGCCAATATAATTTTCCACTGAGTCTAGAAAATAGACTATATCAGGTTGGCTGATATAACTAGTGATTGAGTCTAAAAAATATGCCATGTTAGGAAAGATGATTGATAAAATTTAGTAAAAATATGGTGCTAGTGGCATTTGAAGAAAATAATTGTATTGGGTTGACCAATATAGTAAGGAAATAAACAAAGTTAAGTCAGTTGATATAGTATGGTTAAAAAATAATTTGTTTGTGTAGGCTGATGTAGTTGGAAAGAAGGTGGTAAAACTAAAATCTATCAGGTTGGTAAATGAAATTGAAAGAAAACTCATAAATAAATAAGATTGCTAATGTAAATGGCAAAAAGTATAGAATAGTATCGGGTTGGTTGATAAATTCTATAAAGCAAATAAATTAATAGTAAATGAGCATAATAGGAAGGTGAAACTAAGTTGAGTGTGTTTGATTTTTAGGTTCTTAAATATAATGATCTTAGGCATAAATAGTGAACAAGGCTTAAAGGACTGACTATAGAGGATTCCACCATCCCATAGTAGTAGCTAAAAGCTTCACTGAAGACATCTAGTGTCAGGCGTTGGTCAGGCCAATTGATCGATCAGAAGTCAGCCTGGTTGGTGATCCCCAGGTGGACAGGGACCGACGTTGATTCGCCTGTGTGGTTTGGACTGTGGATGTTACGGGCAGTTAGCTAATGAACCAAGTGTTTGCATGATGAGAGCCAATTTTAGACTCATAGCTGCGGATCTAATTATTGCAATTAGATGTCTAATTATTGTTTGGATGAGATCTATATAATAGACTCATGGTTGTATTGGAAACTTGTGCTAGAGAGTAAGAGAGCAATATTATAAGCTCCTTCTGTGTGTGAGGTTGGTGTGTTCCTCCTAGTGCCATAGTACCAAGGTGGGTGCTGGTTTTGGAGAGTCAACAGGATTCTTCATGGGTGTATGATCTTAGTCATTAGGTGAGCATGGCTTCTATAGGAAACATGGTAAGTAAGATCGTTGATCTGCAGGTGTATGTGTGTGCAAGGTCAAGGTTCATAGGTGTGCAGAACCAGGTTGATTTGCAGGTGTGCAAGATCAGATAGGACAGCAACACAACAGGGAGCAGAATCAGGTAGGATCTACTTGGAGTACAGGTGTGTACTCAAATAGGAAGGCAAGGGAGTTCCTTCCATAAGTATGGTCTTTTGATGTAGGTTATTGCAGGTTCATGGGAGATCTACTTGAAGTACCTTGAGTACTTGTGGAGTGCGTGGAGCACTTGTGGTGTGCGTGGAGCACTGGAGGTGAACACCAACTAGTTGTGTGTTGGGAAGAGAGAGAGCTTTGAAGAGAATTACTATTCACTTGAGGTGTGGGAAGCCTCTGAAGAGGTGGTGGAGAAGAAGTGGCATCTTCTTTATTGTATTATTTTCTTCAAGAGTTTTAATACAAGTTGTGTATTGTCTCTCATATCATGTGTTATTTCTAAATTCTAGTTACTTGTGATTCTGGTTAATTTCCGCATATTAAGTTGCTTGGTTTGGTAATCAATTGTGTGCTTCCGGTGTTTCATATCCTGACAAGTGGTATCAGAGCTAAGGTTGCAGGAAGCAAGGTTTGTGTTTGGTTACAGGTCACTCTCAGGGGTTTCTGATTGAGTGGGAGTAGAGCAATGGCAGATGAAAGTAAGTTAAGAATGGAGGAGTTGAAAAGCACAGATGGTCACTTATCCCATGGAAAGAAAGAGAAGGTAAAAGAATATTGTTGGTTTGTGGAAGATCAGCATGAAGAAACTGAAGAAACAGATGTAGCAGGTGTTGTTGCACAGGATGCTCTGGGAGGTTTCTTGGATAAAGTTGAATAATAGATTCGGTTGCCTCTTTCCATGCAGCCCCAGGTAGAGGAGCTAGTGAGCCTTGCCAAAGATTTGGCAAAGGGGAAGTGAAGCTAAAATTGTAGGTGGCCAACACACAGGTGTTGATGAAGGTCATGCAGGTCCCAGGTTTGGAGATATGGCTAATTTCTTTAGAAAGATTGGGTGATGAGATATGCACAAGAACTCTCACAGCGGATGCACTTGAATTAGCTGGTGGTAAGAAAATAGGTACTCTTTATCTACTTGTTTATATTACTAATTCTTCGTTGCAGAGACGTGGCTTCGTAGGGTTGGTCACATGAGCAGGAAGGAGATGCATATTCTTAAGTGGAAGACAGATATATTTGACAAGTTTAAGAACTAAAGCCTTGGTGTTTATGGAGGAGATGGCAAACAAAAACTAGTGGACGGTGCTGGATACTTCTGAGCAGAGCAGTTTGGACATGGGTTTTGATTCAAAGGAGCTCACGAGTAAAAAGTCATCACTCACAGGTGAACACAGGTACCGGCGTCAGTCAGGAGGAACCGACGTCGAACAGACAGGTGCCGATGTCGGTCATGTGCAGACCAAAGCCGGTGATGTCAGGCAGGGTAAGATCGACGTCGGTCAGAAGGACCGACGTCGGCAATAGGGACACCAACGTCGGCATGGTCGGTAGTCAGGGACAGACGCATGGGAACTGACGTCGGTCGGATGCAGACTGTGGAGTGACCGAGGTCGGTCACTGTAACAGATTTTGGGTGGACAGCACGCTGTCAAGGAGTCTCAAACACCCATATGGAGGATTGAAGGCGTAAGTAGGCCCTCAAATTCGTTGTTCCTCTTCTTTATACTCGTTGTTGATTGTAAAGCAAGAAGGATCCAGGAAACAGGTGGGAGCATGGTAGGGATATGATTGCAGACACCAAGCAGGAGTTTTGGTAGGGTTGCCAGCAGGTATGAAAGCACAGAGACAAATGGATTCCTTAGTTAAAGAATAGAGTGAACGGACACGTGAGATGGAAGACCAGGCATATGGTCTTGAGGGAGTTGTAGGACAGTGGGATAGGACTGACAGGTGGTACTAGGTGGATGACAAAGCAGGGCTTTAGTCAATGTCATTATAACCATTGTGTTTGTCTTACCAGGTGGATGATGGTCGCAACATTATCCTATTGCTGTATGTGGAGGATGAACTTGGTACAGGTTCAGACATACAGGGTTTTGCTGAGCTAAGGGTAAGGTTAGTTTAGTGGCATGTCATGAGGAGTTTGGAGCAGCGAAATTCTTTGACATGGGAGACATGGAGATCACAGGTTGATTTTGTCTCCGGTGGGAGCTGATGTGAATCAGGTGTTGGCGAGGTTCAAGATATAAAGCTGGAGCACACTAAGGGTTGGACAGGTACAGTGTTCAAAATCATATGAGGTCTGGTATAAACCTGAGTATTCCCATGCAGTGGGAGCTGTCAGAGAGTTAGGAGGCAATTTGGGGAAGTGGGTTCTCAGGTATTTGAGAAGGACCAGTAGCAGGGATTCATGCTATTTAGGGTCAGGACTTCACTACATGGATTTGTAGATGCGGATGCAGCAGGCTACTTGGATGACAGGAGGTTCATCACAGGTTGTGTGGTGGGTTGTCTTCAGGATTGAGCTTGAAGAGGGATACAAACCAAGAAACAGATTAGATGGGGTACAGGTATAGGTACAGTGCAGCTGTTTATCTCCAAGTGGGAGATTGTTAGGTTATGGAGCTAAAAGCTTCACTGATGCAGACATGGAGGAGGTTGCAGAAGAGTTACGGAGTGTCACAGACACCGGCGTCGGTCAGGCCAACCGACGATGGCAGGTAGGAGACAGGAAGCAACTGACGTCGGTTAGAAGTCGGTCGGCGTCGGTGATCCCCAGGTGGACAGGGACCGACATCGGTCGCCTATGTGGTTTGGACTGTGGATGTTATGGGTAGTTATCTAATGAACCAAGTGTTTGCATGATGAGAGCCAATTTTAGACTCATAGCTGCAGATCTAATTATTGCAATTAGATGTCTAATTATTGTTTGGATGAGATCTATATAATAGACTCATGTTTGTATTGGAAACTTGTGCTAGAGAGTATGAGAGCAATATTATAAGCTCCTTCTATGTGTGAGGTAGAGCAATGGTGCGTTCCTCTTAGTGCCACAGTACCAAGGTGGGTGTTGGTTTTCGAGAGTCAGCAGGATTATTCATGGGTGTATGATCTTAGTCATCAGGTGAGCATGGCTTCTATAGGAGATCTACATGGTAAGTAAGATCATTGATCTGCAGGTGTATGTGTGTGCAAGGTCAAGGTTCATAGGTGTGCAAAACCAGGTTGATTTGCAAGTGTGCAAGATCAGATAGGACAGTAACACAACAAGGAGCAGAATCAGGCAGGATCTACTTGGAGTACAGGTGTGTACTCAGATAGAGCAAAGAGGAAGGCAAGGGAGTTCCTTCCATAAGTATGGTCTTTTGAGGTGCAGGTTATTTTAGGTTCATGGGAGATCTACTTGAAGTACCTTGAGTACTTGTGGAGTGCGTGGAGCACTTGTGGTGTGCGTGGAGCACTGGAGGTGAACACCAACTCTGTGTTTGAGTTGTGTGTTGGGACCTGAGAGAGAGAGCTTTGAGGAGAGAATTACTGTTCACTTGAGGTGTGGGAAGCCTCTGAAGAGGTGGTGGAGAAGAAGTGGCATCTTCTTTATTGTATTCTTTTCTTCAAGAGTTTTAATACAAGTTGTGTATTGTCTCTCATATCATGTGTTATTTCTGAATTCTAGTTACTTGTGATTCTAGTTAATTTCCGCATATTAAGTTGCTTGGTTTGGTAATCAATTGTGTGCTTCTGGTGTTTCATATCCTAACAATCTCTAAGGTACATTAATAGTAACATCATGAGGATAACCACTTATCGATGCACTATAAAATCAAATAGTTGAAATACTTCTTATTGGCTAAAAAATTCATAGGTGATTTTGACATACCACGAGGTATGTGGAAGTTAAATTTTGTATATAGTTTTTTATAATGAATTGATTATTGGTGCATTACCCCTCACACCATGGCTTAGGTAAAACTATTGATTGCTTTTCCCAAAATGAAAACTCATATGAGTTGTATATTTGTTAGAAGATAGTTTTAGATAAAAATAATAATATAGATGATTTAGATTGAAAAAAAAAAGAAATAGCATCCAATGAAGGAAATGAACACTCAAAATGATATTGAGTTGGATGATATAGTTGGAAGAAAAAATAAACAAAATAACTTTATCAAACTGGCTGATGCAATTAGTAGGAAACACAAAATTATATCAAGTTGGCCAATGTAGATGGGAAAACTAAAGATTGTATCAGGTTTGATAATATAGTGTATTCACCTAAAAGTGGTATTCAAGTGGTAAGAGTGCTACTTGAGATAACCTAGTCCTAGCTTTGCCCTAGACTTATCCTAGAGTCTTTTTTCACTCTTTTCTAGCCTTTGTATAGACCATAGGCATTCCTAGTCAACTAAAACACAATCTTAAACCTTCACTCCTAAATCTTGGCACTTCATGCCTAGCAGCCTACTAAATGGACACTAGCACCACATTAAAGACATGAGATACATGTGGTGCTAGTGTCCCCAAAATGGTACTAATGTCCTTTGCCCTAACTTTCATGAATGAATATATTTTAAAAATTAAAACCCTCCTAAGGTCAACCTGAGCATATTTTATTATCCTTACAAGCTATTGAACACTATAAATACATGAATTTTAGACCTCTATCCACTAGATGGAAATGAGATGCAAAAAACCTATTTAAACACAAAATAAGTTGAGCAAAATCAAGGTTATTAATCCCTATTCTACCCTACTTTTGCATACTACCATCTATAGCTTCCCTTATCTTAGAGTTTCTAGATTTCCAATCTCAATCACACTCAAGGCATTCAAGACCACTATCATTCTAACATCAGTTGCACCTACACCAACACTTAGGTGGAGAGAACTACATTGGGATTTATCCCTCCTCTGAGTATTGGTATGTAGGCAACTCTCTTCATAGTGGGGTGTTAAGGATGTCTAGCCTATCCTACTAACGACCACACTTTTTAGCTTATGCCTTACTTGTAAGGAGACTTAGGGTTTACATCATAAATTAGTTTTTATGGTCATAATAGAGAGTTTTAAACTTCATACACATAGGAATAGAACCCATAAACACAAGTGTAGGTGCACCTAGAATTTAGTAACAGTCTTGCACAAAGGACTCTAGCACCATTTTTAGGATAGTAGAGCCACATAGTGCTACTGTTCAAGTGTGGTGCTACTATCCAGAAGAGGATCTAACATATGGATCTAGTTGATGACACTTAGACCTATTCATATCTTAGTTTTCATCACTAATATCTTATGTATTAGGTGTTTTTCAAATAAGTCTCTATTTGCTAATATTTATTACTATTTTTACAAAATTAAAGCAAGTCAAAATCTGTAACAAATTAGTGGTTATTTATTACACATTATTTCACTAATTTAGACTACTTAGTCCAATAATCAAACATAGGATTTACATTAGCTAAACCCTAAAAGGATAAAACATATAGTTGGGATAAATAGGGAATTATATTTGGTTTGTTGGTATAGTTGTTAAGAATAAGAAAGTTATATTAGGTTGGTCGATATAGTTAGACTCAAAGATATATATGATGGTTCTAAATATGTAACTAAGAATCTAAAAGGAAAAGGTTAAAAATGATCACATCATATGTGGGATAAGATTCAAATCAGGTTCACCATAATTTATGCATGAATCAAGATGACCTACATCTATCCTCTTTCTCTAAATAGACTGGCACTCAAATAAGGTCAATCAAATAGAGCCTTTGTATACTTGGGTGATCAAGTAAGGACCTAGAATGTATGTATACCAAGTATATGGTAATCTACATTCAAATTTTAAGAGGAAAGGGTTCCAAATCTAAATCTTATGAAATTGGGTATAACTCTCACTACAACTCAATGATACTAGCATTGATTTTAAAGATGCAAGTAAAGTAAATGATTGTAAGGTAAAATTAAATTAAATGATGGGTAGGTGATTATAAAAAGGAAAACATGTAATGGTTAATAAAATGGGGGTTTATACATCTTAAGGTGATAAAAGGAAAGCATAATAAACTAAATATATCTATGCCAACTTATTCCGTATAAGGAAGAGCCTAAGAAAGGATGTACACATACAGCCACAAAGTAATAAACCAATAAATGTTTAATCTACTAAGTAAAGGAAAGAGTATAGGGATAAAAATACTTGCCTTTGGGTGGACCTATCGAGGATTCAATCTTACCCTTTGGCTCAAGTGGCCCTTTACAAGAGATGTTGTAGATTGAATACCTTAAATGGTAAGATGAAGACCTAGATATCCTTAGTTAGGAACTCCAAAGACCTCTCATATTGAGCTTTAATGACACCACAAGATAAGACCTCTCAAGATAAGGTTCTAAACTTATAACTCTTCTAAACACCACTTAGGGGTCAAAATACAAGCACAATTAGAGTGTATGAATGTAATATATATTTTAAGAATGAAAAATGACCCCTATATGGCTCTAATAGCCAAAATTAAACTTAAAATCTAAGTTGATGCTATTGACTAGGCCAATATAATTAGAAGATGCTAACTATCATAGTATGGTATCAGTTAGGCCAATACAATATAAATGATAGAATATGGACTCGTAACTATATCGCGTTAGATGATGCAGTACATGGAAGGTAAAGTACAAAGCAAATTGTATTAGTTAGGTTGATAAATAGGATATAGGGAAGCTAGCAAATTTGGATGGAAAATAAATGGAGAGGTAAGATGAAAATAGGCTTAGAGGAATTCAGACTAATGGTAATGATGGTGTGACAAAATCATATGCAAACATCTCTTACAAATTAACACAATTTGATCTCACCCCATTATGGGTGTACCCTTTTAGGTGTGCACATAAGGAGATTGATGTGCCGACAAGCCCCTATAATAAAAAGCATCAATAAAGTGATAAACATGAAAATATCAGGTGTAAACATAGGATAACCTAGTTCCCCTACTTATTTTTTACATTCTTATCTTAATCACACGTTAAAATAAGAATAAATTAATCATTAATTACCCCATACACTATTTTCTAGCATTACACATAATGAAAAAAAAATAGCACCATGCATAGATGATATACATTTGGATAACCATGATTTTTTATGTTGGAATAGTATGTTTCCTTATATTGATACTCCTAATAACATGGAAAATGTGGACATGCTCTTCCCCAAGTAGAATGTGATCCTAATTCCTCTTTGGAAATTAATCATGATATTTATTCTCTTCTCTAGAAATGGAAACTATTACAAAAGAGACATTTCTTCTTCTCCTTCTCTAGAAACAACAAATGATACACATGAGTGTGATGACTCTCTCTCTTTTGTTGAAATGCAATGTCACAATCCTCCCCCTTCTCCTACAAAGAAAGGTAAAATTATCTCTTTACATGAACCTTATATCAAAACAAGTTGTAATTTGATTACTTTAGAGCCTACATGTAATGATGATTCCATGTTATGCAATGATTTAAAATTATGGTGGAATGTGAATATATGGCAGATAGGTATAGAAATTTTGTGATGATTCCCCTTCACCTATATCTATTATATAAACACCTATGCCTATACCATCTTTCCCCATTCTAAATAGTGTGCCCATGGCAATAATTAATAATAAAATTAATCCATTGAATGAACCCCTTAAAAATATTAACACACCTTCCCAATAAGTCAAAGATTTAGTGCATGATGTGTGTGGATTGTAATATAAAATATATCATCCCTCTTTAGAAATTAAATCATACCATGCTAGGGTTCATTCTAATGCCATATATGGGAACCCAATTATACACAAATTTCTAAATTCATCATTACTTGATGATTTCATTATGCCCAGATTTGAATTATTTGATGGGAGTGGTGATCTTTTCTTACATCTTAAGTATTTTAGAGCTTATCTATAAAACTATAATAATTACATAACTTTACTTAAAATATTTCCCAAAAGCTTAATTGGTAAAGATTTGGATTAGTTTGGAACTATTTTGGCAGAGTTGGAGGTACAATGGATAAAGGCGAGCAGGAGGGCGCGATAGGGCAGAAGGCAAGGCATAGTTACAGGGAAGCGCTTGGACTACAGCAGGCATCCTAGGGAGCACGCAACAGTGGGAAGGCTCCACTTTTACAAGGTTTAGGATCTTTTGCTGCTCTTGAGCAACCAAGTATGCGCATCCCCAAAGTCAATGACTGTCTAGAAAGATGCAAGGAGAGGCCCAAGCTGGCCATACCAATGGAAATGATTGCTGAAGACATTGAATACTATTCCAATCACTCCTTGTACTACAATTTTCTGGGGCTTAGGATGTCACTGTTATTCTTGGAAGCATAGGCTCAGAGGACGTGGGCACCAAAAGGAGATATGGATATTACATTGCTGGCCAATAGCTATTTCATGGTCACTTTTACCTGTATAACAGATTGTCAATGAGTTTTTGTTAGAGGTCCTCACTTCCATAATCAAGTGGGACTGTTTATCAAGCCCTGGCATGTCGGTGTCATACCTTCAGAGGAACTACCAAACCGTGTCCCAGTGTAGGTGCATCTGCCCCACTTTTTGGTGGAATGCTACCGAGAAGACACTCTCCAATTGCTTGCATCCTTACTGGGAAGGCCAATAGGTTCCTCAATGTCACTCCTAGGGAAAAAGGTAATGACTTATGACTGCATTTGTGTGGAAATTGATCTTAGTAAGCCATTACCAGATGCTGTTGAAATGAGTGCAGGCCCTTTTTCTTGGGTACAATAGCTGGATTATGAAACCACCCCTTTTCGTTGTCATCTATGTCATGCTTATGGGCATTTGTAGTGATGGTGTCCCACCTCAAAATCTACTGCACCTCAGCCAGCTCAATCTAATCGCACTCCTTCTAGTACTGACAAGGAAAGGGGTCTGATTCCAGGTGAGATGCCTGAAACTGATGGTTTTATGTCGGTTAAAGGCCAATATAGAAATAGAGGCCAAATATGATCCTTGAAGGAAAGATAATTAGATGACTCGCTCAATAGATTTGAAATATTAGACGACCTTAATCATCAGGAGGTGAATCTTGGGTTGATGATTTTTGACCAAGGGATTGAGGGACCAGCTCAAGAGACCAATGCTTCAGGGGCTTTAACTGAAACACAAGATGCTAGAGATTGTCTCATGGATATGGACCAGCAGCTAATAATTTTGAAAGGAATGACTTCCTCAGTTGCTCCCCTTAAATAAGATGGAAATATGCCCCTTATCAAGAAAACTGGGGACCCAGGGGCAGCAAGAAGCAGTAAATATTTTCCTCATCTTGGACTTTTGCAAAAATACCTTAAGAAAAGAGGGGAAGAGAAATCAGGCAAGCCTGGCAAAAAAAAGGACCAGGAAAAGATCAAGCTAATGGGAGAGACTTTGGTGGAGTCAGGGTCAGTAAAGACTATGGATGCACATTTTTTGAGCTCTCTAAAATGATTATAATATCTTGGAATGTAAGGGGTTTGAACAATAGCCCCAGACAAAATGTTGTTTGAAACCTGATTAAAAGTCATAGGTTAGATGTCCTTTTCTTACAAGAGACTAAGCTTTCAGTTGAAGACATGTCCAGACTTGCACCCAAGTTGTGGTGGCAAGGAGAATGTCAATGCATTAGTGCCACCGGATACTCAGGAGGATTAGCTTGTCTGTGGAACCCACGAAAAATTAGCCTCATAGGCTGCTAACTTCTAAGTACTCCATGACTATGATTGCTTCTAGCTTTGAGACGGGGGAAGTCATTCTCTTCTCCAATATTTATGCTCCCAATGATTGGCGGGGTAAAAACTCCTTATAGGGCCACATAAGTTTTGTCCGTAGCCTAGCCCCCTTCCACCCCTAGATAATGGCAGGTGATTTTAACTCTATTCTTGATTTGACTAAAAAGAGTGGTGGCACGTAAAGGTTGGACCCATTTGCTTTGCTAATGTGCAACTACATTGAAATCTTGAATTTAGTTGATGTTAGGCTCAATAATGGACAATTTACTTGGAACAACCATAGGAGTGGGAAACATTGCATTGCTGAGAGACTTGACCATTTTCTGGTCTCAACTTTTTGGGTTGGAGGTATGTCGTCTACGAGGTCTAAAATTTTGGACTGGAGAGGATCGGACCATTGGCCCATCAAGATTAATAGTGTCTCATAGTATCACCCATGCTCTCCTTTCTTCAGGATTTCAACTCATGTGGCTGCGGGATCAATCTCTACATGAGTGTGTTGCCAATTGGTGGCGTTGGGGTAGGCCTGCCCATGGTATGGTAATGTACATTTTTGCCAAAACACTGCAATATGTGAAGTACAAGCTCAAGTGGTGGAATTACCAAAGTTTTGGGAACATTTTCCATGCTAAGGCTACTGCACAAACCAAGCTTGATGGTATCACAAGAATAATAAGGGAAGAAGGACTAACTGAAGACTTACTGCAAGAAGAAACACAGGACGTGAAAGAGCTGGAGGAATGCGAGCTATGGGAGGAAATTTTTTGGAATCAGAAAGCTCGGGTCGAATGGCTCTAGGAGGGGGATAGAAATACATCCTTTTTCTTCAATTTTTCCAAATCCAGGAGACATGGCAATTCTATTTCGGCCCTGGTCAATGAAAGAGGTGAGCGGCTTAACTCCTTTTCGATAATTTTAGAAAAGGTAGTGCAGTACTTCTCTACTCTCTTCAGGGAAGATGCTAACATGGAATCTCTGTAAGAAGCTCAGGTTCTCTTCTGCATTCCCTCATTGGTGATGCATGAAATGAATGAAAATTTAATGAAACCAATCACACTTGGAGAGCTTGAAAAAACCATTGTTCAGATGAAAAAAGGGAAAGTGGCTGGACCTGACGGCTTCCTAGCTGAATTCTACCAAGAATTTTGAGATATCATCAAACTTGACCTTTTAGCTATTGTCCAAGAATCTCAGTGGAATAAGCAAATGCTTAAGGCTATAAATGCGACCTATCTTGCTCTCATACCCAAATGCGAAGGTGCTGATAGGCTAAGTCAATTCCACCCTATATCCCTTTGCAATGTGGTTTACAAAATTATATCTAAAATCATTGCAGATAGGTTTAAAAGAGGGCTAAGTGCTGTGATCTCAGAAGAGCAGAGTGGTTTTGTGGAAGGCAGGCAAATCTTGGATGGTATCGTTATTGCTGTTGAGTCCATTCACTCCATGGCCAGCTCAAAAGATAAGGCGATGTTCATTAAATTAGACATGGCCAAAGCCTTTAATAGGGTCAGATGGTCATTCCTACAGAAGGTTCTTTGTGCTTTTGGCTTTGCAGATGAATGGACTCAATGGGTCATGAGCTGCATTTCCTCAGCTTCCTTCTCAGTGCTTATCAATGGAAAACACACGGAGCTTTTTGGTGCTACAAGAGGACTGCGATGTCAGGATTATGGAGCACACAATTGATTACCATTGTACAAGCAACTAAACATGGAATTTAAATAGAAGAAAAATATAACTAGAATTTGGAAAAAACACAGAATATGAGAGACAATACCAAATTGTATTAATACTCTTCCAAAAAAGAATTAAAATGAAGAGATGCCACACTCTTTCACACCTTTCAGGCTTCCCACACCAACCATGTGTACATTAATTCACTTTCAAGAGTTCACTCTCACAATTACGGTCCCAACATACAACTCAAACATAGAGTTGGTGTTCACCTCCAACCAATCAGTATCACTACTGCCAGTACCACCAATCAGTATCACTACTGCCAGTACACAAGTACTCGACATACTCCACGATCGAGTACACACCGTACTCCAAGTAGATCTCCCCTGATCTTGCTACCTGTTGTGTTGCTGATCACCTTGATCTTGCTACCACCTGCAGATGAACCTAGTTATGCACACCTGCAAACCTAGACCTCGCACACACACACACCTGCAAATCAATGATCTTACTTACCATGTATATCTCACTACACCCTAAAGAACCCTTGTCCTTGCCTCACCAAGTCCTTATGATTCTCCAAACTAGTACCCCAGTGGATCTTCTACCAAATCTTGCTATCCCACAGATCTACCTGATCATACACACTCGGCACCCCTGTGGAACTAGGAGGAGCTACCCTTGCTCTCTTCACACTGAAGGAACTAACCAAGCTCTCTCAAACTAACACACTTCATAATATAGCCCATGAGTCTATTATATAGATCTCATGCAAACAATAATTAGACATCCAATTACAATAATTAGATCCATAGCTCAAGACTAAAAATAGTCCTTTAACATGCAAACAACCGGTTCGTTAACAAACTATTCATGAAACTGACAGTTCTAGAACTGCACAGGCGACCGACGTCGGTCCCTGTCTGGCTAGAGATGACCGACATCGGCCGATACCTGACCGATGTCAGTTGCTCTGCTCACTGGATATGACTGACGTCAATTGATCAGACTAATGTCAGTTGCTCTGCAACTCAGCAACCTCCTATTTGCATCCTGGTGAAGCTTTTAG
This sequence comes from Torreya grandis, assembly GCA_037957365.1. Lineage (NCBI taxonomy): Eukaryota > Viridiplantae > Streptophyta > Pinopsida > Cupressales > Taxaceae > Torreya > Torreya grandis. The sequence continues at coordinate 3,852,101 of JARHVA010000714.1, read as the reverse complement.
CTCCATAACCTAAGAATCTCTGACTTGGAGATAAATAGTTACACCTGTACCTGTACCTGTACATCATCTAATTTGTTTCATGGCTTGTATCCCTCTTCAAGCTCAATCTTGAAGACCAACCACCACACATCCTATGGTGCAAATCCTGTCATCCAAGTAACCTACCATATCTGAAGTGCCTGACCCTGCATAGCATGTTAACCTGCTGCTAGTCCCTCTTAGATACCTGAGAATCCACTGAACCACTTTCCAATGCTTTCTTCCTAGATTGGCCATAAACCTGCTGACAATTCCCACTACTGGGGCAATATCAGGGAGTACACATGTACTCAACCTCATCATGTGATTGGGGACCCTGTTCTATGAATTGTGCATCCATAGGTGCAATTGCCGTACTGCATCCTGCACTACCTTCACACAATCATCCTGAGACAACATCAACCTGTGACCTTCTCTGTCTCTAGGAATACTCATGCCAAAGAATTTCACTGCTCCCAAACCCTTCATGGCACACCACTGAACTAACTTTACCTTTAGCTCAGCAAAACCCTGCATGTGTGACCCTGCAACAAGCATACACAACATACAATAACAGGATAATGTTGCAATCATCATCCAACCTGGTAAAGAAAACACAATGGTTACAATGACATTGACTAAAGTCGTGCTTTGTCATCCACCTGTCAAACTTGTACCACTATCTTGCAGCTTCTTCAAGACCATATACCCTGACCTTCCATCTCACGTGTCCATTCTCTCTCTTATTTAACCCAACTGGCAACTCTACCAAATCTACCATTTGGTTCTCTTCCAAAGAATTCATGCCACGCTCCCACTGTTTCCTGGATCCTACCTGCTCTGCTTCTTTAAAACTTCCTGGTTCTTGACCATCAGTGAGCAACAAGTAGTGTAAAGAAGGGGAATAATGAATTTGAGGCTTACTTACACTTTCAGTCCTCCACATGGGTGTTTGAGACTCCTTGACAGCTTGATGTCTACCCAAAATCCATTCCAGTGACCGATGTCGGTCACCACCCAGTCTGCATCTGACTGACATTAGTTCCATGCAATTGACCTAACTATCGACGCCGGTTCCCTGACCGACGTCAGTCTCCACCTGCCTGACACCACCGACTATGCTTGTCTGCACATGACCGACGTCGGCGCCTGCCTGTTCGACATCGATTACCCCTAATCGACGTTGGTACCTGTGTTTTCTAGTGAGTGATGACTTTTTACCTGCGAGCTTACTTTGAATCAAAACCCTGTCCAAACTACCCTACTCAAAAATATCCAACCCCTTCCATTGATCTCTGTCCATCATCTCCTCCATGAACACCAAGGCTTTCCAGTTCTTAAGTTTGTCAAATACATCAGACTTCCTTTTCCTACAATAAATCTAATCCTTTCTTGTAGCATCCCACTACTCACAAAAATCTTGATTTATGCTCTCCGAAGCTGAACTCTTACCATTTGACTTAAGAACATCCATTCCCTTCTCACTCATGTGACCAAGCCTACAAAGCCACATCTTTGCAACAGAAGTGGAATCAGTAATACAAGCAAGTAGATAAAGAGTACCTACTTTCTAACCACATGCTAATTCAAGTGCACCCTTGGAAACATTCCAAGAGTCCGTTGTGAGAGTTACTGTGCATCTCTCATCACCCAACTTTCCTATAGAAATTAGCCGCATCTCTAGGACTGGGACCTGCATGACCTCCTTCAACACCCATGTATTGGTCGTCTGCAATTTCAGCTGCACTTCCCCTTTGCCAATACTTTGACAAGGCTCACCAACCCCTAAATAAATCTTTCCAAAGTCTCCATGGACCTTAACATGGAAAAATATTCTATTTGGGGCTACATGGAAAGAGGCAACAGAATCTATAAACCAAGATTCTACTTTATCCAAGGAACATATAAGAGCAACTAGTGCAACAATCCATGCAGCAATACCTGCTTCTTTATTTCCTTCATGTTGATTTGCTACCAACCAACAATCTTTCTTTACCTGCTCTTTTTTTCCATAACACCGTAATTGGCCATTCGTGCCTTTGAATTCCTCCATTTTTAGTGTACTTTCTTTTGCCATTGCTATACTCCCACTCAATCAGAAACCCCTGAGAGTGACCTGTAATCAAACACAAACTTGCTCCCTACAACCTTAGCTCTGATACCACTTTGTTAGGATTATGGAGCACACAATTGATTACCATTGTACAAGCAACTAAACAGGGAATTTAACCAAAAGCAAAATATAACTAGAATTCAAAAATAACATAGAATATGAGAGATAATACCCAATTGTATTAATACTCCTCCAAAAAAGAATTACAATGAAGAGACGCCACACTCTTCCACACCTTTTAGGCTTCCCACACCAAGTGTACAGTAATTCACTTTCAAGAATTCACTCTCACAATTACAGTCCCAACACACAACTCAAACATAGAGTTGGTGTTCACCTCTAACCAGTCAGTATCACTACTGCCAATACACAAGTACTCCACGTACTCCACGACCGAGTACACATCGTACTCCAAGTAGATCTCCCTTGATCTTGCTACCTATTGTGTTGCTGATCACCTTGATCTTGCTACCACCTGCAGATCAACTTGGTTCTGCACACCTACAAACCTAGACCTCGCATACACACACACACACCTGCAAATCAATGATCTTACTTACCATGTAGATCTCACTACACCCTAAAGAACCCTTGTTCTTGCCTCACCAAGTCCTTATGATTCTCTAAACTAGTACTCCAGTGGATCTTCTACCAGATCTTGCTATCCCACAGATCTACCTGATCATACACACTCGGCACCCCTGTGGAACTATGAGGAGCTACCCTTGCTCTCTTCACACTGAAGGAACTAACCAAGCTCTCTCAAACTAGCATACTTTACAATATAGCCCATGAGTCTATTATATAGATCTCATGCAAACAATAATTAGACATCCAATTACAATAATTAGATCTGCAGCTCAAGACTAAAAATAGTCCTTTAACATGCAAACAACTGGTTCGTTAACAAACTATTCATGAAACTGACAATTTTGGAACCGCACAAGTGACTGACGTCGGTCCCTATCTGGCTAGAGATGACCGACATCGGCTGATACCTGACCGATGTCAGTTACTCTACTCACTGGATATGATTGACATCGATTGATCAGACCGACGTCGGTTGCTCTACAACTTAGCAACCTCCTGTTTGCATCCTGGTGAAGCTTTTAGCTCCACAACCTAACATGCGACAAGGTGATCCTCTGTCTTCGTACCTTTTTCTTCTCCTTACTAAAGGTTTGGGGCAGTTAATCAGTAGGAATAGAGAAGAAGGACATATCCAAGGATGGCGATGGGGAGGGGAATTACCGATGTAATCACACCTGTAATTTGCTGATGACACAGCCCTTATGGGCATGGCCACAATGACTGAAGCTGCTAATTTACGTAGGGTGTTAGATGTTTATCTAATGGCCTCAGGTCAAAAGGTCAATGAAGATAAGTCATCCATCTTCTTGTTCAATATTATGGGCCTTATTCAGTAGTGGATCACGAGGACTTTGCATTTTTAGATTGGGACAATATGGCGGGCTCAGTCAGAGGCAGATGGACTTAAATGGTATTGCTTTGGTGGCCAAACTTTATTGGTGATGATGCACTGAACAAGACAAAGCTTGGGCCAAAATTATCTCACAGAAGTACTACTCTGAAACCTTTCAGAGGGACATTCCTCGTTATCCGCTTATTGGGAAAGGTTCGGCAATATGGGGTACTCTCAAAAAAGGGGTTGCTCTCATCAAGAATGGCTTATTCTGGATTTGTAAATAGGGATCCAAGGTTCTCTTTTGGTCTGACTCTTGGGATGAATATCCTCCCATCATTTCTCAGTTTCCAAATTTGTTGAACCTTTGTCAGAGATTCCTTGATGTTGGCTGGTCTCGAGTTAGTGACTTCAAAGTTTACATTACACAAGGACAGGTGGAGGTAGCTCACTGGAAAGCTCCCAAAACTTGGCATGTTAATGGGATGCAGGAAGAGAATGAGGAGCTATTGATCATCCTTTCTAGGCATCACTGTAGTCCTCTTTAGGAGGAGGATGAGCTAGCTTGGTCTCCCAATCCCAAGGGAGCTTACACAGTTTCATCTGGATACCAGGCTTTACTTCTTCAGAGATTGGGCAGGGGAGAAGTGCATTGGTGGAGACAGGTCTGGAATAATTTCACATGGCCTAAATGTAACTGTTTTGTTGGATGCTGGCTTGGAACAGGTGCTTAACCTAGGACAATCTCCAAAAGAGAGGTTTCCAAGGCCCTTCAGTATGTGTTATGTGCGAAGTGGCCGAGGAGGATTCATCACACCTTTTTTTGCGATGCCCCTTTGCCTTGCAACTCTGGCATTATTGGTGGGATGTTTGGCAGCACCCATGTCTTCATGTTCAATATGTGGTCAATTTCTAGAATGGATTGGGAGAACCCCCCTCAAGGACGCCCTTCCTATAGGACATATGGCTGGGAGGCCCCATTTTTCTGTTTTGGCAGATCTGGCTTGAGCGAAATAGGTGAATTTTCTAAGGGGTGAGGGTCATGGTGCAGCAAGTATGGCAGAAAGTGATGGGGATGATCCAAGAAACCATCTAAGCAAAGTGCACGATCTACCTTCCTTTGACCAAACAAGATGCTCAGGTGGTGGCGCGACTTGGATTCTAGCAGTTAATTGGTAAGTCAGCATGTGTCAGGAGGAGCAAGCAGGTCAAGGAGCAGATTCTCAGGACTGGTCAGTGGTAATGCCCCCCTAGTGGGATTCTCAAGATCAATACAGATGGTTCCTCCATAGGTAATCTGGGACCCACAAGTACTGGAGGGATAGGAAGGGATTCTGAAGGTACAGTGATTTTCCTTTTTGTAGTTCCTGAGGGGCTGCAAACCATTAACATGATGGAAAGTCAGGTCATTCTTTATGCCCTTGAGAAGGCCCAAGTGCATTAGGTTGGCATAGGATTATCTGCGAATCATACTCTCAAGTCTTGATTAACCTGCTCATTAAGAGGAAAGTGGTGGACGTCAATTGGCAACTATCTCTGATTGTGCAACAGATTTTGTGGATTTGCTCGCTTATGGATAGCGTTACTTTTGCTCATATTCCACAAGAATGGAACAGAGCAGTAACAGATTTTTTGGCAAAATGGGTATCTGACCATTTGGATGGTGGAAACATTGAGGATTGGGGGTCTCTCCCCCCGCTGTTGCATTTTGATTTGGAAAGAATTCTAGAGGCTGATAGGGAGGTTCATAATATTGTCTAGTTGGGCATGTGCCTAGTTTTTCAGTTTATGTTGCTTTTTTCTGGGAGTTTTTGCCCCCCGTTCTTCTTGTAATGCTCTTTTCTTATTAATATTATTTTTACCCCTTTTTTATTAAAAAAAATATTTGGATTAGTTTTGTCATTTTTTGAGTGACTCTTTACATACATATCTTAATTTAGAAGAAACATTATTAATTTAATACATTCATATTAAAGTCATAAGGGTTTAAAATTAACATGTACCATTTATACATCAAGAGAAATTGGAACCAGTTAAGGATTACATCTTTTGATGTAAGACTTGTATGCATCAATTTATTTATCAACCAATAGATTTGGAAATACAATATTTTTTTGAAGGGATTTTACTTTTCCTTTCAAGGATAAATTATTTTTGCATACTTTTGAAACATTTAAATCTCTTTGATTTGAAACTATGGTACTTGATAAAGAACTAGCTTATGAAGAAAATAATAATTATGGGCATACAAATACTAAAGGTACTCACATGGAAGTTACACAAGATGTATTTAATCATAAGATACACAAAAGTGAAATTTTAAATATGGCCATTAATAATAAAGTTGAACCAAGTGTGTTACCTACTAAGAGTATAGTTAAGGCCTTACATAAAGGCAATAATAAAATTAAATGACTTACAAGACCAATTATAACATGAAGGCACCTTCAACAACTACGATTCAACAATTCAAGTTTGATAGTTTTAGAGATTGGCCAGATAATATTTTAAAGACATTGCTTGATCAAAATCCAACCAACTTAACTCTTAATTATTATCACCCTCTTCACCACCTTCAACTAATAAATGCAAAACCATTTTGTAATTATCATCATATTAAGGAACAACGTGATAATCATTGTTATGCATTACAATAAAAGATTACACAACTTTTAGATAGGGGGATTATCACATTTGGAAAAGTTAGGTCAACAAGATCCCTTCCTCCATCTTCTTCTACTACTCATTTGATGAAGATCGAGACATCCACTGACATTCCTACAAAGGAGAAAATGGTCCATTGAGCTTCTAAGGATGATGTTGTTAGGAGAAAATATTATTCTAATTCACATTATACAAGGATTGATGTTTCCTAGTACATTCCACTCAAGGAACCAATGGTCATTCGAGCCATTATTAGAGGTGAACATAGATAAGGAATTATTGGAGATGATAAGCAACAACACAATACATGCACAATTAGATTTACCAAGTGCTTAGGATACATTGATCAATATTTACATCATACACATGAGAATTTCAGGGGGCATGTAACTATTTGAATTTCATTGGGACCTAAGATAGTTGACATATTGTTACATGTACATAAATCTATTGTTGAAGGAAATGTTACATTGGGACAATCATGGTTACAACATATGGGAACAAATTTTGATAGGATTCATATGATTAGATCCTTTAATTTCCGAGGTTTACTTACATATCATAATTATAAAGCAAGCACAAAAAGACATGATACACTTACATCGTCTCCAATGCCGATGTGGGTACCAAAAGCATCGTTAGTAGTTATAGATCAATAAGTTTAATAAGTTAAAAACATTACACAACAAAAGAAAGAACAATAAATATTCAAAGTTGTTGATTAAAAGTTTCAAATGTTTACAATGCATTCTTATTCTTAAGTGGTTGATCAAAAAACTTTTGTTCACCATAGATGATTGATTTTAATGGATTCATGGGTTAATTTCATACATGCATCATGCTTTAATTCCATACTGTTTTATGCATTTCAATATAACAATAGGAAAATTTGTCTCCTCTTCCACACCCACCACCATCACAATTGGTTGTTACACCTATTCAAGATCATTATACAAAGGTGATTGTTACACCCATTCAAAATCTCTATATACACTCAGCTCATATGAGAGTAGTTTATTCTCTTAGGAAACCAATTTTATATAAATTATCTTATTAGAAAGTTATTCAGGACTCACAAAGGCCATTCTCTACTATATCACAAACTAAGATAACATGACAAATAGTTTAGCTTGTTCTGTAGTGAACACATGTCTACTAGTATATAGTGGACCCAAAAAGTCATAGAACTTCTAGCATTACTCATCATACACATGATATTATGATTTATGTTGATAGTTATATTAGAATGCATGATGCCTTCTTGGAGTTTGATACACCCACATCCATTACTTTTCACCCGCAAAAGGTGACCCTTTCACTCCCCGTGACAATCTAATTTATAAGATAATTGGATAGAATCTTTACAAATTTCAAGATAAGTAAAAAATACTAAAAAAACATTCAAAATATAAAAAATTAGGACCTGAGCATGACATGATGGCTAGTTACACTATTTACATATATTATTTATCACATGTTTAGTAGATAACATATTTTTTCTAAACACATGCATGTCACACTATATGAGTGTAATGCAAGACATACAAATCATATATCAACACATCAATGTTGGACTCTTCAATAACTTGTGGCCATGCCAATGATGGGGGAACCTTATTCCTCATGTCAACCTATCACAAGTTTTATCTCTTTATGACCTTTTACCTTAGTGAGCTATCTAGATTGCTTACAGATGTTTTGTTAGTTACTCATATCTTACACAATGTTACATATATATGTTACTTTCCTATGATGTGACATTGATATACATGGATAGTGTAGAATAGTTTTCACTTGTTATATGCTTTATTTATGTTATTACTCTTGCATGATGGGCTATCCATCACTTGTATATTGGTGTATGGGTCCTTGGCCTTGTTTGTGACATCTTCATGTCCCTTGATCATGGCCCTTGGCCTATTTGATGCAACATTCATTTTTCCCTTGTTTATGATGTCTTTATTTCCCTTGATTGTGACCTTTGGCCTTGTGTGTTCGACATCTTCATGTCCCTTGATTGTGGCTCTTAGGCTTTTTTTATGCGACAATAATTTATCCCTTATTTATGACATCCTTATGTCCCTTGATTGTTGCCCTTGGCTTATGCATGACATTATGTGCTTACAAGAGGATCAATCTAGGATTATCTACTAATATTATTAAGTTTGTTTCACTTGTTGAGATTTTTAATATTGGTGAGTTTTCAGGTGTCATGACCCAAATCACACACCTCCCCATTTGTGTGGGTAACATGATTTTTATCATGCACATCTTTACCATGTAGTCTTAATCAATTATTATATTAGTGATGGTTATTATTGTGTGCTCTATGGATACATATATCTTGACATGACATTTATATGACATTCATTCCATGTGTTACATAAATGATTTGATGACATATTATCCACATGTTGACATGACTATACATGACTACATCATTATACATGGCATGATATAATTAACTATTTATTTTGATATGAGTGACTTGCACGATGCATCCCTCACCTCAAAAGGAGGGCATATTATTGGGCTTACCATAGAGACATGAGCGTCCATGAGCATAAAAATCAAATTTTGGGAATAAATTATAGGATTTAGAGAGTTTAGAGTGGTTTAGATATCATATGAGTTTAGATATGAGACATATATTCACACATTTGTACAGATTATAGGGGACATATGCACACACTTTACAAAAACAAGAGCAACAAGGTACAAATTTAGATACACTTGGGTGCATGTGCCATTCAAGTGCACATAGTTTATAGGAACATAAATCATATATTTTCACATACAAATACATTTGAGATACATGTTTTGTGTATTATCATATCGATACATAACATTATGTATCAGTTAGCCTACCTTCAATGGGGAATGATAGTGGTTCATGAACACATATACTATTTCATATATCATTTGGCACATATTCAATGAGGCATGATATTAGTTCATGCACATATACACATTTTTTTTAGTGAGAACTATTATAGTTATTTATGTATAAATACAATTTAATAACACTGAGTAGTGAGAAACCTTATAACTTTAATCCAGTCTAAAGCAATTGATACATGTTTTTTGAGGTAATGCATGTCAATGTTTAGAGATGCTCAACATAATTAGCATTACTATTATTGATCATGTTATGTGGCTTCCACCTTACCATCTCAAAGTTCAATATTAGAGATAGATTAGTTATTTGAATTAATGTATTTGAGGTTCAACAACGCTCAATGGTCTTAGCACTACACTTTATTCATGAGGGTTGGGAAATTTGTCTTCCCAACCCATGGGATTGCATAGTTATGAAAAATTGGGATATTATCACCCCCAATTCTCCTATGGTTCAATAATAGGAACCATTATCCAATGATTCAATAAGGAAGCATCATCTTTGACAAAGTTATGGGGCAACACGATTTAGTCATATATAGGTGTGCTCCTTCCTTGCTCTTATTTTTTTTCAAATTTTAATTATAATTCAGATTTAAAATGTCACTATATGGAGTTTGATTAATACATGCTCATTTAAGGTTTGCATGGAATAAATATTTACATTTAGAGCTTTCTCCCAAAGAAAAAGTGTGATGTAAACACTCACATATATCTTTATCCATTTACTTTATTATTTGTATTATGTTTTAATACTAGAATAAAGGAAGGAATTTATAGACACTAAAATATGGTATTAGATACTTGGCAATGTCAATTTTAACCTACCTTCACCCCTACATTCACCCTACATAACTTATGTGTGTGTCTCATTTGATATTCTCTCACATCTACATGCTCTCTATGGGTCCTATAATTGTACTTCCCATGACCCTACTCCTCCCTATTATTACACATCAACTCACGTGTAGACTACCAACCCTTGTTATATCACTTAGAGACATTTTCCACTCGTTTGGACCTTTCTTGCATCATATTCTCATCCCCTACCAATCCTCAGTCCATCTCGGTCCTTTTTCATGCTAGATAGGCTCTCTAGGCACCCCTGGGGCCCTTTCAGAGGCTTGTTGACCACCCTATGTGGCCTTTAGGCATAGGTCATGGCTTAGGGAGGAAACCCATAGCCTAGGCAACACATTTACTTCAAAAAATCTACATCCTAGGCAAAACACATGAAAAAGTGCCTTATATGGGCCCAAATGGCTAGTTTTTGGCTAGTTGGCATATTAGGGTTGAGATATATGCCTTTTCCTCATTCATTTGAGCCACTCTATGGAATCTCTCCTACATAATTAATCTGATCTTCCCACTTGGTCATCCCACTAAAATCTTGGTTGCCTCCTTCAATCTCTCTTGGTTCTTGCTTGGCACAATAGCTTTCATTGTGATAGGGGATGCCCTACTCTATTGTAACTTATCTTGGTGATTCACATTGCTCTCTACAATGTTCCTAAAGATTTTGGGTTACTCATTGCTCCCTCAAGATTCCATTACACCTGTCTCTTCTGATCCTTGCATTGGTTCTCTCATAGACTCATAGTTTGTCCTTCTCCTCTTCCAGAGCTTTTGGCTCTTGGTCAAGACTCAGCTCACACACAACCTGATCCTCTTCCTCTCTTGCTTCTTAGCTTGGATAATCAGTTGGTAGAAATTTTGCACATCTTTATTGAGTTTGATATGAGGGAACTTACTTTGAAAAGTGATGGTCTTGTTTATTTACAGTAGTATACATGGTCGGGTTTGATTTGTTTTATTGATTTAGCTTGTTAGGGCATTATCTAGGATAGTTTTTGAAGCTTATGCTTGTATGTGGTTAAATAATATATTCATTGATTAAATATCTCTCATCATATGTTATGCTTACATTGGAAATGTTTCTCATTACATAGTAGGATCCTATATGCTCAAAACAATCTATACAACTTGTTTGAATAATCTCTCTTGTTAAACTTGAAAATTACATTGTTAGAAAATAATAGTGTTGAAAGTAAAAGATAGCTCAAACTTAGACTAGGCATGCTCTTGAACCCTTGCTTAAAAGCATATTTATTACTTAAAACATCTTTCATTTAGCTTGAAAATGCCTTTGATTCTAAGTTTACATATCATTTATTAGCTCTCTTTATTTGGCATTGTTATTTCCACAATTTGTATGCAATCAATTGTCTAGTCTTAACTACTTGCTTTACTATGGTTAGATCTATTAGAGATACCTATATCCTTTATGCACTTGATCATACTAACCCTAATGTGGTTAATAATTCTATATATATCTTGGGGCAAGCTAACAAACTGGATAGCCACTATAGATCTCCTATAGACCATAGAATCCTTGAGCCTTTTAGCCTCCTAGTGGTTTGTTTAAGTACCATGTGTACCCCCTAACAAACACTAGTGATTCCATTCAAATTCTTGGAGTTGCATTTTGGAATGCTTGATGAACCTCAATCTTCACTTAGTGACTAGTTGAGCCATAGTCTGCTCTAGGGTAGCTAACCAGTCTACCCCATCTCTAGGCATGTCTACTCCTCTAGTCTATTCTTAAGTTAGCTTAGCCTACAACCAATCGATCTCAGCCTCTACTCTAGCTAGTCATGCCTCACTTCCTACCATGACTATCTCATGTTATGTTGCAGTGATCTCTAGTTATGTTATAGCTACCTCATTTCATGTTGACTTTGCCTATAGTTATGGTATTCAGTGTCATGCCCTTGCAAACTCAAGTGAGGCTCATGCACCCACCAACTAGAAGAGAGTATATGGCTCTACCCATGCTGGTAGGTATAGCACCCACACCAAGAGTGGTGTCACTAACACATTAAGTAATAGATCCATCAATAGTAGGTCCACTTGGGGTCTAGTCCAAATAGGTTGGTCTCCTACACACACATAGAGTACATATGTTAATCGCATATCAACTCTCACTAAGGAAGAGTACATAGATAAAGTGATATATAGTAAATATATTTGTCTTACCTAGTCATGTAGGTGGTCTCTATGGCCCTCCATCTTGTCATGATTCTTATGGTAGTAGCGGTCCTTGATATGGCTACCTCTCTCCACCTCTACCCCCCTCACTCTATTTTGGCTACTCATTGTGCTTAGACCTAGTTGGCATAGGCTATGTTCATCTCTCCCATTCTACCAGAGCCTATCTCCCTATATGATGGTAGAACCCCTATGGACCTTGTAACTCCTCTTGTCCTACATGGATCTCTACCCTTGCATCCTCTGGCCACACCACAAATCGGTATGGATCATGGACATAGTTGCCCACTACATCTAGATCTAAGGTGGTATATACAGGCCCAACCCTATCTATGAACCATGTAGCCCTTACCATGCCCTCCTCTAGTACAAGGTACACATTGTTACCCCATAATGTCCTCAACCATGTCATTGGGAGCCTCTCATAAGCTCAAGATATAAGTAAGTTGGTTTGTGTCAATCCACCTAACCTTGAGTATCAAATGTGATCCAATTACTGGTATAGTCCACCCAATATATACTAACCCCATGCATATATTTATCCTACCTCTACTTGTTAGACAACTCTTATCTAAGATAGTGGTAGTCACCCTGTATTTTGGCCGGCATAAAGCCTCTTGACCATAGTGCCTACTATCACTATCTATAGTGGTGGTACCCAAGTGATAGCTATGTGATATATACTCCATGGCTATTCCATTAAGGGTAGGGTCTCACTAGGTAGAGCTCAGTTATGACTATATTCTACACCTACAGTACCTCTATCTCTCTCCCTATAGGCTTAGCCTCTTAGAGCTAGTAGACCTCCTTAATGCTCAAAATGACCTTTATCTCGGACCCTAGTTGAAACACATGTCTCTTAGGTACCCATGTGGTCACTAATGCATTCACCAAGTCCCTAGAGTAATGTAATGAAGGCACGTATACCAGCCTCCAATGTCCTACACTATGTAAGTGATCCTGGTCCTCCATAGGTAGAGCATCTACCTCCTTGACCAAACATGATGGGACTCTCTCCTAATTGGTCACCTCATACAATCTATATCTTTGTGTTGGATGTTCCCTTGCCTACGAAGGTTCTCCATCCTCTGGTATGCTAACTCCTTCGTGTGTTTGCACAAGCAAGAAATAAGAAAATGGATTAGTATACTCACTATGAAATAAGTAAACATAAGTAAAAAACATATATCTTTATCTACCTTGCTTATTTATCCCTTTTCTTTCTTGTTTTGACCCCTTTTAGGACCTCCTAGGCTCTTTTGGGGTCCTTAGGACCTATCATGGGACCTCACTACCCCAGGACATGGGTTTTTAGGCAAAGACATAGCCTGATAGTAGGCCAAGCCATAGCCACTATGGCCTGGTAGTGCCCTAGGCCATAGCCCCCATGACCTAGTAGTGCTCTAGGCTATGGTTTTGCCCAGCCAAGTCACCACCTGGGGCGTGGTGCCTTGGGGAGCCCTAGGGCTCCCCATTTCTCTCTCCTCGAGCAACAGTTTAAGTTGTCATTTGTCCTAATTTCTTTATTGAGCCCCTCATTTTGACTATCTATTTTGATTGATTCATCCATTGAATTGTTAGGAATGAGTCAAAATGGGTTTTAGGCCTGCCAAACCCCAAAAATGAGCAAAATTTTCAAAAAAATTGGTTAGAAGGCTTACCTAGACCATCTTGTACATTTGTGGCATGCTCTTACATCCTCGTTTGCTCTAATTAGGATTTTGTGGCTCGTAGGCTCTCATGTGGCTCTTTGAGAGTGAAAACATGAGTGAAAATGATTTACTTTTTACTCTTTTTCCCTCTTCTTAGCCCTTTTTCTCACTTTTTGTGGGCCCTTTTTGGGTGTTTTACCCTTTTTTGCATTCCAAACTATAAAACCTCCATATTAAGGGTTTTGACATGTTTTGAGTGCATTGGATGCCTCTATTTCTTAATTTTAGGATTCCTTACGCATGCTCTAGCCCCATTTTTGGTCCTTGGAACCCCTTTCAGGTAGGTCCCCGTTGACCTTCTTGGCCCATGACCCATCTCATGGGAACCCAGGGATAGAAGTTACTTATTGTACTTATTTTAGTTAGTCAATTATCTACTTTTATATTTTCAATCCATTATAACCCCCTCTCTCTCTCTTTCATTATGGTTATAAGTAGGGCTGTTAGTTGGCTGTGGTGGTTCAAGACTTACTCTGGTCTGGCTGACTAGTCTTCATCTTCTTCAAACTTCCCCCCACTTTCCCTTATTACCTCTTACTACAAATGGTGTTGGTCAATAAATTTAATTACGGATCCATTTCATTATTTGTTTCCCTCATGCAACTCACTTATATTGCCTTGGTTTGAGATTGCCTTTCTGGAATTACTAGTCTTGCATCCTCGACCCCCATCATGGTACATGTTTCAATGGTGATTCACATAGATGGTGACAGTCAAGGTAACCTAGGATCGATAACTATAACTTAGGTTATCGATGATCTATGGGGCCATGAGCTTATTGCATTTGGTTTCTTCCTCATTAGTGAGATGAATAATGTCATTGAGTATCACATAATCATTAGTGCCTTGATTGATGACCATGAGTTAGGCGCATGCTATGTGTAGTTATTATCTAACTCACTCTTAGCCATGTCTCAACTCACTAGTGTCTGGTCTATCCTTAGCTTTTAGTTTTTCCTCTTCTTTGAGGTAGTGCATGATTTATTTTCCTTCTTCAAGGATGTCCAATTCACCTATATCCCTGATAAGGAGAACACTAGGATTAATGCCTTAGAGAATGTCATTTTGGATTATATGATTTGATTTGATATCACTTGTGTCCCGTATTCATAGGAGATAGATTTGGATTATGCAACATTTGCACTTTCACCCATGGATCACATCATCGACTTCTTCTATCACCATCCTTACCTAGTAAGTGTAGGTAATGTTCTCTTTTATCTTTTTAGTTCTTGTTTTCTTTTTATTTTATATGGCTTTTAGGTATTGTACAACACTCCTTGTTCATTCAAACACCAACTATTTATACCTCAAGAGCATCTAGAATCATACTTCTCATGACCCTACTCCTCCTTATGATTACACATAGACTCATGTGCAGAATACCAACCCTAGTTATCCTACTTGGAGACATTTGTCACTTGTTTAGACCTTTCTCGCATCATATTCTCATCCCCTACACATCCTTAGTCCATCTTGGTCCTTTTTCATGTTAGACAGGCTCTCTAAGCACCCTTGAGCCCTTTTTGAAGGCTTGTTGACCACCATGGGTGGCCTTTAGGCCTATTCCATGGCTTAGGGAGGAAACCCATAGCCTATACTGTACGTTTCCTTCACAAAATCCATGACCTAGGTAGAATGCATGAAAAAGTACCCTGTTTGGGCCTAAATAGCTAGTTTTTGGCTAGTTAACAAATTAGGGTTGAGATATATACCTTTTCCTTATTCATTTGAGCCTCTCTCTGGACTCTCTCCTACATTCTTGCTCAGATCTTCTCACTTGATCATCACACTAAATTATTGGCTGCCTCCTTGAATCTTTCTTAGTTCTTGCTTGGCACAATAGCTTTAATTATGAAAGGGGATACCCTACTATACTACAAATTATCTTGGTGATTCACATTGCTCTCTACAGTGTTCTTAAAGCTTATGGGTTTTTCCTTGATCCCTCAAGACTCCATTTCACCTGTCTCTTCTGCTCCTTGAATTGGCTCTCTCACAGATTGGTAGCTTTTCCTTCTCTTCCACAACTTTTGGCTCTTAGTTTGGACTCAGCTCATACACAGTCTGATCCTCTTCTTCTCTTGCTTCCTAGCTTGGATAATCAATTGGTAGAAAGTCTGCACATCTCTATTGAGTTTGATCTAAGGTTACTTTTATTTGCAAAAGTGAAAATTTTATTTATTTACAGTAGTATTCATGTTAGGGTTTGATTTGTTTTAGTGATTTAGCTTGCTAGGGAATTATCTAGGATAGTTTTTGAAGCTTAAGCATTTGTATGTGGTCAAATATTATATTCATTGCTTGAAATATTTCTCATCATATGTTATGTTTACATTGGAAATCTTTATCATTACATAATAGGATCCTATATGCTCAAAAAATATATACAACTTGCTTAAACAATCTCTCTCTCTTGTTAAACTAGAAAATTGCATTGTTAGAAAACAATAGTGTTGAAAGTAAAAGATAGCTCAAGCTTAGACTAGACATGCTCTTGAAACCTTGATTGAAAACATCTTTATTGCTTAAATGTATTTCATTTGTCCTGAAAGTGACTTTGATTCTATGTTTACATATCATTTGTTAGCTCTCTTTATTCAACATTATTATTTCCATGATTTATATACAATTAGTTATCTAGTTTTAGCTACTTATTTTACTATGGTTAGATCTACTAAAGATACCTGCATCCTTTATGTGCTTGATCATGCTAGCCCTAACCTAGTTTATATGTCCTTCTTGTTAGGACCCGGAAGCACAATTGATTACCTTTGTATAAGCAACTAAACACGGAATTTAACTAGAATGCACAAGTAACTAGAATTCGGAAATAACACAGAATATGAGAGACAATACCCAATTGTATTAATACTCTTCCAGAAGGAAATACAACAAAGAAGATGCCACAGTATTCTACCTTACACACCTCTAGGGCTCCCACACCTCTAGGGCATAAACAGTAAATCTCTTCAAGAGCTCACTCTCTCTCTTACGGTCCCAACACACAACTCAAACACAGAGTTGGTGTTCACCTCCAACCAGTCAGTATCACTACTGCCAGTACCACCAGTCAGTATCACTACTTCCAGTACACAAGTGACACACTCCACAAGTGCTCCACGCACTCCAAAACTGAGTACTCCATGCACTCCAAGTAGATCTCCCCTAATCTTGCTACCTGTTGTGTTGCCCGTCACCTTTGACCTTGCTATCCTACAGATCCACCTTAGACCTTGCACACACAAACACCTGCAAATCAACTGATCTTACTTACCATGTAGATCTCTCTACACCATAAAGAACCCTTGTCCTTGCCTCACCAAGTCCTTATGATTCTCCAAACCAGTACTCTGATGGATCTTCTCCCTGATCTAGCACACCTGCAGACCAACCTGATCATACACACTCGGCACCCCTGTGGAACTAGGAGGAGCTACCCTTGCTCTCTTCACTCTCAAAAGGAGCTAACCAAGCTCAACTCAAACTAGAACAAACTACAATATAGCCCATGAGTCTATTATATAGATCTCATGCAAACAATAATTAGACACCTAATTACAATAATTAGATCCACAGCTCAAGACTAAAATTAGCCTTTCAACATGCAAACAACTGGTTTGTTAACAAACTGTCCGTAACACTCGTAGTTTCAAACTGCATAGGCGATCGACGTCAGTCCCTGTCTGGCTGGAGATGACCGACGTCGGCCAATCCCTGACTGATGTCAGTTTTCTCTGCACTAGATATGACCAACGTCGGTTGATCAGACCGACGCCGATTGCTCTATAACTCAGCAACCTCTCAACAACCTCCTCCATGTTTGCATCAGTGAGGCTTTGAGCTCCACAACCTAACAATCTCCCACTTGGATATAAATAGCTACACTGTACCTGTACCTATACATTGTCTAATTTGTTTCCTGGCTTGTATCCCTCTTCAAGATCAATCTTGAAGACCAACCACCACACAACCTGTGGTGCACCACCTGTCATCCAAGTAACCTGCCAAATCTGAAGTACTTGACCCTGCATAGCATGAATCCCTACTGTTGGTCCCTCTCAGATACTTGAGAACCCACTGAACTTCTTTCTAGTGCTTCCTTCCCAGATTGACTACAAACTTTTTGACAGCACCCACTACTTGGGCAAACTCAGGGAGTACACATGTACTCAACCTCATCATGTGAATCAGGACACTGTTCATAGAACTGTCCAACCCTCAGCATGCTGACCAATTTCACACAATCATCCAGAGACAAAATCAACCTGTGACCTTCCATGTCTCTAGAACACACATATGCCAAAGAATTTCGCTCCTCCAAATTCTTCATGACACACCTCTGAACTAACTTTACCTTTAGCTCAGAAAAACCCTGTATGTGTAACCCTGCATCAAGCAAACACACAACATACAGTAACAGGATGATGTTGCAATCATCACCCACTTGGTAAAGAAACCACAGTAGTTACAATGACATCGACTAAAGCCATGCTTTGTCATCCACCTGTCAAACCTATACCACTGCCCTGGAGCTCCATCAAGACTATATGACCTAGCCTTCCATCTCACGTGTCCATTCTCTCTATTCTTTAACCAAGGAATCCATTCGTCTCTCAATGCTTTTATCCCAACTGGCAACTCTACCAAATCTCCCATTTGGTTCTTCTCCAAAGAAATCATGCCATGCTCCCACTGTTTCCTGGATCCTTCCTGCTCTGCAGTGAGCAACTAGTATAAAGAAGAGGAACAATGAATTTGAGGCTTACTTACCCTTTCAGTCCTCCACATGGGCATTTGAGACTCCCTGACAGCTTGTTGTCTGCCCAAAATCTGTTCCAGTGACCGACTTCGGTCACCACATAGTTTGCATCTGACCACATCGGTTCCATGCGAGTGTCCAGGTCGCTGACATCAATTATCCTATCGACGTCGATCTCCACCTACCTGACACCACTGAATTTTCCTGTCTACACATGACTGACATTGGTTCCTGTCTGTTCGACATCAGTTCTACCTAACTGATGTCGGTACCTATGTTTTTCCTGTGAGTGATGACTTTTTACCCGCGAGCTCTCTTTGGAGCAAAACCCTGTCCAAACTGCCATGCTCAAAGTTACTCAGCCTTCTCCACTGATCTCTATCCGTCATCTCCTCCATAAACACCAAGGCTTTCCAGTTCTTAAGTCTATCAAACCCATCTGTCTTCTGCTTAAGAACATGCATCTCCTTCTTGCTCTTGTGACCAAGCCTACAAAGCCACGTCCTTGCAACAGAAGAAGAATCAGTAATACAAGTAGGTAGATAAAGAATACCTACTTTATTACCACACGCTAATTCAAGTGCATCCACTGTGAGAGTTCCTGTGCATCTCTCATCACCCAACTTTTCTGAAGAAATTAGCCTCATCTTCAAGACTGGGACCTGCATGACCTTCTTCAACACCCATGTGTTGGCCGCCTAAAATTTTAGCAACACTTTCCCTTTGCCAATACTTTGACAAGGCTCACCAACCCCTCTAATTGAGGCTGCATGGAAAGAGGCAACAAAATCTATAAACCAAGATTCTATTTTATCCAAGGAGCATTCCAGAGCATCCTGTGCAACAACACCTGGAACATCTACTTCTTCAGTTCCTTCATGCTGATCTTCTACCAACAAATAATTTTTCTTTACCTACTCTTTCTTTCCATAACACCGTAATTGACCATTCGTGCTTTTCAATTCCTCCATTCTTAGTGTACTTTCTTCTGCCATTGCTATACTCCCACTCAATCAGAAACCCCTGAGAGTGACCTGTAACCAAACACAAACCTGCTCCCTGCAACCTTAGCTCTAATACCAACTTGTTAGGACCAGGAAGCATAATTGATTACCTTTGTATAAGCAACTAAACACGAAATTTAACTAGAATGCACAAGTAACTAGAATTCAGAAATAACACAAAATATGAGAGACAATACCCAATTGTATTAATACTCTTTCAGAAGGAAATACAACAAAGAAGATGCCACAGTCTCTTCTTTACACACCTCTAAGGCTCTCACACCTCTAGGGCATAAACAATAAATCTCTTCAAGAGCTCACTCTCTCTCTTATGGTCCCAACACACAACTCAAACACAGAGTTGGTGTTCACCTCCAACTAGTCAGTATCACTACTGCTAGTACCACCAGTTAGTATCACTACTGCTAGTACACAAGTGCTCCATGCACTCCATAAGTGTTTCACGCACTCCAAAACTGAGTACTCCATGCACTCCAAGTAGATCTTCCCTAATCTTGCTACCTGTTGTGTTGCCTGTCACCTTTGACCTTGTTATCCTACAAATCCACCTTAGACCTTGCACATACAAACACTTACAAATCAACTGATCTTACTTACCATGTAGATCTCTCTACACCCTGAAGAACCCTTGTCCTTGCCTCACCAAGTCCTTATGATTCTCCAAACTAGTACCCCGGTGGATCTTCTCTCTGATCTAGCACACCTGCAGACTAACCTAATCATACACACTCAGCACCCCCATGAAACTAGGAGGAGCTACCCTTGCTCTCTTCACTCTCAAAAGGAGCTAACCAAGCTCAACTCAAACTAGAACAAATTACAATACAGCCCATGAGTCTATTATATAGATCTCATGCAAACAATAATTAGACACCTAATTACAATAATTAGATCCGCAGCTCAAGACTAAAATTAGCCTTTCAATATGCAAACAACTAGTTCATTAACAAACTGTTCGTAACACTTGCAGTTCTGAACCGCACAGGTGACTGACGTCGGTCACTATCTGGCTGGAGATGACAGACGTCGGCTGATCCCTAACCGATGTTAGTTTGCTCTGCACTAGATATGACTGACATCGGTTGATCAGACCGATGCCGGTTGCTCTGTAACTCAGCAACCTCTTGACAACCTCCTCCATGTCTGCATCAGTGAAGCTTTTAGCTGCACAACCTAACACTTCTATAGCTTGGTGCAATCCAGTAAACCGAATTGCCACTATAGATCTCTTGTATCCTATACAAGCCTTGAGCCTTCTAGCCTCCTATTGGTTTATTTAAGTATGATGCATACCCCCTACCAAACACTAGTGGTTCCATTCAAATTCTTGGGGCTACAGGTCCAATCCTTCCAAATTTTTATTAATCTCCTCAATAATTCTATGAGTATATGCCAAACTAGTAAAATATCATACTCAAACATATCCAAATCATTAGATCAGTGTTTCGATCTCCCAAAAATGAACATCAAATTCATTAGTACTATCCAAATGTTACTAATCAAATCTAATGGTTTTGTCCTTTGCCTAACAATGGTCAAATTTCAAAATCAAATCATTCTTATGGGTCAGCCCATTTTCTTAGTATGTTGATGGCAAGAGAAATTACCCAAATAGAGGCATATAAATACTAATCAAGTGTATAATTATTATTCATATTCCACATATTTGGCACCTATCTATCAAACATCCTTGCATTATTGCACATTGATAAAATTTTACCTACTCTTCCCAAATTACAAATAAGTCACTAGAAGTAATTATTGTGTAAGTATGAATCACACCAATCCAAGTCAAAAGTGAACATTAACAAGTCTCAAAATCCAAATCGTTAAGTGCATTCGTATAAATAAAGAGCATAATTACACATTTTCACTAAGGAGAATAACTACACGTGGATTGATTTCCCTCTTCGAATTATTGGATAGTAGGCTCAATCTATCATAAAAGGTGGTGATTGGGTTCAACTCAGTCCATTTCACTTTCCAAGTATTTATATATTTATCACATTAATATAAGTGGACCTAAGATTTTAGCTGAAGGAGATGGATTTATAGGTGCCTCATATTTGATCAGACCTCAAGCTCACATATAGAGCTAAATATGAAATAGACACGCTTGCCTATATCAAATAGAGAAGCAAAATATCTAAGGGTATGACTATCTAGCTCAAAAAATAACAATAAATGTTATTAACATAAGGCTAACATTATTATCTAGCCACACACAAAGATCTAAAACTTGCATCAAAACAACTCACAATATTTTTTCCAACCTACCTTATTTCTTGCCACCTATCTCAATCCTACGTAGTACATGGAACCACTAAGTATCTTATATTTTATTCCACTTTCCATATTAAGAAGTATCAATGTCAAATCAACTTTGATTTTATAAATTTAGATATATGTTTGATTGTCATAATTTATTATCTAAATTATTATAATTGTTTCTATCTTAAATAGTTTAAGTAATTAATCCAAATTAGGGTAAAACAATTGGCAAAAACTTCACTTTCAACTTGAAAACCATTGTGTTCCAAGCTTTAATTTTATCCTTTATCTTTCTTTATCTATATATCTGCATATGATCCCACCACAAAGATGCATGTAATCTCAAATTAGTACCATCAAATTATACTTTCTTAGGGTCTTCTACATACTCATGCTCAAATTACTTATCCAGCCTATCAAATCTTCTAAACATAAACTCCCTGAATAGTTTGGAAAGTCCATGTAGTACTTTCCACCTATCTAGGAAATGGCCCTTAAAAAACTACCCTATGTGAGGTCTTGATTAAATTCATCCATGTGCACATTATGTGCTTCATCATCACTCAAATTTTAATCTACTCCCCTTTGGTGAGTAATCTCCATGGCTTCCATTCTTGTTTGGAGATCTTACATAAAACTCACCAAATATACCACTCTTAGTGGTTTAATTCTTCCCCCTCATCTAAGATGAACCCCTTTATGTGCCATTCATTTTCCTTAATCGATCATTACAATAAGTGTGTTGATTACACCTTCTACCCAAAAACCTCTACATTAGAAGATGTATTCACCATTTTCTACCCATACTGATAAATATAAAAAATATAGTTCACTTCACATGTTTAACCTGATATGATACCAAATGTTGCATTCATGGTCAGAGATTCCAAATCAAGGATGATCTTAGACCACATAGCCCATAATTTTCATACACCAACACCTAAACTAGTGTGCATAACAATGACCCACAATGTAAAACAATAGTTACCAAGTTAACTTCCATGGATGAAATCAAAAATTTAGGCACATAACATTAATTTCTTATTTATTGTTCAACTTCAAAGATTACAATGATCCCAAATGGGATAAAAAAAAATCCTAATAGACTTGTCAGCTTGCAAGAATCTATGTGAACTAGAAATGGTTCCTTATTTTCTTATAGTTCACAGCAACACATCGTCTACTTCTTAAACTTGTTATGTGTATTTTTAATTTGGATACCAACCCCATTAATTAATTTGATCATAATATTTATAGGCATAGATAGTCATTAATGAATTTTAAATAGTTTACCTTCCTTTTCATCCAACTTTCTAACCATGACTCTTTTCTTTCTAACCATTATGGTCTGAGTCAAATATAACTTGTGGTTGTTAAATATAATACATATATGAGTCAAAACATGGTCATTCTTCTACCTTCCTTCTTCACAAATGTGTGCAAGTGACAAATTATTTCATATATGCTTTGAAACTACTTACATGCATAAAATTATAAGCTACCATCCCTTACACAAGACTTACATATGTGAATGGATTTCAAACCCTTGCACGAACATTTCCTTTGCACCCTATTTACCACCACTACACCAAGTGCTCAACTACCACCTTTGAATCATACTTTATTGTACATATTCAAAGCTATATTTTATTATCCTACCAAGACTAAATACACACCAAAGGTTGTAAAAACTCAATATTTTTGGTTGATGCAAATTATTTGTGCACCCAAATGCTCCTGCAATAAGTATACTACAAGGTGATCAAAGACTTAGATCCTACATGATCAATTACCTATACCTGAAGGGCAATAGTCCCCATTGCATGCAATAGTGAATAATATGTGGGAAAAGATTGGAAACCTGCACTTCAGTACTCTATTTTCCTTTAGCAAGGAATATAAATTACTTTGATGATCTAAAAGTTAAAAATCCCTTGATCACATGCATGTTTGACTTAGAATTAATTATTTGAACTAATTTTATTGGTGTTCTATAATCATGATTGATTTCTTCTAGTTGAAGCATATTTTTAACATCCAAATGATCAATAAAGGTGGAAAATAATGGCATAAGAGTTTTGTGTTGAAGACTAGATGTAAACCAAGGAAGGAGGGAATATTAAGATAGAAATCATTGTCTCCTACTTGTTAGGTGATGGTGTAGTGTCCATATCAAACCATAAGAATCTTGTGATAATATAATTTCAATTTTTTTCCTTATAAATGAAGACATACTCGATCACCAACTTGAAATGTGTGCATTATTTGGTATTGATCATGGTGCTACTTGTAATTAGCATTAGCCTTCTATAATATTGTCTACAATTATTGTTGAATGTGTTGAATGTGCTCAATGAACTTAATGAATTTTTCAACTTCATTTTGATTTGAATTAGTTGTTACTATTGATGGTGGTAAGGACAAGCTACATCAATCAATGTTAAAGGTTGGAAACCCAAGCACATCTAAAAAGGGCTATGTGAAATAAGTGTATGCAAAGTTATATTATATTTTTATTGAATGAAAGGAAGAATTCATTCCACGTGTATTATTTATTTGAATTTTACAAACTTAGAATATTCATGATCATCTTATTTACCACTCTTATTTGTCCATTAGTCTAAGGATGGACCAACATAGACCAAAGTGCTTTCAAAAACTTGCTCAAGAATAATGTACACCTTTTAGAGTTTATAGTTCTACCATTACAATGCATGGAAATACTTCAAATATAATTTAGTTGTTTATAGATTTGAGTTTTATTTACTACAAGGTGTTAGAATTTCCATCTTTGAGATTCTATGAAACACTACATATACAGATCATTACTATAACATCCCCACTGGGATTTACTAGAATAACGTAATTTTTAAAATTATATTCCACGTATTCTTTCATTAGATTACACCACGATAGACTAAGTAGTGATCTAAACATACATACTAATTATGTTAAACATGAAGTAAACATGTAACATCTAACAGTTACTAATCACTAGCATCATGTGTATCAAAATATAACTGCATAAAAAAGTAATTACATAAAATCTAGCCACATATGGTATAATAATACAACCATTATTGTCATTTTACAATTAGTATTTAATTACATTTCCAACTATCATTATGTTTCAATAATAAATACAATCATAGATACAAGGTTCCACAGAGCATGAGTCTCACGAACTCCAGTATCTCTAATAATCTCAAGTGTAGTCTCCAATAAGTACTATTGTGGGGAAGGAGAACATCATTCAAGTGATTTTCCACACCAAACATGGACCATCGATCCCATACACAATCCCACAAATAGGGAATGGCCTTCCCTTCATAGATGGGTAGATAGTGATGGTGCAAGAATATAGAGAGACAAGCCAGTACCTGTGTGTTGTAATATTTCTAATACATGATGTGTACCATAAAGAAAATATGTTTTATCATGATATCTTGTAAACATGTAAATCATACACATGAAATTATAATGTTTATCTAACATTACTTTAGACAAAGTTTTAAAATAGTTATTTATCTCTAAAATCAGTCAAATTCACACACACCCCTTGATCAAATTACCTACATCTGGCATTGGTGATGCTAAATAAGCTAATGAAGTTTGTCTCATTGCTTAGTTAGGACCAACAATGTGAGATTTGGTTAGTATTAATATAGGCAACAGATTCATTAAGATTAATTCTAATAGCAGGTATAAAACATGTTACAATACAAGATTAATATTTATGCATACATTTAGTCCATCAAACGTACGAATGAATATTTTTTACACTATTTATCACATAAATAATAATCATGACAAGTATAATTTTAATACCAAATGGGTACAATATATACTTAGATTGCATGATATATTTTTCATAAGTAAATTCAAATGCAATGCAACCATCAATGTCATAGTATATCGTACATTTTACTCAATTACAAACAACAGTCATAAGTATTTAAAAGATCGATTAACTCATAAACAAAAAGCATATTATTTCATTTATGAAACCTATTATTATTTAAGGAGGCTTAATGCATATAACTATAGTGTCCTATCCCTCAAGATTATGTGACTAAATTTTACAAATCAGAAGCTATAGTTATAGGTGTGCATCCCAATATATAAATATAAGCTATATGTATATGAGAACCTAAGTTTTCATATAGATATATTTCATATATTTATGCACCATGCAAAATATATATCCCATAACAAAATATGTTTTAATACATAATTCTTATTCTGTCATACTAAAGTATTTTCCATTTTTCTTTATAGAAAACCTATGTGATTCTAATAGGTATTTAAATTTTCATAAAAATGCAATAAGATCCATATAGGTTTTGCTACATTACCAAAACCCTCTTTTCCCCCAAACTATGTCCTTAGACTGTATTTCATTATCATGAATTATTGAAAATAGAGAATAATTATCAAATGACCATACATATCCAAACTCTACCTTTATTTATCAATTGGAGATTTATACTCTTTCTGAGTTTTTATATGTATCAAATCAACATTTAATACAAATTTAATAGACATTGACTCAGTTATACATGTGTTTTAATAATGCAACTAGTTCACATATATCTATTCAACCTTGACATAGTCAACTTCTTCTAAATAACACATATACACTTAAGGATTGAAATACATTATAGGTTTTGTAGTAGAAATTGACCCTATATTTAAACTTATGTACATATACAAAATGCATAACTTAGTCACTATTTTCAAAGTTAAATATACACATGATATATATATCCTCCTGTTTGAAAGTCAATAAACTTACAATTCATACAACCTCACTCTTTATGTTATGAAATGCATATTATGTTTATTCATATATATACTCATAGTTTGTAATCAAATATGCACTGTTCATTTATGTATATGTTCATAGAGTTTAAGACATAATACATTAGTTCATTTATCTCTATATATTCAAATTTTCATGTAATAATTACACACACACTTAGTATATACACACACACATTATTTGTATTTCAATATATATATATATATATATATATATATATATATATATATATATATATATATATATATATATATTTTTGGTTTTGAAAGTTAAGAACACATAGTTCATACACAACTATATACTCAATTTTAAATGATAAAAATATAGTCGACACATATATTGTTTCTATGACAAATAGCACACAATTAATATTTTGACAGTCATCATTTATGTATTTTTTACCCTAATCAACTTCATATCTAAATGATAACACAAAAATCCTTTGCAAACTCATCCATATATTCTCATGGTTTTGAATAATGAATACCTATACCCTGTTTATAATTTATACAAGAATACACATAATATAATTATATATATTCATTGTTTAATGTCAAGTGTATACATTCAACATATATACATGATAACCCCAAATCGACTGTCATCCTATATATATTCATATTATCTCTAATAAAAAATATTAACATTTTATTTTAAAAAACTCATTCAAACATCTATTTGACTCAGACAATATTCTTATCAAAGATAAACACAAGATTCTTGTATCATATCTACATGCTCAGTATTTCGATAACCCACTTGACTGAGTATGTATATATGATACATTTATAATAACGAATCTCAATATTTGTCTGTATATCAAATCATCTGACCAAGTTCCATTTTTCCTAAGCTAGGGCATTATGCCATTACAAATAATAACTTCATTTAACCCTTTATTTTAACACACAAACAATCTAATTTGCAATCATAGGATTTAAAGGATAATGGCTTAGTTATGTGGATGGTTGATCCATCCATAGGGCTAAGCCTGTATCCCTCTCAAAAAAATACAATTCATTTTCTAAACCCTAGGAATCCAAAACTATACACAAAATTTATTTAAGCAATTGAAAATAATAACATCACCAACCTTTTTAATGCTTTCTAATTAAAACTTAATGAACCAAAAATCCTTCTCTTCCTCGTTCTGCACTTTCTCTTCTCCCCTTCTTGTCTCATTCTTCTCCTCCACTCACCTCTTATCCTTATTTTCCTCATTTATCTCTTACCAACTTGATCTTGCATGTAACTTCAAAACTCGCAATCGCCATGCATAATTTGAATTATTCATTCCAAGATAGACTAAAACATAGTTAACTTACATTAACTAAACTAATAAAAGACCTAATCTCTCTCTCTCTCTCTCTCTCTCTCTCTCTCTCTCTCTCTCTCTCTCTCTCTCTCTCTCTCTCTCTCTCTCTCTCTCTCTCTCTCTCTCTAACTTTACTCAATTCATTGATCATTATCTAATTGTTTAAAATACTTGCATGACCATTTACGTTACAAGTATGATCAAAGAATCCAATAAGGGTGGTTAGATCATGTGTTAGCTTCACAATGAAATCAATCAAAATGAAAACAAACACACTAAAATTCATAACACTATTTTTCCTAGATAAAATGGGGGAGCATGGTGAAGAAAACCAATTGATAAATCACAACTAAAATGCAAGTAAAACAACCTTTCTTACGTTCCTTGAACGCTCCAAGAGATTTCTTCATTTGACTTATTCGACTAGTGCTCAAGAGATCTTTGGTAAATAGAGTTGTGTGGATCCTTCTCCCCTTGACACCATGGTTTGGCTCATACTCACTTGATGTAGCTTCATGGCTTGGCTTGTGATTCTGGCATTAAAACACTAATGTCATGCAATCTTTTCTAAATCCAAAATTATAACATTACTATGCTCAAGCTCTCTAAATGACTAGGTCTAGGCTTGAATTTATAGGTTTAGTAACTAACCCCAACCCAAGGTGAGTTAGAGTGTAGTTGGGGATTGGAATGGGTTCAAACATTACCTTTGTGAGTTAATTAACCCTAATAGAGTTAAAAGGTGTCAAATGGTCATGATTAGGAATGAATAGGCATGGGTGGGATATTTTAGATATTTGATAACTCACAAAATGGTAATTATGAATTCCTAAGATATTCTTTGACTTTTGAATTTACTTTTTAATAATTAATTTAATTGTTTATGGTTAATTTAATTTAGGAATTTGATTTGATTTTGCATGTTAATTAATTCTTTTTAGGCTTTTTGACATTTTGAAGATTTTTGAATTAATTGATGTGTGCATTTTGCCCCATTTAATTATTTTTTAATCCAAATTGTATTTTATGAATATAAATTTGAGGCATTTAGTAATTCTTAGGCTAGATTTGTAAAGGTTGGTAAGAATCAGTCTATAGTCCGGTATGAAGCCATTGGTGGCCAATTGTAGATGTCTACAATTTGCCCCTGTTTAGGAAGGATTTGCAAGCTGTAAGCATAATAACATCTTCTCAAAGATTGAAAATATTTTGTTATGCTTATGAATTCAATGGAAATGGATGAACTATAGGGTGCCCCCTCAAGGGAGTGGTTAGAAAAAGGGGTCGACAAATGGTGCCTTGAAAGAAGAAAATGAGTGGACCAAACATATGAAAACATAATGATTTGCTCAAAGCTAGTCATAATCAATGAGAATGTAAGTGGGATCATGTACAATGGTTTTCCCAAAGGTAGTTATAAGCATTATACCCTAATAGTGGCAAATATGATATGAAAGATGCAAGTGGGATGATATGTAATTATTTGCCCATAGGCAGTTATAATCATTAGTATCTTGATAGTGGTAAACAAGCCCCAATTAGGTGAAATAAAGTGAATGATTTTCCTAAAGACGATTATAACCATTAACCCTCAAATTGGTGGCAACATAATGATTTATCTGAAGGTGATCATAATCATTAGAAATACAAGTGGGATGGTGTACAATGATTTGCCCAAAGTTGGTTATAAGCATTGTACCCCGATAGTGGCGAATATGATATGAAATATTATGGCAAATATGATGATGTCAAATTGATATAGAGGATAAATATGAATTAGGTAACCTGCTAGTAGGGAGATGCTCATCTAAACTAGCAAAGAGGAAAATTCTTTTGTTGTTTAATTACTCTATTTGGGATATGATTTGGATTAGGCTGGGAATGTTGCTTGTGCTGGTACTAGTGCCAAGGAGATATCATTATTGTATTTTCCATGTAGACTTCTTGAAGTTAATTTTTGTTGTAGCACATGACGATAGGCATCGTGGTAGAACACCATGAGGACTTGGTCAAAATATGTATAAGGACTAACTCTCAATCCAATACTTAATAGAAAATAATACACCAATGACAAAAACCATGATGAAAATATTGACGTATGAATATGGATAGACTCAAAAATGATGTGCAAGGAATAAATCAATGGATGCATATAGACTGAGATGAGGCAATAGCACTAAAAGCAAATAAATAGGCACACAAACAAATAAACCATGGTTAATCACAATGTTAGTACAAAAAATAGGACACAAATAGGATGAAGAAGATTGCTCCTAGAATAAGGAGTTAACTTAACAAACAAACAAGATGGGGGAATAAAAGAAACGGAAGGGGGTGGTCAAGCTGACTCCATATGTACTAGGCAAGTGGATGTTGCCTACATAGTTTCATAGATGTAATAACCAACAAAACTTCAGGCCAAATGTAGTTCTCCTAGGAAATGGGACAAAATAAAATGATAAAAATAAAACATGATTGTGTTATATAAGAATAGGGGAATAAGCTCACAAAATAGTGAGAGTGTGGGATAAAAGGCTAAAAAGGATGGGGAAACTAAATGACAAGTGATTTCTTGTGACTTAGTAAGGGTTCCCAAAATCCTTAAGGCAAAGAAGTGGTCTATGTTTTTGTTTTTTGTACATGGTTTTTAAATGTTTTTGGAATTTTTGAAGCACTTTAACTCAATCTAGAATAATGAGATACTAAATGGTCTAAGCTTGCAAAATGGCAAGAGTGTTTATACTAAAATTACTCTTAAAATGGCAAAAGCATGATGGAAAAGGGGGGTTGAGATGAACTTAACAAGTATTGAGTGCTACCCACATAGTCCCAAAATGACCTCAAGTCACAATAATTCTACCTTACAACAGAGGAATTTGACTAGTGTAGCAATCAATTCAAACAAAATAGGCAAAGTTGGCATAATGGTGTAGTATGACATAAGAATTCCAAGTTAATATGTCAAGGCTACTCCTATTTTTCCCTTAGGTGGTTATAACTAGGATACAAAAACTCAAATAAATGATACTAATTTGCCCATAGGCAATTATAATTAGTAGCAAGAATGGTGAGACACTAATTTTCTCATAGGTGGTTAAGATCAGCCCCACACAAACAAAGCATGATATAGAATGAAACAAGAAATGAAGGATGCAACTGCCAAAATTTTTGTCATACTATTCCAAAATATGACCTCTATCTAAAATAATTCAAATAACTACCAAAATTGATCTGAATTTTCATGCTAAAATCAGAACCAACGGATGAACCAAGGTCAAATAAGCTAGGTAGAATGGCTAAAAATGGGCTTTGGTCTAATAGGGATGGCATGGTAGGATGACATAGTAGAATGGAATTATTTAGGACAATGATGGTATGAAGATATAATAATAAGAGGGTTTCCCCCAAGTGATGAGGCAAATGGTAGGGTATGGAATAATGGCAAAATGAAAATGGCAAGGTTCATGTTTTTGGCCTGGCTATGGTAAATAGAAAAATGACAAAGGTATGGTTCATGTTTTTGGCCTGGGTAAATGCTTCTTGTGTTTTTGATGTGGAGATGTTCATCCTAATCAATAAATGTGATAACCAGAATAATCAATCATGTTAATTTCTAGCCTACACCTCATCTAAATAGTGTTTTATCAAGATTTGGTTGTAGATTTGGATGCCAAAAAAGTTGTTATGATGTTCATTTTTCATTGATTATGTTTCCTTCAAACTTTTTGATAAGGTATATTTGTAGCCTTTGTAAAGGAAAGTGCGGTCGTGTATGGTAAATAGGGATAAATAATTGATTATAGGTTTGTTTTAGAAATGGAATGGTGGACGATAATGGAATGTACAATGATTGGCAAACAAATGAAGATCAGGATTTTCAAGCACACACAATGTTGTTGATTTTGGATTCAACATAACTTTAGATGTGGCTAGGTTGAATACTTATGAATATTCTCTTGATAGGACCACTAAATTCTTTTATTATTTGGGCCTGAGAGTAGCTACCATTTGATAATGTTGTAGATTGGAAGCTATATTGATTTCATCTTTGATTATGTCTTCATCAAGCAATGAAGAACTTTTGTGCTCAACTATTGGCTCCTCGAAGAGGTTTTCAATAATGAAGTTGTCTAGATTATCCCATAGTGCCTTTGAGAAGGTTTCACTAAGGAACATTGACTTTTGACTTTGATTGTCTTCTAGCACCTCTGAAAAGGTTTCACTAGAAGATGTTAAGTTTGAAATTTTATTGTGCTCTAGTGCCTCCAAAAATGTTTCACTAGGAGATTGTTCTTCTTTTGCATGAATTTGGTCTTGGCCACCTTGATGTTCAACTAATATGTCACCATGGATGCAATTCAACAAGGTATGATTCTGTCGATCCAAATTGACACTTGTGGGAGATGGAATATCAATAATATGGCTATGTTGGTTGGTGGTAATGACATGTATAATGGTAATGGAATGGGGAGAGGCTACACAATCCTCATAGAATATACTAGGAGAATTTGTGTTGAAGCTGAAGTACTCATCTTCAAAAACCATAGAATGATCACAAATATATTCAAACTAATCTATGAGGTATGCATAACCAATATTATAATAGCCATGAACGTATTATGATTCTGACTCAATGAACTCTAAATCTGATGTTGAGACTGACATTGATTCTACTTCTGATGCTAAATTTGTTTTCAGTTAAAGAATATAACTTAACTCTAATTTTTATTCTTCATCTGGTGTGGACACTTATATAATGATGTCTTGTTTAATGATTGTTTTGGGATAATTAATGGTATATGGAGTCATAATGGGCTCTTCGAGAATAGGATTTGCTAAAAAATACTACATAAAGACTAATTTGTCAAAAGGAGACTCATCAACAATAAGAAATAGGTCAAGAGACAACTATTCAGAGATTGGCTTTTTAAAGGGAGGCTCTTCAAAAATAGACATATGGTTGAAGTAATGATTTTCCCAAAGGTGATTATAATCATTGAGAAGTGACTCGATAAAGACTGGCTCATCAAAGTGAGACTCCTCGATATAGGTATATGATCAAGAGGTGATTCATCACATGTTGAATTATTAAAATGGTTGGTTCAATGAAACCATCTTGGATTGGTTGATTTTTTTGGCCTTGGTTTATAATCAATTAAAAAATACTAGTTTTGGACATAGCTTGGTCCTCGAATGATTGGCTCACTTGAGGTACTAATTGGGTTGGTTGAGGTTGGATGATTGGTAGGGGTTTTCTAAAGTGGGGAATGGATGGCAATAGTTGAATAATGACTAATGGTTGGATAACGAGAGGATGTTGTGGAGCTTGGTTACTTGCACAAGCCAAAGGATGAGGTCTTAGTATATAAATGGTAGGGCATTATGGAACTTGATTGCTTGCATAAGCCAAAAGATGGAGTCCTTGAATGATATGGATAGGGTATTGTGAAGTTTGGTTACTATCATGAGCCAAATGACATTAAGAAGCTTGGTTGCTTGCACAAGTCAAAGGACTAGGTCCTGGAATGGTAATGACATTCCTTAGATGTTGTGAAGCTTGGTCACTCACACACTCTAAAGGAGTGTTAATGGTATATATGGGGGATTGGGTGACATGATTAGGGAGAGGATAATACCACAACTAGCCTAAAGAATGGATCAATGCACCCTGTGATTGAGCACTTTGGATTTGCTCCCCATATTGAGGATTGCAAGAAGGGTATGGATCCTCCTCCCAAATAACATCATCCTTGTCCTCATAGGGGTTTTGACTTAGGTCTCATAAACAACATCATCATCAAAGAGGTCTTCACTCGAGTCCTCCTCACAAACCATATCATCCTAGTAGTGGTCTCTAGTTGAATTTTGTACAGCCATTCCATCATAACTTGGATTGTATATAACTCTACCATAAGTGTAGCTAGACATATCTACATCAATGAATAAAGCTTCGTGATAAAAGGTCTTAGAGTTATACATACTCGTAAAAATGATGTCTAAAGGACAAATTATCCAAACTTGATCTAACTCGCTTAAGGGTGGAGTTGTATCTCCAAAAAGTTTATTTAAACACATGGTAAAAATAGTATAATGTTAAATGTCTCACACAAACAAGGTCAAGTAAAATGACCTAAAAAAAAGATGCTAAACTCTACATCCAAAGATATTTCGAATAGGTCTAAACTAGGAAAGGGAAAAGAGTCGCTAGGACTTTTGGCCAAACACAACATCAAAAGCTAGGCTCAAACAAGGTATATGCTAGGTATTTTTTCCAAACATGGTGTCAAAATTTAGACTTGAAACAAAGGGATGATTTTAATCTAACAAACTTGGAATTGTTTGACAAATACTAGCCACTTGATTCTAGACATAAACATGATCAAATTGGTACAAAACACAAAATAAAAGGTAATTGATGATATACTGATTTTATCAAACAAAGGCATAAATAATATAGTTTCCAAATTTGAGTAATGGATTTACCTAAGTTACACAACCCAAAATAAAAAGATCTATGTATCAGCCCCTATGAAACGAGGCCTAAATAGAAATTAATCAATGTTTAGATCCAAACTTTATAAAAGTTAATCAAAAACTCAACTTAGGTAAACTAGGGTTTTAATGACCAACAATCTAGGCAAATTTAAAAGCATGATTGTGTCAAACAAAGATCCTACAAGACACATGATTTTGGTTTAAACAATGTGAAACTTGGACATAAGACAAGATAAGTCTATGAAATAATTTAGGTAGCGTAACGATGTTATCTCTCCCAAAAGATATAACGATGGTTTATTTCAAAGACTTATAAGAAACAAGACTTGATATTATTTGGGAAGTATAACATTACCCATCTCAATCAAGTGCCATACTCAATGTTTCTGACACAAAAGTTTTCTAAGTTAAAGTAAGGTGTCAA
Organism: Torreya grandis; assembly: GCA_037957365.1. Classification (NCBI taxonomy): domain Eukaryota; kingdom Viridiplantae; phylum Streptophyta; class Pinopsida; order Cupressales; family Taxaceae; genus Torreya; species Torreya grandis. The sequence goes on along the minus strand of JARHVA010000714.1, from coordinate 3,817,111 downwards.
ACATATTTTATAACACCTCCTAAAATAGTGGAGTAGTGTAGACAAACAAACTCGTTCATGACATGATATCAAAAAAAAAATAGACTTAAAACACCAAAAAATAAAGGAATAAATGACTAAAATACAACTAAGTATAACCATCCTAGATCCTATCAAGGTGTGGCAAAGTGGGTTTAACTAAAACTCACAAGTTACAACCATCTAGATTGATCCCAAGTGTGGCTAACATAAGAGAAGCATCACATTAATTGATTTCATACCAATTAACTTATCATTCAAGGGTTTATTCCTTTGCATGATGATTCCATTCATGGATTGCTTAGTGAAATCCCTTGGTTGACCAGACCTGACTCATGATTTTATTACTAAAGGACAGGTCAGTCACTTAACCCCTGGCTCTAGAAGTATACATACCCTAATTTGTATATCCTACTGTGGAGCAAGGTTGAAACATTACTAAGAAATGAAGCCCCGAGTCAATGCTTCCCTAGAGAACTTGTGAGAGGTAATGACATCCCCTTCGCAAGCCAAATTACATGAAAATAAAAAGACTAGTGGAAAGACTTTAGGTTTATTTTTAGATCACCCAAACCATATGGGTTTTAGGGAGATCCTAGATAACTTTCTTTCTATGCTTTGGACTAGGCATAAATGTGATGAAAAGGCACTTTTGATCACCCGATTTCCCTATAAGTGATGGGGGGAGAGCATACACGCACTATAATTTTTATGAAAACAAACAAACAAGTCCAAAAAAAACATGGCATAAAATGATCATCTTCTAAAGCATGAACTAAGTGATTTAAGGTTCATTTTAAAGCACCAAAAATGAATGTGTTGTGAAGTTTCATGGCCCCCTTGGCATTAGTTGATTTTTGCAAAAACTTTGAAAAGCATCTAAGGCATAAAAAATGAACTATGTTCTTTTTAAACGCTAAAAGATAATGTGAGCAAGATTTAAAGCATGTTAGAATGAAACTACTTGTCCCCTTGGCTTAAAATCAAAACTTACAACAAATTTCATAAAACAACATCAACAAAAATCATCTAGGTTCATTTTAAACACTTAATTCCAAATGTTTAAGATTTTGATTACATTCGCTTTAAAACACCAAAATGAAGTGTTAAAAACATTTAAAATTGTAAATTCTTATTTAATTCATGTCTTGGCCATGCAAAAATGATAGAGTCTCCCATTGATTAGAAGCACATTTGATGATGATCAAACAAACATTGGAAAATTAGCTCTCAAGTTTTATGTTTTGAAAACACAGTGACTGATATCGGTCGGTAATAACTGATATTGATTGGTAATAACTGATGCTGATTGCTAATAATCGATATCGATCGATAAGGATCAAGATCAGTTGCCTATGAACCTAAAGGCAAAATAAACACAATGAAAAAACATTAGGTTAGTCCAAAGTTAGATTAAAAAAACTTCTCAAAACTTGCAAGGAGATGATTAGACAAAGAAAACACATTTCAATGAAACTAAGATACAACAATTAGAAAATTTAAAAAGATTCAAACTCCTATTTCAAAATTTTATGAAAAAATTATGTAACTTGAAGGCAAACTGATAGCACATTCTAAAAATTTAGGAGAAAACACATGGTTTAAAATAAATAATCAAAAAGCAAGTCTGTATGACCCCAAATGAAGCTCTGAAAGATGGCCTATTAGCTCGTTATCCTACACAATGATCAAGCTCAGTTTTGGGGATGTATATAGTGACCAAGGTCAGTTATTTATGATTGACATTAGTTAGAAAAAAATCTATGCTGGTTACAGAAAACTGATGTCGATCTCTGTGTAACTCGTGTGAACACAAAAATTAAAAATATAACAAAATCAAAGCTAAAACTATAATTTTGATGATATTCAAGCATTCATTTGTCAATTTTTGAGTTTCATCTTCATCTCCTTGCTACATGGGGTGCTCAAAGTCCCACTATAAATGCCATTTGTGATCAAGGAATAAAAGAAGGATGGTTAGATCATATGTTAGCTTCACAATGAAATTAATCAAAATGAAAACAAACACACTAACATGCATAACACTATCTTACCTAAATCAAAGGGGGAAGCATGGTGAAGAAAACCAATTGACAAAGCACAACTAAAATGCAAGAAAAATAACCTTTATTACCTTCCTTGAATTCTCCAAGAGATTTCTTCATTTGGCTTGCTCAGCTTATGCTCAAGAGATCTTCAGTAAATTGAGATGTGTGGCTCCTTTTCTCCTTGGCACCATGGTTTGGCTCATACTAGATTGATGTAGCTTCATGGCTTGGCTTGTGATTTTAGCATTATAATACTAATGTCATGCAATTTTTCTCTAAATCCAACATTATAACATTATTATGCTCAATCTCTCTAAATGAAGAGGTCTAGGCTTGTATTTATAGGTTTAGAAACTAACCCCAACCCAGGGTGAGTTAGAGTGTAGTTGGGGCTTGGAATGGGTTCAAACTTTACCTTTGTGAGTTAATTAACCCCAATAGAGTTAAAAGGTGTCAAATGGTCATGATTAGCAATGAATAGGCATGGGTGGGATATTTTAAATTTTTTACAACTCACAAAAAGGTAATTGTGAATTCCTAAGATATTCTTTGATTTTTGAATTTCTTTTTTGATAATTCATTTAATTTTTCATGGTTAATTCAATTTAGCCATTTGCTTTCATTTTGCATGTTAATTAATTCTTTTTAGGCTTTTTCACATTTTGAAGATTTTTGAATAATTGATGTGTGCATTTTGTCCCATTTAATTGTTTTATAAGCCAAATTGTATTTTATGAAGCCAAATTTGAGACATTTAGTGATTCTTAGGCTAGATTTGCAAAGGTTAGTAAGAATCAGTCTATAGTCTGGTATGAAGCCATTGGTGGCCAATTTTATATGTCTTCAAAAATCCCCATGTATCTCATTAAAAAATTCCACTTTTAACATTATTTACAATGATAACTAACACTTTTAATATCAACGTAGTTTATGCATGCTAATAAAGACTTAGGTTTAGATCATAGGTTAGTTTTTAGGATAATTCAATATCTTTCAATACTTAGTAAATATAATAACCTCCTATCTTTTATAATAATATGGCTAACACAATGTATATTATATTCTTTTATCTAAAATGGTAGATTGAACAATTATTTATTCTAGTCATAACAATATTATAATAATTTATGTTAATACTAAATTATATAGACTATCTATGTATTTTTTTATCTTCATAAATTAAGTTCTATATTGATATTCCTGAATATCAACGATAACAAGCTAATGTTTTAAAACATTGTAGAGACATTATAGTTAGTCTATATACAATAGTAACTATATATTATTCAGATAGATTTATGTTTCTGTAATCATAAACAAATATGAGTATAGTAACATAATATAATCATATTGCAACATTATGCACCAAATCTACGTAAAATATTCACAATGCAATCACACATGATTTATTCCATATATAAGTACTAAACTAAACTAACACTCACTAACACGTAAAATCTAATATCTAAATGTAAATAACTTCAAAAACATACTAACGCTAATAATCCACATAATGCATATAACATGTAGTATCTAATGTGGTGTGTGCATGGTATCTAACTATTTATCTATCATCCCCCAACACCTCAAACTATGTCATCCTCTCCGATGATGCTCTCCCTCTGTCATGCTCTGAGGAATGTAACTTTCTTACATCCAACTCATGACGAGAAGGTAGTTAGCCTGATACATCATGATATATATATCATAAAATATTGTTGTAACAACAATTAACATGATCATAGTGTTAAGAATTTATAATACAACTAACTCATAGCAATGAAATCAAAGTAACATACAATTGTCCTATAAGAGCATATGACTTATAATTTAGTTAAAAAGTAATTAATCAATTTAACAACCATAGATAATTAGGCAAATTAGCTTAGTGAGAAATCAAGATGTGACATCCTTCCCTCGTAAGGCTAGTCATCATCCTAATGACTCTTATTCAAACAATAGTTATGAATAAAAAATATTATTTAACAGAATAATAACATAGTATAAAGAATCAAATCAAGCAAACAAATATGGAAATAGTCTATAAAACTCAACATAGTCCTCCCAAGTACCACTATCTTTGGAGTATTAGTCCCATAAGACCTTGCATTATGACTCTTCTATATTACATGAATGAAGTTTATGAGTGTCAATTACTCTGATTAGTTCTACTATGACCACCCCGAGATCCAAAACCCCAATCCAACACATATGAAGGATCATCTATATACTTTTTAAGATAAAATACATGTAAAACATTATGCAATAGAGCTAGGTTTAGTGGTAATGCAAGATTATACACTACAAAATTGACCACTTAATAAACCTCTAAGGGTCCCACATATCTTGATGAAAGTTTCACTGACTTCTCAAATTTAATCAAGCTCTTCTACAGCTTAAAATGTAATAATACTTTATCACTACTAAAAATTGTCTTATTCTCTTCAGATTAGCATAACTCTTCTACATATCATTGGCCTTAGCCAATCTTTACCTGATCAATCTCACTTGATCTTTAATTTTTGAAATCATCTCAGGTCCAAAGACTACCATGTCTTCCAACCTATCCCAATTGATTGGTGTCCTACACCTTCTATACAGTGCTTTAAATGGTATCATCTTCAAAGCAGATTGGTATAAGTTATTGTAAGTAAATTCAACCAATGAAAGGTATTATTCCCACTTGTATTATTGATCCATGTAATACATATGAAGAATATCCTCTAACACCTGATTAATTCACTTAGTTTGACCATCAATCTGTGGGTGATATGCATTACTAAATTTTAGTTACGTACCCAAAGTTGACTTCACAGTTAACCAAAATCTAGAAGTCATCCTCAGATCATGATCTAAAATGATTTTCTTTAGAAATCCATGCAATCGATACACTTTTTTTATGAATCTCTTGTAAGAGTAGGTGCATCATCTATCAAATTATCTGGTATAAAATGTTCTACCTTGGTTTGTTTATCAATTATAACCAAGATCATGTTGTGCCTATTCCATGACAATTGTAATATTTGGACTAAGTCTATACTGATCACCTACCACTTCCATTCCAGTATGTCATGTGGATACAACAATCTAATCAGATGCACATGTTCAGCTTTCACATGTTAACATTACAGACACAGTGACACAAAGTCTATTGCATCTTTCTTGATTCCCTTCTAGAAATAAAGTGTTATAAGTTTTGCCATAAGCTTGGTTACTCTTGGATGTCCTGAATATAATAATTATATAGTTCTTTTAGTAACGTTATCCTTAGATTCTCTCAATTTATCACATACATCTTTTCATTGTATCATAGAAGATCATCATTCTATAATCTGTATCCTTTATACCTAAGATTCTTAGCATTCTTAGACAATGATTTCCTAACCTGATCATAGAATTCATCTCCTGATGAGAATTTGATCACTCAATCCTTGAAATTAATCTTGATAGTAGCCACAACTACTATGTACCTTCTATAACTTAAGGCGTCAACTACTCTATTTTCCTTGCCTTTGATATAATTCATATCAAAGTCATAGTCAGATAAAAAATCTAACTAGCATCTCTGACAAGCATTCAGATTTGGTTAGGTAAAGATGTACTTGAGTCCCAAGGTATCAGTCTTGAGCTCAAATAGTTTTCCCAACAAATAATGTCTCCACACTTACAAAGCATGAACAATTGCTACAAGTTTAAGGTCATGAAGGGCATAGTTCACCTCATAAGATTTTAGCTTCCTTGATTCATAAGTTACCACTGCACCATCTTGCATAATTAATCCTCCTAATCCATCTCCTGATGCATCTATGATCATTAAAAATTGACCATTGGGATTAGGAACTCTTAACATTGGTGCTAAAGTAAGCTTTCTTTTCAATTATTGAAAAACTACTTCACACTTATCTGACCAGATAAAACTCTAATTCTTATGTTTTAGCTAGGTAATCAGATTATCTATTTTAGAAAAATTGGGAATGGATTTCCTGTAATAGCCCACTAATACCATAAAACTCCTTACCTCATGGACATTCTTTGGTGCTGATCACTCCAGAATCACTCTTATTTTAGTCAAATCTACTAAAATACTATTTGTTGAGATAATATGTCTTAGATATTGCATTTTATTTTAGAAAAATGCATACTTGGATAATTTTCCATATAACTTGTGTTTCCACAAATGTTACAAAACTAGTTCTAGATGTTGAAGACACTCTTCTTCATCCTTAGATTATATAATAATGTCATATAAAAAGACCAAAATGAAATGATCTAGATAATCTCTGAAAATGTTGTTCATGAGATTCATGAATGTTATAGGTGCATTCATCAACCCAAATGGTAACATTGTAAAATTATAGTGTCGATATTGTGTTTTGAATGCCATCTTTGAAATATCCTCATCTTTTATCCTTAACTGATGATATTTAGCTCTAAGACCAATCTTAGAAAATACCATTGCTCCTCACATCTAATCAAGAAGATCATCTATTCAAGGTAGCAGATACTTGTTTTTTATAATCAATTTATTTAACATTTTATAATCAATGCAAAGTCAAAGAGTACCATCCGTGTTCTTGATGAAAATAATTGGTGCACCCCATGATGACACACTTAGTCTAATCAACCCTTTGGATAACAACTCCTGGAGTTGTGTCTTTAATTCAACTAATTTAGTGGTTGTCATTCTATATGGTGCCTTACACTGAGGTTGTAATCCTGGTAGAAATAAAACTCCCATTTAGGAAGGAATCCTAGTAATTCCTCTCAAAATACATCATGAAAAATCTTAAGGAAATGATAATCTTCAATTGATGGTTCTTTAGATTCTTCCATTTCATTTGTCTTGACAATAAATACTTGGCATCTTTTTCCTTGGGTTTTCTAAAATTGCATTGTAAAAATCTGTCTAAGCCTTAACTCCCTTTTATGCCTTGAATTAGTGTTTGATTTACAAAATCATCTAGACACTTAACCTTCTTCAAATAGCAGTCAACCTTGGATTTATGCTTTGCAATGTAGTTGACCCCTAGGATCACATCTTATAACCCTAGTGGTTTTGCATATAGATCCACCACTATTATGAATTTTGGAAACCTAATCTCTGCTTCAAATAAACACTTATCCACTTTGACTTTAGAATCATTCACATATTATATTGACCATGCATTTTCCATTACTCTAGCTTTTCAAGATAACTTATTTAAAATTTTGGGAGCTATAAAATATTTTATAGCCCCTGTATCTGTCAAAATGGAAACTAGATGTTCAAATAAAATACCTAACAGTTCTATGGATGAAGCTTGGAATTTGGCTTGTCAATTATCAACTATTGCATGAATACATTGCTGAAAAGTTCCTTGTTGAGGATTATAATATTAGTTTCTCAACTTATCCTGGGTACATTCACATGCAAAATTGTCACCTTCACAAATGAAACAACTTCTAGGTGGTCCCTTCCTATCAAACTATTGGTTTCCTTTAAAACTGTGTTTGGAACCATTCTTGGATTTCTTATTACCTGAACCACGTTAAATCTAGTATTTTGACTCTTGAACTGAATCTTAGATCTACTTCCAGCTCTTCTTTACTAAAGTTGGCTTATAAATTATAATTTTTTTCTTAAACTTATCTCTGACTTGAGTAAGAGATTTTAATTTTTATTCTTATTTGACTGCCTTCTCGAAGACTTGGTCTATGGTAGATGGTCCATAAATGCCCACCTCTCCACCAATTTGAGATTTTAATCCCATGATGAACTTCCTAATCCTGAACCTCTCATTTACCTGATATTGAGGTACATATTTTAGAACCTTGGTGAACTGTTCCTAATACTCATTCACCGACAGGTCTCTTTACTTTGGATTCTAAAAATCTATGAACTTTTAGTCAAAATATAACTGTGAAAGACACTATGATCTGAATAATGTCACAAATTACTCTCGAGTAGTGGTGGTTGAGTTAAGATTCATTTCCAAATTCTTGTTGGCCCACCATGTAATTGTTTCTCTAGCCAACTAGTATGCTCCCCAAATTACTTTGGTGACCTCATAGTAGTTTCAAATCTCAAAATACTTTTCTATTTCAGTCAACCATGCTTTAACTCTATCTCCCATAATGGTTCCATCAAATTTAGGTGGATTTACCTTTTTCATATCCCTAGCCAATTTCGTAGCTACATGTGCTCTCTCATCCTGAGGTACTTCTTTGTGTTTCTACTCTTGAGGAGTTTCCTACTTAGTAAGATTCTCTTTAGGTACATCTTGATGTTAGGTTGTGGAGCTAAAAGCTTCAATTGTTGCAGACATGGAGGAGGTTGCTGAGTTCCATGGATATCGGCATTGGCAGTGGGACCGACGTCGGTCATCTACATTGCAGAAGGGCAACCGACATTAGCAGGAGGTCGGCTGACGTCGGTCACCTCCAGGCAGACAGGGACCGACGTTGGTCACCTGTGGCGGTTCCAGAACTGTTCATTGCACGGACAGTTAGTTTGTTAAACTGAGTGTTTGCATGTTAAGGGCTAATTATAGTCTCGAGCTACGTGTCTAATTATTGTAAATTAAGAGTCTAAGTTATTTTTTAAGTCTAAGATCTATTTATAGACCCATTGACATGTATTGTAATTAGTGCAAATAGAGGAAGGCAAGGAAGATCCTTCCAAGTGTAAGATCATTTGAGTTGCAGGTTGTTGCAAGCTCATGGGAGAAGATCTACATGGTAAGTAAGATCACTTTGAGATCTACTTGAAGTACTTTGAGTACTTGTGTACTGACAGGGTTATTACTAACTGGTTAAAGAGGTGACCACCAATTATGTGTGTGAGTTGTGTGTTGGGACCATTTTTGGTAGGAGAGTGAACTCTTGAAGAAAATTACTGTGTACACTTGAGGTGTGGGAAGCTTCTGAGAGGTGTGGAGAAGAAGTGGCATCTTCTTTATTGTATTTTCTTTCTGGATGAGTATTAATACAAGATTGTGTATTGTCTCTCATATTCTATGCTATTTGTGAATTCTAGTTACTTGTTCATTCTGGTATAATTCCGTGTTTAGTTGCTAATACAAGGTAATCATATATACTCTTATTGGTGGAGTAGGATCCTAACAGTTGGTATCAGAGCTTTTGGTTGGGTTACTAACAGGTTGTATCAGATCTAGTTAGTGTGTGTTGATTACAGGTTACTCACAAGGGTTTTTATTTGAGTGGGAGTATAGCAATGGCAGAAGAAAGTAAGCTACAAATGGAGAAGTTTAATGGCAAGAACTATCAATTATGGAGGATGCAGATTGAAGATTATCTGTATCAGAAAGATTTGTACTTACCATTGGGTGGGGTTGATTGCAAGCCCCGGGATATGAAGGATGAAGAATGGGAGGTTCTTGATCGGAAGGCTCTGAGATCTATAAGGTTGAGTCTTGCATCATTTGTGATTTCCAACTTATCACAAGCTAAGACAACGGTAGAGTTGATGGAATCTTTGGTAAATTTATATGAAAAATTCTCAGCTTCGAATAAGGTATTTCTTATGAAGCAATTATTTAATTTGCAAATGTTGGAAGGTGGATCTGTACATATTCATCTTAGTGATTTCTATGGTTTGGTAAACCAATTAAATTCAGTCAATATTGTTTTTGATGATGAAATTAAGGCTCTCTTAATCTTATGCTCATTACCTGAAAGTTGGGAGAATTTGGTAATGGCAGTTAGCAATATTGCGTCTGCTTCAAAAATCTTAAAAGTGGATGATGTTGTGAATGTAATTTTGAATGAAGATATTCGCAGGAAAAGCACAGGTGAATCATCAAGAAATGTTTTGAGTGTGAAAAGCAGAGGAAGGCAAAGAGAGAAGATCGAGTATGGGAGATCAAGGTCAAAGATAGGCAGGGATCCAAGTCCAGGTATGGCAGAATAACCTACTAGAAATGTGGAAAGCAAGGGCATCTAAAAAAAGATTGTTGGGTGAGTGAAAATCAGCATGAAGGACATGAAGAAGCAGATGTTGCAGATTTTGTTACACAGGATGCTTTGGTATGTTCCTTAGATAAAGTAGAATCTTGGGTTTTAGATTCTGGTGCCTCTTTTCATGCATCCCCAAATAGGGAATTTTTTCATGAATATGTCCAGGGAGACTTTGGAGAAATTTATGAAGGGGATGGTAAGCCTTGTCATATGGTTGGCAAAAGAAAAGTGAAGCTGAAATTGCAGACGGGCAACACATGGGTGTTGAAGGAGGTCATGCATATCCTAGTTCTGAAGCAGAGTTTGATTTCTATTGGAAAGTTGGGTGATGAGGGTTGCACAGTAACTCTCACAGCGGACTCTTGGAAGGTTACCAAGGGTGCACGTATTATATCAAGAGGTAAGAAAGTAGGTACGCTTTATCTATCTACTTGTATTACTGATTCTCCTTCTGATTTATCTACTTCAGCTGTAGATTCGAAGATGTGGCTTAATAGGCTTGGTCACATGAATAAGAAGGGGATGCATGTTCTTGAGTCAAAGGGTATGCTTTCGGATTTGAAGAGCATGGATTGAGGTTTCTGTAAGCAAAGGAAGAAAGTGATGTTTCTTAAGAAATCTGATGTTCATGACAAGAGTAGGAAAGCCTTGGTTTTCAAGGAGAAGATGACGGATAGAGATCAATGAAAGGGGCTAAAGAATTTTGAGCAGAGCAAGGTTGATTTGGACAGGGTTTTGATCCAAAAGGAGCTCATGAGTACAGGTCATCGCTCACAAGTAAAACACAGAGACTAACGTAAGTTAAAAAACCAGCATCGGCATCCAGATAGGGATCGACGTCAGCTATGTGCAGCCTGACGTTGGTGACTTCAAATAGATAAACACCAGCGTCGGTCAGGGGGAACCGACATCGGCAATGAGGCAGTCTCATGGAATCAATGTCGATCGGGTGCAGACTGAGATGTGACCGGCATCGGTCATTGAAACGGATTTTGGGCAGACAACAAGCTGTCAAGGAGTCTCAAGCACCCATATAGAGGAATTAAAGGGTAAGTAAGCCTCAAATTCGTCATTTCCCTTCTTTACACTACTTGTTTCTCACTGACAGTCAAGAACCAGGAAGTTATTAAAGAAGAAGAGTAGGTAGATCCAGGAAATAGTGGGAGCTTGGCATGGATGAGGAATGTGATTCCTTGGAGAAGAACCAAACAAGATTTTTGGGTAGAGTTGCCAGCTGGAAGGAAGCACTGAGAGATGAATGGATGTTCAGGATAAAGAAGAGCGGAAATGGACATGTGAGATGGAAGGCCAGGGTATATGGTCTTGAATAAGTTGCAGGACAATGGAGGTTTGACCATTATGTTTCTCTTTACCAAGTTGGATAATATTAGCTACATTATCTTATTACTGTATTATGTGCTTGTTGTAGGGTTACACTTACAGGGAGTTACTGAACTAAAGGTAAAGCTAGTTCAGAAGTATGTCATGAGGAATCTGAGAGCAACAAGATTCTTTGGCATGAGTGTGTTCTAGGGACATGGAAGGTCACAGGTTGAATTTGTTTCAGGATGATTGTGTGAGACCGGTTAGCACGCCGATGGTTGGACAGTTCTATGAACAATGTCTTGATTCACATAATGAGGTTGAGTACATGTGTACTAAACCTGAGTTTTCCCAAGCAGTGGGAGCTGTCAGAAAGTTTGGAGCCAATTTAGGAAAGAAGCACTGGAGGACAGTTCAGTGGAGTCTCAGGTATCTGAGAGGGACCAGCAGCAGGTCGACATGTTATGCAGGGTCAAGTTCTTTTCTACATGGTTTGTAGATGCAAATGTGGTAGGTGATTTGGATGACAGGAGGTGCACCACAAGATTTGTGGTGGTTGGTCTTCAAGAGTGATCTTGAAGAGGGATACAAAGCCAAGGGAACAAACTAGATGATGTACAGGTACAAGTACAGTTGTAGCTATTTATCTCCAAGTGGGAGATTGTTAGGTTGTGGAGCTAAAAGCTTCAACTATTACAGACTGGAGGAGGTTGCTGAGTTCCAAGGATACCGGCATCGGTAGTGGGACCGATGTCGGTCATCTACAGTGTAAAAGGGCAACCGACATCGGTAGGAGGTCAGCCGACGTTGGTCACCTCCAGGCAGACATGGACCGACGTCGGTAGCCTGTGGCGATTCCAGAACTGTTCGTTGCACGGACAGTTAGTTCGTTGAACCAAGTGTTTTCATGTTAAGGGCTAATTATAGTCTTGATCTACGTGTCTAATTATTGTAAATTAAGAGTCTAAGTTATTGTTTAAGTCTGAGATCTATTTATAGACCCATTGGCATGCATTGTAATTAGTGCAAATAGAGGAAGGCAAGGAAGATCCTTCCAAGTGTAAGATCATTTGAGTTGCAAGTTGTTGTAAGCTCATGGGAGAAGATCTACATGATAATTAAGATCACTTTGAGATCTACTTGAAGTACTTTGAGTACTTGTGTACTAGCAAGGTTATTACTGACTGGTTGAAGAGGTGAACACCAATTCTGTGTGTGAGTTGTGTGTTGGGACCGTTTTTGGTAGGAGAGTGAACTCTTGAAGAAAATTACTGTGTACACTTGAGGTGTGGGAAGCTTTTGAGAGGTGTCGAGAAGAAGTGGCATCTTCTTTATTGTATTTTCTTTCTGGATGAGTATTAATACAAGATTGTGTATTGTCTCTCATATTCTATGTTATTTGTGAATTCTAGTTACTTGTTCATTCTGGTATAATTCCGTGTTTAGTTGCTAATACAAGGTAATCATATATACTCTTATTGGTGGAGTAGGATCCTAACACTTGATGGGCTTCTTCCTCATGACCATGAATTTCATATTCTAGGGCTACAATTCTATCCCTAGTCTCATTCATGACTATAAGAATTTGATTCAACTTTGTTGTTTTCTTAATGGCAAATTAGTTAGGATCAAACAGAGGGTTATTATCTTTAAAATTTGAAGGACCCTCTCTAGATGTTCTTGCTCGTACCATTCTTATTTTTTATAATAGAAGAATATGAAAACATTTGTAGACTCATTAAGTCTTAGAGTTTGAGCCACAACTCTGATACTATAATGTAACATCCCCACTAGGATTTATTAGAATAACATAATATATATTTTTTAATTATATTTCACATATTCTTTCATTAGATTATACCACAAGAATCTAATTAACGATCTAAGAATACATACTAAGTATGTTAAACATAAAGTAAACATGTAACATATAACAATTACTAATCACTAGCATCACATGTATCAAAACATAACTACGTAAAGAAGGTAATTACATAAAATTTAGTCACAAATGGTATAATAATACAACCATTGCTATCAATGTACAATGAGTAATTAATTATATTTCAAATAGGCATTATGTTTCAATAATAAATACAACAATACATATAAGGCTCCATAGAGCATGAGTCTCACGAACTCTAGTATCTCTAATAATCTCAAGTGTAGTCTCCAATAAGTACTGTTATGGGAAGGGAGAGTATCATCTGAGTGTTTTTCCACACCAACCATGGACCATCGATCCCCCACACAATCTCTGAAATAGGGAATGGACCTCCCTTCATGGATGGGTAGATATTGACAGTTTGAGAATCTAGAGAGACAAGTTAGTACCTGTGTGATGTAAGATTTTTAATATATGATGTGTACCATAAATAAAATATGTTTTAACATGATATCCCAAAAACTTGTAAATCATACATATGAAATGACAATGTCTATCTAAACATTACTTTGGCTAAAGTTTTAAAATATTTATTGATCTCTATGATTAGTCAAATTCATACACACTACTTGATCGGATTACATTCATCTGGCATTGGTGATGCTAAGCAAGCTAGTGAAGTCCATCTCATTACTTAGTTAGTACCAACAATGAGAGATTTGGTTAATATTAATATAACCAACATATTCATATAAATTATCTCTAATAGTAGGTATAAAATGTGCTACAATACAAGAATAATTATTATGCATACATTTAGTCCATCAAATATATGAATTAATCTTTTCTACATTATTTATCATATAAATAATAATCATAACAAGTACAATTTTAATACCAAATAGGTACAATATATACATCTATTGCATGATATAATTTCCATAAGTAAATTCAAATGTAGTACAACCATCAATGTCATAGTATATCACACATTTTACTCAATTACAAACAATAGCCATAATTATTTAAAAGATCGATTAACTCATAAACCAAAAGCATATTCTTTCCTTTATGAAACCTATTATTGTTTAGGGAGGCTTAATGCATATAACTATAGTGTTCTATCCCTCAGGATTTTGTGACTAAATTTTACTAGTCAGAAGCTATAGTTATAGGCATGTATCGTAATATATAAATATAAGTTATATATGTATATGAGAACCTAAGTTCTCATATAGATATATAATCATATATTTATGCACCATGCATAATATATATCCCATAATATATATGTTTTAATACATAATTCTTGTTCTATCATACTAAAGTATTTTCCATTTTTCTTTGTAGAAAACCTATGTGATTCTAACAGCTATTTAACTTTTCATAAAAAGGCAAAAAGATCCATGTAGGGTTCTCTACATTTAAAAAACCCTCTTTTCCCCCAAACAATGTCCTGAGACTATATTTCATTATCATGAATGATTTAAAATAGAGAATAATTATCAAATGACCATACATATCCAAACTTTGCCTTTGTTTATCAATTAGAGATTTATACTCTGTCTGAGTTTTTACATGTATCAAATCAACATTCAATAAGAATTTAATAGACCTTGACTCAGTTGAATATGTGTTCGAATAATGCAAATAATTCACATATATCTGTTCAAGCTTGATACAATGAACTTCTTATAAATAACACTTATACACTTAAGGATTCAAATACATTACAGGTTCACAGTAGAACTTGAACCTATATTTAAACTTATGGGCATATATAAACTGCATAACTTAATCACTATTTGCAAAGTTGAATATGCACACAATATATATCCTCCTATTTGAAAGTCAATAAACTTAAAGTTCATACAACCTCACTCTTTATGTTACAAAATGCATACTTTTTTTATTCATATATATACTCACATTTGTAATCAAATATGCACAATTTGTTTATGTATATGTTCATAGCGTTTAAGATATAAGACATTAGTTCGTTTATCTCTATATATTCACAATTTCATGTAATAATTACACACACACACACGTGTGTGTGTCTATATATATATATATATATATATATATATATATATATATATATATATATATATATATATATATATATATATATATATCACAAATTATACACAACTATATACTTAGTTTTAAATGATAAAAATATGGTTGACATATATATCTTTATTCGTTGTTTCTATGATAAATAACACATGGTCAACATTTTGACAGACATCATTTATGTATTTTTTTACGCTAATCAATTTCATATCTAACTAATAACATAGGAATACTTTGCAAACTCATCCATATATTCTCATGGTTTTGAATAATGAATACCCCTAGTCCATATATATAAATGTACCCTTTTTCTAATTTTTACAGAAATACATAGAATATAATTATATATATTCACTATTTAATGTCAAACTTATACATTCAACATATATACATGATAACCCCAAATCGAATGTCATCTTATACATATTCATATTATCTCTAATTGACATTATTAACATTTTCTTTATAAAAAACCAATTAAAACATCTATTCAACTCAGACAATATTTTTATCAAATATAAACACAAGATTCCTATATTATATCTACATAATGAGTATTTCAATAACCTGCTCAACTAATTATGTATATATGATACATTTATAATAATAAATCTCAGTCTTCGTCTGTATATCAAACCATCTCCCTAGGTTCCAATTTTCATAAGCTAGGGCATTATGTCGTTACCAAGAATAACTTCATTTAACCCTTCAATTTAACACACAAATAAATCTAATTTACAATCATAGGATTTAGAGGATAATGGCTTAGTTCTATGGATGGCTAATCCATCCATAGGGCTAAGCCTGTATCCCTGTAAAAAAAAATACAATTCATTTTCTAAACCCTAGGAATCTAAGACTATACACATAATTTCTTTAAGCAATTGAAAATGATAACATCACCAATCTTTTCAATGCTTTTGAATTGAAACTCAATGAACTAGAATTCCTTCTCTCCCCTATTCTACACTTTCTCTTCTTCCCTTCCTATCTCTTTCTTCTCCTCCACTCACCTCTTAGCCTTGTTTTTCTCATCTATCTCTTACCAACTCGAGCTTGCATGCAACTTCAAAACTCACAGCCCCCATTCATAATCTGAATTATTCATTCCAAGAGAGACTAAAACATAGTTAACTTACATTAACTAAACTAAGAAAATCCCTAATCTCTCACTCTCTAAAACATTCCTCAATGCATTAATCATTATCATTTTGTTTAAAATCCTTGCATGACCTTTTATGTTACAAGCCCTGTGTATCTCATTCAAAATGTCCACTTTTAACATTATTCACAATGATAACTAACACTTCTAATCTCAACGTTGTCTATGCATGCTAACATAGACTTAGGTTTAGATCATAGGTTAGTTTTTAGGATAATTCAATCTCTTTCAATACTTACTAAAGATAATAACCTCCTGTCTTTTATCATAATCTGGCTAACACAAGGTCTATTATATTCTTTTAACCAAAATGGTAGATCAGACAGTTATTTATTCCAGTCGTAACAAGATTATAAAAATATAATCATTTATGTTATTACTATATTATATAGACTATCTATGTCTCTTGTTAACTTCATAAATTAAGGCATATATTGATATTTCTAAATATCAATGATACCAAGCTAATGTTTTAAAACATTACAGTGACATTATAATTAGTCTATATACAATAGTAACTAGATATTATTCACATAGATTTATGCTCATGTAATCATAAACAAATATGAGTACAATAACATAATACAATCATACTATAACATTATGCACTAAATCTACATAAAATATCCACAATGTAATCACACATGATTTATTCCATATATAAGTACTAAACTGAACTAACACTCATTAACATGCAAAATCTAATATATAAATGCAAATAGCTTAAAAAATGTACTAATGCTAATAATCCACACTGCATATAACATGTAGTAGCTAATGTGGTGTGTGCATGGGTTATAACAATTTATTTGTCATCCCCCAACACCTCCATCTATGTCATCCTCTCTAATGATGCTCTCTCTCCATCATGATTTGAAGGATGTAACTTTCCTACATCCAACTCATGACAAGAAGGTAGTTATCCCCATACATCATGATAATATATATATATATATATATATATATATATATATATATATATATATATATATATATATATATATATATACATAGAACACTATTGTAACAATAATTAACATGATCATAATGTAAAGAATTTACACTACAGCTAACTCATAGCAATTAAATCATGAAATCAAAATAACATACAACTATTTCATAAGAGCATATGATTTATAATTTAGTTAAAGAGTAATTAATCAATTTAGTAACCATAATAATCCATATATAATTAGGCAAATCAGCTTAGTGAGAAATCGAGATGTGACAATTACCATGCTTGGAAGTAGGGTAGATAGAAAAATCTCTGGAAAAAAAATTCTCGTTGGAACTAGCAAAGGTTTGTATATACATTGCTTGTTGTTGACCAATTTGGTGATTGCATGGGTAGTACAAGATCTGATGTATTTGTAAACATTTAATCTGAGATGTGGCAAAAAGAAATACTTTTGAAACACAACAAGGGTCTTTTCAACTCCAAACTACTGTACAACCTTCTTGAAATGGGTTTCTCATATTAGTTTGTCTCTCTACTTTTTTGGTACACACAAGTAACTAAGATGATATATGATTCCATCATACAAATAGAAAATTGGAACTAACATATAACTATGCAAGACTTGATAGATTTATGCAAAGTCAATTTTAGATGAATACAATTTTAACCAAGTATTTTCTTCATGTCTACATGTGTCAAACATAATAATGAGTGCATGAATCAAAGATTGAATCAATTAATATGTTCTAGGATTGACACTTCCTGTCTTATGCTTTACATTCAAATAGAGCTTTTAAAGATAAGAATACCATTTGTGATGTCAATCTTACTGCAAATTAATTTGTGTTTAAAATAATTGAAGTGGTTTTTGATCTATGTGGACCATAGTTATTTTCTCAATATGTAGTGCTTCAAATTTATACATGCCTAGGGAATGGTATAAATCTCACAATCACATGTGGGATAGTTTCTTAATAGAGTAGTAAATGTTTCATTTTGATAAGCCATTAGATGACCATGCTGAGTGAGGACTACTCCAAGTGCATAATCAAGTGCATCAATCTCTATCTCAAATGGTTTTTGAAGATCAGGTAACACAAGTACTAGCATGAAACAAAGTATATATTTGAATTATTAAATTATTTCTATTGTGCAACTGACCAGATGAAGTTTGCTTTGGTGCCACATTTGGTAACTTTATTAAGAGGTCAAGTTTCATAATAAAAACAAAGTAAATTTTTATTAGAAGTTTATTTATCCCAATAAGTTACGAAGATATGTGAGGTTTTTTGTTGTATGCCTTTTTTAGATGTGTTTTTATCAAATTTCACAAATATACAAATTAATTACCCAAATGTGATAAACTTATGCATCAAAATGCTACAAATATGTAATAAATGACATAAACTAATTTTGAACTTGCTAAGTTTGGAAAGATGATAAAGCGGGGGAAAAAATATAACTTAGTTAAAAATTTGACAATACAGAACTAAGACATAAATTTTAAAACTGACTGGGAGGCTCTGTGATGACACTATGAATTAAGAATAGTGTTTCTTTCAGATTTGGATAAGGCCACTAGAATTGGATAGGGTTAAGTATTTTTGTTGTCTTTAGGGTGTGTTAGTGTCCTATGAGGATTTGTGCCTTGTGATTAATATGATAGGTTTTCTTTGTCGGTGTGTTTTGTTAGATCATGTGGGATCTCTCAATATGTCATGAAATCCATTATGTGCCTTCTTCTTCACTTATAACCCTGGCTCAATAGTTCGTGAATGATAAATAAAACAAAACAAAAAAGGGGTTAACAATTGAAGTTGTTATAGACGTCAACACCCCCTATGTTGAACATTGCTTACATACTAATATTCTAAAGAGGGCTAAAACTCCATGTAGTTATCCCATGTGATGGTGGTGTGTGTGAAAGACTAGCGTAATGCTAGATGCTTATGCAACTTTAGTGTACTTATGTACTTCAATCATGACTTGTGACCTTTATAAGTGTATGCAGACTTAGCTTAAGGATATTAAGGTTGTATGGACTTTTTATTGGCAAAAATAGATGACTTGTTATGAATGTCTAGTTAGATGTTCTAGTAATTTTCCATGGGTGAGCCTCTTGTGTGCAAATAGGTCTAAAATGTGGATTTATAATGGTAATTTAGGGATTCATTTAGACAAGGATTGTTAAACGTGCAAGATGACCCATTACATGAGTTTAAATTTTAGAAACTAGTCATTATTTGGTGGGAGGATGTGACTAGAGGAACTAAATAAGACTAGGGAGCAGGATAGTCCAAATGGCATGGCCTTGTATAAGGAGTAAAGACAACTAAGATATAAGTATATATCAGTCAAAGGATAAGCCTGATTTGTTTATAATGAAGAATATGGACATTTTGAGAACATTAGTTGTTTGTAAAACTGCACCATTTGCATACAAAGTGAAGGAAGGGTGGTCAAAATATTGTGGAGTGAGGGATGAGCTAAGTGTGTATAAGGAGTGGTCACAAGTACACTATCTCAGATTAAATGTTAATTTATGTGTCTATATTTCCCCCCTTTTATTCTATTAATGCAACAAAGTGAGAGTACTAGAGCAAAAGGAAAAGTGAGTAATGTACTTACCTATGAAGAACATTCTTGAATGTAGGCCACAATGTTGAACTATGTTTCACGTAAAACCTACACTAAAACATGTATAAAATATATCCTTAATTTAGATAAAATTCAAGAACTAAAGATAACAAAAATTATAGACCTATTAGCAAGGAATAAATACACCTGATTGGGTATGCAAATCATTGTGTTTTCTGGTGTAAAAATTTGTGAGTGGAGAGGGTGGGAACTTTGTATATTTATTCTTCATTGATGATATTTTATCAAACTATTCATGCCATAATCCTCATTGATAGGTGAGTGTGATTAAGAACTCAAGGTGTGTTTGACTCCATCATTGCATACCCAAAGCGGTGAAGTAGTTTGGAATCCCTGTATGAATTCCAAAAGATTATTATGGAGCAAAAACTACTGCAAAATGTGAGCCAACTGTTGCATACGGAATACGGTTCATTTTTGGTGAAAATTTGGTGCAAAAGATAATATGATCTATGTTTGGTGTATACAACATATAGAATAATAAGTATTGCCACTCCATCTGTGAAATTGGTGTAAAACCAATAAAGGAGGTGGTTATGTTCCATGCACATGGCCCCAATATGATATTTGGGTGTATATAGATTCATAAATTAAGTAATTTTGCATGATATTATGAGTAAAACACATGTGCAAAAATTTGGAGCACATGTTGCGCATGATGCTCCCAAACTGAGCAAAAATAAAGACAAATTTGAGCACTCATTTGAAATGATTTTGTATAGTTATTGCAAATTGTCATGTACTAATTGTAATCCTAAGAATTTCTAATAATTATTGTTTTCTACCTATTGGAACAATAATGTGTTGTTTTGGAAATGACAAGTTTGTCCCCTTATCCAAATGAAACACTATTGTCTAAAACTAATTTTTGAGTGATTTCTAGGTATGAATCATGATCAACTATGTAAAACTTGCAAAATTATGTTTGTGTATTATATTGTAGTAGCTTAGTCTCTAAGACAATGCCCTTATGTATGCTCCATATTTTGAGGTGATTTATGGAGCCTAAACAAAAGCTTAACTCAAAAGAATAGGTTATGCTAGAGACATTAAGAAAATATGTAAACCTGGGTAATGATAACATTAAGGAGTGTGGCATCATCATTTGTAAAATAACCAAAAATAAATGTAATGTAAGATGCACATGAAAAAAATCACATATATTGACAGTGTCAGGATAAATGTTAGCAATGAGGCACACAAAGAAGTGATCATAACTAAGTATTGTAATTTGAATAGAACTACTTGGGGAGGGATGCATGATATTTATCATGACATCATGAAATGAGGAAGATGCATGATGTTCATTATGGCATCAAAAACTGAGAAAGCAAGAGAAAATAAGTGTCATAGCCATGACACATACACACACACAAAGAGTACACACAAAGCACATAAAACACATAATTCGAAGGCCAAGGGGGCATATACAAGGGACATATTTAAATGTCACTCACACAAACATAGAAACATACAATAGGACTAAATCCACATGTAAGGACATGTTTGAATGTCCATAATTCAAATTAATGAATACACATAAGGCATGAAGTGGGATTAAAAACATGAAAATCATGCATGAATATATGTAATTGATTAACATAGGTAATTTGTAACATCAATATATTCAATGAATCAGGTATCCAAGAAGATAATAATGTGAATATAACTGAGCAATATTAGTAGATTTTGCACAATGTAATGAACTAAGGTATGAATAATAAGGGATAACCAAATAATGATATAACTTGTGTAAAATTATGCCCCCAATGAACTTGATGGAGTATAAACAAGTTGTAGGAGGCCTGTGACTTATTTGAATTTGAGAATTGTTGGCTTGTGTTTAGTAAAACAAGACCAACAAAAGTATACAATAATGTAGTGTCCTACTATTTGGGCATAGTGCTTCTATCTATTTTCAATTTGTAAGTCTGACATAGTGTCATAACCTATAACTACATTTGGAAATGGCAACTTGTATGTTATGCATTCACTCATGTAAAATTTGCAAAACATTTTTTTTATATTGAGCACAAATTAACTGATGCAAGTAAACTATACAAATCATACATAGGTCCTCATATTTGAATTTTCTACATTTTTTTGGGTATGTTTTGTATATATGAATAATATGATAATCTATAAATCAAACAACACATCCAAGGGACATGGATAATTGAAAGGTGGATCTGGTGGAAGATCATTGAGTACTAGATATTGATTTTTGTCAAAATCCCATAGGTTATCATTATTGTGGTCATCATACCATTCATGCTCTATAACTATAGCCTTTTTTTGGCATTGTTTTGAACATGTGTGTCCATATAAGATGTTGTTATACCATGTAAGAAGCTTCATGTATGATTTTTGGATAAACCAACTTTGAGCCATGTCTCTCATTTTTGAATCTGCAATTGTCATCCATACCACCACCAATAATGTAAATTATATTATCCTCAAATTTGAATGCAAGACAATTATATATCTTATCAATAATATATTCCATTTTGTGTAACCATTGTTGCCCCAATGTAGAACATATCTGATTTATTGTGTGCATAATAAAAGTAGAGTATCCACAACTTTGGGACAATGTGCAATTAGTATTGTAATATGTACTATTGAATTTTGTTAGCATATAGCTTGTTGCATTTCATCCTAATCATGCACTATATGCTGAAGAAACGCTAGTGTTCATATATTTGGATATGTGTCCTCATCTATTTTCACATGTTGTTTAAACTCATTCTCATTAAAAACCTAAATAGTCAAATGATTGGTTCTAGGATGCTTATAGTTTTTGCATATGTGACCTTGTTATTGAGCCTTGGTAGGTTGTGATGTGGGTTTTATAAGTTGAATAGTGCCTTTAGCCTTATATTTTTGAAGTTTCTATTGTAATGTTGAATAAGTATCCGTGGCATGCCCTGTTATTTTATAAAATTAGCAAAAGGGTTTTCCCTCTTGATTTGATAATATGTTGGTAAATCTATGCCATATTATTAGAAAAGTAATTAATTATCTTTAAAGTAACATTTGTAACATCGCATGTGGCCTATTTTATGCATTGTTAGCTTGTATCCTTATAATTAGCTCCATATCCATGAGTTCCACATTATTTACTGAATTTGTGAATTGTGACATGTTGGTACTTGTAATGCATTGATCTGTGTAGTATGGCTCTTGTTCTCTATAAATGATAGATTTTACAAAAATGTTAGTCCATGGGTCACTAATATAATTGTATGTTGTGTAGTAGCTATATGTTAACAAATATTTTTTCCTTTATCCACACCATAAGTGATTATTTTTATTGTATATGTATGCACTAGAATGATTATCTTTGAATCATCTCTGCATTCACATGGACCAATTGGTTTAAAATAAAAAAAAGCCTAAATAATCATTAATTTTCATCTATATTGCATTAGTATCATCATTATAACTAACATCATAATCATCATCATTGTCCTTGATAGATATGAAATTTGGATCTTCATAATTATTAATAAAGGTAATTTTTATAAATGTTCCTCATGGTCTACCTTTTGAGGTGAAATACGTGGTTTTAAGATACCTGTAGATTACAACTTTTGATCATTTGTAATAGACTCACTAACCTTATATGTGTGTGGTGGTGGCATTATAATAGATTGAGGTGATCCAAACTATGATGGACTCTTAGTAGTAGACTATATAATCTTACAATATTTGAATGGTTAATTATTGGTTGGGCATGTATATAAATTTCCATCATGTAGAAATTTGACACACCTATGTAAAGTAGAAACAAAATAAAAGAATAAAAAGGGTTCTAAAAGAACAACAAGACTACAAAAAGCAAAACAAAACAAACACAACAAAACAACAATAAACAAAATAAAAACAAACAACAAAACACCAATAAACAAAAATAAATAAACTACCCAATAAGTAAATGTTCCTCGTGATCCACCTTTTGAGGTGAAAGATGTAGTTATAAGATATTTTTAGATTATAACTTTTGATCATTTGTAATAGACTCACCAACCTCATATTTGTACATTTGTTATATATGAATGATTTGTGGTGGTAGCACTATAGTAGATTGAGGTGACTCAAACTGTGATGGACTCTCAGTAGTAGACTTTATAATCTTACAATATTTGAATGGTTGATTATTGGCTGGGCATGTATATAAATTTCCATCATGTAGAAATTTGACACACCTATGTAAATTAGAAGGTATGAGTTCCATGGCATGTAACAATGGCCTACCCATTAGTAAATTATAGTGCAAATGATTAGGCATTACTTAGAACTGGGTAAATAGAGTTTTGGGCCCTACTGTAATATCCAAAGTGATAGAGCCCAAAATTTGGTTAGGCACATCATCAAATCCTTTGATATTATTATGTCTTTTTAATAGTATCCATGTTAATACCCATTATTTCTAAGAATGTAATATTATAAATATTCAACATTGAACCATTATCAATTAGAACCCTTTTCACTCTTGTACTTTTGATTTGAACTTGTATGAATAGAGGTAAATTCTTATCAATATTTGAATGTGAAGGCAAGTCCTCATTGCTAAAAGAGATCACATCCTCTATATCCTTCAAAGTGTTTACAACAAATGCAAAGTAATAAGGCTCTATTTCATGAGACATAGGTGTCTAATTCAATGTTTGGTATATAAGATCTTTGAAAATAGTAGCTTTCTAAAAAAATACTAGCATGAAAATCTTAGTTGATGTATTCCTTAATTGGTAAACAATATCGTATCCTCTAAACTAACTAACTAATCCTATTAGATTAGATTGGAGACACGTAAGAATTGCATGAATTCATTCCTCTTACCTTGCTTGATGAGGCACTTGATCTCATCTAGTAACAACAACTCAGACTATAGGGTCTACTATAAGCCTAGGGCAAATAGTAAAGGTGGGATATGAGCTAATACAGTTGTGAGGTTTATGGGTAAGAGGATCAAAATGAACCATATAAACCCTACAATGTCTAGCAAAAATAGGTGGCAACTCAAATTGAGCCATGTAATAATAAGCATCATGTAATTATTCATTACTAAATGCTTGACTGATATAAGATGTTCTCTTTTCCTTTAATTTATGTATCCATGGGCTTACCTACTATAGATACCCAAAACCAAACACTTTGCATCGATTTTAACTATATACTAATTACACACTAACATCATCCCTGAATCATAAATCAATCATTTATCCACATTAACATCCCTAAACAATCAATCCCTTATTTGTCATAATCACATCCAATCCCACAAAATTCACATCACATCCTATTAGTTAATTAATCCAAATTAATTAACTAATCCTTCCTTGATTAAAAAAATCCATGTCTTTTAAATATTTGTATTTTCTAAAAATGAATAAAATTCAAAAATCTTCACATCACACTCAAATCCCAAGGCAATCACACACTAACCAATAAAATCCAATTTTAAATACATTTCTCCAAATCCCCATACAATCAACCCTTCTTCTAAAGAAAATCACCTCTATGATTTGTAAATCAAAATCCTTAACACATCTCAACACCCCCCATATTTACTCCTCAACCACACTCATTTAATGAGGAGGAGGACTCATTCTCCACCATTGAGCTTTGATCAAGATCAATGGCTCACAATCATCATGAAATCCTATAAATTGAGGGTTCCCCCTCTTATTTGAACAAGTCTAATTTTCCTAACAGATTTCTACCCAAATTAGTAAGGAAGCTTTCAATTGACAAAGAAGTGTTACTCAAGTCTAAACAAAAAGCCTCAACTATCCTATTCATTCATCATCAAATCATCTAATTTTTAATAAGATACAATGTTGAATTGCCCACACATCTTTTACAATCTTTTTTCTAACTACAACTGAGCACATCACTCTTTTTGGAAAGGAGATTGCAAGGAAAGGTATACTAATTGTGTTTACTTGCTTGTTTATTTCTTTTCTTCTTGGTCTTTATAAATTTGAGGATGCACGTAGAGGTAAGTCATAGGATTTTCAATTGATTTGATTTTTGTAATATTCTAAAATTAACCTTTGTAATCATGTGTTACACATACATGCAAACTATTTAACATGTTATAGGTAAGAAACATGTAAATAACACCAAGAAATTTTGAACCAATAAATAATAGATAGATTCAATCATTATGATCATGATGAATATAAAATTAGCCAATCAAGAATATAAAACCCTAATAAAAGTTCTAAAATAGAAGGAAACCCTAATGAAAAGCTACATTTTTTGGCAATATTCAATAATAAACAGGTTCACCAATATGTTTGATCAAATTTAGTAAATATAAGAATTAATAACCTAAATATGACAAACTTTTGTGTAAAATTAGAATGCTAAAAATTGTTTAACCCTATTTTTGATCGAGGAATCCTACTTGGGTAGGTAGGGTTAAGGATATAAAAATGATAGGACATAAGGGTGAATATCAAATTTACAACAAGCCAAATAATGTGCTAAATTCAGATGTACCATATGTTGAATTTATAAAATTAAGATAGGCTATTAATGGAAAGTACTACTATGCTAGATATATAAATGACATAAAATATAGTACTTAGCTATTTTCTATTTTTGATGTTAACACAGGTCTAGATATGGTATATAAGAAAGCAAGTAGGAAGACAGTTCTAGATCAGTCGTTAAATTATGGATCTGGTGCCTCTAGCTCTCTAGACACTTGCATCAGTTTGGGACAGTTACATCAATGCTAGTGTTTGAGTTTGATGCTAGTGTCATATACAAAATATCAACTAAAATAAGATGTGACCACCTAGATGCTTCTAGGTTTGGCTTTGCCTTTACTTTGGCAAATTTAGATTTGGGTCATGGATTATCACTCTTGGTGAAATGGCAAAACCCTAGGTTTTCATCTTCAATGTGACCTTGAGGGAAAATGGGTTAGTAGGCACATGGTGTTGAGCTAACTCATAATAACCCTAGTGTTAAAGGGCACTACCTACATAGCCAATACTCTAGAAGAGGGCCTCAAGCTCATGTTGTTCTCCTCTACGTGTTGGCTCATGTGCAAATCATGTCATGTGTGTAAAGCAAGTAAATTAGTGACCTAGCTTGTAACTTAGAAAATGTGATCTTATGATTGATCTTTTAGTACTTCAAACCTATAGTTGGGTTATTCCTTTGGATTATTTCAAAATAGGGTAGAATAAGAAAGCTTTTGGTAACTTTAGTGATTCTTGAGTGCTCTTTTGATTTGATTGTTAGGTGATAAATGAATGAGGGTTGATATTGTATTTATACCAATCATATCGATAGATAACTCACATTAAAGCACTTAGTTTGACCATTATCATGCGTTTCATTTTCCAATTGGATGAATTTAGGGTGCTGGACAATACTATCTATAGATAACTCACATTAAGAGTGATGTGATGGACACTATTATTTAGGGAGAAGGCGAGTAGGCACAGGCTCAAAAATTGTAGAGGTGTAAAATAAGTACATTTTAAGCATTTTAGGCAAGATGGGATGTTTGTGTCATCAATATAAAGCTGGTCGAACTAAGAGATAGGCCAAGGGGCATAAGATAGAGCAAATGTGTGGCTTGCAGAAGCAAAGCATGTGTAGAACTAAGAAAAACAACCAAGATTTGAGTTTGACAAGTGTACAAGACTAAGGTTCTAAATAATCGTAAAATATCATCTACAAAAATATGCAATAAATGACACAAACTAATTTGAAACTTTTAAAATTTAGAAAGATACTAAATTGGGAAATAACAAAGACATACATTGTAGCTAAAAATTTGACAATGCAATATTGAGATAGAAACTATAAAACTAATTGGGAAATAACAAATACATACACTGTAGCTAAAAATTTGACAATGCAATATTGAGATAGAAACTATAAAACTAATTGGGAGGCTCTGTGATGACATTGTAAATCAGGAACAATGTTTCTCTTTGCTCTAGGACAAGGTTGTTAGAATTGGACAGGGGCGAGAAGTATTGTTATCCTTGGGGTGTGATGACATCTCATGGGGATTTGTGTCATGTGACTAATATGATAGGTTTGCTTCACCTATGTGTTCTATTAAATTGTACAGTAGCTCTCAATCTATCACAAAAACCATTATGTGCCTTCTTCTTCACTTGTAATTGTGGCTCAATAGACCATGAATGATAAACATAATAAAATAGAAATAGGGGTTTACCATTGAAGATGTGCTATACATAAACATCCCTTATGTTGATCGTTTCCTACATACCAATACTTTGAAGAGGGTTCAAACTCTATGTAGATGTCCTATGTTATAGTGGTGTGTGTGAAATATTGGTGTGATGTTGGATGCTTGTGCAATTCTAGTGTATTTATGTGCTTCAACCATGACTTGTAACCTTTGGAAGTGTATGCAGACTTAGCTTAGGGATACTAGGGCTATATGGACTCTATATTGGAAAAAAATAGATGGCTTTCTATGAATACACAACTAGATGTTCTAGTGATTTTCCTTGTGTGAGCCTCTTGTGTGTAAAATGGTTTGAAATGTGGATTTATAGTGGTAATTTAGGAATGCCTTCAGCTGGGGCTTGTTAAATGTGTAGATGACCCATTACATGAGTTTGAATTTGACCAACTAGTCTTTATTTGGTAGGAGGCTGTGGCTAACAAAACTGGACGAGACTAGGGAGTAGGATAGTCCAAATAGCACAGCCTTATCTAAAGAGAAAATATAGTTGAGATGGAAGTATGGATCCATTAGGAGATAAGCTTGAGTTTTTTGGAATGAGGAATAGGAACATTTTGAGATCATTAGTTACTTTTAGGAATTGGTCATCCACATAGAAGGTGAAGGAAGGATGGTTAAAGGACCATGGAGTGACGTGTGAGCAAGTACATATAATGAGTGGTCATAAGTACATTATTTTAGATTAAATGTTAGTTTATGTGTCTATAGGATGATGTATATCTTGGTCAGGTTTACATGAACTCCTTATGTGTCTACAATGTATCTTGGATATTATATCTCCCATGTGGTAAATGAATATTTCTCCATATTAACATACAATTTTCATTGCCACAAAGTGTGAAACATTTGTTGGATATGGAAAAATGTTCATCCCATGTTTTGTGGAAGATTAGGATGTTATAAAGGTAAACTACAATAACTAAAATAGTGAATGGATAGATATTATCATTCATCATCTACATGAATGCCACATGTGTATTCATTAAGCCACAAGGCTTAACTAACTGTTCAACTAAACTTTCATTAGATTTGAAGGTTGTCTTCTAGATGTATGTAAGTTCAATAGGAATCTAGTGATACTGATACTTAAGATCAATTTTGGTGAAAAATTTGGCACTTGGTCTAGTAGATCCTCTATTCTTGGAAGATGATAGTGGTTCTTCACAATTATCATGATAAGAGCTCTGTAATTAATACAACATCCATGGGACATATTTCTTTGGTGAAAGCACTATGGGACTATCGCAAAGCAAAAAGATGGGCTTGATGTGTCCTTTATCCACTAATTCAGGGATCTACCACTTAATATCTCCATTCTCCATGTATGATTTGTAGTATAGAAAAAACATTAGGTAGAGGTCATCCTGGTATCAAATTAATAGTGTGATTATTGCGTACCGAGTATGTAATTATTTAGGTCATTAAAATATACCTTTGTATTCTTCCAGCACATTATTCAACTATGTTTCTATTGTAATAAATGTGGTATGAATTTGTTCTACAAGGATGTTCTTACGTTCAACTCTCACCATCAAGAGTACAAACTTATTTCTAAAATTGACTAGCTTCTTACATTACTTTCTGCTAATGATTTAAAGCTTAAGAACTACTTACGGTATGTAGTATCTCATATCACCAACATTTATGAAAAAAATTATAGGATTTTATTTATAAATGACATGGCAATGGTAAAGATATTGTTGCCCAAGTAAAATATCACATACCTCTAATGAGGTAATGTTGCAAAGGACTTCATCTTTAAAAGGTTTAGTTTTGTACACCAAGGGATACTATTGAGTGTCACATTTCATGGAAACTAAACTAAACCATATATTGGAGTATGCTTTTGGGTTAAGTTTTATTTGCAAGTTCAATCTGTGAAATGTTTCAAAAGAAATCAGGGTCTTCTGACTTTTGTTGTCAATGATGAAATGTACACGTTCTCTATTGATCCAAAGTTGTGAATGAAACAATATTTATACTTCCTAATAATTTGAGTTGGAGGAAGAAGTGATGTTTGCAATACTTATCATAACATTAGGTTCATGCCTATGATTTGCATATCTTTATCTACTGTCATAGTGTCAGTACTTGTTGCTTGAATTTAAATAAGTAGAGTTTTCCTAGTGTGACACTCTTCATTGGAGTGACTATTAGAGTTGTGAATGTAACACCACTTTCTAGTCTTAGATTGCTTATTCTAGTCATGTGATGGTGTTGTCTTCTAAGGATGACGTGAAGGGACATTGCCTTATCTATGGTTTTTCTTGATTCCAGACTTGAAATTTATAGGTTGTGCTTTATCTAAATACTCAAATTCTTCTTTCTTAGAATTTTACATATATTTTGGTTCAAGTTTTCAAGCAAATATGTAGGATTATCCAATAGAGGAGATATGGAAGAAATACATCTCAAATTGGATATATGGTCTCAATCCTGACCTATACTTCAAACTAATTTTTTTTTCAAATTTCTATACATTTACTTTAAAAATCAAAGTGCATAAGATGTTTATGCACTCTTGAACATATCGATCATGACCTTGGTGCAATTGAGAGAACTTGATTTACTATTCACAATAGTTTCCAATATGGCAGTGGGTTTATTTAAGCACTTCTATGAAACCATTATAGGTATCCTCAAAATTTTCTAAGTGATCATCTTCATGTGTAGTGGAGAAGTTATCCCACTATTTTTTACAAATAATGAAACTATTAGATAACCAAAGGATATGTTTTGTTTATTAGAGAAATGATTTACCCTGCAATATGAATAGATAAGATCCAAACAATTATGTAGGGCATCTACATATATCTTAATTTCAAACACATGGATGTCTAGGTTGAATTACACCTTGTACAATGTTTGACCACCCAAATGTCGCTAAGAATGAAATGTGTTAGGAGTACGAAAATGCTTGAGAAATTAAGCAAAATGATTAACGATCCTCGCTAGTCCATGTACATCACATTCATCCAATTATTCCCATTACATTTATAAAACATATTCTATACATTTTTTGAATATATATGAAGTTAGAGTCTCTGAAGGTATTATGACTACCATCTAAGGATGTGAAGGAAGGTATGATGAAGGGTAACTAGTATTGAGCCCCCAACTTCCTGTTATTAGACCTCATATGTGTGGGCATACAAACAAAAAAGGATTTCATATACAAATTTGATACCATTTTGAGATGATATTCAGTGGGTATGCTTTCTTTGTCAGATAAATGATTTACCCTACATTATGAATATTTAAGATTCAAATAATTATGTAGGGCATCTAAATTTATCTTAACTTCAAACACATGAATGTCTAGGTTGAATTTTACTTTGTACATTATTTGACCACAAAAATGTTGCTAAGAATGAAATGTATCATAAGGAGTATGAAATTTCTTGAGAAGTTGAGTGAAATGATTGATGATCCTCACTAGTTCATGTGCATGGCATTCTTCCAATTCTTCCCATTGAATTTAGAAATCATCTTCTATACTTTTTTGAAACATAAATGAAGTTAGAGTCTTTGAAGGCATTATGACTACCATCGAAGGATGTGAAGGAAGGTATGATGAAGGGTAACTAGTCTTGAGCCCCCAACTTCCTATTATTAGACCTCATATGTGTGGGCATACAAATAAAAAATGATTTCATATACAAATTTGATACCATTTTGAGATGATATGAAGTGTGTGTGCTTTCTTTGTCAGAGAAATTCTCTACCCCACATTATGAATACATAAGATCCAAACAATTATGTAGGGCATCTACATCTATCTAAACTTCAAACACATGGATGTCTAGGTTGAATTGTACCTTATACAATGTTTGACCACCAAAATGTCACTAAAAATAAAATGTATCAAGAGGAGTATGAAAATGCTTTAGAAGTTGAGCTAAATGATTGATGATCCTCACTAGTTCATGTGCATGTCATTCTTCCAATTCTTCCCATTGAATTTAGAAAGCATATTCTATACTTTTTTGGAACATATATGAAGTTAGAGTCTCTAGAGGCATTATGACTACCATCAAAGGATGTGAAGGAAGGTATGATGAAGGGTAACTAGCCTTGAACCCCCAACTTCATGTTATTGAAATTAATATGTGTGGGCATACAAACAAAGAATGATTTCATGTATAAATTTGATACCATTTTGAGATGAAATGAAGTGTGTACGCTTTAATACCATTAATATGGGGCCTAGGAGGAACTTGATAGACACCCACACTTAACGTATGAATTAGGTTATTGTAGGAGTGTATATGAAATGATAGAGGTCATAAGATATATTAGAATGGAATGAGATGAGGAAATAGATAAGTAAAATAATGGACACCAGATTAGAACCATAAACTATAAAGTTATAATATGCAATAGTTTTGTATAATGAATATAGAGATCAAATGTTGTTGGGATGTTTGATCACTAATTCCTAGTTTGTCTCTGTTCAACTCTCCCTTATAAAGAACAGAAGTATACACTAATATACAAGTGTGGAAGATGAAGGTGAGTTAGACCATTATAATAGTTAAGAACAACTTCATAATTAATAATTATTTTGTTGTTTTTTAGTAACAACACTCTAGAGTTGTGTAGAACAACACTAACATTTTTGGAGCTATGTAACATCAACAAAGATGATTTAGGACTTCCCAGTATGACCTATATGTTTAGGATGATCCTAAAGTTATTGATGAAGATAACACATGGCACAAAGTAAGGCCATTATACCACGGATCAATTAAAGACTTGGATCCTTCTAGACCAGGGGCTCTTAAAACCTTTCTTAACATTCATAATCTTCACATTGATTACTACGAAATTAATCTTCTTCTTCAAACTATAATAGGATAGATGACCCTGTAAAGCATAAGTAAAAGGATTTGTTTCAGACCCTGTGGTTAGGGTCAATAGGATTTTCAAGAACTGACTCTTTATTAGACCCCTCAAAAATGAATAATATTAAAGCCAACACAATTAGTAAAATATAATTCAACCAAACAATTAAGTTAATGTAAGTATGCCATTACAATGAGCTTTAACATTACAATGAATGTTCTATAAAAGTTTGAACTCTCATAGAATGCAGTGATAATAAATGCTAGATATCTTCTAGAATGTAATGATAATAATTGTTATATGTTTTTTAGATTTTCCAAGATTCTTGTATGCCTTTTCTATATGCTTGCATTGATTATCTATACTCTTTTATTTTTGAAATGCACTAATGCACCTATACATTTACAAACATTTTAAATTCAAAATAAGACTCTATTAACATGCAAACCAACAACAAATGACTAAAAAAGCTAACAAAATTGGGCCCAAAATCTTAGGGGACTTCAATAAGTTAAAAGGGTCTAACTATACATTTTTGAGAAAATAACAAAAATAAATGAAAATATGGATAAATGAAATAGAAGAAAAAAGGAAAGAGAAAGCATGGGAACATGATAAAAACAACCAAAATGATAGAAAACACGGTAATAAAACACAATCTAGATCAATAATCAATAAATAACCCTAAAATAATACACTTTTATAAATAATTTATACCTAACACCAAAAGTAAGTATTTTCGATACCTTAGATTAATTTAACTTAAAAATTAATAAATGCCCGTGGAAGCCATTTGTAGGTGTCACACAATCATCACTTGTACCTAAAGGCTTAATTTGATGGTCTTCCCTCTCTGGTATTAAAATTTTTATTTCAATTTACTCTTTAATATTGACCTTCACACAATGCTTAATTTTAGATTTTGAAAATTGCAAGTCAATTTTTTTTAACGTTTATATAATATATATTATATATTGGGTTAAAAATGATCTCATAAATATATAACAAAATTTAAATATAAAGTTATATATAACGTGATATTTAAAATTACTAATGCACAAAATAAATAAAAATAATTTTTGTTATAAATTTTATATTAACATGGTTTATAATTTAATTATGATCTCTAAATAAAATTATTTTTAATATAACTCGCATATTCAATATCCATTAAATGTTTGATATGAGATTTTTTAAGAATACATGATTATATATTTTTAAAAAACTAAAAAATGATATTTTTTTTGATTCAAGATAATATCAATATAACTAATAAAACTTAAAAAATAATTATATCATGATAATTTGTGAGATGACATTTGTGAGTAGAAGAAAAACATAGTAAACATGAAGTACAAAATATATATACATCAAAATTAAGGATATGAAAAAATAAAATAAAATATATATAACTCTAAAATGATATTTATGTTGTTTGGGTGATATGCAACTCTATCTGAAATCTTTTGATATTGTTTAGCTCTAACATGTTATTTATGTTGTTTGGGTTATATACAATTCTACCTAATCTCTTTTGATGGGGTCTACCAAACTTTGAAGCCAAGTTTTCTTTTTTTTTTCTTTTAAAATATATTTTGGATATGTAAATAACCATAATATAGAGATGGTAAATATTAGCTATCAAATTCAATGTATGACTTTTGGATTCCTTCTCGTATAATTTAATAGTGTCCCAAATAAATGTATCTTTTATTTAAATGATAAAGTTGAAGTTTTTGATAAAAACTTTATTTTAATTATTAAAATTGAATTAATATCATATTTTATGTATAAAGCATAAAGTAGTAACAAATTAAAATTATCAATTAACACATTGTTTGAATAGGTGTTGATAAACTCACGTTAAAATAATATAGTTAGAGATTTAATATTTTTTATTATTATTTGTAAATGATTTTGAGTAAGAACTATGAATCGGAGGAATACTTTTGATTGGAACTAAGAACCAATCTAAAACATAAATGAAAGGTCTAGATCTTCCTTGCAACAAACACTACCACAACCACAATGGGCTCCATAGACCTCATCATAACTACCACATGGCTCACAAAAAGAACAACACCACAAAAATAGTAGAAAGGTGACAAAATTGTAGCACATAAGAGATAAACTCAAAGGGACTCATGAAAAAATACAAACAAACAAGGGAAGTATCAAGAAAAGATAAGACATAAAGATCAAAGGCAGACAATAAAGCTTTAAACTCTGATCACAAAGCTCTCGAACAAGAGAAATACCAATAAATGTGAGTCTCACTACTTAGATTCTCAAATATTTATTCGCAAGTGGTAACAGTCCTTCTACAGTGGTGGGGAATAAATTCATCCATAGTCCTTTTCAAGCCATCACTCGCCAGGGATTTTGCTTCTACTCTCAACAATTCAGCATCTAATCTTCACCCTAAATGGTAAAAAAGAGATTTTGGTTAAATTGTATATAATAGTTTTGATTAAATAGTAATTAGTAAAGTTCTTCAAAATAGTAATGAATTAAGAACAACTCTATTCTATTTAGTAGTATCTTTCATACTCAAACTAAATACGTAATTAAGATAAATTTGTCTTATGGATATGAAAATACCTTGGCAATTTGATAAACAATGGTATTTTATTTAGAACCAAAGCATTATGTTACCAACAATCTACAACTTATATATATTTTCACTAGCATAGTTATCAATCTACTTCAACCATTGATTGTTGAAGGTCTCATTATTAGTGACATATATCAAGTGTCGTTAGAAAGAAATAATAAATACAAAATACATGAAATGTCAATCATGAAGTGATGTTAGATTTATGAATATAAAATATATGAAATGCTTAGGCATGATATTTGCACCCATCTTTGGATTTAAATATATTGCAACATAATATTAAAATAATCTAGATTTAGTACAATTCAAAATCTAAATATAAGAAAATATTTTAATCTTAAGTTGAAGGTTTTCACGAGTAATTTTAATTAGATATTAATTTTTGTTACCAAACTGACCTCCATGAATGGTCATTTATCCAAATGACTTTACCAATTTCTGACTAACTTAATTACAACCCATTCATGTATTTTAATGTTAATATGAAGGCTTTCACGAGCAATTTTAATTAGATAACATTTTTTTGAGAATTTTTACAAATGATTACTCATAGAGGTCATTTAGGTAAATGACTAAAATATACATGGGTAAAATCCCATAAAAAAAATTATCTAAAGAAACCATTGTTTAATATATGTACACAATATGAAAAAATACACAATGATTCCTTGAAAGTAGAGAAATATAAGCACTATAGAACCATCTTCAACATCGAAGCCCCAGGGATGACCATAATCCATAGGGACAAACACAACTATTTCTTCACAAAAACAATATCTTTGTTTCTATTTTCAATTTTCATAGTCTAAAAAAGAGGTTATATTGTCTCAATTCTCCATTGCAATTTTTCTCAGAGAATCACAATCTACTCTACAGTGTGTGACTCAAGTAAACATTAAATACATACATTTATTATGGAGGTTGAAAACACATGTATACCATGCTTACAAAAAATAATACATTGTACAATACAAATTTAATGCAAAATAAAATTAACAAAGATTTAAATAATTAATAAAAATGTGAAGCTCAAACACTTTACATGAATCTAGTTACGTTGAGAGACATTCTATAATGACATTCAGGGGTGGTACGTTGTAATATAGTGAATCGTTCATTTTTTATTTCAATCTTAAATTTGATATCCATTTAATTGTTACTTATTTTATTATTTTTTTAATATTTCAATTTTAAAATTGTAATATGGAGTTTGAAAAATCCTAGATAAAAGCTTTTGCAAAATCCTAGATAAAAGCTTTTGCTATTGATATCTGTCAATATTTTTTTTGATAAATAAATTTAAGATATATATACTAGTAAATAATAGATACATACATTTATTATAAAGGTTAGATGCCCATTCAAAAAAAATAAAAATAAATATATAATATAAATTCATACGGTGAAATTTAAATATTATATTTTTTAGTCTTAGTAGGGGAAAGGTCCCAATAGTTGTGCATGTTCCAATTTCCAAACAGGGCTTTTGTTAACATGTGCTCTATTGATGGAACATATTGGTGTGTATAAATATTAAAGTGTACCAGAAGTTGAACATATAGTATCTATTACTTGTTCAACATTTATTCTATAAAATTAAAAGTAACCAATCACATCTTGACAAGTAAGATTGAAGTATTGATACTTTAATGCACATTTATTGGTAATCCAAAGGTTAAGTTTTGGTCATACATTAAAAAAATGCATTTTATGACCTCTCTTAATAAAATCGGTTATATCATAAAATGTATAATGTGTTAGACCTTGAAACCTTAATTATAAGTAGTTAAGACGACATATTAAAATGGGTAAAAATTTCAAAATCTAATATGATATTATGACACTTTAATTCACTGTCCAAAATTAAAATGCACAGTGATTGGGACCTTTCCCGCAGAGTACTAATAGATTCACTTTTCAAATACTTCATTTATCCTTGGCGAATCATTCTTTTGAAATAGATATTATAATAACAAATATAAAATTTTGGCTTAAGTTTCCTATTAAAATATTACCATATTCCGCCTCAACAATTCGATGGGCTCACCTGAAGTCACTTGCGACTCACCTCAATAAAAAACTGGATGGACTGAGCATCATCCAACTTAATGCCTACAATTATTTAATGAACAAAATTCAAAACGCTGAATCCTACGATAAGTTACATTTTTTTATGAAGTCTTTATTTATCATTTTTTTTGGTTTTAAAGAATTGGTACAGGTTGAAACGTGAAAGTAAAAATATTGGGGTGCAAGATTTAGGGATGCAAAGTCAGCATGTTATATTATAGATCATGAATGTTCAATGCACAAGTGAGCTGTGGGTAGAGGAATCTACAGGCTGTGTTTTGCAACGACACAAGTGCACACATGTTTTGGGATTGAACCCATCCCACTGAAATTTTTAATGCCATGTTTGCACAACAGATTTGGATCAGAAATTCTTCTGTTATGTATTATTATTAATTCATTAATTTTATTTTTATTTATTTATTTTTGGTGTTGTTAGGTAGCATGAAAGAGGCCATTGGGGAGTTGGACCGCTACTTAAATCTTAGATAGTAGGATGGTGGCTGGATCTTAAGTCCTATCATTATATTTTTTTTAATATTTTTTTGTGTTTCGAAATTGCATATTATTGTGAGGTTTAAAAAAATCTAGAAAACTTTTTATATGGTTGTTATTTATAATTTAAAATTTTATATGTACAGTAAAAATAAGGGTCGTGTAGTAGTTAGTTCTTGCTTTCGTGTTAAATGGTATATTGTATTTGACTTTTGTGTTTTTGAAATCAAAGGAATAATTTGAAATATGTAAAAGCAATTATTTTAACAAAGCCAAATACAACATTGATATAAATGATAAACAAAAAATAAAAATTGAAATGACAAATAAAAAATGACAATTAACCAATATAAACTATTAAAGTATAATTTTAACAAAGCCAAATACAAGATGTGAGTGATGATAGCATTGGATATGAAAAATGGTTTATTTTGTTGACAAATATAGAATAATATAATTACACAGCGATGACGATATTCGGTATAAAAAATGAAATATAGCATATGTTTGAGATGTGAATCCTTGAGCAATAAGATATATAACTAAATACTACTGGCAAAGAAAGAGGTGTTGTAGTTTAGGCCAGATTCACAAAAATGATTTGTAATTTGTGATAGAAATAATATACAATATATTTATAAGATGCAAGTTGTCCATAGACACTACTGCGAGTAGTTATCTGTCTTATCTATTATTTCCATATTGGTATTTTGTCACACTAACTCTTAAAATAATTACTTTTACTTATTTCATGTTTTTCTTTGATTTGAATAACACAAACACTAAATGCAATATATTATTTGACATAAAGACAAGGACCAATCGTTAATCGACCCTTATTTACTATAACTTCATATTTACTATCGGAACACTTCACATTATATTAAACAAAAAAATATTATTACAAAAGGTTACAAAGTAAGGTAGTTGGACAAATCACGACTCAAAATCCATGCCAGAGGACAAATCCAATTCAAAAAAATAAAATCAACTGATCAAAGCATGGCAAAAGCATCTACAAATAGCCATATTGCTGAACATTAAGCACAACATGCCGCCCCAAGAGGTAGAGGCGGCGGATCATCCTTGGGAAGCGCCAACCAAGTAGGCGGTTCCACATCAAGAATCTCCAGAGCATTCCAACCATCCAGGGATCAATGAGTTGTGTAGGAACAATAGTGCTCACTAGAGACTGTTGTGAAGGACTATCATCAGACTTGACATGAGAACAACCACCCCTTGGGGGAGGATGAGGAGAAAAGTGGCCCCTGCTTCAGGACCAACTTTTATTTCTATGCCTCTTGGGAGGAGGTGGCAATGGACCGTAGGTAGGCCATTTGGCAGAACTCTGCGCATAGTGCAAGGGGCATTCCCCCAATGGTCGAGGAGATCTTGCAGGTGGTGCAAGTTCAACACCGTCTTCTCAACTTGGGCTTGAATCTATAAATAAACCAATGAAATACCAACAACCTCTTCATTAGTAGAAAATGAAATTCCACATGCCTCGTGATTAAAAATAACATTATTCTTGACTTTCTAATGTTGAAAGAGGATGATAGCATGAAAGAATTACTAGAGAAAGGCAATAGAGGCTGGCCAATTAGAAAAATCCTCAAAAAGTGCTTGACGCCAAAAGAAAGGCTCAGGGGGATAACGCTGAAATAACGAATGAATTCATCGCCAAGCAGATTGAGCTTTAGGACAACACCAAAATAGATGTTTAAAAGATGTTGGTCACTTACAAGCTGGATAAAAGGGTTGGGGAATGCAGAGGTGGAACAACCTCTCATATAGGAGGAGTCCTTGGTATATTAAACACCACAAGAAATGAGTTAGCTTGGGTTCCAGGTCAGGGTGCCACACACAATCCAGATGGGCGAGCCAAGTCCTGGGAGAGGACTGGAGGCCCCAACCCCTGTTGAGATTATCGAGAGCTAGAGATAATGGTCTCATCACCTGATAAAAAAGCTCGAGAGAATAGATTTTAAAGTGCGTATCACAGTTCCACCTCTAGTCTTTCCACTAGGCCCTAGGAGGGTGTAGGCCAAGCTTGCACAACATAACATCAAGGAGTAATTCTTGAATGCGAAGGAAGGAAGGTAAGTCTGAATTATTTAATTGAAACTTGATTTTTAAATCAAGCTAGGGTTCCAATCTCTGGAGGTAACCAAATCATAGATAGTGTGAATCACTTTGTAAAATAATCGAGAACTTTAATACCAGGTAATTCAGCCAGGGAAATGGAAGAATTAGTGAGAATAGGAGACCATCATAAGCTATGGTCATTAAAAGATAACCCTATGTGAAAACCATCCCCTACCCACTTCAAGTGGGGTTTGACTGGTTTGAAAGCCTTCCACATACTTTTGACTACAAAGGAGACAATAATCTTGACAGGCACAATAGTGATAAAGAGGGATTGAAAGTCAATATTCTACCAACTAGTTTTACCATAGGGAGAGCCCGAAGAGATATAATGTCTAAGAAGAATTTTCCAAGATTCATTGTCCTCAATAGCTCGAACAACCCACTTTGCACACAAGGCTATACTTTACCGATAAGTATCAGTGATGCCCATGCCACCTTTATCATGAGGGAGGCAACAAATGTCCCAAGACTCTTAATGAAATCCTTGAGCCCAATTAGAATTAGCCCAGAGGAAATCTCTGAGAAGTTTGGCCGGACTATCATAGGAGGTTTTAGATGGAGCCCAGTAGGAGGAATAGTAAACATGTGTGGCATCTAGGATCTTGGTGCAAATCTATAACTTGCTTGCTAGAGACAGGGGCTTAGTGATCCAATACACAATCTTCCTTTCAATCTTGCTGAGGACATATTACCAAAGCTCGGTTGGAAAGTTGTCAAAAGTGAAGGGGATGCCCAAGAACTTGAATTGTCCCCCTTGAGCAATCCACTACCAATTATACTTTTTAAGCCACTTAGGCATTGACATCATGCTTTGTCAAAAACACTAGGTTTTTCTCCATTGAAGGTTGGAGCCGAAAGCCAAACAAAAAATGTCTAGGCATTGAATAACTTCATTAAAAGTGGCATCTTGTTCTTCAAATGTGAGGAAGGTGTCATCTACAAAATGGCCATTGATGAGTTGAGAGGTGCAGTCAGGCAAAACAATGCCATGAACGAGCCCTTGATAAGCTTTGGAAGCTAATATGTAACCTAGGGGTTCAATGGATAACACATAAAGCGTTGTAGCAAGGGGACAATCTTGGAGAATAGACCGTTGGATTTCTATCCCTGTGGTTTGATGCCCATTGATAGTGAGGTAGGTCGAGGCATCACAAAGCAAAGTCTGTACTGCATAAATGAAATAGAGGCCAAAGCCGAGAGCCTCGAGCACGATAAGAATAAATTACCACTCAATCTTGTCATAAGTCTTTTCAAATTCCAATTTAAGAAAAAAAGTTCTTTGAAGAGAGGAGTGAGCCCAAGCCATGCCCTCTCAAACCACAATAAGGTTATCCAAAATATATCACCCTCTAATAAGCCTTGTTTGTTTTGGTCTAATAATGGCAGGTAGGATGAGTTGAACACAGTTGGCGAGGGCTTTGGCAAGAATCTTGTAAGAGACATTGAGCAGGGTTTTTGGCCTCGAACTGGTAAGAAGCTCAAGATATCTGAGTTTGGGAATGAATTTGATATTACCTTGATTGATCATGGGTCTAAGAGACTAATTTTGTAAGGCTTATTTGTAGACTTACAACAAATCAGGTCTAATAAACTCCCAAGTGGTTTTGTGAAATTCGTAAGGGAAACCATAGAGGTTAGGGGATTTATCATTACTCATAAAGTTCAAAGCCTCTGTAAGCTCCTACAAGGTGAACGGGGCATCACAAAGCTTCTAGTCAACTAGCTTGAGCTTGTGAGGCACCAAATCGAGGCAATTTTGAAGAGCTTTGGATCACTTAGCCACTAAAGGCTGGGTTTAGAAAACCAATTTGTAATGCTCAAGAAAGGCCGAGGAGATATCAGATTAGGAGGTAAGCTGGGATTGAGACACTTGAATGGCTTTAATTTTCTCATGAGCTTGTTTGGCTTTCAATGCTTTAAAGAACTCTTGGAGGCTTTGTCACCAATTTTGAGCTAGTACAACTGAGCGTAGAGTTATGCACCTTTGGCTGCATGGATATCTGCCACCTTGAGGTGGTGTTTAAGAGAGACAACCATCTTATGCAACTGCATGTTGAAAGGATCAATCTTGAGGGAGCCATAGACCTGTTTGAACTCATTGAGCATGGCCTCCTCTAAACACTTGTGAATCTATAATAAATTATTACACCAAAACCTCAAGGCATTAGTGAAATCCGTCCATCAAGATCATAACATCCCACCATGCTTTTGAAGCCCAGACTCTAGGTTGGATTTGTGCCCATACACCAGGATCTCCAGCATGTATGAGCCCCAGATGAACACTGCCATGCTGACATAGCCACCCACTCCATGACTTGAATTTGGATGGAGGCTCTGATACCAAATGTAACGAACCATTACACCAAAACCTCAAGACATTAGTGAAATCTGCCCATCAAGATCATAACAGAATCTAAGTGATATGTTTGTCATGGTGGTAGAGGAAGGAGGTGGTGCATATAATGACCTCATTCCACCACTCAATCCAGCTGGTGGTGTATGGGGGTTGTGAGGCTAGGTTCCATATTCGTTAGATGAGTCAAATGGTACCAACACAACTCAACATAAAAGTATTGAGAATAAATTGATTACATGGTACATTGTATTGTCTAGAGGTCCATTCTAGTTTGTAGGAAATAAGTGAGTGGTCTGATAAAATAATACCTGAGTGGACATTGATAGGTTGGCCATCAATATTGGAAAAGGAAAAAAGATT
The DNA here is from genome assembly GCA_037957365.1 of Torreya grandis. Classification (NCBI taxonomy): domain Eukaryota; kingdom Viridiplantae; phylum Streptophyta; class Pinopsida; order Cupressales; family Taxaceae; genus Torreya; species Torreya grandis. Next base: position 3,773,882 of record JARHVA010000714.1, on the reverse strand, counting down.
TTGATCTAACATCATAAACCGATCGAGTCATTTGAGCACACGATGATCCCTAGATTGGTAGTTGGACCATGTAAACCAAGACATGGGGTTAAATTTTCACCGTCGGAGGAGAGGGTTTGCTAGCCCCAATTTAATTTTGAAATAATACCAAGCCTCACATTCACCAACACACCAATGCATAAGGAGGGACCCAACCATATCTTGGGGGTCTTCAATCATATTGAATTTGCCTCACACAAGTCATGTGGCAGCATATAACTTGTCTACCAAAGATTGCCAAAGTAGGGAGTGGTCAAGGCCATCATTGGGAGCATAGATGTTGAGAATGCCAAATGGATGGCTATCAATGCCAAGAATAATCTAGATTGCCTAATGTGATGGGTCCTCCCTCGTGGCAATGATGTTGGGGGAAACCTTAGGGGTACCTAAAATACAAATGCCACGATGTCCTGCCTCATGTAAGGTGATGATCTAGGTGGAGTTAGGCCAAATGCTTCACAAGGATGTTTGGAGGAGAAAACTAAATACTTTAACTTCCCGTAGACAGAGAATATTTGTAAAACTAATCTGCTGACAAGCAGTACGCATAGCGTATGTATGGGTAGACTCTGTAAGACCCATAACATTCCATGATATTACATTCATAGGGAAGGGTAATCCATTAGAAGCTCCCCTTACCTATCTTCAAAATCTGCCAACACTGTAAACTTGTTGTGTTGGTGAGGGTATGAAATTCCACCAACCACAATGAAGTGACATTTGGCATCATGTTCCTCTCAAGGAGACTCTATGCCCCCACGAGGTGGGTTGTAAGACTGTCGAGAGAATGAGCCATTAATTGAGAGAACCTTAGCCATGAGCATCCTGATATTTTGGGAAACTAGAGAAACACTCCACGGGTTGGAAGGAACTGGAGTGGTAAGGGCGGTAGATAAGTCCCCTGAGAGGGAGAGATAGTTGGAGGAGAATCTTCCTGAGGTGGCAGCTGGGGTGTGCTTTGTGGCTTAGGGTGTGATGACCATTTAGGGGGCATTGTGATCTAGCCATCACCTTGGTCTATCGGTTTGGGCCTCTGATTTGAGGAGGCGACTGAGGAGGCTTGGGATGACCCATACAAGGACAATCCTTGATGCGGTGCTCTGAAGCTTGACAACGGAAGAAAGTGTTGGGAAGGTTGAAATTAACAACCTTTTATGACCACTAGGTCTCCCCAACTTGAGTTTCAATGAACTCTTTTAGCGCCTTGGATAGGTCAATCTCAACACAGGCTCACTTGTTAAGGCAAGGGGAGAACCACTTATCTGGTTCAATCATAACCGCATGTCTTATGGGAGCGATAATTTAGGGTATAAAATCCCAGAGGTGAATTGACAGATTGGGAAGCTCAACCCAGATAAAGACACAAAGGGCAACATTGTTAGAAACTTTAAAATCATGGGATTAGGTAGATTAAATTATAAGCTTGTTGTGAAGGAACCAAACATTAGACTCTGCAAGAATTAGTTGTGTCTTGGAGGGCTCCTTAAGGGTAAACAAGAAAAAACTTTTGGTAAGGTTTCAGATTCCAAAACATGGACACCTACTGGTTCCTAGGGGTTGCGGAGCCAATCATGGAGGTAATCCTCTGAGGTGATATGACCAACAAAATAAGCAATAACATAGTAATTTTCATACCACTTGCATATTGTTCAACAACAACAACAAGAATGCTTACCTTTGGAGTGGAGGGGGGCTGAGGGATTACCTCATCGTAGACCTTCAAAACTAACTTCCAAACTTGCTTGGGTGCCATTAGCTTCGACTCCTACATCAACAAATGCAGTAGAGCATGGAGAAGCCACAAATAAATGCCCTACCTGCTTGAAGGGTGGTAAGCTGAACGCAACGAATGCAGTAAAGCCTTAAAAAATCCCATGAGACTAACAATATGATAAGGTAGGCAAATGATGCAAACATAAAAACACAAACCATGAAACCCTAAAGAGAGAGATTCTCCTCCTCTCACTCTTATTAATACTAAACTTTATATTTATAATACTAATATTAATATTATTTTGAGAGCTAAAAATATGATATACTTTTCTTGCATCAAATTTAGTGAAATTAAGAATAAAATGATTGTCTTTTTCTTGAAAAGCTATCGGTACCCACTTAGATCAAGATGCAATGCGAAACTTTGTTTCAACAAATTCAACCTGGGTTTGTTGGCTCGGGGGTCGGCCGTGTTGGTTTCAATTTCACGGTGGTACCTAGATTAGAATAAAAAATGGCAGGATTGCTGGCCTGGGCTGCGGACGTAGTGGGAGGTAATGGCGATGGCGAGGAACCCTATGAGTATGAGATTGTAGCGAAATTCAGCCCCGAGGAAGAACATTTGATGAGACAGCTGGATGAAAAAGGGAGTTTGCTCGAGAAGAAGTTGGAGGAGTTGAGGCGCAGGATTCCGCCATGGAGCATAGCGCACACTTTGCCTCATCTGCACAAAGATACCCTCGCCTCCACCTCCGCTCTCTACCTTGAGCGAAACGCCCACCACGCTACCCGATTGCAGGTACATACATGCCTTATGCTACTCAAATTTAAACATGCATCTTCAAGAACACCTCTTAGTATTTTAAATTAATACTCAGCCAAGGACATCAAAGCTTTTATAAGTACTAGCACAAAAATGGCACATATGTTCAACATTTCATTAAAGAATATGATGCTAATTAAGTGCAGGTTGTCCTCCTCTCAATATTTTATCAGAAATCCAAATTATCATTAGCATTCATGGAAGCAGTGTAGGGCAGTCTATATGTGTCAGATCAACTACAGCACTGAGGGGTTTTCCACTTATATAAGCAATACATATAAGTCCACGAGTTTTTACTGTTAAGTTCGTCATAATGCATAAGCTTGGTATCCTACAAGTCTTGTTCCTCTGTTACGACTATACGAGATTCCAAGCTGGTAAATGCTAAGAAGCACGAGTAAGAAACATTAACCATTATTGCACTTGTAGGCTTTTCGAAACTATGATCATCAAGTTGGAGGTGGAGTGGAAAGGTCTGTATCAACATTTGAAATCACAGACCCATAAGCTTCCTAGGAGCAGGTACAGACTTATCCCGGCATTAAGGTACATAACTTACTGATAACAAGTATTGGCCAGGTGGCGAGTAGAACTCCCGACAATTAAGGGACATGTTCAAATTTACTTCAAAATTTTAGCAGCTTCCTTAAATTCAGAAATTTCAACGGTATAACAGTTATAGCTGAAGATAGAAGTACAGAAATCATCTTTTAGCTTGCAACCTTGACCGCCATACATCTGTTTTACTGAATGTCAAAGAGCACTCGGATAATATTGATACGCAATTGGCTGATACTTAATTTGAACAGAAACAATCTATACATGGTCAACATGAACCATGTAAGATAGATTGGCCGACTCCAAAGAATCCAGAGATGGTGCAAGAGTGTTCCATAATACACAAAAGATTATGCCCAATCATCAATGCAGACATTACAGTGCACATCTGAACTCTGACTCCTTCCATTGGGATCAGGAAGGCCAAGCATCACCAATCATAAAATGTTGGAGGCAAACCAACCAAACCAGGATATTTAGTCGCCTCCGGCCTAATTTCTTAGGTTGTTTGGACTAGGTTCTTTATTGGGCGACAGTGGTTGCCACTGAAGTTGGGCACACCTTCCTCTTATTGTCTTATAAGCTCTGTGAATTCTGCCTCTTCAATGAGCCTTTGATCTTATTTCAAAGGAGACGGTAGGTCGAGGAGCCTTTGATGTTCTTTCAAAGGAGATGGTAATTTGAGGTTCGTTAAGAGGTCGACATTCCCTTTCATGTCATGTAACTGATCCAAGGTTGAGTTAAGGATCGAATTGGTCCTTTTATTAGCTGTTTTTTCCTTTCTCAAGTTCAGAATTGATATGCAAACTACATTCTTTCTGTAATGTTATAGGCTGCAAGTTCTTCAGTAGTCATCCTATAAACCTTGTCTAGCAATTCAGTTGTAATGGGGGCTTCGGCTTCCATGACGAGAGCAACTTGGTCAACTCATTTTTGAGCTGTTCAACTTGAATGGCAAGCATATCAACATACTCCCGTGATAAGCTTCCCTCAGCAACTCTTTTATGTTACATGAGGAAATTTGCTTTTCTTTTTCAGCGAGCTCCTTTTTGGCTTGATTGAGCTGACTGAATAAATTAGTGTCATTCTTGCTTTCAATAGTTTTGACTTTATTCTTTAAGTCATTCTTTTTTCTGGTCACTTGCTCTGAGCTTATTCTTCAAATCCTCAATCACCTTTAGCTGGAACCTTCCCTTGATTTTCTCATTATTCAAATTTCCTCACTTTTTCTAGTTGCTCTTGGGCTTTCTTCTACTTTTTGGAGCATTCAACATGGTCCCTATTGACCATTTTAGTTGTCCGATTCTTCCATTTGATTTTGTCATCTGTGGTCATGCTTGACAGGTCCATCTCCCATCCTTTTGCTCTGTAAGCCTTTGTTCTCATTTTCTTTTCTGGTATGTTGGCCCGAGGGTCAAATTGGCCATTCTGAAAAGATTAGGACTAGTTATGTCATCTAGGAGTCTGGGAATGGCGCCTTCAATATTGGACAAAATCAGTCTTGGAATAACCCTATAGGTAGTTAGTGGATGTCAATGGCTGAAAATAACTTCAGCAATGCCGATAGGGTAGGCGTGGGTAGAGGAAGGAGCATCATGGTCGAGGAAGATGAAGTCATTATAATGTGAGATGGTGTGGAGGGACTTCCAAGTGTATGGCCAACAAAAGTCATGAGGGTGGAGGCAGAGGAGGGAGAAACAACTGTGCCAAATGAGCTAGCTGTGGCAATGTTAACTTCGCCCACACTTGCCATAGCATAAGTGGGGTTTTGTGCCAAGGGCATGGTGTATTTGAGGAGTTTGGCTAACGGTGAGGAAGAAGATGGTGGGGAAGTGTTTGTCAGAGTGACATGTATACTGAGCCTTTTAGTACCTGTATTTTCAGCTGGATCACCCATTATTATCGTTGTTCCATGTTGCAAAATAGTTGTTGTGCTGGAAGCACCAGCTTGATCAGTTGATCTGACAAACCCTAGGATCAACCCAAAGATACAAGGTGCTTGTATAGTGATGGCACCACTTGCTTGAGTCATTTTGGGTTGGGAATCCATAGCTGCTCCTAACCCAGCTAGCTGGGGATTGACATTGGTATGGATGGGCGGCTATATGCCAAGTTTTTGTGCACCGGATCCACCATAAATATACCCCTGTTGTTTTAAGATGGCTCTTCCTTTTGTTTATTGCTGATGAAGAGAGGGGTCCATGTTTGATAAATAGTTCAATAAAACATTCATCACATCCTCTTCATTGCTGCCTTCCCCTATATCAGAGGTGTTATCAGGGTACTCCTTATTTCATTTCTCAGCATCCACGTTAGTTACTTGGAAGTCAAGGTTTGCTTTCTCCTTCCCCATTTCACACCTCATATTATACGAAGCTTTTATTTTCTTGATCGGCTATTTCCTCTCATTGGACAAATACTCATTGAACCATGGAGGAACCTTACCTGGCTTTACCAGCTTTGAGTACATCTGGTAGAAGTTCCTTCATGTAATTGGCTTGGGAGTAACAAGGAGGCCGCTTAGTGCTTGAGAGACAGATACTTGTTGCTGAGAAAGATAGAAGTATATTGGCAGCTTCGTCCAAAGTCCTTTTGTTAGCTAGCATTTCCAATCTTGGCTTGCATTCTCGGGCAAAGGGGAGATTTACTAGATGGACAAGTCGCTGGCTGAAAATATCTTGAGGGTCATATTTCCACTCAAAGTCTAGCTGGAAGTTCAACGTATTTATGAGCTTTGGGGTGATAAATAAGACCTCCCTTTCAAAGGTTGAGCCACTGTGATAGATTGGGAAGAGAGGGAAATACATCTTATTCTTGCCGTTGGAATACTTTGCATCAATCCTTGACATTTGTCTAATTTACTCAAGAATGAAGATTTTGTTTGATATGTACTTAGGTAGTACATAGAGCCTTACATGCCCCCCATAGAACCTGACAATGGTATTGTCTTCAAATAAATACCCAATCGGCGAAGAATACAGTACCTGAAGGCTGCATGTAATCAATGCAACATTGGTCAATCCTTGTAGGTAATGAACTACTAATGATTTCAAGCATTGAAAATTTGAAACTATAAATTTGTCACTAAAAACCTTGTTGCTACACTCAACTTCCATTCTTGTTTTGGGGGACACCATTTGAAAACTGGCTTTTGCTTATCCTCATCATCTAAGTCATTGATGGGAAGATCTTTAAAAATATCTTTGCACTCGTCCAAAAAAATATAGCACACTACTGAATAATATTTGAAAAGTCCATTTTTCTCAAAGGTTCTTAATTCATACTTGATACATTCAGCTATATAATGGCAGTACCTGAAATGGATTGGGTCAGGGCTCCTCATGTGAATGACTTCAAACATTGTTATTATGGCTTCATCCACTTGGCTGTCTTTGTCATATCCACAGGCTGAAGCAATCATTGAAAACAAGTCCCTAGCCCAACCACTCATCAATGTTAGCCCGGATGTATTCTGGTCTGGGATGCCTTTGGAGGGAATCACACATTCCCTTAGAACAAGCTTCTTTTCATTCAAGATTTTTCTGTTCCACATTTGCTGGATGCTTGTCAATATCGATGGTCACGTGCCTGCAACAATCATTGGGCACTTGAAAAATGTGTGCCACAATGGCCTCCGAGATGATTAAATCAGACATTCCTCCACTAAAAAATGCTTTGCTTTCAGTTTGCTGATAATAAATAAGCTTGTGCCCATAATCTACAATTTCAGCCTCTATCAATGTCTTGGGAACAATGAACAAAGCAAGCCAAGACTTCCAAGCTTGGCTAAATTCAAGGCCGTGAATCTCAAAATCTTTGGGTCGGAGTTGGTCAGAATGCTGTCATGTACAAACCCATAATTGTTGAAGAATCCTTTGGTCTTTGAATAGATGCCCTTGGTCAAAGCTAGCTTACTCCAGTCAACAAACTAGGAAGGGCTCTTTTTCTTCTTCTTCTTGTCTTGAAGGGCTTTCTGAATGCCCTTCTCTTTGCCCCTCATTTTAGTTCAATTGTAAACTTCTCCTAATGGCTCTACTTCTTTTTCTAAAAATCTCTTCGGCCCTATCTCTCATTCAAATTAAGCCTTCGATAAAGCTTTGCGAAAGCTTTGAGTATTTGCACAAAAAGCTTTGACTTTGTTGATACAAAAAGGCCCAAGCGTCCTAGGTTTTTGCTTTGGAGGTGTGAAGAGCTTTGAGGGATAATGCGGATGGTTGAATGAATCATATTGAGCTTTGGAGTATTTAGAAGTCAAGAAGTTAAGTTGTTTAATGTCGGTATGGGCCTGAGCTGATGTTTAGAGCATGTGGGTTTAATTTGTGTGTCACAATAGTTAGCCATTAATTAAACCCTTTCTGATTTTGGGCTTTTGAGCTCAAGCAGGATCCTAGTCGTTATATAGATTAGATCGGGTTCTTGTGGTTTAAATTTGAGGCAAGACTTTACAGATTTTTTAGCTTTTGAGTTGTTGGGGCAGATGAGTGCTTTGAGTTGTTGATTGAGCCCTAGTACACATACTCATGCTCGAAGAATACTTGCCTAGCCAAAAAAAAAAATTACTCGGCAAATGCTTGCCAATACTTGGCAACTTAAAAACATACTTAAATTTCTTGAAAAACATAATTTTTATACAAATTATAGTTACAAAATAAATAAAATGAGTCTGTAAAATGTCGGGGAAGTGTTTTCTATTAGATTTAAATACAAGTAGCATACAAAATTGCATAATCATGTGAATAAAACAGTAAACTAATACTTATAAATTTATGATGATTGTCATTGAAAATCATCATCATAAATAACATATGGATGCAAGATACAAATTACAAGAATCCACAATTTCCTCTTCTTCGTTCTAGTGAAAAATATGGGAGACTAAGAGTCTAGTCCTCGCAATTTACTGCGCCTCCTTGCTCTGCCTTGAACGTTGCACGTGTGGATCCACCTTGGTACTAGATGGCAGTGACTCCTCCTCTACCTCATGTTCGACAACATCTACAAGGATGCCATTCAATCTAATCTCTCCTACTTCAACTAATACACAAGGAACTCCTTTAGTTGTTTCTTGAATGCAAGGTGTCTATCATACCTTCATACCTTCATGCAACCTTCATATCTCCTATGATGTCTCCCTGAAATCTTGAAAACTTGAAATATGTCCAAGTCTGAAATCCTGAAACCTTGAAATCCGACCAAGTTTGAAATATGATAGGATCCTCCAAAACCTAGAATTCGCATTATAGCTCCTAGATGTCCGAAACCACTCTCAAACATCTTGAAAGTATATATATAAAATATAGCTTAAAATAAACTTATACTTAAATGTTTATTTTATAGATACATTGTCGCCTCAAATGCTAAGTGATGAAAGTGTGGGGGCATGCATGCTTAAAAAGGACAAAAATATGTGTTTTTTCCACCTTTTTGTGTGTTTTTACCACATTGGTCAGGATTTCCACAGTACTCGCCGAGTACTAGCCGCAAGTACTGTGGAAATACTCGCCAAGTCTTGAAAACAAAACTCATGAGTTTTAACAGAGATTACTCGCCGAGTATGTATTATGTGGATTGAGCTCCTGTTAGTCAAATGGTTGTTATTGGAATCTAGATGGGATTGAGTGCTTGAGTCGATCAAACCAAAGTTTGACTCCAAGTAAGCTTGTTAGTTATTGATTAAAGGTTATTGAAGGGTCAAGATGAATTGAGCCTTTAATAATCCCTAGCTTTTTAATTTGCAAGTTGGATTTATGTTGGGCTTGAATAAAATCAAATGTTGGGCAAGATTTTAACCTGAGTAGGTCAAACCAAAGCTTGATCCTTGAATAGGCTTAATCACCGTAGGTAGGTGTTGGATGGATGGTGCAGGTAAAGTTGTAATTTTAGGCTTCTTAATTGATGAAATTCAATGGCTGAACCATTTTTTTTAATCTTTTGGGGATCGATGGCTGAGGTTTTAATATGGGTGAGATCTTAGTATGGTTGGGTGAAATGAAGGTTTGATCCCGGATTAGCTTTATTTTGAATGCCTTACATTGTTGGATTATTTTATGATCCAAAATATTTAGTTTGTTTTTGTTTTATTTAGTTTTAGTTTATTGTTGGTTGACGGGTTGGTTATACCTGTGAGTTGGTTTTCTTTAACCAACTTCTTGTCCGTAAAATTTTTAAAGCTTACCTTGTACAAAAATAATATAGCTTTCATATTGAATGCATTTTGTTGAATTATTCCTCCTCAGCCTGGTTGTAACAGTGGTATCAGAGCACCATGGAATCATGGAGGATTGAAGAGATTTCTGTTTGTATGAGGAGATCTACAACACTGCAAGGCTGTAGTTTGATGAAGTTCTGATTTTTTTAATAGGTACAAAAGGAATAATAGGTACAAAAGGAATCATGAAACCCTCCAACAAAGGATCCACAATTGCCCTTGTAGTGTTCCACATTGCAAACAACAACACCCTCGGGAATAGAGCTCAGAGCGTTTAATCTCCAGGAACTTTTCAATGTATTTATCTACAATAGATGCAGGGTCCTGGTTCGTCTTAATGACATTGTAGTCATTCATGAACATGCGTTTCTGTGGATCAAGCTTCTGAGATTCCATAAAGAAGCGCAGCTGAAGCATTGGGGCCAAGTCTATCCTTGTAAAATGAGAAATATTGCATCTCATTGCTCACTAAAGACTTGATTCTTGCATTGACTGCATTCTCCAATTCATTGTTTGTCCAATTTGGTGGTGCAGCGGTAGCGTGGTGGTCTTGGAGTTGGATATTACATTCATGGCCAGTGTGCTATTATTATGTTTGATATCACTGCACGGTTGACATACAAGAATGTTGCAGACACGATAGAGATCTCTGTGCCATGTTGTGTAAATATCCCAATTGTTCTTTGTGGAAACAAGGTTGATGTAAAGAGCTGATAAGTGAAAGCCACAGTAGTATAAAGAGTCAATATTAAACCAACCATATCAGGGATGGTTTGTGAAGAGATTCAACACTGCTGTATTTGAGAACGAGTTGAAATAGGACTCTACAGAGCACCAAAGATATCAAATGTAAGCTTGAAGGCTTGGTAAATCAATTCGGTGGGTGAAAGTTTTAAAATATATGTATTTTTTATTTTTTATTTTCCATTAGGTGATAAAGAATACATAAAGTTTCTTGTATTTAGATTATTAAGTTTGTTGATGGCAAGATGGCTTTTTAAACTTTTGTTAGTCCTTTCAAAAAAAAAGAGGAGTCTCAGGTTCAAAACTCATTGATATTATTTTTGGTCAAAATTAATTTTTGACATCATTTTGTAATAGGAGTTATAAGGTGTAATATTTTTACAAAGTCCCATAATTTTTTGTATTTGGAAGGTAAAGGCAAAATCTCAATAGCATTCCCTTCTCTTGACGTGATTATTCTTTTAGCATCATGGTTAAAATTGTCAGTCTCATATCTGAAAACGAAAAATCGTCACCTAAAAACTACAAAGAATGGAGTAGAAACATGCAAAACACTCTTATAGTCAATGATTTGTGGGAAATCACTGAAAAAGAAACCTCACCACCAACTGAAGCGGCAAAACTAATTGAATATCAAAAACGTGATAAGCGTGCTCTTGCCCTATTGAAATCATCTTGTATTGAACAGGTTATCATTCATATTGAGGCGGTTAAAACTAATGCATGGAAAGCATTTAAAGATTTGTATGACAAACAACTTGCATACAAGAAGATTGACCTTTTTATGCAAATTTTGAACAATAAACTGACAGACAATGAAGACGTCTCTGAATATCTTTCTTGCATGAAAACATTGAAACAAAAACACTGCACAACTGGTGATAAAATTGATGATGACATGTTGATTTCTATCACATTGAATGGGCTTAATTCGACATATACCAATTTTGTTGAAATGCTGCAACTTAGTGATAAGCTTAATGGTGCCACATTTGACTCCATCTATGGGTTGTTGACTCAGCACATGAGACAATTTGCAAAGAAGAAAAATACACCTATTGAAGAGGCTCATTATGTAAAGAACAAGTCCCAGCACAGAGATCATCGCCATGTACTGCGACAGTTTTCAAAACCATTTAAACACTCTCAACGACATTCCCCACATCGTTCTCGATGGTCTCCACAAAATTCACATCAACACTCTCTAGGGTCTTCCAAATGCAGACATCACCATCGACATTCTTCTCACTCTTGTAGTTCTTCCAGTGAATCAGCATCTTCTGGATCTCGTCGGTATAGGAAACAACCAAAATGTTTCAAATGTGGTGGTATTTGACATCTTGTAGATGTATGTCCTCGACGACCTTGCTCTCTACATAAAAAGAAAGCCGAGGCCAATTATGTGGATCATTCTAGCGGTCGATCTTCTGGTTACTCTAGTTATTCTGACACATCCTCTAATTAGGTGGCATCCTACATGGCCGAAGTCAATAGTCTCAATGGACCCGACACCATATTTTGAGTGATTAATGATTCACCCATCTTGTGCAATCTACTAGGCTCAAGACTTGGATTTGTTGTAGTAGCAGTTTTTTGGCTCGTGTTCTTGTTTTCAATTCCATTTTTGGCTTTCCATACCTGATATTCATGTCGTGGAGCAAACATGATTGTTTGATTTTGTTTCCCTCGATGCACAACTTCTCACCTCTCGCCTGATAGGGGAGAAGATATTGCATTTGTTGGTTTTCGATCAGTCGTCGGTGACAGTATGAGTTGATAGGGGTTGTTAGCACCTTCAGTGTTGAGCAAAGATCGTTAACATTTGTTGGACATCAGGGAGATGTGCCATACACAGTGCATGGTTTCTCACTTGGACGGGTTCTTATGTGGGACCTTATGTGTGTCGATGTAGTTGGACATGCTTGATTGTGTTCCACTGCAGTACGGTGCGATGATCATTGGAGATGAGCAGGCTTTGATCATGTTCATCGCCATTTTTTGCCAAACTCACAGGGGCGAGCTTCTTTATGGAGTGGCATTAGTTTTTGGTCAGTGCTAGAGGTACAGTGCACCACTTGCAGTTGCGATAGAGTTCTTTTGATGACTTCAGAGTCATTGGTCCAATGCTTTTTTTATACCCCTTTGGATCAAGGGGGAGTTTCTTGGATTATTTTATGATCCAAAATATTTAGTTTTAGTTTATTGTTGGTTGATGGGTTGGTTATACCCGTGAGTTGGTTTTCTTTAACCAACTTCTTCTTCGTAAGCTTTTTAAAGCTTTTCTTGTACAAAAATAATATAGCTTTCATATTGATTACATTTTGTTGAATTATTCCTCCTCGGCCTGGTTGTGACATACATAGAGACGAGCATTTTAATTGGATGATTTAAAATAAATTAAACCACAAGCGTATGATGAAGCTCAATCCGACAGTCATGGACTCAATCTGGGCCAAAAGCTTGTCAGTTAGGAGGATGTTCATTGGTTGCGGATTTGGATATAAGCCATTGGATGAAAGAGTTGTGAGATTGATGGTCTCCGAGGCTTTTAATAGTAAACAAGGTCAAAGCTTATTTAAGGCAATCACTTTTGGAAGCGGGCAATTGTTGATCAAAAGCCTTTTTTGATTTGGTGGCCAATGTTTTAATTTGGGCAGAAAAGGTAAGGATATTTTAGCCGAAGTGTTGAAATTTCAACTGTAGCCTTTGATGTAGATTTAGCTTGATCAGATGACTCGTGTGTCAATCCAGAGGTGTTCAGTAAATGGCGAAGGCTTACCTTAAACCTAGCCCGAGTATGGGCTAGTGTTGTCGATCAAGCAATGGGGTTGAACTTGCCAAGCACTTGTGTGTTTTATGAACTTGGGCTTGGCACAATTGTTTGGAGGCTTTGCGTGATTTGTGGCTAAGTCAATTAAGCTTTTTAGATTAGGGATGGCTCAAGGTTACTAAAACCAACCAAGCTAAGTGGATTGAAATTAAGGAACTCTCAAGCATATTTCAAAACTAAATGGGAAGGACCATTAGCTGGAAATGCAAACTTAAGGAATGAGGAAAAATATTAAAATTTTGGAAGGGCGTTTCCTATAGGTACAATACTTTGTATATTAGCATTCATGTGATTAAATAGAACTTGCATCATGATCACAACTTTGGAGTTATCATTATGACTCTTGTAGTCAATTGGACTCTTGACACATGTAATTGAAGACCTTTCTATCAACTCACTTGATTGACACATTAATTCATGACTCACACAGTTGAACTAATCAATCAAACTTAATCACTAGGTAAATGCACCACCTTGAAGTTATCACGGGTGATAACTCCAAGGTGAGGTCATCCTTAAATAAGTCATCAATTTAGTTTGACTTACCATAGCTGACTTTCTAACTGAATGACTAAAAATAGTAGAGTAACTAGCCTGTTAAGGGTATTTATATCAAGGATGATGTCCTATCATCCGAATGACATCACGATTTATCACACGGCCTATTACAAGGTCATTTTTTATATTATAAATAATCTTTAAGTCTAATTTGCCTTAACAAATGTATTTTGACTCAAATAGATTAGTAACTTATTACATAGACAGTGACACATAACCAAGAAGTGCAAAAAATAATAAGACGAGGAGTATCAGTTTGGCACAAATCAACTAACATTCCCTCTTTTTGAGAAACTGATTCTCCTTTAAAGCAAACCACTCTCACAACAACTTGACCTTTCCTTTTGGTAGTGTCTTAGTCAGTTAGCAATCTGCAACTCTAAAGGAACATATTCGAGAACGAATGCTTGCTTTTGTACCTTGTCTTGTAGGAAATGTTATTGGATATCAATGTGTTTATTCTGACCATGGAAAACATGATTATCAGAGTGTTTAATACAACCCTGATTGTTGCAGTAGATAATTGGACGTGCTAGCATCTCACTGGTCAAATCAGTCACTCATTTATGAAGCTAAAGAACTTCACAACTAGCGGTACATGCTGCAATGTACATTGCTTCAGATTGCTTTGGCACAACTAAGAGCATCTACCACTTGTTCCCCGCTAGACCAGGAAATCATGGCTTCTCACTGGTCAAATCAGCCACTCATTTACGAAGTCAAGCAACTTCACAACTAGCAGAACATGCTGCAATGTACATTTCTTCAGATTGCTTCAGCACAACTAAGAGCATCTGCCACTTGTTTCCTGCTAGACCAGGAAATCATGCCAGCACCAAGAGAAAAACAATTCTGGAGGTAGATTTCCGAGTCTCAACATCTCCTGCCCGATCTGAATATAAAATACTATGCCAAAAAATCAGCTCATTATGTGGGTATAAAATACCATGATGAAGCATCTTTCAAATAGTGAAGCACATGCTTTGCAACCCTCCAATGGGACTGCTTCAGCTACACCATGAAGACTCAATGTGTTAGCTGCATAGCAAATACCAAGCTGACATAACAAGATACATAAGTGATCCTATCAATTGCCAATAAAGTGTGGGATCATCCAAATCTGAATTCTTATCCCAAGTTAACTTTAGCTTTGGCACCATTGGAGTTGAAATTGGCCTGCAGTCCAACATCTGAAATCTCTTCAGAATTTCCAGCAAATACTTTCCTTGACCAAGGAAAACATCTCCATTAACCTTCCCAACTTCCTTTATCCTTGATTATCATACTCACTAGCCAACTCACTATTAAACCACACAATAAGTTTCAAAGAAAATTCGGTAAGAATAAAATCATCAACATACAGCACTAAAACTAGCAGACCAGATTTCTCAAGAATGAAATATAATTTTGAATCCGCTGAAGTTTTAGAAAGTCCCAAATTCTGCAAGTAGTCATCAATGCAAGAATACCAAGCCCATGGTGCTTGTTGTAGGCCATACAATGCCTTCTTTAGTTTGCATACATAAGTATCACGATCATGAATTTCAAAACCTTGAGGTTATTTGAGATATATATTTTTTTCAATGGCACCTTTCAAGAAGCCTGTTTTACATCCTATTGATCTAAATTCCAACAAAAGCAAGCTGTTATGGACTTGATAGTTTTGATAGTGGTATACCTTACCATAGGGGCAAATGTCTCATCATAGTCTACTCCTTCTGAGAGAACCCTCGGGCAACAAATCTTGCTTTGTATTTCTTGATGCTTTCATTTGCAACATGCTTTATCTTGAACAACCATTGGGAATCAATCACTAATTTCCGCTCTGGTTTTGGTACAATCTCCTAGACATTATTCTTGATGATGGAGTTATATTCCTCATTCATGGTTTCACACCATAATTATTCTTGAGCAGCCTTCTCATAACTTGAAGGCTCTACATCAAGAATATAATTCTTTAATGCAAGATTTACAGGAAATTTCTTTGTTGGATGGCTCACCTGAAATGAAGTATGGGTCTTGCCAACATGCTCCTCTACATCCTATAAGATTTGCGAAAACAATCTTGGATTTTGGGCTGAATTGGGAGGTGGTAAGATCTCTCCTTGCCTGGAACCAAATAGATAAGAATCTCATTTCTGATTTGAAAAAATAGAGCAGGTGTCTTGGCCTCTTTGGTTATTGTAGGAGGCTCCTGAGAACTTGAGGACCATTCCTCAATAAATTTTACATTCATACTTACCACTGACATCCTCTGCCTAGGAGTATAGATTCGGTAGGCCTTAGATGTCTCACTATACCCCACGAAGATGCCTTTCATATTTGAAGTCTCCATCTTTGTCCTTTTATCTATAGGTACATGTATGAGAACCAACAACTTGAAAAGCATATACCTCTGGCTTCTCAATTGTGAAGGCCTCCTTCAATGTTTTGTCATTTAATACTCTATGCAGGAATTTGTTCAAGATGTAGACAACATTATTACATGCTTCAGCCCAAAGCCACATGGGAAAATCCTTATCATGAATCATGGCTTTCTCAGTTTTGATGATGGACTGATTCTTTGTCTCGGCCATGCCATTCTATTGGGGATTGTAAAGAACTATGAATTTTATCTTTATTCCTGCCTCTTTGCAGTAAGTGTCGAACTCATTGTCTGATCTGAGTTTCCTAACCTTCTTACCCATCTAGCTCTTCACCAAGGCCCTAAACTCTTTAAACTCGCTTAAAACTTCATCTTTAGCCTTCATAAAGAAAATCCAAGATTTTTGTGAAGAATCATCAACCAAAAAGACATAGTAAAGACTTATTGGGGAGGGAGAAGGCATAGGTACGCATACATTTGAATGGATCAATTCAAGGATCTCCCTTGATCTCTACTCGTTGGTAGGATAGGGAACTTTGAAGTGCTTCCCAAGTGCACATTCCAGCATTGTCAACTTTAAAATTTGGCATCCCCATTCACCATATTCTTTGAAAGAGGTAATGCACCATGGTGATAATGCCCAAATTATTTGTGCCATCAGTTGCATAACTTAGATTATCATGCACCAAGGCTCCATTAGCGGTAGAGGCTATAAGAAGTGTATACAAGCCTCCATCATACGCTCCTTTAGCCAAAATTTGTGAAGGTTATTGGTTGCAATCTCTAATAACACTGATGATGATCAAATTTACCTTTCAAATTTTCATCATCAAGAAGAACTGGATGAGTAACACATATAACGGATTAAATATGTTATGGTGGAAATGTATATGAAACAATAAGAGATTAGAATGTAAATCCGAATGCTCAATAGACAAAGAGAAGCAATAGAACAATAGATGCCATGCTGTATATGTAAGTTACAAAATTGTATTATGCAATAGTTTATACAATGATGTGAGAGGTGGATGTGCCACAAAATGTCTAGCTACTGTGCTACTTCCTAATTTATCTCCTAGAAAGAATAATTAATACACTATTATATGAGTGTAGAAGACGGAGAGATGACTTGCTGGTTACAAGAATGGCAACTGCTTGCTTTGAGACTATTCAAATTCCCTATTTTGCTGTTTGCTATAAACTTTATTGAGCAACTGTGGGGAACATGGTTGACATTGTCAGAATTGTGCGATATCAATGGAGAAGAGTTAAGACTTTGTGATATGACCACATATGCTTGAGATGTCTTGGAGCTTATGGTGAAGACGTCACATGGTCATGAGTACCACCATTTTACCACAAGTCAATCAAAGTCCTAAATCTTATTAGATCAGTTGTAACTCCTGTAGGCACCTAATTTTAGTACATGACAAGTTATTTGCTTTGATATCAACGTGTTTTTAAGAGACGGATCATTGATTCATATTAGGCTTTTATTGGCGCGATTTCCCTTGTGTTGGGCCCCATATTGCCTTCCCTTGATGTGTTGTCCTTTCAACCTTACTTTCAGTTCATTGTGAGTTAATGATAATGCCACCATTCAATCTGGAAATGCTTAAAAACCTACAGATCGACTATTTTTTTTGCCTCCGTACGATTCAAGATGCTCCTGAAATGTCCAAATCACTATTTTTGCCTTCGATCTTGGTTATGTGTTTCTGTGGGTCCTTTGACCCTTATTCTCGGTTTTGTTGGTTTCCTTTGCCTTGTTTGTCAGCGTTCCTGCCTTTTTGATTGTTGGCTTGCATCCCAAAAAGGTCTTACTTTGAATTCAAGAAGTCTATATATACACCAACATGATAATGCATTTAGGACAACAGTTGACACATGAAAGAAGTCTAAGGCAAGCTCCCATGAGCTATTGCACTCCGCTTTTTATTACTACTGCCATCTACTGGAAGTGTATGTACCCCTTGTACCAAAATTTGAAGGGTTAGTGAAAGAGCATATAAAATCTACTAGTTGTTTGCATTTGATACATAGGGATAAGGGCTTAGATCTTCATATTACACTAGATTGTTCGTTGGATTGCACGAGTGCTGATTGCCAGACTTTCTAAGAACATGGGTTTGACCAAGGTAGGTCCCTCATAATTACACCCATTTTTTATGCTCTTGCAAGGTCTCTTGAAGCAGATTAGGGTTTGTGAGAAGGAGAAGCAATTTTGGAAGATCCCCAACTCAATTCGACAATCTCGGAGAGCTTTTTGATCAATACGAACAAACGAAGATGCAAAATTTCAGAACTTGACATTTTTTGCAAGGATTGAACTTAGTGACCAAAATTGAACCTTAGCATGCCAGGATTGACCCAACGATCATCGTCATGACTAGAATTGAGCAATTAGATATTGGCTGTTTTTTTGTACTACTATGATGCCACAAATTTTTTGGGTTTGCTTCGAGACTGCTTTTGGACCTGATTCCACATGTTTTCAGCTTTCTACAGTGCATTAATAAGTCAGAATCCAACAATTTCTCTACTAATCCTTATTGTAAAATTCTAAGCATATTTGATTCCCCGTTTATGCACATTTCAGATCTATTTCTATTGCTCTATTGTTGCATTTAGATTAGATTTGTTTTGCACAACCCATTATTGATGGTTAGTGTAGTGTCCTTGAACTAAAACCACTTTTCATCAAAACACCTCCTATGAGAAACAATGGTTCCCATTGCATGCAGTTGTGGAAGATGTAGATAGTTGTTGAAAACTTGTACTTTTGTAAGCTTTTTTCCTTGAGAAGGTACTTGACATGCTTTGACGATTTGGTAGAGAGGGATCTCTTGCTATTTGGTTCATTTGATCTTGGCGTCAATTATTTGATTTGCTTCTATTGGAGTACTACAATCAGGATTAGTCTCTGTATGCTGAAGTGTTTTTGAAACATCTAGTGTGTCCAATAATGGTGTAAAATAATGGTGCAAGAGTTTTGCATTTAAGGATGGATGTAGACCAAAATATGAAGGTAGATTGAGCTCAAAAGCATTATCTCCAACTTGTTTGTTAATTGTGTAGGGCTCATACTGAATTGGACAAAAATTATGGTAAGTTCTTGTGGGTCTTTACTTTTGCAGATAAAGCCATACTTGATGACCAACCTAAAAATTGTGTGGGGCTGGTGTTGATCATGGCGTTGCTTGTACTTAGCATTAGCCTTCTGCAGAATGGTATGCACTTGTTGGATGTTTTGGAAGTGCTCAATGAACTTAGCAGCTTTGTCAACTTCTTTTTGAGTTGAAGGAATTGCTATTGTTGATGATGGTGGCATAGGATAAGCTACATCAATGGGTGCTAAAGGTTTGAAACTCAAGCAAACTCGAGAAGGGTTGTGTGCGGTAGAGTTATGTAGAGCTTTGCTGTAGCTGTGATGAATGAAAGAAAGATTTTAATACCATGTGCTTTGCTTCCTAGTTGTACATTTTAAGAAGATGCACAATCATCCTATTCACCACTTCTGTCAGTCCATTAGTTTGAGGATGGAATTTGGTAGACTTGTTTAGATGTGTGTCCATCATAGACCAAAGTGCTTTCCAGAAATAGCCAAAAAAATTGTTGGCCCTATCACAAATGATGGTGGATGGTAATTCAAACTGAACCTATACATTCTGAAAATACAGCGGCTCTGTTTCTAGAGCTGGGATTGATTCTTTACAAGGTGTGAGAATTGGCGTCTTAGAAATTCAGGCAACTACTACATAAATACAATCATTACCATGCTTGTTAGTAGGTTAGCTAGAGAGGAAATTCATGGAAATTGATTCCCAAGGTCTTGTTGGTACCAACAAAGTGTGTACATACCCTATGTTTTGTTAATCGGTTTGGCTACGGCACACGTGGTACAGGTTTTGACATATTTTGCAACATCCAGTATGAGGTGTGGCCAAAAGAAATATTTCTTCGATACCACAAGTCTTCTCAACTCCAAAGTGCCCTACAACCTTGCTGAAACGAGCCTTCCATATTAAAATTTCTGATGGTTTACCTCATTTGGAACACACAAGTGTCCAAGGTGTCCATCTTGCAAGTAGAAAAACAAAATTGACTTACCTCTATGCAATACCTGATGGATATATGCAAAATCTGCATCGGATGTATACAATTTTCACTAAGAGTTAGTCTCATGTCCATGTGTCAAGCACAATGAGGAGAGCTTGAACCGGAGGTCGACTCAAACAATTAGCTATTGGATTGGGACTTCCTTTTTTGTGCTTGATGTTCAAATGGAACTGTTGAAGATGTGAAGACCATTTTTAATGCCATTCTTGTTGAAACTTGTTAAGTGTTTGCAAAAACTTGATTGGTTTGTGGTTTGTGTGGATTATGGTCTCCTACCCAATATGTAGTGTTTCAATTGCTTACATACTTGAATAATGGCATAAAGCTCGAGGTCATATGCGGGATATTGCTTTAACATGGCAGTGAATATCTCACCATGGTAAGGGATAGGATGACCAAATTGAGTAAGGACTGCTCCAAGTGCATATTCAGATGCACAAGACTCTATCTCAAATGGCTGTTAAAGATCAGGGCATGCAAGTATTGGCGTAGAATAGAGTCCACATTTCAATTCTTCATATTCTTTTTGTTTTGCGGCTGTCTTGGTGAAAGTTGCTTTGGTACCACCATTAGTGACTTGATTAGAGACCAAGTGACTTGAGAAAAACCAAGTACACATCTCCTGTATAAATTTTGCTAATCCTAAGAAGTTGCGAAGCTTTGTAAGATTCTTTGGTGTAGGCCATTTTTGGATGATGCAGATCTTGGCCGTACCATGTGTGTCTACAATATATCCAAGGTATCGTATCTCCCTACATGGCAAAAGAACACTTCTCCATATTGGCATACAACTCTTGCTACCGCAAAGTGTTGAGCACCTGTTAAATATGGTGCAAATAATCATCCCATTTTTCTCCATGCGCGTCGAAAATATATCCAAGGTACTATATCTTGTGAATGGAAAACAAACACTTCTCCATGTTGGCATATAACCCATGTTGCCACAAAGGATTGAGCACTTGTTGAATATGGCACAAATCTTCATTCCATGTTTTGCTGAAAATCAATTTGTCATCAAGGTAGACAATAAATGAAGTTGTGAAAGGCTGGAGGATGTTGTTCATCATCTGCATAAATGTTGTAGGAGCATTAATCAAGCCAAAAGGAAAAACGAACCACTTGAACATACCTTCCTTGGCTTTGAAGTTTGTCTATTTAATAGATATCTGACAGTGTGTAGACTTAAGATAGATTTTTTAAAAGTATTTGGTGCCATGGAGCTGGTTCAAAAGGTCTTCTATATTGGGAAGAGGGTAGTGGTTCTTCACATTGATTTTATTGAGAGCTTGGTAACTGATGCACAACCTCCATGTGCCATCCTTCTTTGCCACAAGCACAATGAGGCTGCTGCAAGGCAAATAGCTTGGCCTAATGTGTACTTTATCCACAAGTTCATGGATCTGCCTTTCGATTTCTTCATTCTCGAGGAATGATTGGTGGTATAAACATGCGTTTCGGTAGAGCTAGTCCATGAATCAAATCAATAGTATGACTTACCTCACAATGCCTAGGAACTTCAGTGGGTGATTGAAATATATCCTTGTATTCTTCCAACATTATGATCAATTACTGCATCTTTCCTAAAGGAGTTGTTGTATGAGTTTAAGCCGTAAGGATGTTCTTACGTTTATGTCTCACCATCAAGAACTCAAATTTATTTCTAGAATTGACTGGATTCTTGCATTGCTTGGCACTTATAAGTGAAAGCTTAGGAACTACTTCCGGTATGCGGTATCTATGTTCATTGACATTTATAACAACATTTCTGGGATTTGCTTCATAAAAGCCTATCGATGAAAAAGATATGGTTTCCCGAATAAAACTTCACATACCTTTAGTGATGCTACATCACAAAAGATTGCATCTTGAAAAGGTTTGATTTGTACACTAGCTGACACTGATGAGTGAGGCTTTTCTTATAACCCAAGCTGAACCATCTAATAAAGTATGGTTGTGGGTGAGGCGCTAGCAACAAGTTCAATCGTTGAACTGCTTCAGTAGAAATCAGGTTCTTCTGACTTTTGTTGTGAACAATGAAGGGTACAAGGTGCCCATTGACCCACATTTGGGAATTGAACTATCTTTCTGCTTCCTCTGGATTTGAATTGGAGGAAGAGGAAATGTTCATGGCACCTATCTTATTCTACTAGGCTTAGAGTCCATGATCCGCCAATTGTGAAAAATTAATGTATTGGTCATCATTGTTTCTATTTAAATTCTACTTCATGGTGTGCAGATCTGCACTTGCAATGAACAACACCTTAACTAAACACCTCTCAAAACAACTTACTGTTAGACTCAAAAATATGGATGGAAAATTCACGGTTGAAAAATTCAAGATAGCGGACTATGTAAACTAAATATGCATACAAAGAATGTTGTAAAAGAAACAAATGCCTCACTCAAACACACATCAACTTTGCATATTACTTAGAAAGAAAGAATTACAAAATACTGCACCTAACTGAATGAATCACTCACCCACCTTGCCTTGCTTTTATAGATGAAGAAGGCTATAATTA
This sequence comes from Torreya grandis, assembly GCA_037957365.1. Classification (NCBI taxonomy): domain Eukaryota; kingdom Viridiplantae; phylum Streptophyta; class Pinopsida; order Cupressales; family Taxaceae; genus Torreya; species Torreya grandis. The sequence continues at coordinate 3,751,403 of JARHVA010000714.1, read as the reverse complement.
CAATATATTCAGACAGTCTAAAAATAACAACTCTAATAATAACAAATTTAAATCTGAAAGCATGTCTAATAATAACAGCTCTACATTTAGCATGGCTAATAATAATACTAGATCTGTATTAAATTGCTGTTCTGAATTTGCTCAGTGTGGCATGTTGAGGAGAATAACAGGTGAGCAATCACAGGTAAAATTTTAACACTTCCCCTTTGCGAGGAAGGTGTTCTCTACCAAGCCTAGTGTTGCTCTAAAAAGATTTACCACTTGCAAATATGAAGGAACATACTCAAGGATCATTCTCCCTTTTGAACTCTGTTTCTGATAAAATTGTACGGAATATTGATGTGCTTGGAGCAATCATGAAACATTGGATTCTCAGAGAGCTTGATGCAACTTTAATTTTTATAGTAGATAATTGTAAGCTCCAACATCTCGTTGATCAATTCTGCTATCAACTCACAAAGCTATATGGCCTCACAACTTGAAGATGAGTCTGTCATATACTCTGCCTATGCTGAAACAAGTGCAACTGGCAATTGCTTCCTACTGGACCAGAAAATCATACCTATGCCCAAGCTGAAACAAAATCCCGAAGCGTTCTTCCTAGTTCTCACCTCTCTTGCCTAGATAGAATCAACAAAACCATGCAACACAAACTCACCATCTCCCACTTACCTCATGTCGTAATGAACTGTGGCCTTCAAGAATCGGAGCACATGCTTTGCAGCCTACCAGTGAATGTGCCTCGGTTTAATCATTAACTTGCTCAAGGTATTACTACAAAACAAATATATGGCTTTGTATTCACAAGATACATAAGAGAACCAATCAATTGCCTCTATAAAGAAGGATCTACCAAATTTGAATCTGAGTCAGTAGACAACTTCGGATTTGGAACCATAGGAGTGGCCAAGGGTTTACAATCCAGCATCTAAAATCTCTTCGGAATCGCCATACCCTGTCCAAGGAAGACCTCCCCTGTACCTTGCCAAAGCTCTAGACCTAGGAAATAATGCATGAGGCAGATGTCCTTCATACATTCTTCCACGGGGACGCGTCCCCTTGCCCCAAAACCCCGCGTTTCGGGGACGGGGACATCCCGGGAAGTCCCCCAGCCGTCCCGCCACCTCCGCCAAGTCTTGCCGTCGTCTCCGGGACGTCTCCCTCTAAGAGGGGACATCTCCGGGATGTCCCCTTTTAGGAGGGACATCCCAGGGATGTCCAGAAGTCCCTTGCGCACACTAAAGTCAAAGTGTTTTTTTTTTTAAATTTAATTTTTTTTTTGGATTTTTATGTTTTCTACCCTAACCCTAATTGCTAGTGGGACTCACCCCCACCCCCCAAGGCCTCCCAAAAGCTTATAAAAAGCCCTCTCCCTCTCATTCCAAATCACACAAAAACTTCATTGAGTGAAGTAGAGAGCTGGAAGTAGAGGCAACAAGCTAAGACAGAGAAGTTTGCAAGAGTGAGAGAGCAAAGAAGAAGATAGAGAAGCCATTGCCAAGAAAATTCAAGCCTCTTCAATTTCATCATTTCACCCACAAGGTAGGCCCTATGATTCTTTCAATTTCTAATTATTAATTGTTAAATTTTATTATTTTTGTTTCATTGAATCATTATTCATTTGTAAATTGTTTCATTCTACTTCTTTCATTCATGTCATTGAATCATTTGAATTTCAAATTTCTAAATGAAAAATTATTATATTAAAATATTTATTTGTGATTCTCATTCATTCAAATGCTTGAAAATAAATTTTAAATTTTTATTTTTAAATTTTCAATGTTCATTCAAATGATAAATCAAATGCTTAATTTTTAATGTTTAAAATTAAGTCTTAAGAACAAGAATTTCTATTTGTGTATCCTCTGCTTCCGTGCTTCGAGCAAACTGAAGTAAGAAAAACGAAAAGAAAATCCTTGTGTCTTAATTTTAAATTTTAAATTTAAATTTTTAATCCCTTAAATTTATGCATGGTTTGAATTTTATTATTTAATTTTTTAAATTAGAATTTATAAACTTACAAAATGAAAAAAAATTATCATTTTGATTTCTTGCAGTGTCATTATGAGTTCTCAATCTCATAGCATGAGTGAGGAGGAGGTTCAACCACAAGGGGTTGGGGTTGAAGTTGAAAGTTACAATGATTCAGATTATGCAAATGATGATTCTAGTTTAGAAGGAGGGAGGAGTGACCGTGAAAGGCAAACTAGTTTTGTTGGGAGTCCCAATTATAGTTGCCCTTCACAAGCCCTTCAACAATATGCTAAGGGTCCCTTTGATCCAAATATACCTTTACAACAATTTGCAAGTAAGGTACCTTCAAAGCCTGGGGCAGCTGGGGGCACTAGGAAATGGAAGTGCAACCTATGCAACATTGAATGGTTTGGCAGCATGATCAGAACAAATGCTCACCTCCTTATCCGAGGCAAAGGCGTAGATGTATGTGAAAAGGTGGAAAAAAATATGAAATTGAGGGCTGAAATATGTAAATTATGGGGTGCCAATGAAGAAGATGCACCTTCATCTACTACTTTGCCACCAAGGGGGAGGGGTCATCAGAGACAAAGTTATACTTCTAGTACTTTGGAGAGGCCAATGGCAATGAATCCATCTAGTTCAGGGGCAGCAGGGCCTAAGGGGAAACAGAAGATGACTAGTGATGCTTCAAATCCACTGGCGGGTTTATTCAATGTGCAAGCAAAGGATGAGGCAGATGATTGCATTGGCAAATTCTTCTTTGCCAATGGCATTCCATTCCATATGACTCGCTCTCCTTATTATAAGGAGGCCATGGCAAAAATAACAAAAGCGGACCATCATATGTGTCACCAAGAGAGACTAAATTGAGGACAACAATCTTGGATAAGAACTATTCCAAGATTAATGTTTTAATGGAGAAAATGAAGCAGACCTGGGTCTCTAGTGGATGCAACATTGTCATGGATGGGTGGACGGACATTAGGCATTGTCCACTCATTAATATCATGGTTACAAGTACAACTGGCCCTTATTTTCTTAGGGCTATTGATTGTTCAAGGCATCGCAAGGATGCTGATTTTCAGTTCCAAATCCTCAAAGATGCTATAGAGGAGGTTGGGCCACAAAATGTGGTGCAAGTAGTGACAGATGTAGCCCATGTGTGTAGAGCAGCAGGGAAGTTAATTGAGGCAGCCTATAGACATATTTGGTGGACTCGTGTGCATGCCATGAATAATGCACTGAAGGACATGGGCTGGATCAAAGCTGTGGTTAATGATGCTAGAGATGTGCAGATTTTTATCTGCAACCACCACACTTTACATGCACTCTTCAGGGCCTTCTCCAAGAAGGAATTTTTGAAACCTATATAGACTAGGTATGCATCATACTTTATTCTCTTAGAGAGGATGCTAGAGTTGCAAGAGGCATTGCAACTAATGGTTATGATAGCAGAATGGAATTGGTGGCCTAAGTCAAAGACAGAGCAGGGGAAGAGGGTGAAGGACATGGTGAAGAGTGATGTTTTTTGGGCTGATGCCAAATATATTGTCTCCATCATTACTCTAGTCTTCACAGTGATCAGATATGGAGATGCTAATGCACCTACACGTGGAGAGGTGTATGAGTGCATTGATACTATGCTTGATCAAATGAAGGCCGTTGTACGAGAGGACCCCACATTCACATTATACACAGAGCATATTCAACCGATCATTCATAGCAGATCGGAGAAGCTCAACACTTCCTTGCACATGGTTGCCTATGCATTGAACCCAAAGTGGTATGTGCAAAGGCCTGGTAGACTTACACCCATACAAGATGCTGAGGTGAAGGCAGGGTTCATGAAGGCCAGTCAGAAAATGTATGATTCTATAGAGGCCAGCATCATTCGTATTGAGTGGACAAAATAGGCCACTCTCAGGGGATATTCACAGGAGGCCAAAATAAATAGGGAGACAATGGCACAGGAGGAACCAATTTTGTGGACTTTGCATGGCCCTGCTTCTTTGACTACCGATCTAGCCATTTGTTTGTTGTCCCAGGTTTCTAGTTCTTCTACTGGTGAGAGGAACTGGTCTACTTATAGCTGGATCCACTCCATGAAGAGGAACAAGCTTAACTCTAAGAGGGCAGAGAAGCTTGTGGCTGTACATAGTGCCTTGCGTTTCATTGACCACAACACATTTGCGTACAAGGAGGGTCCATCAACTAGATGGGATGTAGAGCCAAAAGAGCCATCACAGATTGATGATGATGCTACACAGACAGGGCTGGTTGGTATTAGCTTGGAGGAGCTTGAGCATGTGGAGTCCATCAGTTCTAGTGATGAGGAGTTCCACATTGGGGATGATTAGTCATTGACTCATTTGTATTTACTTTTAGTATTTCACTATTTTAGTATTTTGTTTTTGAACATTGTTGATACTTGATTGTAACAATGTAATCATGAATCATCATTATGAAATTTTAAAAATTCAATGTTCAATCATCATTGTTTATTGTTAAATTGTTCATTGTTCAATGGATCAAACTTGAAACTTAAATGATTAAATCACAAGGTTAAATTGTTGATGTTCAATGCAATATACTTAATCCTTATACATCTTTTTATAACTAATTTTTCAAGTACTATATGTATTTCAGCACCGCTCCCCCGTTGTCGTTCGCCATCCCCAAACTTAGGTCTCGAAAACCCGTCCACACGTCCCGAAACGCCGTGGAACTATGCCTTCATATAAAATTTGCTAGCCAACTTTTTCTTGCACCATACTAGCAACCTGTAATGATCAAAGCATCTACGTACATGACAAAAACAAGCAAATCAGATCTATTATACAAATAATAAATACTAGGATCTGCAGAAGTTTTGGTGAAGCCCAAATTCAACAAGTACTCATCAATCCATGAGTACCAAGCTTGTGGTGCCTGCTTTAGCCCATAAAGGGCCTCTTTTAACTTGCATACATGGTTATCTCGCCCATACACCTCAAAATCTCTTGGCTGATTAATGTACACCACTTCTTCAATCAAACCATTCAGATATGCAATCTTTACATGCATCTTTTATAAAGGCCAACTAAAAACTGATCTAATAGTCATGATGGTTTTGATAGAATTATACCTGGAAATTGGAGAAAAGGTCTTGTCATAGTCAACTCCCTTTGTCTGAAGAATCCTCTTGCCACAAATTTGGCCTTGTACTTATCAATGCTCCCATTAGCCACATGCTTGATCTTGTACATCCACTTGGAATCAATCACTGATGTCCCCACTAGGCTTGGACAATATGCCAGACATCATTCTTCAAAATGAAGTTATACTTCTTTGTCAAGGCATCTCGCCACACCTGCTCAACTTCAGTCTGCTCATAACTAGAAGGCTCTACATCAATAATAGAAGACATCAACACAAGTAGGAAATTTATTAGGGGGATGACTCACTTGGAAAGAAGATTTTGGTGCACCTACTTGCTTCTATGCCTCCTTTATTGTCTGGGTAATCCACTTGGGCTTCCTGGCTGAGTTGGATGGTAAAGTAGCATTTGTTCCTTCACCAAAACCTTGCTGATCAATCTGATTTTTCTATAATTTGTGAATCGACACATGGGACAGCATGCTGTTCTCCCTCCTCAACCTCCCTAGGAGGCTCCTGAGACTTATAGGACCATGAATCCTCATCAAATTTCACATCTCGGTTCACCATTGTTTTCACCTGGACTAGAATGTATATCCGGTAGGCCTTGGAGGTTTCATTGTAACCAAGGAATATACCCTTGATGCTTGAGGGCTAAAATTTAGTGAGGGTTCAAATTTAGTTCTCTTCGTATTTGGTACATGAACATAAATAGGACATCCAAAAACACGAAAGTGTGATACCCGAGGCTTCTCACCTGTGAATGCTTCTTTTAGTGTCTTGTCCTTCAAAAGTCAATGAGGACTCTTGTTCAAAATGTAGACAATTGTATTATAGGCCACCGCACATAGGCACACGGGCAAATCCATGTTGTGAATCATGGCTTTGGCTGTCTCAATGATGGCCCTTTTCTTCCTCTTTGCTGTGGGTTGTACGATACAGTCCTCTCCCTTGTGATCCCTGCTGCTTTGCAAAATGCATCAAAGTCCTTGGAGGTGTACTCTCTTCCATTGTTAGATCTCAACACTTTGATCTTCTTAGCTGTTTGATTCTCAACTAAGGCCTTGAACTCTTAAAACTTGGACAACACTTGATCCTTAGTCTTCATAAAATAAATCTAACTTTTAATCATCAATGAAGGAGACATAATATAAATTACCTATCAAAGTGGCTGAAGTCATCAGTCCACATATGTTTGAATGAATGAGATTAAGCATCTCTTTTGATCTATGCTCACTGCTTGGGAAAGCAGTCTTGGCATGTTCGCTGAGTGTGCCCTTGAATACTAATGTCTTCTTAATCTTGAATAGATAGTGCTCCATAGTGCAGGTGACCCAATTGCTTGTGCCATAACTCACACAAATTGTCATTGTCATGCACCAAAGCACCATGCTTCACCAGATCAGCAAGCAACTTGTATAGGCCACCTTCTCACATGCCTTTGGCCAAAACTCGGCCATGGTCACAACTACGATCTTTGATAATAACTTGCTGATCATCTAACTCAGTCACAAACCTAAGATATGTCATGGTTGATACTGAAAGAAGATTCTTAGTTAAACCAAGAACACACAACAAATCATCAAGCTCAAGAGCATCCCCTGATGGCATGCAGAAGGAGACATAGATCATTCCTATAACTGAATATGTGGCATCATTGCCCAACTCAATCTGTATGATAATCCCTTGTTCTTGAAGTCTGTTGAAAACCTTCTTGTTGAAGGTCATGTGCCTAGATGCTCCACTGTCTACATACCGCCCTACACCAGAGATTATGTTAGTGGAAAGGCGTGATGCCATCAATATGGTTGTCATAAGCTTGTATGATAACTTGTCCACTCGAAGTGAAGCTTCTGCACTCCTTACAAACTGCTTCTGCTGCTACTTGCCTTTCCCATTAATCTTCTCAGGACACTAAGATGCAAAGTGGTCCATCTTGTGGCACTTGAGGTACTTCATGTGACTCCAATCTTTCTTACCCTAGTTGGAACTCAAACCTTCTTCCCCTTTTGACCCTTCCTGGGTCCACCTGACATAACTCCTTTCCTCATCTTCCCGATGAGGGCTAGATTCTGGATCTCATCCTCTCTCGTTGCAACAGTCTCTCGCCTTGTCTCCTCTTGGACAAGGGCATCCCACAGTTTCTCAAGAGTTGGCATGTTCTCCCGAGCACACACACTTTGCACATAGTGTTCCCAAGGTGCTGAGAATCCATTCAGAGCTATGGGAACTAGCTCTTCATCCTCAACCTTCTTACTGATAGCTTTAAGTTGATCTCTCAACTCAGTGATCATCATCAAGTAGCTCACCGTAGTATCAGTGTCACTTATGTGAGTGCTGGTGAGCTTGTTCTTCAAAAGCATCTTGCAAGATATGTTCACACTCTGATAGATAGTGATCAAGGTATCATACATCTCCTTCACCATCTTCTTCTCTGCGATGTGAGGGTTCAAATGGTCCTTTGCAGAATCAAGAATGATTCTCTTAGTTTTGGCTGCCTTATTATTGTGCTCGGCTACTTGTATGGGATGGGTAGGAGTTGTAAGTTTCTTCTCAACAAAACCCAAAGATCAACCTTCTCCAACATCATCTGCAGTCTGAACTTCCATCATGTGAAGTTGGAAGTGTCTTCTAACCTATCACACTCTTTGAGACCAAGAGTAGTCATCCTGCAGCTTCTAGAACACACTCTAACAACTAGATCAGTTTGAAATCAAACAAAAATAGCATCTTCAAAGGTCCAAGCGCCTATCACAGGCACATATTTGCTTGAATCACGGAAGCTAGGACATCACGCCCGCTGAGATCCTCTGATAGCTCCCTCTCACAGGTAGCAGCCCAATCCATACATGGATTTGGAGGATTTTAGATGCACCACTTTGATACCATGTTAAATTCTAAATCATGGTGTGCAGATCTACACTCACTGTGAACAAAACCTCCCAAAAGAGCATATTGCTAGACTCGAAATTCTGGACTGAAAATTTACAAGTGCAGACAGTGCATTTAATTGAAAAATTCGGGACACCGTATTGTGGAAACTAAATCTGCATAAAAATAGTGTTGTAAAGCAAAAAAAATTCCTCACTCAAACACACATCAATTCTATATATTACTTAGAAAAAAAGACTTGCAAAATACTGCATCTTATTGAATGAATCACTCCCTCACCCTGCCTTGCTTTCATATATGAAGAAGGCTAGAGTTGCAATACATTTAGACGGTTTAATAATAGCTGAAACTCTAATAATAACTCTAAATTTGAAAAGCATTTCTAATAGTAACAACTCTAAATTTAACATGTCTAATAGTAACACTACCTCTCAAACTGCTGTTCTGAATTTAATGAGTGTGCCATGCTGATGAGAACAACAGTTGAGCAATCACAGATAAAATTTTAACATTCTGAACAGGATAATAGGTAGTTTTCAAGTCTTCTACAAAACCATTCTAGGCATCTACAGATTCTAAGTCATCATCTTCATGAGCAATGTAGTAGTTATCCCACCATTTCTTTATAGAAAATAAAACTCTCAAAAGAGCAAAGGTTATCTTTTGTTTATTGGTAAACTGATTAACTGCAGAGAATGAAAAAATTAAATTCAGCCATTAACTATGGCATTCGGATCTATTTTATTTTGCCTTAAAAGATAGGGATGTCTAGATTCTCTGGTACCTTGTACAGTGTCCAACCATTGAAGGGTTGATGTGAAATAGATGTTTTGGAAGGAATATGAACACACTGAAGAAGATGGGTGAAGTGATCAACGATTCCCACTTTCTCATGTGTGTAGTGCTGTTCCACATCTTCTTGTTTCCCTTGCAAAGCATTCTCTATCATTTTTTGAAGCATGCCATGAGTTTCGAGACCAAGTGTCTCGTAAGCAGACCTCGTATGAGTGGGAATACAAAATGCAAAGAAGGATTCAGATGGGAACTTCAATACAACAAAAATATGATAATAAGTGATAGAGCTTCAATACCAATGACGCAGGGCCCAGGGAAGAACCTAGTGAATAACAGATTTAATGGATTAAATATGTTATATGATGGAAATGGATATAAAACAATAGAGAGCGGAATGTAAATCATAGTGCTCAATAGACAAAGAGAAACAAACAAACAATAAACACCATGCTAGAGCTATAAGTTGCAAGATTGTATATTGCAGTAGTTCTATACAATGATCCGAGAGGTCGGATGTGCCACAAGATGTCTAGACACTACGTTACTTCCTACAAAGAATGAATGGAATACACTATACAAAAGTATGGAAGACAGAAAGATGACTTGGAGGTTCAAGAATGGTAACTGCTTGCTTCATGACTGTCCAGATTCTTTGTTTTGTCTTTTGCTGGGAACTCTGCTAAGAAGCTACACAGAATAAGGCTGATGTTGTTGGAGTTGTGCGGAATCAACATAGAAGAATTAAGATTTCATGTTAAGACTACATATGGTACAGATGGTCCTGGAGCTGAGGGTGAAGACGTCACATGGCGTGGAGTACCACCATTATACCACGAGTCAATTAAAGTCCCAGATCCGTTGAAACACCAAACAAGTTCTTGGTCAATATGGGAACATGCATAACATTTTTCAAGTGGAAAAGATCACCTGGACGAATTCAAATAGGAATGGTGCCAACTCAAGTCACTGGATAAGTGGAGTCATTGCTTAGAGCCACTTGAATTTCGGTTTGTTCTTTTAGTAGTGAGCTGAATAGCCTCTTGTCATGAGACGTGTCTCAATGCTCCACCATCCACATACCAAATTTTTATAGAAGTAAAATTAGAAGAAATGGCAAAATCCTAGAAAAGTTGGTTTCAAGTTTTGAAGCGATTTCATCTACCTCAACTGAAATATCTATATCTACATTCTCAACAAACTGATTATTGTGAAATTTTTCTTCCCCTTTGTTCTGATCCTTCTTCTTAGGATATTCATAAACACAATGTCCCTTATTCTTGCATTTATAACAAGTTGCATGACCTTTCTTTTTGTTTGCCACAAAATAAGAGTTAAAGGCTTCCTCTCTCTTATCCTTCTCGAGCTGGTGCTTCTTTGAACCTTTCTTCATTTTACCGATGAGAGCAAGGTTATAGGCTGCTTCTTTCTATCCTGAAGTTGATTCTATCCATGTTTCTTCTGGGACAAAGATCTCCCATAGCTGGTTGTAAGAGTAACTTCTCACGAGCACAAATACCGGTCACAAAGGCTTCCAAAGCTAGGGAGAAGCCATTCAATGCAATGGGTTCCAAATTATCACCCTATACATTAGAACCAGTAACGAACAGCTGGTCTCATAACGCATTAATCCATGAGATAACTAGTTACAGTGTAATATTCACCCAGTTTAACCTGGGACAACTTAGTCTTCAAAATCATCTTTCTAGATATATTCACACATTGAAATAAAGCAATCAAAGAACCATGAATTTATTTCAAAGAGTCTAAGACAATCTTCCTTTCCTTGGCAGCCTTCCTCTCGTAGGCAGCAAGTATTTGTGGATCTGTAGGGGCAGCCACTTTACCCTACACAATATTCCAAAGATCCAGCTCCTCCATGAGAGTTTGGAGCCTGAATTTCCAAATAGTAAAGGTGGACGCTCTCTCTAACTGGTCACATTCCCTAAGACCGTGCATGCTAGAACTAGCCATGTCTGCAACCACTTGGAAGACTTAATTCAGAAAAACAATCAACTCAACAAATAAATAACTCTACTCGCTGATCACAAATCCTCGATGCATGTGCCTTTCACAGGCATTCAATCAATCATCAACTTCTCATGTGCTGCATCGAAGGCTTCATGCCAAACTGGAATCTTCTGGTAGCTTGCTAACATTGGTTGTTTTCCTTCACCATTCATTGGAGAGAAGAAACTAGTAAGCCTGCTTTGATACTGTGTTAAACATGGATGTCAATAGGCCTGCGAACATCAAGTACAATCCATAAACAAAATCTTAAGCACCTATCAATGCTGCTGTCTGTAAATCAGACACGCTGATTTGTAAATTGCAGCAAGTTTGCAGACACAATAACATCTCTTAAACAGCATGCAATCAGCATGATCAATTCGAAGAAATTTAGGAGAATAGTAGAAGAAGAAGAGAGAAATTGCTAGAAGAGAGAAATTGCTAACTATAGCAATTGAAAATACTCGACCTTGAAAAAAAATGACTGGTGTAATAAATTCCAGCAACTGGCATTTATTCATTTATCCAATAACTTTGTATATTAGTACGCATGTGCTTAAATAGAACTCCCATCATGATGATTTCCTTTCACAACTTTGGATATCATTACACCTCATCCAATCAACTGGATGCTTACACATGCAGAGAATAGTAGAAGAAGAAGAGAGAAATTGCTAACTATAGCAATTGAAAATACTCGACCTTGAAAAAAAAATGACTGCTGTAATAAATTCCAGCAACTGGCATTTATTTATTCATCCAACAACTAACTTTGTATATTAGTATGCATGTGCTTAAATAGAACTCCCATCATGATGATTTCCTTTCACAACTTTGGATATCATTACACCTCATCCAATCAACTGGATGCTTACACATGCAGAGAATAGTAGAAGAAGAAGAGAGAAATTGCTAACTATAGCAATTGAAAATGCTCGACCTTGAAAAAAAAATGACTACTGTAATAAATTTCAGCAACTGGCATTTATTTATTCATCCAACAACTAACTTTGTATATTAGTATGCATGTGCTTAAATAGAACTCCCATCATGATGATTTCCTTTCACAGCTTTGGATATCATTACACCTCATCCAATCAACTGGATGCTTACACATGCAACTGAAAACCTATCTATTAATCAACTCACTTTATTGAGACATTAACTCATGACTCACACAATTGAACTAATCAATCCAACTCAAGCACTAAGTAGATGTGTTACCACCTTGAAGTTATCATTGGCGATAACTCCAAGGTGAGATCATCCTTTAACTAATTTATCAATTTAGTTTGACTGATTATAACTGACTCTAATTGAATGACTAAAAATAGGACATTAAGTGGCACCATAACTAGCCCATCAAGGTTGTTAATATCAAGGATGATGTCACATCATCCAAATGGCACCACAATTTCATCACATGGCATATTACAGGTACATTTATTATATTACAAATAATCCTAAAGTCTAATTTGAATTAATAAATGCATTTTGACTCAAATACGTCATTAAATTATTACATAGACTATGGCACAACCAATAAGTAGAAAAATAAATAAGACGGGGAACATGATTTCGGAACAAATATACTAACATTTTATTTTCTTTCCTTTTCTAGGGCTCTTAATTTTTATAATTCTACATTATAATTGATAATTATACCATCAATAAGTTGATAATTCATAATCAAGCGCAATCCAAACACACCTCAATAGTCTATGTGCAAGTATAAAATTCATCACGGAAGAAGAAAAAGATACTGTTTCTCATTCTCTGATGTTTTGTTAAAAAGGAAGAGCAATGGGTCATTGGCATGTCAAGTTTATTAAAAAAAAGACACACGAAATTATACTAGCAAGCTGGCTCACATCGCCACCCTTCACAAAAATTAGTTATTCTTAGCGCCCTTGACACTAGAGCCATGATAATTATAGATGAAGAGCAGTTTGGTGTAGAAAAGGCATATCTTATCAAAGTATTCAAGAAAAATGGCCACAACTAACGGCAGATTAGCAAGGCATTTCACAAGACTAGAAGAAAGCAAGTACCTTGACGATGGAATAATGCAACAAAATATGATCAAAGAAAGGTATTATTGTACATTAGAGAAACTACAAACAATATTGTGAGAATTCTAAGACATAGAACTATCAAGAAAATCTTCCTTCCATCAAACCAATAGTAGCATTCCATTTCCATGGCATCGACATGGTGTGGTAAAAGTGCAAGTATTTTTCAATTACACGACTTTAAAGCGGGACACACAACAAAATAAGACAAATAAAAATATGATATAATATTTATAAATGTAGCAAATAAAATTGAATTATTTATTTCATGCCAAATATAGTGCAGAGACATCAAAATGAACATAGCCTCTATTAAATATGGAAATTATTACAATTATGACAAAAATATCGGTTACAGGTCAAAAAATTCATAACCTTTAAATTTTCAATACCATCAAAGTTTCAAATGCCAATCCTAAAGAATATTTGGTTATAATTGAACATGCCACCACATTTTCTTAAATAAATTGCAATTGCTTTTTTGTATGCGGATTGTTGAATGACAGTACTTTATTGAAAAATCTATAGGTTTGGCTGGGTAATACTTGTGTTTGGTTGCCATGTGGTGCGACGCGTCAAAATAGCATGAGAATATTCTGGGTCCACGATTACTCACAATTACTCACTTTTTTGTTTAAGCAATGCTACTGTGCTTCAAACACACTTAATAAAATGCTAAAATCTGCAAAGGACACGGTCCACCCTTAAAAAAAGTTAGGATTTATGATCGAAATGTTTAATTTAATAAATTTTAGTATGGGGCATGCATTTCCTAGTGAGACACCCCCTTTTAGTAAATAGACTAATTTTACATTAATTAGTACTTAATGTTAGTCATTAATTACCCATGTTAATAATGTTAGTGGTAGTTGAGTCATGTGGTAGTTGGGCGTGTAAGGTAATTAGGCCGAGTGGTTGGGTTCGGTGTACACAAGCTTATTAAATCTTGTATGAGAAAAAAGAGGGAATGTGCAACCCAAATTTTTAAGCTTATTTTTAATAAATAAATATGTTGCTATTTTGCCTATCTAAATTCCTATTGGTGGTACTAGAGCCACAATGAAAGTGGATCCATGCAGAAGAATAAATGAAGGCCTTGGCTGAACCATGAAGCAGATGGAGTGTTTTTTTTTGCCTGAATAATTTATTAGGAGTAAATCAACTAGAAAATTTAAAGCAATTTGGCTGAGAAGATTTGATTGAGGAGATTGTTTGATTACCTGAAAAGGCATTTTTTTGTTTGCCAAGTCTGTTTTTTTGACCATTGCTTGCAAAATGAGCAGATCTGGGACATGGTGCATTCTCTGAAAGAGCTTAGCGCATTGAAATCCTTGCTGGAGATGTTGGAATGCTGAAATGACTTGCCTGGAGGGTGCCTGAGCTTGGACAAGCATTCAAAATCAGATAAAAGCGTTGGAGTGCTGGGAAATCTTGACAAAACATTGAAAGCATGCATTAAATGGCATTAAATGTTTATGCAAAGAGTTTAAACATCTGCTGAATATTTACATCTGAAAAGGCGTTGGAAAGTTGGAAGCATGGCACTGAAATTTCAACCCTGAGGTATTAGAAATATTGATGGGCATTGGAAGTCTGATAAAAGTCTAAAAAACCTTGACAAAGGCTTGGAAAATTGACTGGAGCGTGCTTGAGGAAGCATAGGTGTTGGAGAGAGGAAAGCATCGGGATTTGTGCCGAAGCTCTGCTTGAAGCAAGGCATTGGAAAACTAAAATCTTCAAGAAAATAACTCTTGTACATAGCTTTCAAGATGCAATGTGCAAGGCATTTAATTTTGATATATAATTGGCGTTGAAGCTTGGTCCATTCAAATAATGTCATGAAATTGTTGTTGCTGCCGTCCATCTACGGGAAAAGTAAAAATTTCGCTGTGCAAATTTTTATTTTTATTATTGGGCTTGTTATTTTGGAGATTGGGTAAATGCAAAGTTTTAAATTTCATGTATCAAGAGTACATGTAGAAAAATTGGTTGGAGTTTGAAGTCGAGGTCATAGAAACTATGTTATTGATATGGATATGGGTACGAGAATAGGATACATGGATACGGGGATTTTTTTTGGGGGTTTGGATACGTTTTGGATTCGGCCGTACAAAAATATATATAAAAAATAAAAAACATAAAAATATAGCCATATAAGCAAAATTAACCACATAATATGCATAAGAGGAAACAAAATAAGTTAAATAACCACAAAACATACTCATAATTCAATGTCAAAAATCATAATATTCAACAGTCGAACTTAGATTAATTTTAAAATAAGTACATAGTGCAAATATTACAATGTATGGACAAAAATAAAGACATCAGCATATTCATGATGCACTATATTCATTTTTCTCTTCGGCCATGATCTCTTCATCATCACGTGGTTCATTAGAACCACAAGCAACAACAGTGCCACTCCCACTAGCTCCACTATGCAAGTTGTGTGAAGCATCATCTAGCTCCGTGTCAAGCAATGAAAGGTAGGCAGTGGAGGCTTCCAAGCTAGCAGTCTCTGGGTTCACATCTTAACACTTTGTCGCCCCTTCCTTGTAATGGGGTTGTTTGTGTGAGAGAAGATGCAAGTTGGAATGCACATAGACCGAATCCTCCGCCTTTTTCGTGGCCAACTTGTTGCACTTAACCGAGTGGATAAAGCTGTAGGTACCTTAAATCTGCTCAGTTGAGGAGGAACTTGCAACCTATTGAAGCCGCAAAGTCAATTATAATTTATAAAAATTAAAAGTCAAAACGAAACATCAAAAAGTTCAAAAAGAAGGGTAGAGTAAAAAAAATTAAAATCTTACTTGTGATAGAATTTTTAATACAAGTGGTTGGAGGTGGGTGGAATGTTGCTCATGGAGGTAACACTAAAAGTGAGCACTCATTTTGTACTTGTCAAGAATAGCACCAAGGTAGTGACCCATGGAGGATATGAAATGCACAAACTCTTCCCTAACTCGGTCTTCTACTTTTGGATCGGAAAAAAGTCTAGAGAATGTTCCTTGACATCCCTTGGCAACTTCAACACCCCTAAATGGTATGACCCTCCTGGGCAAAGAAAGGATCTTTGCACTGTAGTATTTGGGTGTCAAGGCAAAAGCAAGAAGATGCAATGGGGTGGTCATTTTGTTTCACCTTTCAATGAGATGTGACTGCATTTCCTTAAAGAACCTCTTTGTAGGATCTGCGCTTTAGCGTTTATGATGGATCTAATGTTCTTAATCATCGAGTCAATTCCATCATAAAGCTCACCCAAACATGGATGATTCATATCCACATATCTTAACATGCTGATGATGGGCTTGGTAAAACTGAGCAAAAACTCCACACTTTCCCACCACACGTCATCCAAAATCCACCATTTCATTTTCGTGGCATTCTCAGTGTTTGCCTGCCTCCATACACTCCAAAGGTTGTTGATAACCATGCTACTCAATGCCTCACGCACCTTGACAAGTCGTTTCAAGACGAGTGTGTGTGAGACAAACCGAGTCTCAACAACCTAATACAAGATTAAAACAAATAAAATTAAAAAAAATGTTTAAAAATAAAAACACAACAAATTACAAACATACAAAATTAAATTAAAAATATACAATGATACATGATTCATGAATGATAAAATCAAGAGTTACCTTCAACAACTGCAACTTTGAGAAGGCCATAAAGATGCCTTGGGATATGTGATGATTGGTTGTGAACATTTAGATCTCACTCGCCTCCTCATAGACTTGTTTGATTTAGTCAATTTTTGTAACATAAGGTTGAGGGAATGAACGACACAAGGTGTCCAAAATATATGCCCTTACCTTGCCTCAACCAACATGCTTGCAACTTTGCAATTTTTAGCATTGTTCGTTACAATTTGGACAATGTTTTGAGGCCCCACCGCCTCAATGGACTCTATCAGGATGTCAACAATGAATCATGCATCCTTCACTTGTCCTTCACAATCAACGGCCCTCAAAAACATTGCTCTTTTAGGGCTCATTGCAACCACATTAATCAATGGCATATTTGTTGTATCTTTCCATCTATTGAAAATGATAGACACCCCTGTTTCGATTCATGAATCCCTGATGGGCTTCAACGCATCTTCAACTTGTTTTCTTTCTTTTGTCAACAAGGTGGTGCGCATCTTTTCATAATCTGGGTTGACGAACCCTTTAGGGGCGGCATTGATATATCTCACTATATTATGTCAATATGGTGATCTAACAATATTAAACAACAGTCCACATGCGTAAAGACAACGTGCAATGCTTTGCACTACTATGTCCCTGGATTCATTATGGAATGCCCTATCCAATGGGCCTACATCTTTTGTTTTCTTGCGACCAATAGGTTAATCCGCTTCCTATTTGGTTGCAGCGGTTGTAGCAAGAAAGGGGTGTGATGGGGTCACCACATTAGTACGAGATGGATCAATAGGTGGTGATCCTTTCTTTCTTAAAGGATGTTTCGATCTTTGTGCAATAATGGCATCCGTGTTTTCTTGCTCTTTGATGTATGTAAGGATATTTTTTTGTGGCAAGCCCTTTCTTGGCCTTCCATTTATGCTTGGCCCACCACAAACTTTGATTCCAACGTCAAAAGTCGCACACAAATGGGCTTTCACTTGACTATATGAGCTATTGTATTTATAGTTACACTCTGAGCAAAGCCAATGAAAACACCCTCCAGTAGGTATTTGTTCTAAGACTGTCACATATTTCTAAAAAGGCATTTGCGGATTAAATTTGGGGGCCAGCCTTTGGCTCACCGAACAAGCACTTGCAACCTGAGACATTCTGACAAATCCCTATAGCCACTAGTAAAAAATAAAAATATTGCTATTGAAATTTAAAACATAATCAATGCATTTGGTGTTTCTTGAAATAATGGTTAAAACTTAAAAGAATAACAAAAAAAATTAAAATTAAAACTAGTTACAAACAAATCAAAACAAAAATCCACAAAACTGAAAACTTGCGTTAAATCAACAAATCCTCTTCTTGCAAGCTCCTTGGCGCCAAATAGGTAGAGCTAATGGTGTAGGTTTAGCACAAGTAAGGATTTTCAAGCTTATGCAACTGAAAAAATGAACAAGATTGAACAAATGTGCAATGAGAGTTAAAAATGCAATAAAAGGTAAATGTGTTATCTTTTGATAAAATGAGTGTGAATGTTGCTTTCAGGGTTGGGAATCCACTTTAGTTTGTTTTTTATTGTATTTTCAAGTCCATGTTTGACTTTTCATTGGGCGAAATTGAAAAAAAATAAAAATAAAAATGCTTTTTGTGTAGGAAACGTCGTGGAAATGCCTAGGGAGCATCCTTGAGCTTGCGTAAACTACTGGATGTCTGGGGCGTTGCCGTAGGACCAAAGACACTCCCTGGGTGTTTCCTTTGTGCTTATGCGGCGTAACCGTTTTTGGGAGCATTTCCCCAGCGTTTTTGGGGACTCCAGGGGCGTATCCAATAATGTAGCATAGAAATATTAGAGGTTAGAAGCTCAAGTCTCATTATCTTCTTTTTCATATAGTGTAAATTTCACACAACAAACCTAAAATTGTATGTTATATCCAAGTTTGAGACATTATATGTCAAGTAGTTACTAAGAGGATTTGATCAAGTAGGAGGTCAGAGGGTCCATTCCCACAAAGTGCAAAGTAAATTTTGTAAACCTGTCATTTGAAGTGATTTAACCTATGCCTATGGTATTTTTAGTCATTCTGCATCTTTTTGTGAAGGTAGGCATGTGACTCGTTTATTTTTAAATTTTGAAACATTTCGAGTTCATCATAAAAGTTTAGTTTTTGATTGAGTCTCTTTGTGATTTTGTGGAAAATGTGTTAAAAGAGAGAAATAAGGAGTGAAAAATATATAACGGGTGCATTTTTGATCGTATCCGACACCCTAGAATTGTTATGAAATTGAAAACGGGTTGTTTTTATGAGGAAACTATGAATGCAACACTGTGCCTTTTCCCTGCGAGTGTTGTTGGAGACAAACCAGTTGCATTTGGGGTTCACAGGTCCTTCGAAATTGACCTAGTTGACAGAGCATGCTGAGACCCATCTTGAGTATGTTGCTAACTCAAAGATATGGAAAGTGATGTAGTGGCAATTTTGGTTTTGCTAGTCTGTTTGAGTTTTTTGTGTGTCAGTAGTTTTTCTTAGTTGTTTTTGAGCTTTTTGGCGATGTGGAGCAGGTTGGTGATCCAGGACTGCTTGGACTTCTCACCTCTCGTCTGATAGGGGGAAGGGTGTTTAGATTAGTCTACAAGGTGATTGTACAAACTTATAGGGGTTGCAAACACTAGTACTATTTGCAAAGTGGTCTGGATTGTTGGGACATGAGTGAAAAATGTTCCATACATTAAGTACAAGAGAATCATTGAGACATAGATTGATGAAGTTAAGTATTCCTAGGATGATGTATATACTATTTTATGGGTACAAACGATCAAAGAGTGAATATTCCTAGGATGATGCTTATACTATAATACGAGTACGGATGATCAGAGGGATGAGTATTCCTATCAGGATTGTCAGGTGGTGTTAGGATATTGCAAGGATTGCAGTAGGCTTAGGGCATAGGGGGTTAGACTATAGGGATTGTAGTGGATGTGTCGACATAGGTTGATCAGTACATGGTTTTGCAGGTTGCAGTGGTTTCATTAGAGGCAGTGATTGTTTGCTCTTGCATACATCTTTTGGTCTCCTTTGGATTGGGGTTTTTTGTTAGGATTTATAATCTAAATGTTAAATTTAATAAATGTTAGTGTGGGGCATGTATCTCCTAGTGAGACACTCCTTTTTAGTAAATAGATTGATGTTAATGTTATATAGTAATTAATGTTAGTCATTAATTACTAATGTTTATAATGTTAGAGTGGTAGTTGAGTCACAGGTAGTTGGGCCCATGATGCAATTAGGTTGGGTGGTTGAGTTTAGTGTAGACAAGTTTATTATAAATTGTATGAGAAAGAAGAATGTAATGTGCAGCCCAAACATTTTAATTTGTAAGCTTCTTCTGAATAAATAAATATGTAGCTATTTTGCCCTATCTAAATTCCTATTAGAAAATTAGTGGTGTTTAACTCATACTTTGTTAGATGTTCGCATATTGGTGAGAGAGGGAAGATCTGTTTCAACGAGAATTAGCGAACATTTGTATTCATATTTGACAACAAATTGGCGAATTAACTTTTGTACAACATTTGCATTCCATAAAGCACCATGTGTGCACTGAAGCAACTAAGATGTTTGTTAAGGTTGATCACTAAACTAAAAAACATGGAAGTGTTAGAGATAAATAAGCATACTAAGTACCTAAATAACGCTGATAAGTTAAAGAATATATGCATTTAATGCAAAAGAACTTATACAAACAAAATGCAGTGGGAAGAACTTACAAATCTAAATTCTAATTACACCAAACTTTATTGATTATTCATTACAAATGAAGAATTTCCTCCAATGAATTAACAATTAATTTTGGTGTAGTAATAGTAAGGGGGTCCAATGAAGGACAACCTTGTATATCGTGCTGCTTGGATTAATACTCACACATGGACACACTTGCAAGCACCCTACTCAGACTTGAAATACAAATACACTCTAATTTTCATTCATTTGAAAGTATTGCAAAGCTTACACACTTCACACTCACACTCACATTTGCCTCTACAGGAATATTAAAGTTGACATAATCTTTCTATGTTTTGTTCTTGGAGAATTCAGCTCCTAAACTCTCTTGTGGAACCGACTTCCAACTCATGACTCTCCTTAGCTCTTGTCCTTTCTAATTCAAAGCTTTCTCTATCTTCCTTTACTTCTTGGAGTGCCCCTTCCCCTTTATTTGCATCTTAGAAACGCTCAAAATCTGATGTTTCATCATTCTTGGTTGTTACTTTTTTTCACAATTCACGTGGTCGAAACCATTGGTTTATGTAGTCCGACCGTTGCGAAACCACCACTATATGCAAAATGGCTATTGTGAAACTGCTAGGGCAGTTTTATAACCATCATTGATGCTTGCGGAACCGCCACTTAGTGCAAACTGATAGTTTGGTCACTGTGAAAAGTCTGCCAACTTTCGAAAGCCATAAATTTTGCATAGACTTGAAACGAGATGCTGTTTTTTTTGAAAGTGGGTAGTTTCGTAACCACCACTGCCGCTTGCAAATCACCACTCAGTGCAGACCGACGGTTTCGTCACTATGCAAAGTTTGCCAACTTCTGGAAGCTATAAATTTTGCATACAGACTTGAAACGAGATGCTATTTTTTTTAAAGTAGGCAGTTTTGTAACTGCCATTGACGCTTGCGAAACCACCACTCAGTGCAGACTGACGGTTTCGTCACTTTGCAAAGTCTGCTAACTTTGGGAAGCCATAACTTTTGCGTACAGACTTGACATAACTTTTGCATATAGACTTGAAATGAGAGGCCATTTTGTTTTGAAAGTGCATAACTTTTCTAGGAGAATCCAAACATGCAATCACATTTAGGTTTAGGGATGTCCTTGATTCTCTTTTTGCCTCTGCTCCACAACATATTTGTTTTAGCCCTTCAACTCATGCAGCCACTTCTCTGATTGTACCAATGATTGAAAAACTCAACCAACTTGCTTGGATGGAGTACGGATGTTTCCCTTAGATCATCTTCACCATGCCAAAACAACAAAACCAACAAGACTACACAACACACAAATATTGTTTTTTGTTGATGCAAGATTGCCTATACACCTTTGATGCTCTTGCATTAAATTCCAAGGGCTAAAACAATACTAAACCCTTGAATCAGAATTGTAACCTGTTAGAGTAGGGGTTTTCTTTTTTCCTATATTTATTTATTATGGGCTTTTTTCCCTCACTTGGAGTTTTCCTACTTTCGTATATAATTATGCTTAGGTGTACTTGGAGTTACATTTTGATCGGATGAATATAGGAAGTAACTCCCTTGATCGGCTATTTCGGGTATGAGAGTTACTCTTTTATTATTGGCTCTCTGACTGCCTTTCTTGGGGGAGTTACTCATGCACTCCTATTTGTACACATCTCTTGGTGAGCTATTGTTCTATGGAAGATTGGTTTTGGCTCTTATCTTGTTTATGCAATATTCTTGTGTATGTGATTTCATTTTCTTGCAGCTATTGTGTTGTGTACATGTTTGATTCGTGCCTATCACAAACTTGTGCATTCGCTTGATCTAGATATCTTGGCATCCACTCCGATATAACTGTGGCTACCTTATTAGTAGTCGAACCTAGATCGAAGATGCAAATAATAAACATGTTAACTTTCTTATATTCGATTCTTCTATCTTTTGCTCATTCTAATGTCTTTCCTTTAGAAGCCCCATAAAAAAATAGAATATACTAGTTATTCAGCCGACCTTGATTAGTTAGGACATTAGATCCCTAGTTTGTCATTGTATGTCTTGTAACTCAAAGTGTTAATTTTGTTTTAATTGCAACCTTCCTTTCTATAAGCTTAGAGAACAGAAAAGGTTACATTCTGATTCACGTGAGGTTCAGGCCCCAACTATACCTGCAGGCCCTACAAATCATTTATTCATAGTTGGATGAACACAACTGTATAGGTGGGATTCATTTAGGGATGTGAAATGCATGACATACATCATTTGCAGGATTAGTTTTTCCCAGAATGTGAATTTTTCTTTTCTCTCTCTTCTGTCTTGTCTTTGCCATAAGGTCTGATACAGTTGTATCATCTCCTCCTTCATAGTCTTCTTGGTTTGGGTTTTTATCTTGCCTTTCTTTGGAGACTCCCACTTTTTCTTCTTAGCTTGTTTGCATATTTGCATTTTGAGATCTGTTCTGCAGGTTTACTTTTAAGTTCCATGAGTTGGTTTTCTTTCTTTGGGTCTAGATGTGGGCCAGGCTCAGTCTTCTCAGGCTCCTCTTTGTGATCCTTATTGTCTTCAGAATTTGAATCATTACCTTTACTTCGCTTCTTATAATGTTTGTTGTCTTCCTTGTTAGGTTTGCGACATTGAACCATGAACCCAGGGACTACATTTGAAGGTCGACCCTTTCTGTCATGATTTTTTTTTATGATGGTTATTTATTCAACATTACCCTTCAAATGCTTGTATATTTCATAGTAGAAAAAGGAAATGTTAAATACTATATATTATATGTATTTGTCATAAGTCTTTACATATTTTGATATATATATCTATATATTTGTTATAAGACTTTACATGTTTTGATGGTCTGTCCAAAATTTCACCTTGCATTTGACAGTCTACCAAAAAAACTGATTGTATTTTATTGGAAAAAAAAAAAGTGTTGGTCAAACGACCATCAAATCTAGCCCTGGATTGGCCAATTCCTGAAATTAAGTGACAATTTGCATTGTCTGGCTTCTCTTTAACACATTCCTGTATATTTTACAGTTCCCGGTTTAGGTTTTCCAATAATGGCCTAATATTGTACAATAGAACCCAACAACCATTTCCTGAGATTTTCTGGTTTTGATAGTTTATACTATTTTGCGTGCTTATTTTTTGCATCTCAATTAAATATTATACTATTTGTTACAGTTTATGCTTCAAAACAATATGGAGGGTGTTAAAATATGGTGAATTGGCTATTGAATTTTTGTTAGTTATATGGACTATTTCTTCCAAAAAAAGCTTTTTTTCAATCTTCATATTACAAGGGTCATTGTTTATGATTGAACCACTATTTTCCCATCATGCTTCTGAAAGAGTAGTATTTCCTTGTTTGTTCAGGCACAACAAAGGGAGGCTTCATTGCTAGAGGAAAATGCAGCATATGCAAAAGCAATTGCAGCCGGGCAGCAGCAAATTCAAGAAAAGTCACACGAAGCTCATCAATTGGAGGATAAGCTGAAGGTCTGTTGACTATTTTTTAAATGCCATGACTTTTTACAAGTTTAAAGACCCCATTGTACAAAAATCTAAAACTGAAAACTAAGAGGAAACCTAAACTCTAAACACAAATTCAAAACCGTAGAAGTTGAAATCGCCAAAACTCTTGAGTAAATGCTGCTCACCCTGAATGTCATGCTGAGTACTTGTTAGAACTGGGGTCAACGATCAAATACACTCGGTGTTCCAATTACTTGTGACTTATTGAGTAATCGGCGAGTTTGTCAAAAATTGCAGTTTTTGGTTATATAACCTTTTTTTTGGTATCGTTTTGACCCTGATATGGAAAATTACATAGCACATGTAGAAGGGAACATTTTATCTAAACAATTTTTTTTAGTCTGGTAAATAAATACTAAAATTAAAGTTAAAAATAAAATTACAAAGGCTAGGGTTAGGGTTTAAATTGTAAGTTTGAACCCTAGCCATTAAACTTAATTTTTTTTACAAAGGTTAGGGTTAGGGTTTAAATTGTAAAGTTTGAACCCTAATGGATAGGGTTTAAACTTTACAATTTAAACCCTAACTCAACCCTTTTTTAATTTATTTTTAGAATTTATCTACTCCAATCTAAAAAAATTAGTTTAAATAGTATTTAATGACCACAATCGAATGCAGGAGAACAAGGATTTGGGAGCTTCAACTTTGCATTATGTATCCTCGTAGCCTCAGTTTTTTGTTTTGTATTGCAAGTTGTAACTGGTAATTGACCGATATTTTGAAACTCAATGAGAGTTTAGGCTGGAGACGATGTTTAAATTTTTTTGTGAATGACAACTTTGAATAAATGCAATTTTTATTTGTTATGTTTGTTTTCATATTTAGTCCCTATATTTGGCATGAATTAACAAAAACCATTTACTTTTCCTTATTTTTACGATTTTTCAACAGTTTTTAGTTTTCTGAGTTTTTCCCATTTTGATCCTGCATAATTAAATTCCATTTCCACTTTTAGTTTGCCATGTAAATAGAATGCTACTTGTTCAAAACTGCTGAAAATTTGATATCAGAACTACTGAGAATTTTGAAACATATGGAGATCTTAGCACTCTCATAGTACCATTTACTAAACATCAGTGTTGCGTCCCTAGATTTTAGCAAGGTACCGAACATTCTGGGGACTTGGAGGTGACATCTCTATTTTTTTTCTGATGCTTTTACTTTAAAAAAGAAGTCCCACAATCCCTCCCCCCTCTGCCCCGACCCCACCCCCCACACACAAAAAAAAAAAAAAAAAAAAAAAGGTTATTGTTAAAAAAACATGAACCCTAAGCCCAAAAGTACCTTGAAAAACTTAAATTATAGATTGAAGTTTAAACCCATAAATTTCATTGAATGAAGTCTATATATATATTATTGGAACTCATTGACATATTTATTACTCGCAAAAAATTTCAAAAATATAATACATGGATGGTTACAACATAAAGGTATTCACAGCCCAATCTCTATGCCAGAAAAATCATGGCTCAAAACAACAAAATTGCCAGCTACACACAACAATCCAGAAGCAACAACAAAGCATTACAAAACAAGAAAGCTAGGCACAGGCCACAACTATAGAAGGTGGCGGAGATGGATCATCCTTAGGTTGCTAAGCACCCCAAGAATAGGGCTCAGCCAAAGGAGGATCAGGGGTCACCCACCCATCCTGAATTGTTTTAGGAGCCAAAGTGATTGTAATTCCCCAACCAGGAGGCGGCAACACATAAGAATCCACTGGTTCACCACCTTGTGTAGGCAAATTCCACCAAATCAGGGCAACATAAGACTTTCTGTGCAGCAGCAAACTCCATCCCCTCAGTTGAGGAGGATGGGAAGAGATGTGGCTGTGGGACGGCTTCGTCGACGTTTGGTTGTCGGTGGAGGAGTGCCATGCAAGTTCTGGTCGGGAGGAACATGACTCATGGTGCAAGGGACACTCCCCCAGTGGTTGAGGAGCTCTTGCAATTACAGAATCTTGAGAGCCATCTTCTCTATTTGAGCTTGGATCTGTAGAAAAGCCGAATAACCAACAAACACTTTATCATTAATAGATAATTGCATAGAAAGCTCTTCATTGGTTAAAAACGTTGAATTTATAGACTTCTATCGCTGAAACAAAATGATAGCTCTGACAAATTCCACAGATAGGCAATGCATTGAGGCCACCGAGCTTTGTCCTCAAAAAATGCCATGCATTGATTGAATGGCTCTAGGTGATAAGGCTGGAATAGGCTATCAATCGATTGCCAGGGAATTTGGGCTCTCAGACATGTCTAAAAAAGGTCCCTGAAGGTTTCAGGTTGGGAGTAGGCCAAGCACTTGGGGTTAGGAATGCCAATGTGTGTGGGACGCTCCCCTAGAAGAAGACACTGATAAATCAGACACTAGAGAAAATGGGCTAATTTGGGATTTTTTTTGTTGTTGTGGAAACTCTGTACCCTGTCCTCTTGTCCCTCATTCCCAAGAGTTAGGTAACTATGCTAAACATGCATATACAAGGTTCATCATAACCCAAACAAATTTTTTCTTGATATAAACTATATAAACATTCAACATATTGTACCTACTTTAACACCTAAGGAATTTATGCAGTTATACAAATTGTTGTTACATTCACTACTTTGTAAACTCCCAAAGTTTTGATGTAATCTAAATGTGTACTTTTGTTCTGCTTGGGACCTCTAAAAACATTACCAAACAATGCATCATACCCTTGAGGACCATATTATGAACCCTGAATTTCTTAAAATTGGCCGAGTATTGAGCTGAAATGGTTTTTCAGAAGCATTTCCTTTGTTACTGCTCATGGAGAACCAAGACCTCTTTCAAACATCATGAATTGCCACTGCTTCTTTATATTTACAAAATTATTTTAAATTATAAGAAAATACTTAAATATTTATTTTTTAATGTAATAACATATTGGAAATTATTTCTGAGTTTTCTCTTTATCTTCCTGGTCCCCAAAACCACTGCGAGTAAGTGACAATAGGACACAACAGAAAAACACATTTCAGAGTCTCAATTTGCACTTTGCAGTTTGACCAAAGTAACTATGGCAGAGTTGCCAGAAGACAGGTACGAGTACGGGTATAGGGAGACATGTACGTGTACCAGTATGCAATTTTTGAAAAATAGGAGACGGGGGTACTAGGAGAAGGATATATATATATATATATTAAAAAAATTAACATTTAAAACATAAAATAATAATTAATAAAATTATAATTTATAAAATAAAAACTTCTATTAACTTATGAACATTAAAAAAAACATTAAAAACAATTAAAAGAAACATTATTAACAATGAACATTAAAAAAAATATTGAACATAAAAGAAAAAAAAAGAATGGTGTTGTCATTCACAGCAATCCCTAGCACTGCCACGAATGACAATGCCCTGCATTGTCGTTCGCAGCGGTGCCAAGTAGTGTTGTGAACGACACTGCCATTCATTTAAAAAAAACCTAAAAACATTTAAAAATTTTACATGCAAAAAAAATGCAAAAGTTCGAACGACATACCTGTTCTTGATTGCAAATGATCTTCAAATGCAAATGACCTTCACTGCTTCATTGAATCAGGCGTTTGTGGTAAAACATGTATCATACTGTGTTTTTGCTCATTTTTTCCACCTTTTTTGCTTGGTTTTTACACATTGAGGGTTTACATGTTTTGGGGGTGCGATATTTTGTCATGGGATCGGGCGGGATAGGGAACCTAGAAATGTAGTGCAAATTTTGAATGTTGACTGCAAATTAATCATGATACATTTAACCCTCATATTGCTTTGTTTTATACATAATTAATTTGTAGTCCCAAAAGGCCAAACACAATACCAAAAGGCATTATAATGTGAGATAATACAAACAGGTCCATAATCGAACAATAGTGAAATACTCCAAAAACAGAAAAAACCATAATGCAGATTGGTGTTGAAAGACACTATAGAGAATAATAATTGAATAAATACAATAAAGATGAATCAACAAATGAGAAGGTTGAATAGGTGGAAGGTGTAGTATTCTGTCCACACTTGCTTTGCGCAAGGCTATCTTGAGCTCATGCATGCCTGGTTTACTTGCCCACCACGTACATGAGTTTGTAGTTGACAGGCTCTCCGAAGTGAGTCTCTCAGGGGTAGGTGAAGCCTTGGTTTTTTTTTTCTGTCCTGAATCATCCTTTTTCTATTTCTTATTGCCCATTGCTCACCTTGTTTCAAACTATCCCCTGTTAAGGAGGTTTGCACCATTTTGGGGGCTGCGGTAGGGTTTTACTTGGGAATTACCCAACATTCTCGAACTATGCCAAACTTTTCAAATGCAGCTTCCAATGTATTTTTCTGCCTGACAGTGGTTTGTGTGGTGCCAGTAGGAGGAGGGGATCTGTACCTCTAATTGTCATACTTGCTGAATTAATTTCAGCCCTGCTGATCAAGGAATAATTGCTAAACCCTCCCTTCTGGATTTGGCCGGAACTTAGGTGAGGCACTTGAATTTTACTTCTTTCACGGAACACCGCCGATGACTTGTGTGTTGAAGCTAGGGCTGAATACCTGTTTGATTGACACCCTTATTCTTTTGGCAATAAAAAGCAAAAAATCTGCTAGTGCAAATTCTTTGTTGTCTGCTGCTGGAAGGATTATATTTCCTTAGATAAATTTCTTCTGCTTTGAATGAACAAAAATATGCAATGGGGCTTACTGATATGTAAACTGCATGGATATTCCATAGCAAGAATTACTAACATGGATCCTTTTAAAATCCTAACAAACACATGATTGTTTCCTCCCTGTGAGGCATTTTTTTGCTACTAAAAACAGAGATTTAAGGTGCTGAAAATGAAATTGTAGCATACTGCAATAAAGAAGACTGAACATAAAATGCAAGTAAGAAACACCACAAACCACACGACACAATGGTTTTAGCCTAAAGAAACTCAAGATAAGAAAACTCCAGCAGAGTGAGGTGCTTACTCATACTTGTTTCACTAAGTTGTTCTCAAGTATAGGTTTGCTGCCATGTATGACCCATATGGATAGAAATACAATTCAACAAACTGCCCAAAGCCTGCAAAATGCTCTGTCTTTCTTACAACACTTAATAAAAAACAACACCTCTAACAATCAAAATAGCTAGGAGAACAATGAAAAAGGCTGTGTCATGGAGGATTGGACTCCCCATTTGAGTTGCACTTCAGTGCCTAGGTGATTTCAACTCCGTTCATTTGATGGAGGACCATCACATTTAAGGTGCCCTTGTCTACACCCAAATGACTCCTTTTCCCTCTTCAAAACTTAATTCTCATTCGATAATCAGTTGAAACAAAGGAATGTCTCATGGACAAGTGGGCTCCAACACTTGAACTAAATTCCATTTGAATTTAATTCTATCCGACCCTTCATGTGAACTTAATTGAATTCCATTTCAGATTTAATTCAAGTTAATCCACATCTAACCTGGATCCAAATTACATCTCTAAGACTTCCTTGATTGGAAAAAATTGAATCAAAATTCAATAGCTATTGCTCATTTCAGGCCTGTATTTATCCATGAACTCAGCAACAGGAGGTACCTGAACTACCTAGGAGACAAAGTGAACCAATAGAAAGTTCAAAAACAAGCCATATTTGCAACTGTTAACTTGTTGGATTCAGGCTGCATGTTTCTATGATAATTCACGGCAGGTTTCTTTGGAAAGTTGCGGCGTGGCCTTGCATCAAAACAAAATGTTGTTCTCAGAGTGTCCAGGGCACTCCAAGCCTTCCTTTGATCCTATGAACTTCTCACACATCTTCTTTGTTGATATTTCTCTGTGAGTTGCCTTCAAGAAGTGTGTTACAAGCATCGATGACAATGGTGGAACTAGCTAGCTCACATGGACAATCATGCAGGTTGTGTGGCAATTGATCTAATTTGTACGGCTGTGGACAACCCTCAAGTAGGTTGTATGGTAGTTGCGGGGGCATCTTTTACCAATAGAGGCCATACAGTGCAGGCAGTTCGAATGGAACAAGTAGAGGTCAAATGAAACAAGGTTGTTTAGGGCATGCAGATTGAATTGGTATTGTTTGGCTTGAACATTGTGATCGAACGAAAGAGAATAGGTAGGGAATGGATCGTACGACAAGGGGTAGACAAGGGGGGTCAAACATTGAGGAGCTTCAGAAAGGCGACTAGGAGAGGTGGTGTGGGAGGGAACTGCAACTGAGGAGGTTGTATAGAAAGGGAAGGTCGATGGCTTTGCAATGTGTGATGGGAGGTTGACTAGGATTTAGTTTGATTGCCCCCTTGTGACATTGTACATCACCTTCAATGCTTTTGATATTTTGGGGAAATTCCACAAACAAAAGACATGTCTCACTTGATCAATCAAGGGAAGAGGAAAAAAATAGAGGAACAAAGGCTTGACAGGGACACACAAGCCCAAGAACAAATGACGGCCATGATGTTAGAATTTGTGCGAACTATGAAGGAGATGAAGGGTGACAAACTATCCAATGGGGATGGTAGTGTTTTTGGAAGTCACAACTTCACAGATCAACCTTCTAGGGGTATTGGAGGAGCTTCATGTAGGCCTAACCAACCCATCTTCTTGCAGGATGAGCGACCATTCCCGAGGGAGAAGCACAATCTTCATTGAAGGACACTTTGTTGAAAGATTATGATTAATACATGACATATCCAGCCCCTTTTAGGGAACAAATGGATTTTTCAGCTTTCACTTCTTGGAAGCATGGTCAAATGGGAGGCAATAGGGCTGACCAAAAGCACAAGAGCAGCCAAGGAGGACTCCACCATACTATGGGTAAGCTTTCACTCTCAAATTTTGATGGTTCCCCCAAAAGTTCAGCGAGGGCTTGGATCGAAAAGGTGGATACATATTTTTCTCCAAGGCCTATGTTGGAGAAAGAGGCCATTCAGTTTGCTACCTTGCACCTGGGAGGGGCCGCCCATGAATGATGGTATCACAGTTTGGTTACTCAAGGCCACCAACTCATTTCATCATATGTGGAATTCAGTAAGAGAATTATTGAGCGATTTGATAGGGCTGATCCTGAATTGCATTTTTAGGGAGTTGGCACAACTAAAACAAAAAGACACAGTGGAAGATTATGTGATTGAATTTCAGAGGCTTTCAGTCATGGTGACAGATGTTTCAGAGAGAAGGTTAGTGGTTCTTTTCATGGAAGGCTTGACGGATTTTGTTAGGGTTTTGGTCACGGCTTTTGATCCTTCTAGTCTCCAAGTGGCCATTCAAAAGGCTCTTGATCTTGAGTCCTCAGCGCCACAAGGTAAATTTCTGCCCTTTAATTTTCAGAAAACCAATTCTTTTAAGCCTTACAGACAGCCAAAAGACAATAAGTGGGGGCAGCCAAGGGGCAGCACTGTTGGGCCACCTAGATCAACCCCCTTGGGGCAATTGGATAAGCCTAATCAGCATGGTAGGCAGTTTGGAAGGCCAAACCAGCAGGGTTTGGGGCAGCAAAGAGAGCTGCCAAGGAGTTTCGAGACAAGAAATGAATTGAGACGAAAGTTGTGTTTTGATTGCAAAGAACCTTGGTCACTGGGTCACCATTGCCATGGAAAAGGTCAAGTGCACTACATTGAAGTGCATTCGGATGGAGAAGATGAGGATGTAGAGGAAGGGGCAGCCACCTATGATGAGGAACATTTAGAAATTTTTGGTGGAGAAGACTTGGAGGGCACTTTTGCTTCTCTATCAGAAACCCCTAAGTACTACCCCTTTCATAGGAAGGGTAGTTTGAAAGGTATCATTGTCACTATTCTTATTGATAATGGAGCCACTTATAATTTCATTGATAAAAAATTAGTGGCTTTATGTGGATTACAATCTATTGAATTTAGTGGGTTTTGTGTGATTGTGGCAAATGGCTTCACCATCCCTTGTACCACTAAGATTCCCAAGCTAATCATAATGATGGGAACACACCTCATTGAAGATGATTTTTATGTGGTTGGTATTGGGGAAACTAACCTTGTGCTTGGTATATAATGGTTTCACTCTCTTGGAGAGTACACCCAAAATTACCAAACAATGGAGCTCAAATTTGATGCCAATGGGAAGGAAGTGATATTACATGGTTTGCAAGAATTCATGTAGTGGTAGCTAGGCAAATGGATTTTTCTGAGTTGGAACAACCAACTCTCATGAAGGGAAAGAGTCACATACATGGCATGTGGGGTGAATAAAAAGTGGGAAAAGATTTCCCATACAAAAACCTCAATGTTGGGGGCATAGGGCAGCCTCTATGGTATGAAAAGGAATCACAATTTTTTCTATGTATAAGCTGGTTTCTAAGGCATGCTAAAGTGAAAAGTTTGTTGAGAGGAGTCAATGCTAGTTGGTTCCCAACGTATGGAGAGAATTACTTAATTCCTTTTTCTTTTGCCAATTCTGAAAATTTATGCTTAAAATTGGTAGTGGAGAAGTAAAAGTTCCATATTTGAGGAGAATTATGAAATCTGAAAATGGCATGGGAAGAAAGTTGCAAATATACTAAGGAAATTCAGAGTCTTTTATGTCATTCCAGCCTAGCATACAGTTTGGAAAGATGCCAAATAAGGTGTCAATTCAGCTGGTTAAAAACACCCCAAGGTTTGAAACCAAGATGACACTTGGTGATGATAGTAATGAGGGAATAGATGGGCCACTTCAGCTAAATATGTGCGCTTGGAACAAGGTACAAAGGGGCAATGAACAACACTCTACAAAATTTGATTTTGCAAAGAAATGTAAGTTTTCTTTTGAGAATAAGATTCCAATTATTGCTTCACTCCTCCAAGGTAAGCAACTTCCACCACTTGGAGAATTTCTTTTGAGAACAAGGTTCCAATTATTGCTTCACTCCTCCAAGGTAAGCAACTTCCACCGTTTGGGGAACCCAACATATACTTTCAAAACCCTCAAGGTACACATAGAGGGCAATTCTTTGATATTTTCCAATTCTGATTTCTTTTTTATGTCCATGATATGTCTTTTATGTGGCATAAACACTAAGGTATTGTTGGACAACACTTTGGTGATGGATGTTTTGACTTCAATAAAAAATTGTCGGGTTATAAAAAACAGAATAGGTTGACAAAGGAGTTGGTTCACTCCGATACAAGGATACAAATGAATTTATGGTTCAAGGGTGGAATTAACATTTTCACACATGAGTTTCCAGCCCTTTGGAGATTTAATTGGTGGAATTTGAAGGATAAAATCAAGAGCATATGCAACTGTTATGAGTTGCATAAAGTGGGATACACTTGGAGCAGCAAGGTAGTAAATGGAAAAATCATTAGATGGAGGGATAATGATGATGCTAGGGGTTGCACCATTCATAACATTCAGGAGTTTGCAGCTATACTCCCTAAGCAAATCATGGTCGAAAACACAAAAGAGAAGGGGAAGATGATTCTTTTGACTAATATGTTTGCTTCATGTGTAGGTTGGACATAAGGGCGATCAAGGCCCTAACACTTAAAGACTACCTAGCTGGAATACCATTTTCCAGCCACCTTTGTGATGCCAAATTTGAAAATTATTTTGCTTTTAGCATCTTATGGGCATTTTTTGAACACGTGGGATCTAGAGTAAGAGGTAACAACATGAGGTGCTGTTGGTCCTTCATTTTCAACTTGCTTAAGCCACAAGAGAACTTCATTTATGGCTGTAGAAGGCATCATCAAGAGGGGTCTTTCCATTGGGAAGGGCCTAGGTTCGAGTTTGGCACAAGACCCACAGTGGAAATAACACTTTGGCTACTTCTATTGCTTGAGGACAAACAATTTTGGACATGGAGGATTGTCATGTTCCTCTTTTGATAGGGGCATCTTGGAAGACTCTTAGCCTTAATCTTATTCCCAGCGGCTAAAGGACAAGTATAATGGAAAAGAGTATTGAATATTTGTAAAAGTACCTTTTTGAAAAATACTTTATGTTTCTTATTTCACTTAAAGAGGGGACCTTTAAAGGTCATGAAGGCTTAAGTGATTTTAAGAAAAGATCATAAGAAAATGTATTTTAAAAACATTTTTAAATTACCCTCCCTTCCTCTTTTTGGGCTGCACACTTGAAGGGCTACCAAAGTGGAGGAATCATTTGGAGAGGGCATGTTATGTTGATATTCAAATTTGGTCATGAAGCATTAAACACGAAAACATTCAAGCAAGGAAGGATTGGGGATGCCAACCCTCATTTCTTAATTAGGGCAACTTCACCTTGAGGTTGTACTTGCACCTAATATTTAGAAAATACAAAAATATTGCATTGGAAGTGGGACGACAAGGGTATGGAACCTTGGGAGTTGTTTGAAAGTGACAACCCTCATTGGAGGGTTGCGTGGATTGATGTGTTGGAACTGATCATTTCTAGCTAAGGCGATTTGACTTGAGAGCTGGTTTGGTCATTTTGAGAGAGTTTTGAGACTTATTTTTGGGTCTAAACATATTCTGATTTTATTCCAATATTTCTGCAGTGTGGCGACTTGTTTCATGAGGTATTTCAGTATATTTTGAGGGACATCTTGCCCTAAAATATTCAGTAATTATTATATCTATTTTCCAATTTGGGTGAATTGTTTTGAGGGGAATGTGGCTCTGAAATACTTTCAGATTTTCGTCATAAATTCTGCCTATTAAATCTATAATTTTAATGCAAATTTATGAGGGTTTCAGTGGTATAATTCAACCTATACAATTCCATAAAATAAGCTTTTACTTCCATATATTTGTATATGTATATGTTCTTTTTCATCCCCACTTTAAAATAAACATCTGTGTGTGTGTTCTTCTGTCTTTTTCCCATAAATGCCTGTTTATTTTTCTCTCTGATATATTTCCCGTAATTCCTCAGTGTAACTTTGGCAGCTAGTGGTGCAATTTCTAGTCTGAAAATAGAACTAAGCATAGAGATTAGGTTTGTGTATCAGGAACAATTTCATAAAACACATGATTCAGAGTATGGAAATTACTTGTCTACTTTATAACAAACCCCAGAAACAAGAATGTTTTTAAGCCTGCACGTATCTCATCCGGGAACAAGTGTACAAAAACCTTGTCTTGAAAATTTGTCTGCTCCGACATCAACCCTATACCTTCTGCCTGTTCATTTGACTCTTCTGAAAATTTTATTCTGTCCTATCTCTTATCAATCACTATTTTTTTTATTGATTAATGATAGATTGAATGGGCCCACACCCACCTGGAACACAATCAGGGGGTCCAGTGCCCAAACCATCTATCCGCCAATATGCCAATCATGCATCCCCCAATGTAGGTTGTCTGACTTTTGGGAGAATTTGAACTTGGGTTGCTCCAATACGAATGCATCCACTTAACCATTACACCACAACCTGGGGGGCAAATCAGTCACCATTTGTAAATGCCGTTGCGGTGTTTTTTAATATTTGCGATTCACAGAGGTGTCAACTTGAGAATTGAAAGCTTACATTATTGTTTCCAGCTCCTTCATCAACCATAAACTGACCATCACCGGTGTCTTCCATTATTTCTCCATACCTTACACTCTCCAACCTCCCCCATGTAAGCGAAAATGTTTGTAAATAGGAATAGTGGGAATAGTTACTCCTAGTGAGAGTAAATGTTTGTAATAACTTTTTTTATGACCGTATGTCAGCAAAAACTTCCCTATGTTTCCAAATAAAAATAAACTCCAAAAATGAACCTCCCAATCCCCCAGGCAGATAAACACAATGCCCACCAAAAGGAAATTTACTTCATGAACAAACTAGCCAGGCAACTTGCAAAGACCGGGGAAAGGCCAGTGACAGGAATGAAACTGTCTACCGTCTGTCTCAGACCCTCCTTTGTCCGATCCCATGCAGAGTACTTACCATAGTTGCCATGTTGGGTCGAACACGGCTGAAGTTTGTTTCGAATCTAATAAATTGTGCTGACCAATTTGTTCGGTCAAGTTCGACCGTTCAATTTTTGATTTAAAATAATAAAAAAATAACATTTAAAATATTATTTTAAACCAATAACATCATTTACAGTCAATGGCGACGCAAACCTAAAGGCATAAATTGAAGAAAAGACTGCGCCTGTCGCCATTCGCTGTTGCTGTGAGCCTGTACCTATTGTTGTTCATGTGTAGGGTTTAGGCGAAAGTTTGTTGAGTGTCCGGCTTTTCTGTGAGGTGGAAGACTGAAACGGCAAAAGCTTGAAACCTATTCGCATTTGTCTGTCGCCGTTTGACCATTGCCATCTTCGATGGCCACATCGAACAAGTAGCATTTAATTAGTCTTTAACCATGGCAGTTGGGCCTTTACTAATAAAATAAAGACTATTACAATGTAGGTGTAAAGTTAAACTACTTGCTCACATTTTATATTTACTATTTAGTACTAGGTTTATATTTATTATTTAGTTTTTGACTTTTACAATGTACGTTTAAAGTTAAACGGAAAATAATTGGAAGTTATTAATATTTTAAATTAAATTTATTAATATTTATTGTTTAGTTTTAAATTTTTACAATGTATGTGTAAAATTAAATAATAAAATAATTTGTAAGTTATTAATAATTTAAATCAAATTTATTAATATTTTGTTATTTTATTATTAATTTATTAAAATTTAAAGTTAAATAGTAAAAAAATTGTAAGTTATTAATAATTTAAATTAAATTTATTAATATTTAATATTTTATTGTTCTATTATTAATTTATTAAAATTTAAAGTATTATTAAGTACATATTTTGTTATTATGTATTATCAATTTATTTATGTTTTATAAATATATATGATATATTTATTTTTTATAATTATAAAAAAATTCTAACCGAACTATCAAACTTACCAAACCGAACTTTTTTCAAAATCTCGAACTTCTGAACTTTTCCCTCTTCCGAACAATCCGAACTTTTCGAACATGGTAACTATGGTACTTACACTGCAACATGCAAGTATTATATTATCAAAACATGATAGAGCTAAAGTATAGTTGTTTTGGTTGACTTCATGATTTTTTATTCTTGCTTTTTTGCTTGGCTTCTTGCATTGTTTATCGGTCAACTTCCTGGTTAAATTCTTCTTTGATATTTATCCAAGCATATTTTTTCCTTCTAACCATGCATACTCTACAGGAAATTGATGAATTTGGCAGGAATCAGAGAATTGAGTTTGAGGAGTTGCAAGATTTAGTTTTGGAAAGAGAAAAACATGGATCAGAAAATGAACCCGAAATTGGTGACAAAACTGATTCATTTTTTCCATCACCTGCTGCAACAACAAAGGCAGAGGAGTTAGAAAACAAGAGAAATGAGCTGGTTTGTTCTTGTCTACCATCATTCATAGCAAGATATTTTATTTGGGATTGGAATGTATGCTGAAACATAGCTTATTAATGGTTGATTTTTCACCCAGAAATCCTGGGAAGATAAGTTGATGGTACTAGAGAAAAAGTGGAGCACTCTGCAACATAATTTATCTTGTCAGCTGTCACCAGGTATGTTTGTAAATGATGACGGGTCTTGTTCTTTTAATGAGTCTCCTACAGATCATTTTGGCCTGAAGAATGTTAAAAGTTGTCCTACAGATCATTTTTTATTTCAAGATGTCGAGAATGAAAATGCTTTTAGTGATGTTTATGAAAAATAATCCTTTCTTGCTTATTTTATCTAGCTCAAAGGGAAAAGGAGCTGGAACGTAGACTACGGAGCTTGACAGAGCAGCTAGTGGCCAAGCAGGTATTTCATAGATAATTTACCTTTGACTGTTGAGCCTGAACATAGTGATTATTAGAACAGACAATTCTAAGAAAGAGAATCTAGCTGTTGAATCATTAGTTTTCCAGGTCAGTCCAAGCAGCTATGGGATGTCTGGAGCTTCAATCTCATTGTTGATTAGGGGAAAATTTAATTAATGATCCACAATGAAAAATGAAACAGGGAGGAAGGTTCATAATGTGTCTGAAATTTAGAGGGTTACAGTAGAGTGATAAGTATGGGCTGAGACGGACTGCACTGGTTCCCTGGTTTAGTTTTTGATGGATTTACTTATGTCTTGATATTGCTCAATATATAAATGGGCTTGATTTTTTTTATTTAAACTAAAAAATATATGGATGCATTTTTTTTGATAATGAAATCAAGTTTGGCTTAAAGTTTTCACCTCTTACTTCCTGACTGAAGATTCTTCAAATGATATTTATTGAAAGTTCATTCATTATGTTGTCAGAAGTTTCCTTCCATGAAAGTGTATTGTAACTTGTTCGAGACCCCCACCCTGGCAGGCACAGGTAGAAGCACTAGCAAATGAGAGGAATGCCCTTGAGTTCAACTTAGAAGATGCAACTGAGGCCAGAAGGCGACTGCAACTTGCAAATGGGGAGACAAACGTTAAAAGGAATAAAGTAGGGAGGTCTGGATCATCAACAATATCAGCATCACTATCTATAAATACCAGATATGACGATTCAAAGGTTCATTCCCAAGATTCAACTATTGCAACTCGTTCAAGGGTCAACAAAGAGGCTGGAGAGAGCGGAAGCAAGCTTATGCATGCATCAAACGCCTTTGGCTTAAGAACAGGAGGCTACCGGAGATTCATGCTATTACGTTCTTTGATTGTTGGGTACATCTTAGGACTTCACATTGTTGTGTTTATGATAATTTCATTTGCAAAGCTGGTTTCATGACATTGCCATCTAAAGAGAAGAATGATTGTTTTGGCATGATGTCTTATTAATCTCACGACTAAATGCTAGCGAATTGTAAAGATGCTACCCATGTAAAATCCTTCAATTTTTTTCTTTTCATCATAATTAGAAATATGGTCTATGATTAATGAGAAAATCAATATGTACTTTTAAAGGCAGTCACTGCATGTGCAATTTCTCTCCAGCGAGAACTTAATTAAAAAAGTTTACCCTGGAAAATTCAACAATTGTTTTTTTCCATCATAATTGGAAATATTGGTTATGATTAATGAGAAAATCAAAATGTACTTTTTAAGGCAGGCACTGCATGTGCAATATCTCTCCAGCGCGAACTTAATTTTAAAAATTTAGTGATTGGAGAGTCGGAGACAATCGCTCCATTGAATATCTACTTTTATTTGCTTTGGTATGTATTTGTTATATGGAGCTAGACTGTTATTAATGCATTACTGGACATTTGGAAACTCTATTACTACATGGTTATCATTTTACTTCGAATGGTTTAGATGGAAAGGGTATGCTTTACTTGGTGATTTCTAGCTGTTTATATCAAGAATTAAGAACCGTAATACCCTGAATAGCATGGCTTAGAAAGGCATGTTTGCATTGATGGTCCTTAGCTGTTCATATGTAGAATTCTAGAATTGGTGCAGGAAAAAGCAAGTTCATGTATGATTTATATTTTAGACACATTTTCAATTGGACGGTCAGGCTTAGTGGTACCAAATTGTTATTGAATATACACATTTTATTTTGTCATTCTCTGTACCATATGGGATTTCTGAGTTCTTCGAATCTGCTAGAATATTTCTTTAAGCATTTGGTAAGAGAATATTTTTTTGGAATGCAATGTAACTATTTACACCTTTCTCTTTGTAGCATAGTGAAGTTAAGTGCCTAACCTTTTACTAGGAATATTTGCTAATTTGAGTTTTAAATTTGATCCTATATTTCACCCATTAAATCTTATTGTTGATTGCAATGCCATCTTGGGACTCGAATTAACAGATTTCCACCAAAACAATAGAATGTTGCAATGCCATCTTGGGACTCAAATTAAAGATTTCCACCAAAACAATAAAATGTTGCAATGCCATCTTGGGACTCAAATTAACAGATTTCCACCAAAACAATAAAATGTTGCAATGTCGTCTTGGGACTCGGATTGGCTTCTATCCACTTAAACAATAAAATGAGAAATGAATTAGACATTTTGTATACGATTGCACAATGTACCTTGGTGACACATTTTCTATTCCTCTTCTTTAGGTCCTATAGCACTACTTTTATTTAGAGGAACAAATAATTGGAATATTACCATAGGCCAAAATTTCAATTGACCTAGTAGAAAGCTAATGCCTCGAAACAATCTTAAATAAAATCAATTTGAGATGGAATTATATTTACAACTTTGATATTTTTGTTAGTAGGTCATCACGGTGGGTTAATTTTAATTAATGGCTTGTCTTCTCAGCGAATAACATAGAGCGGCATGTGAAGGCCATCTCCCCCTTGTGTTGGTTACTCAGGTATGGCTGGGTCAGTGAATGCATATGGACCATCCTTATTCACTTGTTCCTCAGCAAATCATAATTTAAACAATGTTTTTCCATTGTATTAGTGCCATCTTTGGATTCTAGAGATGCTTCTTTGTTAATCAGTAAACTGGACAATGAGGAACTGGGAGTGGTTGAGCTTAATCCTATAGCTTTTATGCATCGTACATTGGAGGTGGGGACATTGGGTCTATCCCATGTGATCATGGCTGTGTGCTTATGCTTATCCTAGGCACTTGGCACCATTTGGATAAGCCTTTTGTAATGGTAGTTTAAGGCTATCTGATTGACTTCATAAATACGTCTATTTTACAGACTTTTTAATTGTGATTTGGCTGCGCTCCTGCATTTTTTGTGAGTGTAGGATCTATTTGATAATGCATCTAATAACTTGTACCTGTGATTTTATGGAAGTGTAAGTTTTTAGGTGTTCATTAAATCTTGGGGGATGTTTTTTATATTTAATTATAAAATTAATAAAAAAAAAAAAGATATTTTAAAGATTCTAGAAGTTTAATATAAAAAGTTGGCGAACCATAGAAAAAATAATGTTTTATGAAAATTGAAGAGAACAATTATTTAATGTTTTCAAATTTTTATTTTTATTTTTATGGGGCAAGTAATGGAAACAACACTGAATTGAAAGTTAGGAGTCACTAGAATTATCCTTAATAATTCGTTGCAGATTTATTTTGTTTATTTTTTGTAAGGTTGGGTTTTCTTCCAAGAGGGTTTTGAACTTATTTTAATTCGCTAGTTTCTTGGTAACATGTAGTGTTATTTTTTGTGATTTTGATAAAGCTTTTAAGCTTTAATTTTTTTTTTTTTGGAATTTTGAGGGTTTGGGTTACAAATTTTAAGTTAGGGGTAAGGAGGTTTTAATTCATATGATGTGACATGAAAGAGTTCTTGTATACATATTTAGAGAGCTTTTGAATTGGTCTATGGACACCAATGAATTCTAAAATTGTAAATGATTTCTAATATTGTAGACAAGTTTTACCCAGAGGTGCTTAAGAAAATTGGTTTGGCATGACAATCGTTTGAATTCATATTAATATAAGAGGGCTGTTATATTGTATACTGAAAAAGATTTGTTAGGGTTGGAAATCTAAATATACGCTTCAAACCTTTTAAGAATATTTGGTAGAGGTTTAAGGATGTTTATAATTTTAAAACATGATGTTAGCATGAGATTGTCGAGAAAAGAATGTATATATTGATAAAAGGAATCTTTATGTCACAAAGATTTCATTTGTGTAGATGTTCATGACAATGCATGTTACACATTTTTTGTCTACTGTGTATTTATATGTAATTTATTTACAACCAATTTAGAGGTAAATGTAATAAAAGGATTTAAAATTATTTGCAAGTTAAAAATATTATTCTTCTTTAAATCCTAAAGTTTGACAATGACAAGGAGAAGATAATTTGAATCCTAAAATGCAAAATGCAGAATCAATTAGAATGTGAAAATGGCAAATTTTAATTCCAATATTAATAGTTTCGGAACTCAAAACAACAAAAAATGGATTTCAGTAATGCTACTTCTAGAATCGGGAATACTGAAATTGAAATTGACATTGGTAATTCAAAATAAAAAAAGTCGAATTGGGATCCAATATTGCTAGTTTTAGAAACCTATCAAGATAGATGAAATAAATAGATTTGAATTTGACACAACATATTTTGATTATGATAATGTGGAAATGGAACATTGCTTTTGGCAAAAAATTTAAAGGGGTTAGACTAATATATTTGGACCATAATCCTTCCATATTAAGTTATGAAACACCAAATATGTGAGCATAATCGTTGACTTTAATTCATGTTAATTTCTAGATTTATTACTTCTATGCATGCACTCTGAAAATGATTTAATAATGCTTTCTATTGTCACGGTCATGTTGGCAGATGAACCTCCCAATCATGATTGGAGTGGGTATGTTGTAATGATCTTGCCATGAGATAAGTCTCATAGTCTTTATTTTCTACCTCTCATTGTAACTTCCTTTCTGCCTTAGCATCTTCTTACTTGCAACCATGTAACTTGGGATTAACTTATTGACATATTAATCTCCCTAAAAGACTATATTAGGGGTTGCTTAAGACTTCATGATTATGGAAAGTATCTCTCTATTATTGAGATTAAATTTTTGTCTTTGTGAACAATCTTCCTTAGTGAAGCTCCTTTACCCTATTTGTCTCTAAGTGCCCATTAAGGAATCCATTTTAGATGCATGAATAAATTAGAGTTATTGCTACTTCATGTTTGGAAATAGGCTTGGGGTTAGGGTATTGATGCACATACCGAATCATAAACCTATATCCTTTTAGGTATGCAACTTGCTATTAGGGACAATTTTAAGAATGGACCCATATAAATTTATAGAATATCAAGGTGAATCTTAGAGTTTAGACATAATTTCATTAGCTAATATTTGAAAAAAATGTCACATAGGTGTTCAAAAAAACTTATAATTCTCTGGGAAATTAAATCTAATATTCAAAACAATATATAATAACTTATAACAAAAGGATAAAATGAATAAAACTAATTGAGACTCAAACTTTCTCTTTCAAACCAATGCAAAAACAATGATGCTTACCTGGGAATCAAAGCACCCTACAAAAATTGAGATTTGATATGTATTTTCAATTGAACAACCACACTAAGGGCTTCACCATTGCAGATGACTACACCCAAATGGTCGAGTGACAAAGGCTAATTAGCAATTGCACCTCGAAGGCACAATGGTCATGCCGATAGTGGCAACGAGGTTTAGTATAAGATGATTGGAACACATCAAAACTATGTAAAACAGAGTGCAATAAAACAAAAAACAACTATTTAGTGAAAAGACGTGTAATGAGATTGAAGAAAACTCACTTTTGAAGGTTGGTATTCGAGAGTATATAACAAAGATAAATTTTTGCATGGTTCGGGATATAAATGGAAGCACACATTGTCTTGAAGTTTTGCATATTAGTAAAAATAAAATACAAATAAAATGCAAGAAATATCACTTTTATTTATGTGACGAGTAAATAATTAACGCTAAAGAGAGATGGGTTTTTATCAACCACTATATTCCAAATTTCTTATTAGGTTAGAGGAGGGTTTTTCAAGTAACACAAAACTCAAATGTGTCAGATAACACAAAAAAATTATTACAGCCAATTTCTTGTCAAAAAATTGCTTCAAATAGCCAATGGACTTCAATTATTTTAAAAAATAGGATTGGAAATGAACTTGTTAATTTTTTTACAAATTGTAGGGCTTTGTTATTTTCGTAAAAAAAATGAATAAAATAACACCAATATGTGGAAGAATAATTTATTTTTGTTAAATTTGCAATGAAAGATCATAGTAGTTAGATGCAGATCACAAGAATATTTATAAAAGACTCTAAGACCCAAGAACAAACACATACATTACAAAGGAACCCATATTTAAAAAAATGAAAATGCATTATTTGACTTCGCACCAAAAAAATTGTTGCTCTCATTAAATATAATTCTTGTAACTAACCAATCAATCAAGCCTTGAATTCAAAGGTGTTGGGAAATACGAAGAGTAAATAATAAGCAACACTTCAGTAAGTCACTAAATGAGGAGAAAGATATATAATAAATCCCATTTTCCTTTTAAGTTTCATGTAGATGATTAAGAAGGGTGATAATATAATATGATAAATTTAGTTTCACAAAAAAACAACGTGAATAGGTTTTAATGTATATTTTAGTCACTAAGCATTTGTTAGTAGGGGAAGGAATAATGTATGTAATTCATCATCGGGGTTTTCACATTGTAGCCACTTTTCTCATTGGCAAAGTTTTTAATGAATGTATTGGTTAATAACTCATCCTTGTCTCCCAATTATTATCAATATGTCATTAAATTAATTACAATCTAATCATATATTTTTAATGTTAAATTGAAGATTTTCACAAACAATTTTAATTACATATTAATTTTAATGAGATTTTTACTAATATATGTTTTAATCATTTTACTCAAATATTCCCCATAAATAATTATTTATCCAAATAACATTTTTTTCCTTCATATATATTTTAACCTTTTTTAAACCGTAAAAAAAAACCATCTCTGATTAGCATCAATATCTTTGCCACAACTATTCTTAAAATAATTATTACTCAAAATATTATTTTTCTTGACCAAATCGAGCATCAATACGGTCTTTGCAATTTTAGACGAGTTGATGCCCATACCTTCTCTGCAAAGTTTCTCAACTTTATACATTTTTAAATATTATTTTTTCGGAAACAATGAAGTGATACTTATGTTTCTCGCCAAAATTGTAATTTGTTTTTTTTATACTCAAAATCTTAAGAAAAATAGAAACATTTTTTTTTAGATTCAAATAAAATTTCTGTCCAATTCCAATTTCAGATAACAATTTGGAATATACCAATCCATAACATATTTCACTACAAGCTTAGAACGAACCAGAAGTCAATGGAAAAATGTGAACACTTATGATAAAAATCTATGCAAATAGGGAATTCTATTTGGGATCTTATTTCATCAAACTTGAATATCCATATGTGTTCACAAGCCATAAAAGAACCAGTCAAATATTTATTCTTGCCTTCATTTGCTCAAACATCTCACACATTTCATCAAGGATAGTTTCCAAAAAAGATGCACCAGGCCCATGTAAATTTAAATTAACTTACACTCAAGTCACTGCCTTAAATGTTCATTGTAGCAACTAGCTCTCATGTTTCAAGGTGCCTTTTGATTTTTCAATTCCCAATATATCTTATACAATTGGTTACTAACATCATCTACATATTTAATCAAAGAAAAATCTAATTGTAATTATGATCCTCCCAAATGATTTGTTGGTGTTATTTCATTCAACTTTTCTCTTAACCAAGAAATACATACTTTTGATCAA
Organism: Torreya grandis; assembly: GCA_037957365.1. Taxonomy (NCBI): domain Eukaryota; kingdom Viridiplantae; phylum Streptophyta; class Pinopsida; order Cupressales; family Taxaceae; genus Torreya; species Torreya grandis. Next base: position 3,706,447 of record JARHVA010000714.1, on the reverse strand, counting down.
AGACCAGATTGCTTTAGCAGGTTTTTCCAAAGCAAGTCCAATCTCAAGCCCAACGAAATAACTTTATTTTAAGCCTATTACATTCAAATTTACTTTCAGAACCTTTGAATGTGACAACCAATTTTTAGAAGTTAGCTTAAAGCACCTTTCATGGTATTAAAGATGCATATTAATTTATAATTCTTGATTGATTTGAAGTAAAAGGTTTCAGTCCTCTTTTTTATGGTAGTTGGTAAAGTTAAGGAATGAGCTCTTACACATATTATTCTTGGACAATAACAAAATTGATTGTTAAAATTTTCGTAAAGTTGTCATTTTCTCTTAAATTAGTCGTCCTTGTTTTTGGTTCTCTTTTATAGTTGTGGAGTATGCTTCCAATTCCGGTCTTGATTAAAATTATGTTGAATCTTCTTTTTGACTTCGATTTTTACATGAGCTATAATGTTTCAGTCTTATCGATTTATTTGGTCGGTACATATACGATTTAGTGACTATTTATCTCTTAGTTAGACATACTCTTTAAACATGATGAAAACTAACCCTCTACGATTTTGGCAAAAGAGATATCCTTACATCTTTAAATTTTATCCAAATTCGCCATCTCTCCTAAAATATTTTCCACAATATTTTTTTTTAATAATTCTCTAAAACATTATTGAGATAACATATAATAACATAATAAATAAATTAAATAAAAATTGGAGAATCCCAAAACTAGATTATGATCCAAATAATAATCTCTGAACATACACATGTTTCCCTTAAGTTATTCAAACATAATAATTTGCAATCTCACCCATTGGGGGTGTTACATTCCGATTTCACCCTATAACCTTTGAATCCGTAGATTAATATGGTTATTATTTGATTATTATTGTGTTGATTTGAAGTTTATGATATATACTGGTTATGAGACATTGATATGCTGATTAATTTACATGATATGACAACTGTACTTATTTTGTACATTATAGATGCATATTTGTTAGTCTTGCATCATTGGTTGATATATATGGTGACTCAAACTAACTACCTACTTGATGTAAGGTGGAAGCATGATAGATCCTACGCTTAGAGCATGATGAGGGAGAGGAGATGATGGAGTAGATGAGATGATTGGGAGAAGTTAGATGAATTGGTAGTGATCCAAACTCACACATAACAGTAGAATAATTTGTTAATTTTTTAGTTGATCTAGTTAGCTAGTTAGTATAGTTATGAGTGCTTGAGTAATTCTGCATTGATTATATTTCAGTTTATGCATAGCTTACGATTAATTTCAAATGATGATTGCTTTGTGATTGTTGTGTTTGTGCGACATTATTACTAAACAAATTAGTAATTTGCATTATTTATTGCATCTTTTTAAAGATAGTCAAAATCAATGAACTAATCTCTATAATAGATTTGACAAACAAATTCATAGTTATAACATTATAATGTTTGAAATATAAGTTGGGCAATTATTGTATGATAGCATTTAATATAGTATCTAGGTTGGTCAAAACTAGTAATGGCTTAGGCAAATCTCAATTTTAAATCATAACATAGGCTTTCACAAAAGTTGATATGCAAATTCCCTATAGGGACTATTCTAATTAAATGTTAAAATGTTTAGATAATAAACCTATTTTATAAATGATTTGTAAAGTTTTAGTTAAGTTTGGCTTTGTTAATAAAAAACATACTTATCTAATTATGCATGAAGTCAACGTTCGAATGGTTTGGTTTTTAAGAAATGATTATTAATTAGAAGTTTCGATGGGAAGGATTTGTATAACTTAAATCGAACATGAGTAGTCTTTTGGTGATCTCTAGTTTTGAGTAGGAACAAAGAATTGCATGATTATGACAATTAATTATAAAGTTCGATTATTTCAAACTCAGCTTGCAAACTCAGATTAACATTACCCATCACCATTGATTGAGAAGTAAATAGCATGTAAAGAAAGGGGTGCGACAGAATTAGGAGGAGAAGGGTTTTATAAATTAAATCTTATGAAATTAAATAAGGGACGGGAAGAGGATATACAGAGATAGAAGAGGAGGATTGGGAGAGAGAATTGGAGAAAACAAGAAAAGCCAGTGGTATTTTTCTTCCAAGCAATTTCATACAAGGTTGGTTCAGTATTTATTCTACATGTACTGTTTTAGAATCTTAGAAGTAATAGATATGGCTGTGTTTTTAAGAATTTACTAGGTGCAATAATATACCTTAAGCCGAGTAATGGCTGTGTAAGTTAGATTTGAGAGGTCTATCCTTAATTAGAAACTCGAATTTCAACAGTTAATGTTATTTAATTCATACCCAACATTCTATCCAGTAATCTTAGAGATTGTTTAGAGTTTTTACTAAGTGCGTATATATTGATGGCATATTTCATATGACTGCGTATATCTAACTTGTTGAACTGCGCTTAGCCTTTGAGCAAATTTATGCCTATAACAAGAGCAAGCTGTCTTTTATTTATAAACACAGATGACTGTGTATTGTTTTATCTCAAACTTTTTTAATAATGGTATTTCTGTTTGTAAATCATACACACACACATACATATATATATGTGCACACTTGTGTAGAATTATTTGACTTAAAAAATTGTATATATATATATATATATATATATATGCACACTTGTATAGAATTATTTGACTTGAAAAACTGTGCAACTATTTGTAAACCATATTTTGTTGTAAATATTGTTTTGGGTTCTTGAATTTTAGTCTAGTCAAGTCACAAATCCTTTTCGGAGATATGACTGTATTAATACTTAGGTAATTAGTCCTATAAGAGACTTTGTTGGAACTAAATAAAATAACCTAAAAGTTTTATGGAATGCCGAGATGATCCTATATTGAATGCGGTTGTTATTGAGCAATGGATTTGTGTGTCGATATTGACATCAGATCACTATAATTTAACCCTATAATTATTGGGAGGCTTAACTTGTTTTTGAACTCTTAGAAAATCTTTGTAATGCCTACCTCAACCATCGACTATGTTGAATAACCATAATCGTCAATTGTGTCAATAGAGAGGGCAACATATCCCTATTTACCTATTTTCATGTCTGTTACTATGATGTGATTGTAACTTCGTAAGTTTGACTTATTTTATGATACAAATTTGTGAGAATGATTATGATGAATTGAATAAATTAGGGGGAATTAATATTTTTATTAAAATTATTGCACGCTGAAGGGATACGATTTGGTACTTGAATTGTCTATTTATATTTACTTGATGCTCAGAAAAGGGCAAGGTTAACCAAAATACATTGTATACTATGCATATTTTTACTAGGGGATGACTAGGTATACAAATAAATGGATTTCATAATAATGAGCTATTTTATTTATAATATGTGTAACCACGAATCAATATACACTCCCCAACTGTTAAATGTAAGTTTAAACAGGTGCATACAAGTGTGTTGAGTCATCAGGGTTGTATCTTAAATATATTTGATTTATTATTGTGATAATTCATAGTGTAAATATTAATATAGAATATTAAATCATTTATTGTTAAATGAATTTGATGTTGCACTATTAAATATTAAGCTTGAAAGTAATGTCATTGGATGTATGGAATTATCGAATGACATGTTTCTATTGATGTAGTATTTGATTAATATTATTCTTTATGAATTGAATGAATATGGATTCATTGCATACCATTGGAAGGATTAAATGTATGTATTTGTATATTTTCATAAATAACTTATTTATACTGTTATTAGGAATATTTCGATTGAATTCATTAGCTTATAATTTAACCAATATATTACTTATGACATGCAAGCAATTATGGTCTTTGTTTGAAGCATACTCAGATGGTATGATTTTGTATGGATTGTGTTTTGTTATATAGTGTTATATATGTAATAATAATATGTTTTAGATTCAATATGCATTAGGCAGACAAAATGTAAAAATATGATTATTTTCATATTTAGTGTGTTCACACTTCTCCTAATAAGATGAATCTGAATGAATCTTTAAGTTAAATACTATGCTATATGTTATAATAGATCTCGTATTGACAATGCTAGGTAGGTAGTGAGACGGACTTCACTAGTTTAGGTAGCACCACCAATGCTAGATGTAGATAATCCGATCGAGTGATGTGTTATAAAATTGATCGATCCGGGTGATTGTATGTTATTTGAAAACTTTGGTCAAAATAATGTTAGATAGACATTGTCATTTCATATATTTGATTTGCATGTTGTGCGATATCATGTTAGAAATATATTTTCTTTATGATACACGTCATGTAGTAGAAATATTACAACACTTGGGGTACTAATATGTCTCTCTAGATTCTTGCATCGTTACTATCTACGTATCTGTGAAGGGAGGGCCATTCCCTGATAGGAGATTATGTGGGGGATCAATAGTCCATGGTTGGTGTGAAAAAACACTCAGATGATGCTCTCCCTCCCTACTGCAATACTTATCTACAGACTACACTTGAGATTATTAGAGATATATGAGTTGGTTTGAATCGAACTTTAGAGAGCTTGGTATTTTTATTGTATTAAAGCTGAATGTCTAAATAAAATGTATATATATATATATATATATATATATAATACTTGAACAACAATTATTGTATTATTGAACCAACTGTGACTGAGTTTCAATGTATTTACTTTCCTTACAGTTGTAATAAGTTATATTGCTTTTGGTATTAGAATTTAAAACTGTTATTGTTCTAAGTTATTGATTGGATAAGTTGTTAAGTATTTTCTATGGAATGAATGTTAAGTATTTTTTTGCATTATTTTAAGTACAACTTGAAGGGTTGTAACATGTGGTATCAGAGTTTAGATTCAAACTCTAAGACTTTATGAGTTCACTAATATTTTCATATTCTTTTATTCAGTGCGAAATAAAAATGGTTCAAACTAAAGCATCGGGTAAGGGTCCTTCCAATATCAATGACAATAACCATCCAAATGATCATAACCTAATTGTTGTTAAGCATTCAACAAATTTGGATCAGATCCTCACATCCATGAATGATACTAAGAATCGAAGCACAACCCTAAAATAAGAAGTTCATGGCCAAGGCGATGAAGAACATCAGAGAGAACATGTTGAGTAGGAAAATCAGTAGGATGCAAGAGCTTAAATAGTTATAGAGTTGTCTAAGGACATGAAAAAGGTGAGCTCATCTAAGTTTGATGGAATTGTTCTAGGGGATGGAGTTGAAGCATGGCTGACAGAGATGGAAAAATATTTCATTTAAAACTACTTCAAAGTTAGCAAAGTAGTTTGGGGAGCTTACTAGTTGGATGGTCAGGCAACTACTTGGTGGGCCAACAAAAAGTTGAAAATGAACCTTAACTCGACCATCACAACTTGGGAGCAGTTTGTGACGTTGTTCAGGTCACAGTGGCTACCACAACTTTATTTTGATCAGAAGCTCATAGATTTATAGAATCTGAAGCAGGAAGATTTATCAGTGAATGACTCCTAGGAGTAGTTCACCAAATTTTTGAAGTACGTACTTAGTACCAAACTGATGAGAGGTTCAGAATCAAAAATTTTATCATGGGATTAAAATCTCAGATCGGTGGTGAGGTAGATGTTCATGGACCTTATACCATGGACTAGGTCTTCGAGAAGGTGGTAAAGCAGGGATAAAAGTTGAAGTCTCTTGCTTAGGTCAGAGAAAAGTTCAATAAAAAGTTTAGAAGTTCTAAGCCAACTTTCAAGAAGAAGAACTAGAAGTAGAGGAGTGGAGACTCCAAGGGACAGTCGAAGAACCAAAATGTTAAATTTAACAGTGGATCTAATAAGAAGAAACCAAACAATGGCTTCAAATGCAATTTCAAGAGAAACCCACAGACTAATAGGAAAGACACACCTGGGGGCTATTTCAATTATGGAGGAGACCATTATGCTCATGAGTGCACTCAAGACAAGTCAAAGAATAAATGTCTTAATTATCAATAGGGCAATTTTTAGTAGCGTATTCATGCAATAATTGATAATTGACAAGTCAAATTTCAAGCATCACCCATAGAGTTATCAGGGATTTTATTTGAACATCCAATTTCTATTTTGATAGATACAAGGGCTACTAAGTGTTTTATAGCTCTATAATGCTTAACAAGTTTCCTAGAAAAGTTGAATATATGACAAATGCATGGTCGGTATAGTATGAGAATGACTCAAAAGTCATGGTTGATAAGTGTCTAGTTGAATCAGTGATAGGGTTACTCAAATTTACAACTATTGTAGATCTGTACGTAGCACCACTAGGGTCATATGACGTGATCCTAGGAGTCAACTAACTAGCTAAACACAAAGCTAAATTTGACTGATATTTAAAGAAGGTTGAGTATCTTGATGATTTTGAAAATCAGATACAAATTTATGATGAAAAGAGAGAGTTGAGGCTCAGGGAGATTTCTGCAATACAACTGAGGAGGGATCAAGCAAAATGGTGCCAAGCATTTATCATCAAGATAAATGAAATGGAGGAACCCAATGAACCGTCTCTCGAGGATTATCCATTTCTTAAAAAAAATCATGATGTATTTTCAGAAGAATTATTGGGTTTGCCTCTTAAACGTGAGTTTGATTTCTCTATCGACATCATACCTGGATCAGAACCATAATCAAAGGTATCGTATAGAATGACAACCATTGGTTGGTTGAATTAAATTGAATAGAATGAAAACCAAGCTCATGATAGAGCTTAAACCTCTATATTTTAAGAAGAGAATCAAGAAAGATGGGACAAATTTTATGTCATGTTGGCTGCAATGTCAGTTAGTGAAAGCTGAACATGTGCACCCAACTGGATTACTATATCCATATGATATATAAGAGTGGAAGTTGCAGGTGATCAGTATGGACTTTGTCCAAGGTTTACCAATGTCATGGAGCAGACATGATATGATATTGGTAGTTGTTAAAAAACTAACCAAGGTGGCTCATTTCATACCAGATAATTTGATAGATGATGTACCTACCCTTGCGAAGAGATTTGTAAAGGAAGTGTATAGGTTGCATGGATTCCTATAGAAGATCATTTTGAATCGTGATCCTAAGATGACTTCTAAGTTTTGGATAACTCTAAACTCAACTTTGGGTATGTAGCTAAATTTCAACATTGTATATGACCTAGAGACTGATGGTCAAACTGAACAAGTAAATCAAGTTTTAGAGGATCTACATATGTATTGCATGAATCAACAATACAAATGAAAATATTATCTTTCATTGGTTGAGTTTGCATATAAAAACTCATACTAGTCAGCTTTAAAGATGGCACCATTTGAAGCACTGTACAGAAGGAGGTGCAGGACACTAATCAGTTGAGACAAGTTAGAGGACATGGTAGTCTTTGGGCTTGATATGCTTTCAAAAATAAAAAATCAAGTCAGATTAATCAGACAAAGATAGATAGAAGAGTTACACTGATATGAAGAGGACATATAGGAGATTTTATGTTGGTGATAAAGTGTTCTTGTGGGTTAAATCGTATAAGAGGTTGATTATATTTAAAAAGTCAACAAAAATGTCGCCCAAATATGTAGGACCCTTTGAAGTGTTAGAAGTGGTCAATATCGTAGTGTACTGGCTTACATTGCCATCAGACCTAGCTCTATTACATAATATTTTTCATGTATCTTATCTAAAAAAGTATATAATTGATCCTTCATATGTTCTATATTGGAATGCTTTATAGGTTCTGGATCTTAAGGTGGTCATTGTAAAACCAATCAGAATAATTGACACTTGTAAACTTCATTTGCATAAATGTAGGTGTCATAACGTAAGGTCTTGTGAGACTATACTCTGAGGATAGTGCTACTTGAGAAGACTATGATGAGTTTTATAGGCCATTTATGCATTTATTTAAATGATTTGATACTTGATACTATGTTTTTATTTTTGTTAAACTCTTTTGATATTCAAAACTCTTATTTGAATAAGTGTCATCGGGACAATGACTAATTTTAGGGGGAAGGATGTTACATCTTGATTTCACTCTATATTTTATAACATTTAAATCCATGAATTAATATGATTATTGCTTTGATTTAAACTTTATGGCATATACTATTTATGGGACAATAATATACGATTAGTTTACATGATGTGAAAATTGTACTTTCTTATTATGTACATTATGGATGCAAATTTATTAGTTTCACATCATTGTTTGATATATATGATGATTCAAACTAACTACCTACTTGTTGTGAGGTGGATGCAGGATAGATCCTACCCTCAACGCATGATGATGAAGAGAATCATTTGAGAGGATGGAGTAGATGAGACGATTGAGGGATGTTAGAGGAGTTGTTAGTGACTTAAACTCACACACCATAGTCGAATAATTTGTTAACTCTTTAATTGATCTAGTTAACTAGATAGTATGGTTCTGAGTGCTTGAGAATTCTGTTGTGATCATATTTCAATTTATGCATAACTTATGATTAATTTTGAATAACAATTGCTTTTTGATTGTTGTATTTGTGCAACATTATTATTACTAATCAAATTAGTAATTTGTATTATTTATTTCATCTTTTTAAAGATAGTCAAAGGTAATGAACTAATCTCTATAGTAGATTTGATAAACAAATTCATAGTTATAACATTATAATGTTTGAAATATAGGTTGGACAATTATTGTATGATAACAATTAATATAGTATTTAATTTGGTCAAAATTGGTAATGGCTTAGGCAAACCTCATTTTTAAATCATAACATAGGCTTTTACTAAAGTTGATATGCAAATTCTTTATGATGACTATCCTAATTAAATGTTAAAATGTTTAGATAATAAAACTATTTTAAAAATAACTTGCAAAGTTTTAGTTAACATTGGCTTTGTTAATAATAAGAATACTTATATAATTTTGCATGAAGTCAACCTTCAAATGGTTTGGTTTTTGAAAAATGATTATTAATTAGAAGATTCACACACACACACACACACACTTGTGTAGAATTATTTGACTTAAAAACTGCGTAATTGTTTATAACCTAGATTTTGTCTTAAATATTGTTTTGGGATCTTGAATTTAAGTTTGGTTAAGTCGCAAATCTTTTTCGAAGATACAGGTGGATAAATACATAGTCGATTAGTCCTTAAAGAGATTTTGTTGGAACTAAATAGAATACTTGAAAGTTTTATGGAATGCTAGGAAGAAACTATATTGGATGAAGTTATTGAACAATGGATTTGTGTGTCGATATTGACATTGATTGCTATAATTTAACCTTGTAATTGTTGGGAGGTTTAACTTGTTTATAAACTCTTAGAAAATATTTGTAATACCTACCTCAACCATCGACTATGTTGAATAACCATAACCATCAACTGTGTCGATAGAAAGGGCAACATATCCCTATTTATCTATTTTCATGTCTGTTTCTATGATATGACTGTAACTTCGTAAGTTTTACATTTTTTATTATACAAATATGTTAGAATGATTATGATGAATTGAATAAATTGGAGGGAAATAATATTCGTATTAAACTTACTACATGTTGAAGGGATACGACTTTGTACTTGAGTTGTCTATTTATATTTATTTGATACTCAAAAAAGGTCAGGGTTAACCAAAATACGTCGTGTACTATGCATATTTTTACTAAGGGATGACTAGGTATACAAATAAATGGATTTCATAATAATGAGCCATTTTATTTATAATGTGTAAACCATGTATCAATATACACTCCCTTATTGTTAGATGTAAGTTTTAATGGGTGCATACAATTGTGTTGAGTCATCAGGGTTGCATCTTAAATATATTTGATTTATTGTTGTGACAATTCATAATGTAAATATTGATATAAAATACTAAATCATTTGTTGTTAAATGAACTTGATGTTTTACTATTAAATATTAAACTGGAAAATAATGTCGTTGGATGTATAAAATTATCAAATGACATGTTTCTATTGAAGTATTTGATTAATGTTATTCTTTAATAATTGAATGAATATTGATTCATTGCATATCGTTGGAAGGATTAAATATAATTATTTGTATATTTTCATAAATAGCTTGTTTATACTGCTATCAAGAATATTTTGATCGAATCCATTGGTTGATAATTTAACCAATATGTTACTTATGACATGTAAGCAATTATGGTCCTTGTTTGAAGTATGTCCGGATGGTATGATCTTGTATGGACTGTGTTTTGTTAAATAGTATTATATATGTAATAATAATATGATTTAGATTCATTATATGCATTAGGTGGACAAAATGTAAAAATATAATTATTTCCATACTTAGTATGTTCACACTTATCCTAATAGGATGAATCTGAATAAATCTTTAAGTTAAATACTATGTTATAGTTATAATAGATCCTGCATTGATGATGCTAAGTAGGTAGTGAGACGGACTTCACTAGCCTAGATAGCACCACCAATGGTGAATGTAGATAATCCGATCGAGTCGTGTGTTATGAAATTAATCGATCTGAGTGATAGTATGTTATTTGAAAACTTTGACCAAAGTAATGCTAGATAGGCATTGTTATTTCATATGTTTGATTTATATGTTGAGTGATATCATGTTAGAAACATTTTTTTATGATACACTTCATGTAGTAGGAATCTTACAGTACACGGGGTACTAGCATGTCTGTCTAGATTTTTGCACCATTACTATCTACCTATTCGTAAAGGGAGGGCCATTCCCTGATAGGGGATTGTGTGGGGGATTGATAGTTTATGGTTGGTGTGGGAAAATGTTCAGATTGTTGGGTGAATATTTTGTCGTCAACTAATTGAAGACAAAATGGGTATATCAACCACATCACATGGAGATTTATGCCACGAAAAGTGTGGGTTTACCAGATCTGGACGAGGTAAATCTCTCCTCTCATCAAGGGGAGGTTCCCTATGAATATTTATATGCTATATGTATATATAACTAAGCATAAAATAATACTTGGGGTGGTATAACAACATCCACCTCTCTTTTTTCAGAGGTGATGTCCAAAGAACAAGAGAGAGAAATCTTGGTCATTGGCCAACAACATTCCTCTTCTTTCAGGAATGGTATTCAGCGTAGAGTAGAAAATCACCTGAAATATGTAACAAAGTTAACAAAGAAACCTACGTAAGCACAAAGTCTTCCGTTGTCTCCTTCACTGATTTGGAATACGCGTAACTGTAGAGTGAAATGAAGCACAAAGTCTTCGCCTGAAACTACAAAGGATAAAAGGATCACAAAGATAAAAGTAGCTCAAAGTCTCTCTTCTATATTTTAGAAACGTCCTCAAATAATGTCAACACACACACTTTGCTTATTAAATCGAACAAATAAGAGATTATCAGGAAAGAGGACATAAGAACTATTTTCTAAATAACACAGATAACTTCAACACAAAGTCTGAAATAAACCTGCTTCTCATTCATTCAACAAAATATGATTTACAAGTTGAGCACAAAGTCTCAAGAAGTGTCTCAATTTCAGCAGAGTTTTTGCTCTCAATTATCAGAGATCCATTTACAAAAGAGGTCCCCTCTATATATAGGGAGAAACTTTCAAAAACTAGAAAATATTAAAATACAAAAATATCTTAGTCAAAGATGACTCATCTTTGACTTTTGAGATTTTTTTTTGGATTTTTACATGTAACTACACATTACAAAATTGCATGCACTTTTACATGACAAAAGTGCATGAGAAGAGAGGAAGAAGAGAGAAGGGGAAAAAGGTTCAGCTCGTGCTGTCGGACTCCTTCGGATGAACATCGTACATGGCGATAGATGCCTGATTTGGTTCTTTCTATGAACTCGGCCATATCCACGTGCCCAATCTCTATATCCTTAATGTGATCAACATTTAGAAGCAACTGAGGTGATTGGAAAAATACCTTGATACTTGTACTTCATTGACTTCGACTTCTTCAGAGAATTCAGTGATCTATAAGAACTTCTGTTGAAAGGATGCCGATGAAGAGGGATCCTTTAGAGAAACTGCAACATGAATCATGATTGTGCAATCAGGGGAAGAAAGTAGCAATCTGGGAAAATTGCACATATGATGGTCACGATTAGGGAAAATCGCTTAAAAGGGATGAGACATGAGTAGGTCGAAAAGCGAAAGAAAAGGGGAATGGGTGCGAAAAATGAAAGAAAAAATTTCTTCAGAGTTGGAGAAATCAGAGAAATAGATGCAGTGGCGGCAAAAATTGCCGCTCTTGCATGTCCCAGATGCAGGGGTGGCAAAATCTGCCGCTCCTGCATGTCTTAGATGCAGGGGCAGCATAATCTGCCACTCCTGCATGACCAGATGCAGGGGCGATAGAATCTGCCACTCCTGCATGACCAGATGCAGGGGTGGCAGAAACTGCCGCTCCTGCATGTAGGAAGAAAAAAATGCACTGACGACAAAAATTGCCGCCCATGCACGAGAATTTGAAGAAAAATACTAACTCTGAAAAAGCCAAAATTTGGTCCCCTGGTCGCATCGAGACAGTAACAACTTTCACGTTTTGGGAAAAATGTGATGAAAAGACATTGCGAACTTCAAATGATGTCAGTTGAGCAAGAATACGAACGAGAAAAACCCGTCTTGAAAATGGGCTTAGAGAGACAAAGGGTGAAACAGACAAGTTTTGCAGGGGGTTGTTCCAAAAATGAGCGTAGCTGATTTTGGGAACAACACGGATGATGCTCTCCTTCTCCACTGTAGTACTTATTTAGAGACTACACTTGAAATGATCAGAGATACGCGAGTTGGTTCGACTCGAGCTCTAGAGAACTTGGTATTTTTTTATTATATTAAGGATAAATGCCTAAAGAAAATGTAATTGTATATATATTTGTTATACTTGAACAACAGTTGCTATATTATTGGATTAGTCGTGGCTGAGTCCTAGTGCATTCACTTTCCTTGCAGTTGTAATAAGTTATATTACATTCAATATTAGAATTTAGAACTGTTATTATTCTAAGTTATTGATTGGATAAGTTGTCAAGTATTTTTTGTGGAATGTATGTTAAGTAATTGATTTAAAAAAAAAAATCATTATTCTAAGTACAACTTGAAGGGTTGTAATAAATGGAGGGGGTAAGGAAACACATTTTCATTATGTATGAGTAAATTGTATATTTATTTGGATTTTTCACACCTTGGAGATGAGTAAAAATGTGAATAAGAATGCAACCCTACCCTTTTAGAAGTTTTGTTAAATCCTGGGTAAAAACAATATTGCAAGCAACCTAAAAACTATATGACATGACGTGTTTATCGTTGCAAGAAAATTAGTTATAGCATCTAGCTACTTCAAGTTCGAACCCTAGATCTTCTAAGGTCAATCAATCTGCACCATTAAATAATTAATAAAAAAGAATATTCCCAAACACAACTTTTGAAATAGTATAAAACATTGTTGATACATGATGGCCTAGTATCCCAAGAGAGTAGTAACCAAATTGTGTTCACCAACAAATGTGTTTGTGGAGCAATATTTTTTAACCCACTTTATATAAACTATCATTTTATTACATTATCTCTCAGACATAGATATTTCATGGTAGAAATTAAAAAATAAAAGCATGGAGTTAGTGGAACAAAATACCCAACATCAATAGTTAGCAACAATAAGCACAATTTCAGTTTGTTTGTTATCTTGGTTTTGGAAGGAATACAAAAAATTTCCTCAAACAATTACCTCTCTAATATCCATAAACTTCAATTGCCTTTCTTTGTTCACATTCATTCAAATGGGTGTAGGTTAATCCTAATCCTTTGCACCATGCTTAGCTACATAGAGAAGCAATTTTTTTGTTTATTAAGCACCCACTTCTCACCTGCTATTGTTTCTTAGGCAAGCTAGGTCCATTTCAAATAAATTGAAGAGCAATATATCAGGTGGCATGCAAAGAATCATTTTATTTTACGACCTAAAATAGATGCCTTCTCCAATATTAGGCCCTGAAGGCACCACTTCTTGAGAGCTTTCGTTCAATCACGCGCTGCTTCCAACACTGCTTAATATAACAAAAAATGCAATTTTTCACTAGTATAAAGAAAACTCAAAAAAATCACCAACATAAACTATAAATACATATCTTCTTTAAGAAATACATGGTAACAATTTTCTATAAAACTGTTAGTTTACCTGAGATCTAAAGACAACTGAAAGCTTCTGCTTCTTTTAATTTCTGATCTTGCTTGATCATAAAATAACTTACACAATGCCTCATTATAAAGAGGTCTTGACATGCTATATCAAAACACATTTCCTATTTTAATAAGTTTCTAACAACTTCTAGGAATATACAAATGAACAATAAAAATCAAGACAAAACAAACTAACTAATTTACTATAAATAGACGTGAATAAATTATAACTTCCAACACTCCACTTTAATTTCTTCCACTAACTATTAAAATATCCATTACTCCTAAATTTTTTCTCAAATGCTCAAAGGTCTCCTTAGCTAGTGTCTTCATGAAGATGTCTGTTATTTGATCTTCAGATCTGCAGAATGTCTAATTTGATTTCACTATTTTCAACCAATTCTCTTATGAAGTGATAATGAATTTGTATGTGATTGCTTTGTCCATGAAACACTAGATTCTTTGTCAAGGCTATTGAAGACATGTTATCACAAAATATGATTGTGCCATCTGTTTGTTTCTTCTTCAAATCTACTAAGACTCTCCTTAGCTAAATAGCTTAACATGTTGTTGCATTTGCTGCAATGTATTCAACGTTTGCTATGGAAAGAGAAACTATGAGTTACTTCTTGTATGCCTAAGAAATGACTCTTGAACCTATGTGAAACACATAACTTGATGTTATTTTCCTATCATCTAAACTACATGCCCAATTGCTATTTATATAACCAGCTAGATCAAAACCACTTGATGCAGTATAAAGAATGCCATAGTTCTTGGTTCTATTGACATATCTTAGAATTCTCTTACCTGCTTGCCAATGTGTATCCTTAAGTGTTTCCATAAATCTAAAAATTAAATTTACTACATACACTATATCAGGCCTAGATGTTGTCAAATACATGAGGCTACCTACCATGCTCTTATATAAAGTTGAATTCACCTCATTACTACAATCTTTCTTACTCAATTTGAGACCTTTAATGGTTGGTGTTGGTGTGGGCTTGCTATTCAACATTTTGAACCTCTTCAATATTTGTGAAACATACTTAAACTGAGAGATGAATATACCATAATCCATTTGTTGTACTTATATACCAAGAAAATACCTTAACAAACCCACTTCTGTCATTTCAAATTCCCTTTTCATTGCTTCTTTGAACTCAACAATAAAAGCATCATCATTTCCTATGAAAATTAGATCATCTACATATAACACAACAATAAAAACTTACCATGGCTCTCCTTGATGTAAAGTGTGGGCTCGCTACTAGTTTTGTTGAAATAATTGGTAGTGAAGTATGAATCCATTCTACTATTCCAAGTCTTTGGTTACTGTTTAAGCCCATAGAGTGCTTTCTTGAACCTATACACCTTGTTTTCTTTTCATGGTACTTGATATCCAGTGGTTGATCAACATAGACTTCTTCTTTGAGTACTCCATTTAAGAAGGTAGATTTCATATCCATTTGATATATCTTCGACTTGTGCTAGGCAACTATTGCTAAGACAACCCACATGGTTTCCATTCTTGCAACATGAGCATAAGTCTCATCATAGTCTCTACCAGGTTACTATTTGTATGCCTTAATAACCAATCTTGTTTCGTACCTGTCAATTTTGCCTTCTGCTGTGCTCTTGGCTTTGTAGACCCACTTCACTCTAATCACTTGCTTACCCTTTGGTAAATCAACGAACTCTCATGTTTTGTTTCTTTCTATTGCATCTATTTCCTCATCCATGGCCTTACACCATTTCTCTTATTTCACTGCTTCTTCAAAACATGTAGGTTCATCTAGAAAAAATAAAGCAAAATTCATATTTTTATTAAAATCATCATACCTTGAGTCATCATAGATCTCACTCAAGCTCCTTGTCTTTCTAGGCATAATTAGGGAAGCAAGAGTTGGATCTGAATTACTACTAGAGTTGCTTGATTGAGGAGTATGTTGTGAAGGTGATGGAGGTGTTGCCAATGGTTTACCTTGTTGATCTATGACTGATTCAATTTGAGCATCTTCATGTCCATCATCTATGAGTATCATGTCAGAGATATTCAAGGTAGTGTCAATAGTGCCATCCCATGATTCATTCTTAATGAATTCAACATCCCTGCTAATCACAACTTTCTTTGTAACATGATTGAACAATCTATATGCTTTAGTGTCTTCACAATATCCAATGAAGATACACTTTTCTCCTTTATCATCAAATTTTTGCCTCTTTTCCTTTGGCACATGTGCGTATGCCACACACCCAAATATTCTTAGATGCTCAACACTATACTTTTTGTTTGTCCATGCTTCTTGTGGAGATTTGTTTCGAACTGCCTTTGTGGGACACCTTTTTAACAAATACATTGTTGTCGCTACAACTTCACCCCAATATTCTTTTAAAAATCCCTTGGCTTTAAACACGATTGCAGCCATCTCTTGGATGGTTCTATTTTTCCTTTTTGCCACTCCATTTTGATGTGGAGTGTATTTCATTGTGAACTGCTTTTCAATTCCTTTATTCTTACAAAAAATTAGAAATGCTTTAGAGACATACTCTCCCCCTTTGTTTGATCTCAGGATTTTGATGGAGTATCCACTTTGTTTCTCAACCAATGCCTTGAACCACTTAAATTTTTCAAAAGTCTCAAACTTATTTTTTAAGAAATAAATCCAAGTCTTCCTACTATAATCATCTATGAAGGCTAAGAAATATGCCTTCTTAGAGTGGGTGAGAGTTTTCATTGGGCCACACAAATCTGAGTGCACCAACTCCAAAGGTGCTTTTGCCCTTCTAGACATCCCTGGTTGAAAATGCTACCTAGGTGTTTTCCTAGAATGCATGCCTTACATTTTATTTCAGGTTCTATTCTTGGTAGACCTATAACCATATTCTTCTTAAATAAAACATCTAATCCAGAAAAATATGTGCCACATGTTGGCCTATTTTTTAGAGAAAAAAAAAAAACACCACCAATATAATGCCACATGTTTGTATGAAAATTTAGTGTCAAGAGTGCCACATGTCATAAGAATCGAAGTGAATTCAATGGGGTTTGAACACCAAACATCCTTGGATTGAATGGCCTAGAACTCGCATGAGGGCCAACTTACCTAGCTCACAACCCTTAGATATGTTGTGACCTCTTTAAACAATCTCTTGGCCCCATTCAGGGAAAGCATGTCACTTGTCAAGCGATACATTGATTGCTTATATTAGCCCTTTTATTATGGCATGTTGCTTCCATTGTTATTTTTTGCATTACTCTATCATCACAGGTCAAATTTCTTCTAGCGCAACATTGTTTGTCCACCCACACACCAATTCCACCACAAGTTAGCATTCCTTGCTACTCGAGCGTTGATCCACATGTCAAGATTTGTTGGCACTGGTACTAGGGAAATATGTTTCAAAATATTCCCCCTTCAAAAATTCAAATTTAATTTGTATAAGGGAAATAGGACTAAATTTCAACCATATAAATGGAGGACTAATTGACAATATTTTGAAAAGTGTGAAAAAAAAAGTCCTTGGTGGTTTCCTGAGACCTTTCCAAAGGTGTAAACAATCTGGAAAAAATCTATATGTGGCACATTCTCTTTAATATTTTATCCAATGGACACTCCAAAATCTCAGGGGGTTAACTTTAAAATTATCCAATACCATGTTGAAACCAATAATGTGCCCAATATAGTTAACTGTTAACCAAAATTATTGAAGAAAAATAAGCATCTAGTTCAAGGAAACCATGGCATAACATCATCCACAAGCATCACACTAAAACTATAGATCAATGTGTATGTGTGAGAAAAGGGTACAACGAGTGCCATCACTTTATTGAACAATATTGTTTATGTATAATAAATGTCACATTGCACCTATATATTTAAATATTCCCTTATGGTAGGGTTTCAAGGTTAAGTGAGTGCAACTACACCTTAAGTTGTTTGGGTACATTGGGAACACAAGTACTAATAAGTCCTATATGTACATGTACCTATAAGCATATACATCTTTTCCAAAAATTAGCACACAAACTTGGTATCTCATAGGATTAGCACCATAGATTAAAGGATTAGCACCATATATTAATGATTTTTCAAAATTATTAAAGATATATACAACACTACCATAATTTATAAACAATTATGCTTTATATTTAACAAATATCTATAAGCCAAAAAATGAGGATATTACAATCCATACACCTTCCTTTAATAATTATGCCCATACACTTTGACATGTCTAAACTATTTTGAAAACAAAGCAAAAGAACATTACAATTTCAAAAACAAAACTAAGTTGAGAATTTATAGCATTCAAAAGCTTAATATTATTTTTGAAATAAAAAATATTCGAACAAATATCTACAAGCCAAAAACTAAGTTGAGAATTTATTGCATTCAAAAGCATCATATTTTTTGAAATCAAAAACATTTAACAAATACTTACGAGCCCAAAACTAAGTTGAGAATTCATTACATTTAAAAGAAAAATATTTTTTTGAAATAAAAAATATTTGTAGAAATATCTACAAGCCAAAAATGGGATATTATAATCCATACACCTTCCTTTAATATTTATGGCTATACACTTTGACATGTCTAAACTATTTTGAAAACAAAGCAAAAGAACATTACAGTTACAAGAACAAAACTAAGTTAGAGAATTTAGTGCATTGAAAATAAGAACGTTTTTAAAATCAAAACTAAGTTAGAGAAGGTTACAATTGCAAAAACAAAACTAAGATAGAGAATTTACTGCATTCAAAAGAATAATGTTTATATATATATCTCACAACAATATTTTTATTAAAGGATATCTTGCAAGAATGTTATAGTTGCAAGAATAGAACAAAGTTAGAAAATTTATTACATTCAAAAGAATAATGTTTTTTAAAATCAAAAACATTTATCACAGTAACATTTTTATCAAAGGATATCTTGCATGAGTTACAATGTTTAAGTACAACAATTTAAAATTGCCAAAATCATATTGATTTACTCATAAAAATTAGTAACAAGTCAAAATATTAGATGCCTAAATTGGATTCTTTTTCCCCATCTTCCTCGAACCAAGAGAGAGCATCACAAATCATGTTTGGCATGTGTTAATTGGTTATATTTATCTTTATAATTCGGTTTTGTTGCCACTAGTGGAGTACTTCAAGTTTGGGTGTTCACACTACCACATAGATGCCGTTTCGGAACAGGGAAAAATACATCAAAATAAGATGTTACCAGCTCGGATTTTTCATTTAGAAGGTTTTAGTAGAAGGGAAACTATATTTTGAATTGATTCAAAATAAGATGTTTGAAATGTATTTTGAAGAGGGTTGATCTAATAGTTGTAATGTGTTGTGTTTTATAATAGATATCTAGCAATTTTAATTCTTATATGTTATCATAGAATTAGATACTTTACACTGTTGTTAGGTAAAACTTTGACAATTATTAGATTTTTTGTGAACATGTACTAATAATGTATTATAATAAATATGAGATATTGTATAATCATGTACAATATTAGCTATTGGATACCATTCACCTATTGCCTCCTTTCCCATAGTTGTCATCATAAATCAACTAATATCATTGTCATAAATGATGATCAAACCAAAACAATAAATATAAACCCAAAAGTAGAACATGCTCATACACAATATAACCATTTTTTTTTGCAATATAATAAAGTAAAAGTCTCAACAATGTGATTTCATGATGAATGGTGTATTTTCAATGTGCATTCTTATAAAAGAACCACGTGTGAGATGCCGAATTTGCAAACTTGTGTTATGTTTATGGGTTATGAATGCATTCATACTAAATATTAGAAAACCCATAAAGGAAAATAATTGCCCCATTAAGAAATATTAGTGAACCATGCATCATTGAGGTGTTCAGTGTTATAATGGGTCATTGGATGGTTATATGGTACAAAGATCCATCCTTTTTCAAAATATATAGTGGATACCTGCCAATTACATCATAATTTGTAAGTTCTTGTATCTTCATTTCAGATGTGCTTGCATTATGATATTTCTAATAAATATAATAACCGTTAGCAAAAAAAATATTGGTAAATTTGTTGGAAATATTGTCATTGATGTCAAATGTCTAGCATTGGTGATAAATACTCTATTGCATTTAATTGTGTTTTTAATATTCATATCTTGACTAATATGGGTTAATATTTATTTATTATTAACGAATATATTTTTGGTTGCATATAAGTCAAAAGAGGGCCCATGGAAAAGTCAAAGAGTCACGTGGCAAAGACAAAAGAGGAATGTGACACATTTTTCCATGAAGAGTCATCTTGAAGAATTTCAAGAGTCACCAAATAAAGACAAAAGAAGGTATGACGCATTTTTTTATGAAATGACACTTTGAGGAATATGAAAAATCATCAAGATAAAGACAAAAGAGGAAATGACACATTTGCTTATGAAGGGTCACTATGTGACTTCAAATACAAAAATACGAAGGGTCATGCAAGTTTGACACCATTTTTCATGAAGATTGAAGGGTCACAAATGATGAATGCCAAAAGTCATTTGGAAAGCTATAAATAAACGCTTGAGAAGCCATTTATAATATGCAAGAGAGTGCATAGTTTTGTAATTGTTTTATATAAGAAAAATGAGAGAAAAATAAGAGATATTGTAGAGTTCTATCATTTGTTGAGTAAACAACATTGAAAGATAGTTGTGTTTTATACA
The DNA here is from genome assembly GCA_037957365.1 of Torreya grandis. Classification (NCBI taxonomy): domain Eukaryota; kingdom Viridiplantae; phylum Streptophyta; class Pinopsida; order Cupressales; family Taxaceae; genus Torreya; species Torreya grandis. Next base: position 3,685,592 of record JARHVA010000714.1, on the reverse strand, counting down.
TAAAAAAGGTTGGTGCTCCTGTGGGTTGGTGCTCACAAATCTTTACAAGGGGTTGGTGTCCTTGCAAATTGGTACTTGTAAACTTTATAATTTGAGTTGGTGATCATTCATATACTTGAGATTATTCTCCGTGGTTTTTCTTACTTTATGTTTTCGCATAAAAATTTAGTCTCTCTCTCTCTCTCTCTCTCTCTCGTGTGGTGCATGTTATTGTTTCAGTTTTATTGCATATTTTAAATGTGTTAAGTGGTTAAAAAAAATCAAATTAAGTAAAAGATATATAATACACTGATTCACCCCCTCTTAGTATATTTCATGCTTAACAATTGGTATCAGCGTAGGTTCTTTTTGAAAAAAATTTACAGCTTGAAGGTAGATCGGAGAAAGCACGATGGCTGGATCACATGAAAGTTTTTCTAACAATAAGGCACATTTATTTGATGTGACAAATTATGCTTTTTGGAGCATAAGGATGATTTATTTGATGGCTCTTGGACTTGATATTTGAAAAGCAGTGGTGGAGGAATAAGAAGAGCCACATGCACTTGTAACTACTCGGACGGAAAAGAAGGCAAGTGAAAATAATGCTAAAGCTTTAAACGCTATTTTATGTGGTTTATATGAATCAAAATTTGTTAAAATTATGTAATGTAAATCTACCCATGAAACTTGGATAAAGCTTAAGAATATTTATAAAGGTGATGAAAAGATCTAGCAAGCTAAGCTTCAAACTTTTAAAAGATAGTTTGAGAGTTTGAAGATGAAAGATGAAAAAAATATAACAAGTTATCTTTTACGGGTTGATCAAATAGTTAATCATATTTAGGGTCTTGGAGAAAAGTTAGAAGAATCAATCGTGATACAAATTTTTTGAAATCTCTACCATTGAGATATGATGCAAAATTTTTGGTAATTGAAGAGATGAAAAATTTAACTAAAGTAAAGATGGATGAGCTACATGGTATTCTTACGGCAAATGAGATGTAGACTGAACAAGAGAAACTTTCAAAGAGACGCTACTTTTAAGACAAAAAAAAAGACTAAGATTCAAGAATCAAGTGACAGTTTTAGCGATAATAAAGATGACAATGGTGCTCTATTCATTCACAAGCCAAAAAAATGCACATGTAAATATAAAAAAATTACGTTTTAAATATTTTAATTGTAGAAAGATTGGATATTTTACAGTTAAGTGCCTAGATATGAGTAATAGTGACAATGAAGAAAAAAATCTACATACAAGAAGAATTTTAAAGAAAAATTCAAAAATAGATTCAAGAAGAAGAGTTTATATTCTAAAGATCCTAGCTCAGCCGAATATAGTGGAGTCAGTGATTAAAAAAAAAAATTCTATTCATGGCCATACATGAAGATGGCAAAGTACAAATGATCAAGAAGAAGAACATGATAAAGTCAAAGTGAATTTGAAAGGAGAATTCGTTTGTGCCTTAAAAGAGTTAAAAGCTTTTGAGAAGAAGAATCAAAGATTGAAGCTCTAGATCAAGAAAAATAAAAAAGAGTAAAAAGAAACAATTGAAGATCTACAAACAAACTTTGCAGAAGTCAAGAAGATTGAAAAAGATCTAACGACACAATTACAAAAAGTAAGTGAAAAATATGAAAGATATGCTATTGAAATTGCTTTTTTAAAAGTAGATCTTGAGAAAATAAATAAAACAATCAATGATAGAGCAACTAATGATTCAAAATTTGAGAATAACACTAATATGTTGAATAAGATATTAGCAAGTCAAAGATCAATGTCAGATAAGATGTGTATCGAATTTGAAAAAGAGAAAAAGGAGGCCACTACTTTCACAAATTATTTAATGAAAATCAAGCTTTCACATTTATATATATTTCAGCCAATCAAGCTTCCAATCGGATGGGATTCCACTACTTTCACAAATTATTTAATCGGATGGGATTCCACTACTTTCACAAATTATTCATAAATCCACTATTGATAATCTCCTAGTGCCACTACTGAGTCTGTTGAAATCCCATCCGATTGGAGAACTCGTTTGTGCCTTAAAAAAGTTAAAAGCTTTTGAGAAGAAGAATCAAAGATTGAAGCTCCATATTAAGAAAAATAAAAAAGAGTAAAAAAAAACAATTGAAGATCTTTAAACAAACTGTGCAGAAGTCAAGAAGATTGAAAAAGATCTAACGACACAGTTGCAAAAAGTAAGTGAAAAATATGAAAGATATGTTATTAAAATTGCTTTTTTAAAAGTAGATCTTAAGAAAATAAATGAAACAATCAATGATAGAGCAACTAATGACTCAAAATTTGAGAATAACAATAATGTTGAATAAGATATTAGCAAGTCAAAGATCAATGTCAGATAAGATGGGTATCGAATTTGAAAAAGAGAAAGAGGAGGCCACTACTTTCACAAATAAAGTTAACATAAAAAAATAGCTATGTTGAAGCTCTTACAAAAGAGAAAATAAAAAAAAGTTAAGAACACAGATGACATCTCAAACAAAAAAGACTGAAATGAATAGAGCTACAAAAAAAAAACCAGGTCAGAGATACATAAACATGTCCTATTTTTATGGTTACTATTTTTATTGTAATAGATATGATCATAAGAAAATAGAATGTTGAAAAAGAGCTAACAATTTCAGAAATAAGAAAGAAACTCATGCAGAGTCAAACAAAAACTACAACTATTTTGCTCTTCTATCATAGTTTAATGAAGATGCCATAATATGTTACAAGTGCAATAACTTCAGATACATACCCTGGTATTGTAGAAGCGTGTTCAAGTTAGTCAAGAAAAATAAGAGTTTCAAACCTCCATTCATAAAAAAAAAGTTCAAACATGTTCATAACAGAAAAAATAACCTAAAAAGTCTATGTTGGTCCAGACAACTTTGTATGTAAAAAATGAAGAAAAGCCATAGTTCATTGACAACGGATGTTCGAAGCACATGACAAAAAACAAGAGCAAGTTCATAACCCTGAAAATCAATGTTGGCATAATAAAATTTGAAAACAATATTACTGTTAAAATTGCTAAAACAGGTACACTAAGTTTGGATAATGGTACAACTAAGATTGAAAATATTTTGTATGTAAAAAGTCTTAAGCATAATCTTTTGAGTGTAAGTCAAATGTATGATCAGAGACACTAAACTTTTATGCAGAAGATTGTGAAATTAAGAGAAAAAATTCAAAAGTGTTGGTTGTAGATGTTAAGAAAACAATCAATAATTTGTATATATTATCAAACATCAAATATCAAAGATGTTTGAGTCAGATTGAAGAAAGTTGACTATGACACAAGAGAATGAGACACAAATTTTAACAATCTTGTCAACATCAACAAGAAGCAAATAATGAAAAATCTTTCAAAAATTACAAAGTCATCCAACACGCTTTGTGAACTTTGTCAACATAAAAAACAGACTAGAAGGCGGTTCGAAACAAAAGAATACTCAACCACTCAGATGTTAAAGCTTGTTCACACTGATTTGTGTGGCCCTATGAGAACTCAAAGTACTCAAGATGAGAAATATTTCATGTTGCTTATTGACGATTTTTCACGTATGACTTGAATAATATTTAAAAAAAAATCAGAAGCTTTTAGATATTTTAAAGTATTCAAATTATTAGTTGAGAATGAAACCGGTTTAAAGATTAAGTGCCTAAAATCAGATCGAAGAAGAGAATTCATGTCAGATCAGTTTATTGAGTTTTGTGAAGACCATGGAATAAAGAGACATTATTTGACAACTAAAACTCTACAATGAAATAGAGTAGTTGAATGGAAAAATAAAACAATTTAAGAGATGGCGAAGACAATGCTAAATGAATCCAAAATACCAGACAAATATTGGAGAGAGGTAGTTGGTACAACAGTACATATTCAAGATAGAACATTATTGAGAGTCAACAGTGACAAGACTCTTTATGAGTTATGAAAAGACAAACCAACTATAGTTGATTATTTTAGAGTTTTCAATAGTAGATGCTTCTTAAAGAGAACCGATGAAAAATTGGGCAAGTTTGAATCTAAAACAGATAAAAGTATATTTCTTGATTATTCTTGTAAAAGTAAAACTTATAAATGTTATAACAAAAGAACCAAAAAAATAATTAGAAGTGCAAGTGTCAAGGTAAAAAAAGATGGAGCACAAAGAATCAGTGATCCAATAAATATTTGTGAAATTATTGAAGATTTTTTTTTTAAAGAATGAGATGAAAATGAGGAGAAAAAAGACATCAAAACCTCCATCCAAATGTCTAAAAAAATCATAATGAAAGTGATATCATTGGAGACAAATGAAAAAATTCGCACCTAAAAAATGATGGTAAGTGAATCCGAGCAAGTGAATTTTTTTGTTATCCAAAATTCACGCTTATAACTTTTTCAGAAGCTAGACATGATAAGCATTGAGTTAAGACAATAGAATGAATAATTAAATCAAATAGAAAAAAATGATACTTGAGAATTAATGCATAAACCAAAAGATCACAATGTGATAGAAACAAAATGAGTTTACAGAAATAAGTTGAATGAAAATAAAGAAGTGATTAAGAATAAAACAATATTAATATGTAAAAGATATGCTTAGATTGAAGGAATAGATTTTGAAGAAACTTTTACCCCAGTGACAAGGCTAGACGCTATTAGAATGTTTCTTGCATATGCAGTTTTTAAAGTTTTTAAAGTATTTCAGATGGACTACTTAAACGAGAATTTAGAAGAAAATGTCTACATTGAACACCCTGAGGGATTTATTCTCTCAAATATTAGTAACCATGTATGCAGATTGAAAAAAATACTTTACAAATTGAAATAAACTCCCAAAATTTAGTATGCAAGACTTGATAAATACCTGCAAGATCAAGATTTCAAAAGAGGATCGCTGATAATAATCTTTACATCAAAACAAAAAGTGAACATTAATTGATTGTTGTGGTATATATTGATGACATCATTTTTGAAAGAAACATTGAAAAGATGACAAATTTTTTGATAATATGTAAAAAAAAATTTAAGATGTCTATGATTAAAACATTATTATTTTTCTTAGGATTGTAAATATTATAGTCAAATAAAAAAAATTTATATCTCAAAGTAAATATGCTAAAAAAATATTGAAAAAAAATGATTTTGAAGATTGTGTACCAATTGACACATAATTGAGTACAAAAAATAAAGTGAGCAAAGATAAAAATTACCCTGTTGTAGATCAATCTTTGTATATATCTATGATTGGTTGTCTTTTATATTTGACAACATCAAAATTAGACATCATGCATGCAATAGGTATGGTTCTCAAATATCAATCAGCGTAAAAAAGTGGTCATGTTCAATTGGTGAAGAAAATGTTCAAATATATCAAGGGAACATTAGATTATGGATTGTGATATCTCATAGATAGAGATTTCACTTTGGTTGCTTGTACATATTTAGATTGAATAGATTGCTTGGATGATAGAACGAGTACAAGTAAATTTTTTTTTTTCGATGATAGCTTAGTATTATGGCTAAGCAAAAAATATAATTCAATATCACTTTTTACAACTGAAACATAATATATTGCAACGATATTATGTTGTACTCAAGTGCTCTGAATGAAACATTGAAAGATATCAAAGTAAAATATGATGAATATATTTTTATTTTTTGTAACATAAGTGCTATTAATATTTCAAAAAATCTAGTGATGCATTCAAGAACAAAATATATTTTCATTAGTAGATCAACATATTAAAATAAAATATATCAGTATTATAGAGTAGATTGCAGATATTTTCACAAAGACACGACCAAAAGACACATTTGAGTATTTGCGAGAAAAGTTGAGAGTAATTTCTTTTACTCCCGGCCATTGATGATCAGTATTAGTTGAGGAGCTAAATGTTAGTTTTAAAATAAACCCTTTGCCATTGATGTCAAAAGGGGAGAAGAATAGAAACATATGCAAAAACATGTACAAAAAATAGGTACAAGTTGCTACAGTAAGAGAGTTACTGTATGTTTTTTCAAATTATAATATGTACATGTTTCAAGGTGTGACAGTTTCAATTTGAGGTTGCCATCAATGACAAATGGAGAGATTGTTAGAAATATTGTCATTGATGTCAGAGGTCTAACATTGATGATAAAGACTCCATTACATTTAATGGTGTTTTTAATATTAATATCTTACCTAAAATGTGTTAATATTTATTTAATATTAACGAATATATTTTTAGTTGCATCACAGAGTAAAGACAAAAGAAAAATGGAAAGCATTTTTTCATGAAGTTATCTTGAGGAATTTCAAGGGTCACTAAGTAAAGACAAAAAAATGATGACACATTTTTTCATGAAGAGACACTTTAAGGAATACAAAAAGTCACCAAGATAAAAATAGAGGAAATGACGTATTTGCTTATGAAAGGTCACCATGTGACTTTTCAAATGCAAATATACGAAGGGTCATGCAAGTTTGACGCTCTTTTCTATGAGAATTGAAGGGTCACAAAGAGTGAATGCCAAAGGTCATTTGGAAAGCTTTAAATAAAAGCTTGAAAAACCATTTGTAATATGCAAAAGAGTGCATGGTTTTATAATTGTTTTGTATAAGAAAAGAGGAGAGAAAAACATGAGATATTGTAGAGTAAGTAAAATTGAGAGATAGTTGTGTTTTATACACAAGAAAAGTTGGTGCCCCTGTGGGTTGGTGCTCACAAATAATTGTTTTGTTGATACTCGACAAAGGGGTTGGTGCTCCTGCAAGTTGGTGCTTACGAACTTTGTAATTTGAGTTGGTGCTCATTAATATACTTGAGATTGTTCTTCATGATTTTTTTCACTTTGAGTTTTCACGTAAAAATCTGGTGTCTCTCTCTCTCTCTTGTGGTGCATGTTATTGTTTCAGTTTTATTGCATATCTTGAATGTGTGATTAAGTGGTAAAAAAAAGAAATCAGATTAAGTAAAAGATATATAATATACTGATTCACCCCCCTCTCAGTGTATTTCGTGCTTAACAATATCAAGTCAAATCTTAAACTAACACTGACTTCAATAACTTACTCTTCAAAACCCTTAGTATCATCATGTAAATTAAATATTCAATTAATCATATGACATGAATTCCAATAATCTTTTCACTAGTGCGTGCAATAGAGCATACCATACTTTGCACTATAACTATGCATTAATACATATTTTTGTAAGCCTTCATTTGATTCAATATTTTTGATAGCACTCTATAGTAAGAATACATGATTTTACTATATCCCTGGCCACTGAGAACAAAACATACCATATCCGAACTTGAAATTGATAATTAGAAAATATTATATAACACCAAAATAAAGTTCAGATCAGATCAAGTGAATTCAAGATTAGGGAATAAAATCCAATATTAATATTCAGTCTTTTTCATGGCAAGAACAGCTAACTTAATATTAACAATGTTTTTCGACATTTCTTATGTGAACCTTGTGATAAATACAATGGAAAAGAAAACCACATAGATTGGTAAGATAAGCTCCATCATAAACGTCATCCAAAGTGTCAACCCATTTCAACAACTAGTGCTTCTTATAGCCTACTTATAGATTCGTGAGTATAGAGATCATCTCTCAAGCTGCTTGTATGTTTTAGCAAACAATATGAATGAAAAAAATAAAAAAAAATAAATATATATATATATTCAAAGTTTTATGTACTAAGCAATTGTAGTTCAAAAAATTTAAAAATTCACTTTTTTATCAATTTGCTACAAGAGATAACAAACAACTAAATTAAATTATGAAACAACATTTATATAACCCGGCGAAGTTCCCCAGTAAGAAGAGAGAATTTTCGATGCTGTGATAATACGGAAGCAGTCATGACTCCAGGCATGTCTCTTTCTAAGATTCCATTCTTCTTGAAAGAATGGTTATGGATTGTTCCATGTAGAATAGTTTGAAAAATTTGTAGAGGATCACCATGGGCAACAAGAAGGATACCATACCTGCAAAACTAAAGATCAGATTTTTGGTTTTGCTTTGGAGAACTTGGCAAATAGATTAGAACCATACTGCAGATCAAGAATAATATTCGTTATTTTCAAGCAATGTCCAGGAAATTATTATCATCGTTCATATTAAGAAATGGTACTAATTTTTTTGTAATTGAATGACCTGATCGGGAATGCCATAGCAGGTTCATCTGCCTCAAATGACTAAAATTTCCAGCTACATGGTAAATGTCTTGTGTTAATGCTACCAAGCCGCAGTTTCCTTCTTCTATGCCTGCCGAAGGATTTGATAATAGCATTGCAGCTGACAGGAGAGGCTGCTGTGGAAATTTCACCGAGGCTCCTCAAGCTGGTTCATACAACTCCATCCCTGGAAAAATGAATGCTATTCTTTCCCTTACCTTCCCTTCCCTTCCCCTGATTTGGCTACTCATTTAACTCAGGTGCATGTCGTTTGCAGCTGCTAAGACCACCTTGAGCTTAAGCAACATGAGAATGCCACTATGCTTCTCGACATTTGGAGCATGTCTTGAAATAAAAGAAATTTGAATAAAAGTGATTTAAATTTTATCAATGAAAATTTGACTAATTGTAGTTCAGATTTATAGGCATATGCAAGATATTATTTACAATGGTCCAGATGATGAGGAGATATCGGAGAACTTCCATGAGAAGTAAAAAGCATAGTTACCAAATCCGGCCGGATTTGGACAAGATCTGGACAAAATCCGGTCGGTTCCGAATTGTTTGGTTGGTCCAGATAAAGTTCGTCCAGGTTGGCTCTATTTTTTTTCCCTAAAAAATCACTTTATTTAAAAATAATTTTTAAGGTTTTCTGCGCAAAAAAAGGCCCAGAAACCATAAATCTTATATAATATTATTATTTTTATATTATTTTATTAATGTTTATCATTGTATTTGTCAATTTTGCATGTTTATAAAACTATGCTCACATATATATCTGTATCTATTATGGATCGGATTTTTCTGAGCTTTTTCAAAAAGTCCAGATTTCAGATTTTTTTGCCCTCCCAAATGGGATCTGAATTTCCGAACTTGGTAACTATGGTTAATGTAGCCTTTCTTGGCAGATAATGTCCTGAAATTTCCTGTCAGAGACTCCAATGCCCCTTATTAGGCTTCTGCACACATCCATGGTAACTCGACAATATTGCACCTTCCTCCAATAAGCCTCATGTTCCCCAGAATCCATGAAAAACAACTGTTCCAGGGATATGAATCTGGATAATAGTTGGCTGGAATTGTTGCACGTTGTTTTGGTTTTGGTTAGGCTTGGGCAAAGCAATGCGAACATGGTAAATGATGGATATCAGTTTAGCATCTAGTTACCAGTCGAAACATTTGTTACTTTATATGGACAGTGAAACTTATAGGAATCCCTGCTATTTTCTAGTTTTAGTTAGTATTGGTAGCTTAGAATATTACGCCAGGTTGTTAATGGGGGGAATCCTGCAAGGCCCCCCTGGGTTTTACATTTGGCTAAACTCTTAAAGGCTTTTGCTTTTTGGAAAGCCGGTAGACTGGTTGGAATGGACCGTGGTACTGTTATTAATTCTATGTGCTGATTTCATATATGATATTCTTTAGGTTTTTTCCAACAAAAAAAAGAAAATTTGTTATTGAAAAGTTTGGATCATTTTAAGACTGATAAACACACAAAATAACTCGTTACATTATTCAACATAATGATTATAAATTTATAGCTTCTTAAACTCCTAAAAGTTGGGAGTCAAAGCTTATCAAATCCAACCACAAACCCCTATAATTTCTCTACTATCTCTCTCAATACTTCACAAATATATTCTCACATAATCTCCTATCTATGTGAATTACAACTCAATATTTGCACAAACAAATATTTTAAATTCTCACAAAAATACCCATAGTGAAAAACTAATTCCCAACAGTTACCAGATATTACATGAGTGCAGAATAAAATAAAAACATCCTTTAGTATGTTCATTGCAACGTATTTGCATATATTACAGTTGTTTAGCGTCTTCTCAAATGCTTTACAGTGTTATTTACCATCTAAGCATGTCTCATAAACATCCACACCGCCTTTGGTTTAGGCAAACCAGTCAGCATACCCTGTTTTTTTAACAAATGAAGGTCATAGAGATTTAAGTGACCGTACCTTTCAGGCCACAGTTGGTAATTTGCAAAGCTCTTGCCAACCAGCACTTAACATATATTTCTCTTGGAGACCCATTGCAATTGCTTTGTATTTGGATGTATTCTTGAGTCCCATTGGCCTACTTTTGGTCATTCGTGGACATCAATATAATTTCATTCTTTCCTTTTTCTTTTGATTGCAATCACTAATAAATGCTCCTTTAAATATCACTTCAAAATTTTGACCGAGAATCTCACTATCTGAAATCAAATTCATTTGGATGCCAGGAACACACAATACTGAGATGCATTAGAGTTGCACCATACCCATGTCTCAGTAACTGCTGCCTGTCACAATAAATGATTGCATCATGACTGTCGTTGTTTTGACTCCAACAAGAACTATTGTTTGCTTGACATAATATATTTGGAGGCTCGGGTCTAGGTACCAGCATCCCTTACAGTTCTCCTTAGTGCCAGTACTAGCAACATCAACTACAAACATGAAATCTTCAGCCTTCTCCTTTCCTTTTTCACAGTTGGTAACAAAGTTGTGCCAAGTTAGTTTTTCTTCAAAAAAATAGGCTCTTAAGTTTTTCTTCAAAAATAAGTTCTACAAAATTGTGTATGCACTATGCACCCTTATTTACCACATCTACACCAAAATGGTCTGATTTTTGTACCTTCTTGTCCTCTATATCCCTGACCATGTTGACATCAGAAGCATGAATGACACAACTAATCCAAGTGGATTCTCCGAGTACATTTACGACAATACCCCCAAGCCCATTCTCATGGTCTGCAGTGATGACAGCTCGTGATTTATGGTTTTTGGTGCTTCCGAACCACCCCCAAAGGTTCATAGTATCTCCAAGATCAGCAATCCATCTCCACCAAATGCTGTACAGGTTCCCAGTGGCGCAAAGTAAAATAGGCAGATCAGATGTGGCACCATCCAAGCGCACACCAAACCTTAACACGGTTTCCATCATTGGCTTTGTCAAGGTTCCAGACACCTACAAACCAAATTGCTAAGGCTACTTGTATGTGCAGTACTGCTCAATGCCAACATTGTTGCTATGTTCATTCCTAAAGGGGCGGATCCCCCCAAATGACTTGAGGGGTTCCCCTCAAAGGGTCGAGGGGCACTGCCCTGGTGCAAGCCAAATTCAATTGTTACATTCTAACATCGTTCAACCAAACTGTCAGGTGGTGAGGAGTCACGCGTGGAAGAGCAACCATTCAATATTCTATGAAAATTATTTAGCCTTCACAGATTTGTCATACCACCATACATATTTGGACAGATAGATAGCATAGACATAGCTGGTGGAGGATAAATAGCCATAGATCTCCCTCAAGACTGACATATACAGAATGCACAAATTAATAAAAAAAATTGTTCTTTCCATCATCTTTCCTATGCATCTTTATTCGAATGTTCATTTCTGAATAACCATTCAGTATCTGCTTCCACATATGCATATAGCACATCTAGATTAATACCCAATGTTACACAAGGACACATCTCTTGCACCTTGGTGATGTCCCAAACGTTTCAAGGAAGGAAGGGTACCTCCCCAATTTTTAATATATATATATATATATATATTATATATATATATATATATATATATATATATATATTTATTTATTTTGTTTTGTTTTCTAAATTCTGCAGACCCTTTTACTTTAAAACAAACCCCCCAACCCAAAAAAATGCTATTATTTGTACAAAAACATCGAACCCTAATCCTGAAAAAACCCAATTTTTATTTATTTATTTTTTGTGGAAAACATCTCAAAGAGATGCCACTTTGGGTAAGACCCAAGGAGGCAGGGGTATCTATTCCACCAAAATCATCCAAGGCTCGCACCTAGCCTGCCCTCTTCGGCATGCTCAAAGAGCATGCCTAGCCGAAAGAAAACTAGTCACCGGGTCGTGCATGTAGCGACCAAGAAACCAACAAGACTGATTACTAGAGGCTCATGCATAAGACCCATGGATTAAAGAGAAATTCCATCAAACAAGCTATGCCAAGCAGTATAACTATTAGCCCAACCCTGGGCATAGGAAAGAACAAAAATAAAACCCCCAGACACCATCAGGTTAAATCAAGATCCAAAATCTGTCTAAGATCAACTTGAATCTTAGTCAGCCACCATTATGGTGGAGGCCCATAGCAAAGGAGATTATCATTATCCAATGCCCAATTAGCTAGCACATTCGCAACTCTGTTAAGCCCTCGAGGAACATGATGGAAGCTAATTTGTTGAAAGTATTCCTTCAGCATCTGAATCTTTTCCTGTTCTCTTACAATTTGCCAATTTTTACTCATGTAAGAAGAGTTATTTGATAAAAGATTAATGGTCAGAAGTGAATCAGATTCAACTTGAATCCTTGACCATCCGACTTTCACAGCTTCTTGCATACCTCTGAAAACAGCTCTAATCTCAGCGATATGGTTCATAGCAAAACGCAATTTTTCTGAAAAGAGAAAATTCACTGAAACATCTGAACATCTTCCTATGCCACCCATACTAGCCATACCTAGATTACCTCTCGAAGCACCATCAGTGTTCAATTTTCCTACTCCAATCGGGGGAGCTAACCACTTTTTATTAGACTGATTTTTCTCAATAGACTTAGAATCCAACAAATCAGAACTAGATAAAGTAAGATAAGGCTTTAAGAAGATTATTCCAACACTGTGACAAAGACTTAGGAAGTTGTATCTTGTGTTTGATGGATTCAACTAAATTGACTTTTATCCTTTCCCAAACAAAATTGATTTCTCTACCTTCCTATTGAAAAATCCATCTATTTCTTTCCTTCCAAACATGCCAAAGCAAAAGAGATATCCCACTCCACAATGCTTGTATAAGAGTTGGATTATTCTTTAGGTACTTTCCCCATTCTCTAAAAGGTTGCTCAATATTTTGAATTCCAGACCAAGGCAAATCAAATTACTTAACCAGAAGTTGCCATAATTGGATAACGCAGGAACAATCAATAAAAAGATGCAAGAAATTTTCCTCATTCTCCAAACACAACACACATTTGAAAGGGCCATTGAAAGTTATAACCCCTAAATTTCATTAAATAAAGCTAAAATATTTAAAGATTATTTTTTATATATTGTGTTAATAGCAATCTCCCTGTCTTCCACAAAATCTGAGAATTTTTTTGTTGTCCTGGAAACCCTGTCCTTCATCCCCAAGACAGGGAACTATGCTTATAACAATGTCGTCCCCTAAGTATCTCTTGGATCTAGATCAATGGTATCAAAATGGTTCATCATGGTAGTGTATGTCCCATCGAACAAGGTCAGGGTATCTAAAACTCAGCATCAAACCATGATACCCATCGGATTATATTTTGTTCCATTTCTAACAAGTTCAGATTGCAAGAGAACACAAACCACAACATGCAATCCATGAGATGATCGATGACAAAATTGCGAAGGCACTTCAACAGCAGAAGACATTTATGTTCAACCAGTTCACTAAGTCTTCGACCAAGTGGTTCCATCAGCTCAATCTTTAGGTAATGCTTTTGGCGGTTGAATCACCCCTACGTTTCATGTAAATTTAAACGTTCTTGTGTTTGAGGGTAAGATCAGTGCTGATGCTACAAATATCTGAATAGATCATTTAGAATCATATTTTTCTATAAATGGCTTCTCTGATGAAAAAAAGATCAAGATTGTACTTTTGAAAGTCTCTTCAACTGTTAAGAAGTGGTGGCAAGCCCGTCCTCTATGGGAGAAAAAACAAACATAAGATAAATCTGAACCAACGAGGGAAAAGCTCTTAGAAGCTTTCAAAGATGAATCATATCCAAAAGATCTCTACAAAGATTATCAAATTTGATGGCAACAACTGCGCCAAAGACTTGACCAGTCTGTCCAAGACTACACCAATGTCTTTCTTGAACTGTATGCCAAACTGGACTCATTCGAGTTAAGCTAGCTAAGGTCAAGATGTAGAGATAAGCCTATTGTCATATGGCAACCATTGAGAAAAAATATAAGATAAAGGGTAAGCAAAACACATCTTCTGCACCAAAGAATTTCCGTTTCTACAGACAAGAAGCTCCAACAGTCTAAGACAAGTAAATGGTTCAACAAACTTAAAACAAGCTGCCACTTGGATGCAGAGTGCCATGATCAGAAAATGTTGCTTATGCTGAAAGAAATGAAGGATTTTGAAGTAAATCCCTCTTAAGTAATCATTGACTATGATCCTAGCGTGACCATAGCCACCACACAAGCTACACCAATGATGCGGGAATTTGAAGCAAATCGACTATTCCTTTCAAAGATGTGGGTGCAAGGACAGCCTCTAAATTTGTTATCAATGGTGGTAGCATGAAGAACCTCATCTTTGAGGCAATCCTCAAGCAACTGAATTTTCAACCGTAGCCTTCATCTTGGGATAATTATGCACCAAAGAATTTGCCTTTCTACAGACAAGAAGCTGCAACAATCAAAGAGAGGTAAATGGTTCAACAAACTTAAATCAAGCAGCCACTTGGATATGGAGTGCCATGATCAGAAAATGTTGCTTATGCAGGCAGAAATGGAGGATTCTAAAGTAAATCCCTCTGAAGTAATCATTGACTATGATCCTAGTGTGACCATAGTCACCACACAAGCTACACCGCTGATGTGGGAATTTGAAGCACATCGTCAAATTCGAGTATATATGAAAACTTTGAGTACCTTAAGTGAATATTTTGTCGTGATCAACCAATGTCAGTCTAATCATGTCACAATGAAATCATATTAGTTTGTGAATTTAGTAGTATAGGAATTTGACTAAGTGTTGAAAAAATGATGAAAATTCCAGATTCAATAGCTTTCAAGCAAGTTTGCATTCAAAGTGAAAAGATGCTCAGAAGCTCCGAGTACTCGCCCCTCATCAGAGTTTCCAAAAGTCAGAGTAGCATACTAGGTTCAGGGTTTGTAAGCAGACTGAACTGCAAACTGCTTCTTGGTGTCCGATTCCCAAAACCCCTATGTTCCACTGAACTACGGACATGCAGAAGTCATAAGCAGAAATGCAAAAAGCAGTCAAACTGCTCTTTGACCTCCATTCTCCACCATCCCC
The DNA here is from genome assembly GCA_037957365.1 of Torreya grandis. Taxonomy (NCBI): domain Eukaryota; kingdom Viridiplantae; phylum Streptophyta; class Pinopsida; order Cupressales; family Taxaceae; genus Torreya; species Torreya grandis. The sequence continues at coordinate 3,670,365 of JARHVA010000714.1, read as the reverse complement.
TGCAATAAATGCACAAATAACTACCTGCACGTGCAGGATTCTCGCATGATTCTGCAGCTATTTGAACCCATTTGGCTTTGCATTTTCATTTCATCTGATGCCCATTCTTTTCACCCTCCTCCATTTTGTTCAAACCCTCGTACTGCTTGGAAATCCCTTTGCCTTCATTGTTTCTCATAGTTTTCAGGTTAAATTGCTGCTTGGATCATTTAAACTTCCCCACTGCTGCAATGTTTTCTAACTATCATAAAAACCAAAATATAGTCTAGGGTTTGCAATTCCTTTTGAAGACTTTTTGATTGAGGTTTTCAAACTAGCAAAATCTGCATTTGCCGTTCTTTGAGAGTTTTCATAATTGGAAAGCAGGGTCAAATCTCAGTGGAACTTCCATCTTTAAAAATTAAATTTGAATTCTGAAGGAGATTTCCTTTTGCTCAAATAGACACAAGTTTCAGAAAGGATTTTCATAGTGAAAAAGCAGCTTCAAAATCTAGTGGAGTATCCAATTGTTCAATCAATCGTGAACTCCAACAGAACTTCTAAACTGTTTAGGCAGCTCGTAACTCCCGTCAGACTTTTGAGCTGCTTATGCAGTCCATTGTTCTGTGTAATGTCCCCAAATGGGACAATTCAACAAAATTGGGGTTTGCAACAAACCCTAACAATCAATCATCAAACCCTAACCAAACCATGCCAATAATGAATTTACCACAGTAAACCCTAGGCAGCAATAATCCCACAAATACTGAAATTAAATTGTTCAAAACCTAGCACGAATATTGAAAACTGAAATGGACAATTAGGGCATCATTCACCATGCATTTCTTTATCTCTTTTGCCAAAATACACATGAAAATACTGGTCATACATACCCTTCCCTAAATCTGAATTCAAGAACCAATTAGGATGCCAAAAATTATGAATATTATACTAAAAATATGACAATCATTACAGCCAAGTCATGGGCATCAAATAGCCACACAAATGCATCAAATACTCTCCCAAAGGAAGTCGCCAATGCTGGGAATACACAGCGGAATAATTGCAGCCCTCAAATTGCTGTCTTAGGTCCACAGATGAAATCGCCCAACCCAATACAATATTAGAAATAAGTCAGAATAATAATACTCAGAAAAAGTACCTTCAATTATCTCTTTCCATAGATATAAACAGATGGAAATTATCATAAAATTAGGAGAATATTGGTCCAATGACAAATCAGAACTTTGGGCTCAATTAGCCCTAACATCCAAGGAATCCAACCCTAGGAGAGGTTCACCCAGTTGCTGAAATTAATTCACTGCCCTAGCAGCCCCTAAATATGTCCAAACACCCTCACAATGTGTCATCAACCCTAAGGGAGGGTTTGCTGCCCTTGAAAGACAAATTCTGCCCTTGAAACCTGCAATTACTCCTCCAAACCCTAGGCGCTGCCCTAGGTACAATTGCAACCCTGAAAGTGATGTTCCCTTGCACACAAATCGATGAAAAACCAATACAACACCTGAAGTAGTGCTGCCAATAAAAAGATTGAAGGTTTCTGTCTTCACCCCTTACGTGCCTTAAAAGGTTTCTGTCTCCAAGTCACAATATCAAGCATTACATGCTTAGGCATAAGTTTCATTATCAAAAACATACATCCCCTCAAATAGAACCCTTCACTTGCTTTTATAGCTTTTCCCCCAAAGGGGGTGCCTAAATTGGAGGGAAAACACTTTTATTCAAGTATTAAAAGAGTAATCCTTATAGCTCACACTTAAGTGTCCATCACCCATAAAAGCCCCCAACTTAAGTGAATATTAGAATAACAAAGTACTTTTCATAACTCAATTGAAAATTGGAAATCATAAAGTACTTTTTTCACCAATTGCTCTTGAAGTGGGTCCCCAACGTTCCCTTTTCTTCCTTTCCCCTTAGCCATTGGGAACACATATAGGCTAAGGATCCTCACAAAGATTTAGATAAAAAAATGGGGACATTACAATCCTCCCCGCCCAAAATTGCTTGTTCTCAAACAATTGCAATATCTAAAGGGGTGTCCCAACATACCTTATTGTGCAACATCTACCTGTAAATGTTTCCCAAGGAAGGAAAACCTCGATCCAAAACCTCCCCTGCTGTACCTGTGCTTCAAAGGCTGCCCACAAGCGCTGAAGGTGTTATGGCAGCTACTATCAAACTCCCAAACAGCCCCTAGGCTCATTCCTCTCTCAAGCCAATGGCTGCCCCATGCATATCCCACTATAGCAAACTCATCATAGCTGCTATTATTCTGCCTATCATGTCCCAAACCTATCAAAACATAACCGCCAAGGGCTGCAAACTCCCAACTTGAAGCCATAATCAATTGACTTCCTATCAAGGAGGAAGATATTCCATAAACACAACTGTTCTTGCTGTTATAAGGGCTGTAATGGTGATGTACAGCCTTGCCATTGCTCAAAGTTGTCAACTTATTCAATACCAGGTTGGCCTCCAATGAACCCCTTATGTCACTACTCTTAAAGCAAGTCAACATGCATGCAAACATTATGCCCAGAGAGCTAGGGCTGCCAACATAATCAAAATTGATTTCTATCATGAGGCTGTCCCTTATGAAGGTTTCCCATTGAATGTGGGCCATGGAGGGTGGGCTTCCATGGTATGTATTTCAAACCCTCCATTCCTTTTACCTAGCAAAAATATGGCTCCCAATCTTTCAAAAAACAAACAATCCTGAATTCACTTGGAAACATACCTTGCAAAGAGAAATCATGAAAATGTGAGCACCCTTGTATTGGTGCCCTTATGGGTCTCACATGCTTCTTCTCTTGCTGCCCCCTTTCAACATTATTAAGCATGGATGGACCACAATTTGAGCCTAACAAGGACTCAAATTTACCACTGAAATAGAGCTGTACCTTATTTGTGTCCTCCAACCTCTTGTCATACAAGAAGTGTCCCAACCTGTATGCATCTTCAGATCTTGCTTTGGGCTGTAGGATGCCCAAAAAATCAGAATTCTTGCCTTCATGAAGCGGATGTGTTTGCATTGCCCACTCAAATTTCTTGTAGTGAAAGAAATCAGATCTTGTATGTGCCCTTCCCATACTCATCTTGGGCTGTAGTATGCTCATAATTTCGAAGTTTATGCCCTCAATAGGCAGCTGTGTTTGATTTCAGAAAATTATACACAAAAAAAATCAGACTTTGCATATGCATTTCCAGAATTCACGTAGGGCTGTAACATGCCAAAATTTTCATAGTTTTCTGAGTGTGTGGCCAGCTGAATTTGCAACCCTCTTTCTACCCATTCACCTCTATCATTTTCAGAATTCATTCAATTCTTCAAACACAAAGTTGGGTGGTTTCTACAACGCCCAAGTGATTGCCCATGCATGGAAATCACAACACTCTTTGCCCCTCTCATGGCCATTGCAACCAGCCCCATTATAGGTCCTACACATGAAGCAAACATGTTAGTGAAAACAATAGTGTTTAACAACACTTTTCCACTCACTCCATCATGCCTTATGAACATGATATGGACTTCCTTTTTGTGTCTTAGCTTTTTCTTATCATGGCTGTAGTATGCCTTTTTCCTCTTTTTAGTGGCTGGAAATCCACTAATACACACTTGAACTATCCCCATGGTGTTGAGGTGTGAGAAGCACACCTTCTTAGGGCCCCTACTCACCATGGTGAAAATAAACCTTAAGGAGAACAAACTGAGAATGCTAAAAACAATAGTCACTATGATCCTGGGACGATGATAACCCTTGCTTATTCCCTTCTTTATGTTGGCCCAACTTGTGTTCCTTGTCTCACAACATGACATGATAATAATATAATGCTTTTGGAACTCCCCTGGATCCCATATCCATGATGGATACTTGCCATGGTCATTCCTTGAATTTCCTTGTAAGAATTTTCTTCCCCATTGAGTGCCCTTCACCTCAACCTTAGTGATAGTGCAAGTTTTGCACCCAAGATAATGAAAGAATCAAGTATGACGAAAAATCAATGAGCACTTACCAAGATGACAGCTCAATTGCTTACCCATACACAAATCTGATTTTCATTTTTCCAAATGCAAAATGAAATATTTTTTCTTTCTATTTGGCATTACTCCTTCAAAGGACTCCATTGCCTTGTCCAATCTTGTTAGGACTTGTGCTTCCTTTCCAAGTGTTAATTGTTTCTTCCAAGCTTCCTCTTGAAATCTGAATTTAGACAAACATAATATCTTATGATAAGAAGCAACGCAAAAAAATTCTATCATGACATACCTTTCTATTATGTTTTTCTTATCCATCTCTAAGCTTTTTTTTTTGATCTTTTGATTGCTCATAAAGTTGTTGAACAACCTCTCCTTGCTTTACCTTTGGAAGTTCTGATTTTTCTGTTACTTCCACCTTAGTGTCAACTATTTGCAACCCCATTGGTTGTCCCATAGCTTGTTGGAAACCCTCACTAGGCTGCCCTTGAATTTTTGGTTCTTGTGGCTTAGAAAATGCAATCATTGGCTGCCTTTTACTTAGCTGAAACAACTCTTCTTGCTACTCCAAAATATTTGTATTGTGAAACTCAGAAATTTCACAACTTGGCTGCCCCGAATTTTTTGATTTTTGCAGCTCATCATTCACATTGCTAGGCTGCCCTTTGTGTAGTTGGAGGTTATTCTTTAGCTGCCCTACAATTTCAGACTTTTGAATCTCCATATTCAATTGTAGTTCAATCTTCTCTTCTTCTCAAAGAGATTTTTAATGTCTAGAGCTTAACCCCATAGACTTTGCCAAAACCTTGGGACTTATTGCCTTTAGTTCTCTCTAATAATTCTCTATGGCTTGCAACAAATCATCCATGGCTTCATCCATTGTCTTCTTCTTCATCTCCACCTTTTGAAGGGAATCTTTGTATTCTTCTTTTGCCAAAACCTAGGTCGCCACTCCATTGATATCACTCACACCCCACAACTAGCCAAGAGATTGGCTCTAATACCACTGTAATGTCCTCAAATGGGACAATTCAACAAAATTGGGGTTTGCAACAAATCCTAACAATCAATCATCAAACCCTAACCAAACCATGCCAATAATGAATTTACCATAGTAAACCCTAGGCAGCAATAATCCCACAAATACTGAAATTAAATTGTTCAAACCCTACCACGAATATTGAAAACTGAAATGGACAATTAGAGCATTATTCACGATGCATTTCTTTATCTCTATTGCCAAAATACACATGAAAATACAACTCCTACATACCCTTCCCTAAATCTAAAATCAAGGACCAATTAGGATGCCAAAAATCATCAATATTATACCAAGAATATGACAATCATTACAGCCAAGTTATGGGCATCAAATAGCCACACAAATGCATCAAATAATCTCCCAAAGGAAGTTGCCAATGCTGGGAATACACAGCTGAATGATTGCAGCCCTCAAATTGCCATCTTAGGCTCATAGATGAAATCGTCCAACCCAATAAAATATAAGAAATAAGTCAGAATAATAATACTCAGAAAAAGTACCTTCAATTATCTCTTTCCATAGAAATAAACAGCTGGAAATTATCATAAAATTAGGAGAATATTGGTCCAATGACAAATCAGAACTTTGGGCTCAATTAGCCCTAACATCCAAGGAATCCAACCCTAGGAGAGGTTCGCCCAACTGCTGCAATTAATTCACTGCCCTAGCAGCCTTTGAATATATCCAAACACCCTCACAATGTGTCAACCCTAAGGGAGAGTTCGCTGCCCTTGCAAGACAAATTCTGCCCTTAAAACGTGTAATTACTCCTCCAAACCCTAGACGCTACCCTAGGTACAATTGCAACCCTGAAAGTGATGTTCCCTTGCACACAAATTGATGAAAAACCAATACAACACCTGAAGTAGTGCTGCCAATAACAAGATTGAAGGCTTCCGTCTTCACCCCTTACGTGCCTTGAAGGTTTTCGTCTCTAAGTCACAATACCAAGCGTTACATGCTTAGGCATAAGTTTCATTATCAAAAACATACATCCCTTCAAATAGAACCCTTCACTTGCTTTTATAGCTTTCCCCCCAAAGGGGGTGCCTAAATTGGAGGGAAAACACTTTTATTCAAATATTAAAAGAGTAATCCTTATAACTCCCACTTAAGTGTCCATGACCCATTAAAGTCCCCCACTTAAGTGACTATTAAAATAACATAGTACTTTTCATAACTCAATTGAAAATTAGAAATCATAAAGTACCCTTTGCACCAATTGCTCTTGAAGTGGGCCCCCAACGTTCCCTTTTCTTCCTTTCCCCTTAGCCATTGGGAACACATATAGGCTAAGGATCCTCATGAGGGTTTAGATAAAAAATGGGGACATTACATTTTGTGTTGGAGATTCCAACTGTGGAAACAGTCTCAAAGTCCGACAGAGATTTTGATTCCCTGAGCAGCCTAGAACCCCGCAACAAACTTTACAACTGCCAAGGGAGTTGCAAATCCATCAAAGACATGTCAGGGACCCCCAATAAGAAGAGAGACATGAAATACCAATTCAATGAGGTCACTCCCCCTTCTAACATTGAATCCAACATAGACAAGGTCTCTGATACAAATTTGGGACATATTCATCTTAATGACTTTTGGAATAGAATCCATGCTATTCCTAAACCAAATTGGATTCAAAGGATCTATGATGGTGGACTTCCCCAAGCTGCAACTTTTTTCACATCAATTCAATGCCCAAAACTTGTAATGGCTTGTGCGAGCCATTGCGACAAAGAGAATAGGGAAGTCAAAAATTCTCAAGATGAATATGTACTTTGCCTTGGTCCAGAGCATATTGAAGACATGCTCAAAATTACTGATCATGAATCTTTTGTGGAGCTTACCCCCGAAATAGCCCAACAATTCTGAGATGAGAATATGACATCTCGTGCTAAAGTAATAAATAATTATTGGCTTGAAAAGCCAAAGATTGCTTCTACCAAATTACCAAAGACAATGACTCGTTTTGATTTTACAATGGAATAAATGATATCATCACAATCCTGAACAGGGCAGTTGGCAACCCTATAGCTCGAGAGTTTCAAGAATGGATGTATCGGTACATTTGGATCATCCAATAAAATAAACAGTACATAAATTGCGCAGAATTGATCAGTGACTCAATCACAAGCATTTGTGTGAAGTACAAGTGACGAGAAAATTCTACATGACTTCTTATCTGGTTTATGGAGTGGCAAGAAGAAGAATCTTCCCAACGTTGAATTAAGTGGGCCAGTTGAACTTCTCAAGGGTCTATGAATTTTATCCCCAACTCACACTAAAAGAAAGCTCACAGCATTTTCACCATGTAAATGATGCTTTCTTGTATTACATCATCAAGATGTTTGAACAAGAACCTTACAATGTTATAATTTCAGTCAAGGCAACAACAAAAATCACACGATGGTGGTTCATTCAATTTCCTACCTTCTCTTACATTAGAGTATGTGGTTTTGAGAATGCCCTCTACATGTTGCCTAGGTATGTTAACGATAAATGGGCATTGATGGAATTAGTACGACAATTGGCTGAAACACAAGTTCTTGTCAAGTAAACACAAAGTAGGAGTGCATTTCCCAATCACCATAGGGAGATATACTTGTGCCTCATTGGCTAAGGCCAAAAACATTGATGCTAAAATGAATTAAGTCACTCTTTGAGCATTTCATAGTAGACCATCTTATGATGTCAGAGGTATGATTGAGAATATTCTTGGAGCTGCCCATAGACATTCCATATTTGCAAGACTTTTAGATGGACTGTGATGATGAGAAAGAAGTCAGACTTCAGGATTAACCTTGCATGACTTTGAAATAGATTGTAGAAGTTGACATGGCAGACATTCCAGAGGGAATAACAAATGATGTACTAGTGGAACCTGTTTACTACAACCAAAAGATCTGTCAAGCCTCTACCATGCGTTGATTGGTCGAAAGTTGAATCAACAACTTTTGAGAATAGAACAAAAGTTGTGATTGCCAGAACTCTTGTGTGGCTTAAGCAAAAAGGAGTTCTAGCGAAAAATCAAGGAATTCCTTCGCCCTGTCAAACCTCATCCTCAAATAGGACAAAAGTCACATGTGGGCTTCTCCTTAGGCACAAGTATAGGCAAGAAAGAGACTGGAGAAGAAAAATAAAAAGAAAATACAATTGTAAATGCTGCTCAACCCATAAGTAGATCCAAAATTGTTTTTAAAAGACCATCAAATGGAAGCAGATGTGCCTCGGGACTTCCAAGTGCTTTGGATCATCCTTCTTCACATGTGGTGCATTCTCCCACATTGTTAAAAAACACTAATGTACAATTTCTTGCTTCAGAGCCTCCCATAGTGGTTCATGTGTCCGCTTCCCCTTCACCTCCATAGTCTTCACCAAAGCCCATGAGCACTCCATCTTCCACCATGATACTAGTGCACAAGTTCAAGCAAAGCAGGGCTCTCCACAATAGGTGTCAAGTACAGAAGTTCCTGGTTGGTTAAATGAAGTGGTCAAGAAGGGGAAGAAAATTGATCAACTGCAAGAAGTGAATTTCAGTGCACTTGCCATTCCTCCCAACACCCCATGCTTAGCAAAGAAACCCAAAACATGTTCAAGAATTATAATAAATGATCAAGGAGAAAGGTATGCAGAAATAACAGTTCCTCCATCTGATAAATCCAAAGAAGAAGTTAGCATACAAGATTACCAACTCTCCAAGGTACATTTGGGAAAAACTACTTAGGAAGGGGTGAAAGAGAATGTGCAAATAACAATTGACACTCTTCTTGAGAAATTCGATAAAGATTAGGTCATCAAAGAGCAACTCAAAGAAAGAGTTGATCAGCTCAGCGTAATTGTTCAACGGTTGATTGACCCGATTCAATCCTCCTCATATAATCCTTCTCTACAAATGATGGACAAAGACACATTGAAGGTAGCTGAAGAAATAGGACATAGGGGGAAGGCTACAAAAGATTGGCCTGAGAAATTAATTGCTCATGGGGCCCAATTAATTGATGCTGCTATTGTTGTTCATACAAGAATTCAGTCAGAGATTGAAGTAGAAAGAAGAGCAAAGAGGAAGTGTGAAGAAGAAGCAAATAGCTTAAAACAATACTTGCCTAAATTGGAAGCCTTGTCACAACTAAGTTTAGACGACCTAGTTTCAGAAGGAATACTTGAAGATAAAGATCAGGGTGATCACATGAAATAGAAGGTACGAATATTGATCCAAAAAGGGTTGAAACCATTCAAAAATTGTCTCTTCCCACTAGCAAACCTAGTGTCCATTCTTTCTTTGGAAAACTGAACTCCTTGGGAAGGTTTGTACTTGATTTCACTAAGTTGACGAAACATAATGCCGATATGATGAAAGGTAAACTTGTATTCAAGAGGAACAAAGAAGGCGAAGAAGCTTTTGAAGAAATTAAAGTTGCTATTGCTCGAGCACCAACTCTTGTATGCCCAGATTTCAACGAGGACTTCATTTACTGCTATTCATTTGAACATACTTTGCCAGCTATCTTGGGTCAGAGAAACAGAAAAGGTATAGAGTCACCTATTGCTTTCATGAGCTATGGTTTGAAAAATCACGAACTCTAAGTACTCCCCTATTGAAAAGCACCCTTATGCTTTTGTTGAACTAGTTAAACATTTCAAGTACTACATTTTGAATTCCTAATCCATTGTAAAGGTCGTTGACACTGCTGTCAAGTCTATCTTGACACAACAAGAGCTAGGTTCAAAAAAAATGAGGTTGGATCGCAAAGGTGTAGGAATATGATCTAGAGATCAAACCTACTAAGTTGGTTCGAGGCAGAGGTTTATGCCAACTTATTGTAGAAGCTAACCGTAAGAAGGAAGTTGTGATCACCTCCCGGTCAACAAAAAAAAAAAAAAAGAAAGAAAGAAGGAAGTTGTGATCGAAGATATGGACAATTCACAAAATGAAGATTTGTTGTTAGTAGTTTTTGTTTGATATTTGATGAATGGTACTCTGACATTGCCTATTTTCTAACTTATGGAGAATGTCCCAAACATTTGAATGCAAAGCAAAAGAGAGCAGTGAAATTGAGAGTTGTCAAATATGTCATTTGGGACAACACCCTTTTCAAGAAAAGTATCAATGGCTTTTTCTTACGATGTGGCGACAAGGAGCAGCCCAAGAGACTTCTAGAAGCATTCCATAATCAAGCTTGCAGTGGTCACTTCTTAGCATTTGTGACAACACAAGATTTTGCGAGCTCATTATTATTGGCCCATGTTGTTCAAAGATTCTTAGGAATGGGTCATGAAATGCAAAGCATGCCAACAGTTTGCAGGCAGGCCAAAGCTTGCAACTGTTCCACTTAGGCCACTGGTGATTGAGGAACCATGTCAACATGAGGGATTAGATTTCATCGGCACTTTGAACTCGCGCTCAAGTGTAGACCATACACACGTTCTCATAGCCACAAACTACTTCACGAAGTGGGTTGAAGCCATTTTGATCAAAGAAACCACTTCCAAAGTGGTATGCAACTTTATTAAAGAGAACATTCTGGTTAGGTATGACATTCCATAAATGATAATCACAAATAATGTATCGTAATTTTCTTTTTCCAAGCTTATTGGATTCTATTACGGGATCGGATATCTTTAACTCACTCGTCAAATTGTTATCCTCAAGGAAATGGTCAAGCAGAATGCAACAAAAAAAACATCACTATCATCCAAAAGTTAGTTGTTGATAATCAGAGAAATTGGCACAAAAGGATATATGATGCATTATGGCTTATCACATTACTCCAAAAAGAGCCATTGGCATATCACCATTTCAACTATTATATGGAACAAATTCAGTTATGCCTATCTCTTTGGAACAACCCGATTGCATATTCAGTTATGCCTATGTACTTAAACAAGGTGGAAGAAGAAAGAATGCTAGTTGTCAACATAAATGCCACACATCAGAGTAAAATCAAGAATTTGTTTGACAAGAAAGGCAAAGAGACTCCTGAGAAAGAATGCTGGTTGTCAACAGAAATGCCACACATCAGAGTAAAATCAAGAATTTGTTTGACAAGAAAACAAGGCAAAGAGGCTCTCAGATAGGAGATGATGCAGGTGCATCCAAGGATTTGTGCAGTCTTGCATCAACCAAAAAACAGAGTGCTTGGAGGTAGTTGAAGAAATAGGACAAATGGGGAAAGCTACAAACTATTGGTCTAGGAAATTAATTGCTCATGTGGCCCGATCAATTGATGTTGCTATTGTTGTTTGTACAAGCATTCAATCAGGGATTGAAGCAACAAGAAGAGCAGAGCGGAAGTATGAAGAAGCAAAAAAACAATACTTGCTAAACTGAAAGCCTTGTCATAGCTAAGTTCAAACGTCCTTGTTTCAGAAGGAATACTCAAAGATAAAGATTAAGGTGATCAAATGGAATTGGCAGGGGTTGTTAAGTTCAAAATTCGTATTTTGGAAGAAAATTTGGACAAATATTGAAATGCACAAATAATAGGGTTGGAAGCATGTAATGCTATATAGGAAATGATTGAAAAACTTCCGCACAATTTTTATGACAATAATTCACTTGTACTTCCATCTAAAGCCATCAAGGATGAGTTCACACAACTGGTTAAAAAAGATTCAACAACAAGATTAGTTTCCAGTTTTGACTCAATTCAAAGATTCATCAAATGTTAAAACACTTTCAATAAATTTGAAAATGATCTGAAGAAACTTCATGGCATCCCCTCTCAGATGTTAGATTCCAATATTGAAGGAAAAATCATCTATCTGCATTTTGAAGGTCCGGAGGAAGACATAATTGACGAAGTTTGGAAGAATCTTAACAATTATTGTAAAAGACAATAGAAGGCTAAGCAAAAAGTCATCAAAGTCACTGATGATGCAGAGCCTAGTGAGAAAACTACTAAAGAACAAAATGCTTAAATTGCACTTTTTGAAAACTGCTTTTTGTCAAAGTTACTTTCATATATTTTAAGTTGACATTTTGTATTTTACAAATGTCACTTTAATATAAAAAGTGCATTTATATAATAAGTTCCCCACTTGTAAAAGTCACTGTTGGCCATTTTTGGTCCACATACCAAAATTTGCCTAAGTATGAAAAATGGAGCTTTCAGGCAAGGAAATGGCAAGTCTTTGGGAGGACTTCGGGTTTTCCAGCAGTGACAACTTCAGGTTTTTGAGGGCATAGTGCAAATCGGGTTTCCAGCAGTGTTTGACTTCTAAATGTTTTATAAGTAGAAGTAATTCGGGTTTACGAACCCGATTTACTCATGGGCAATGTATTTCGGGTTCTCCAAGGAACACTACTTGATTACTTCATAAGTTTTGAGCAGTCAGAAGCCCGAAATAAGTAAAAGGGCTTGACAAACTCGATTTGGTCTCGAAAAATAGTGCTTCTCGGGTTCTTCAAGGGACAAGTCACTTCAAAAACTCCTAAGGGTATTTTCAAAATGCCGAAGGGCCTTTTTAGGGCAAAAGGGACCAGTCAACTTTTCCGAAAGGTCTTTCAAGAACTCTAAGTACACTTCATAAATCTGAAGGGCTTTTTCTTCTCCAAGTGGACAGTTGCAAGTTTCCCGAAGGGTATGTTACCCTTCGGAAGGACCATTTCAAAATTCCCGAAGGGTATCTTTCCCTTTGGGAGGATCATTTGCGGAAGTCCAAAGGGACATGCAGGAGGCCCGAAGGGTCTCTCACCCTTCGGGAAAGTCCATTGCGAAGAGTCCGAAATGCAATTTTAGAAGGCAGCTTTAGACAAAAAGTCCAAAAGAATTCCTTTGGACAAATTGTCCGAAGAAATTCCTTCAGGAGTTTTGCTCGAAAGAAAAGGCCGAAGGAATTCCTTTGGAAGAAAAACCTGAGACCAAGTGTCCAAAGGAAATGACAGGCCAATAGACGTCAAAATCAAGATAAACAACTAGCCGTTGGAAGTAATCGGGTTTGAAAAGCCCGAAGTCTTAAGGCTTGGAAACAATAAAGTGAGAAGACTTCAAGATGGACAACTCCGAAGTAAGCTTAGAGAACCCAAATAACTCTGCACAGAGTAAATCGGGTTTTTCCAAGTACTTTACTTAAAAGGCTTTATAAGTAAAGGCTTTGGGAAAGTCCGAAGTTGGAGAGATCAAAGAATCCAAATTACTTTGCATAGAGTAAATCGGGATTCTCCAAGTGCTCGACTTAAGCTTGGTCCAACAACGCGAGAATCATGATGCAACGAATGGAAGGCTGCACGTGGCATAAATTGGAGCAAAAAGGGCCAATCAGTAAAGGACAAGTGGCATAAGGATGACCAATAAGCACGGGAGAGTCCAAGCGGCTTGGAAATTATGAAGGCTCTCATCCGCCATAGTTTGCTCCCCACAATCACCGTTCGACGCTTAAATACAACATGACTTTTCAGACGCGCCAAAGAAAAACTTAAAGATGGGAGGGGTTCGAGAGTATTGTCTAGTGATCCTGAGCGGTGCATTAAGATGCAACAAGGAAGTACAACATGAGAGTTCCCGCCATTAGCGACTTCTTCTTTCTTCCCCTTCTCTCTTCCCCCTTTTCTATATAAATAAAGGCCTTGGAGCCAAGCAAATGATCCTAGATTGGCGATAGAGTTACTCTGCAAAAATTGCTTTGTAAAAAACTCTTTGGAAGCAATACAAAGAAGATTTTTTCTGTTTTTGGCTAAAACAAGTGTGCACATTTGGTTTCATTTGCAGAATGTATGATTCTCATTCATCACCTGTGATTGTTTTTAGCACCTTGCTTTTGATCCTTTTGATTTTGTGCAGGATTGCATGAAGTGTCTGTGTGCCGAGCTCTCCTTGAAGTGCTACCAGTTCATAGTGTCTCTTGTAGATCTATTTTTGTTATCCTTCAAAGCGCAAGCTTCCCTTCAACCTCCACGCAAAAGCTCCATGCCTATGGCCTTGAGATAGAACCGGAATGGTCTATGTCATGTTGGATTCATCAGTAGTTGACTCTTTTCCCAGACCAAGTGGATCTCTTCTTTTGGTGCATCACCTCCCTTAGCTTAGATTTCCTTTTCAGTCATCCTCCTACCTCTTTTCCTTAGCTGATAATAGATTTTAGTGTGAGATCAAGAGCTGAAGTGAAGCACCTGAGGAACTAGCCTCATAAAAATACCTAGAGGTTCAACCTCACCATAGGATACCCACATCTTGAGGTTGTCCCCATGCTTGTAGCTAGAAGTGAGGGAGCCTGAAGAACTCTCTCACAAGGGTGCAATTCCAAGCTATAACAGTTCTGGCACCCCTGACAGGACAACTACCATTTTCACTTCAATTTTTTTATGGAAGATTGGTCAAATTTGATGCTGATTTGATCATTTTGCAGCAGTGGTAGCATTCATCTTTTAGTATCCGCCGACTCCAAAGAACACCCAGCTATTTGGTAGTAGAGTAGTAGCTGTCTTTCATGCCAAAGGTGACTACAAGATCGACTTCTGCAGGTATTCCTTTAGAGTTTGTTGAATTACCTTTAAACTCAGCAAGAAGGTTAAGGTTCGCCCATACTCACCCTTATGTAGGGCACCCTCTTCCTAGAGCAGTCATAAAGCATACTTACACAAGGAGACCTTTGGCAACCCCTCTTGCTGCTATGACTCCCCAAAGAGCTTTTGTGGGCTTCAGCGGCCAAAGCCCTTTGAACTTACCACAGTATGATCCTATGCCAGTAGCCACCCTCATAAGTGTTCCTTATTACATAGGAGACCAAATTGTAACTCCTACTGAGCACATAACAGACATAGCCAACTTCTGCAACATTCACAATATCACAGTGGAGAACGTGGCTGTTATGATATTGGCTGTATCTTTCAAAGGAAAGACATTAGATTGGTATAAGGGCCTGGCTCCTAATTCTATCCACTCATGGGACGAGCTAGGAACAACCCTGTGTAAAAGGTTTGCAGATAAGAGTGATCATTTGTCACTTGCAGAGGAGCTGACCACAATCAAGAGAGCTCGTCATGAAGTCATGCAAGACTTCAATACGAGATTTCAGAAGGCATGGGATAGAATTCTAGTAGCTGTTAAACCATCTCCGAACTTTGTTTTCTTGTATTACTTGAAGGCTCTCAACAACGACATAGCTGTAATGATTCAATCTATGGGAGGAGACATACTACTAGATGCATATTAAGTGGCCATCAAGGCAGAAAATTGCCTAGTTTAGGCTGGCAAGCTTACTCCCAGACTCCCAATGCCTCTTTTTCCAGAGATCAGACCACCTCCTGCAGTCATTCCTCCACTTGATGTTATACTTCCAACGCCAACAATTGCTACTGTGCCTTCACCTAAGCAAGAGAAGCTCTCTACTAGTGGATCTAATGACTCCCAAGAGCAGAAGAATTACTTGGAATTGAAAAGCATGCTCCAATCCTTGGGAAATGATGTGGTCAATGTCAAGAGGCAACAAGCCTTATCAAGCTCCGTATCAGCGTCAGCAATAGCCTTATCAAGCTAATAGGCCACCCTACAAAGGAGGTTTCGAAGGACAAGGACAGCCTAACTATGCTAGGTAGCATAATTATAATCCGAACGCTGCAGGCTTTTCCAACTCCTTGGTCCTGGTTCAAAACAATGTGGCTCAGAAGGCTGAAGGGACAATGCCTTGGAATCATTATTTTGGACAATCCATTGTCCCAACTAATGGCTCCAACCAAGCATTCAATGATCAAAGGCAGCACGTTGTTGCTTATGGATATACCTAGACTCGTATGGCCCAAAGCACAGAGGTGCCCACGCTGAAAAAAGCAAGAGCAGCCTCCACAAGAACAAGGCTCGGATCAGGGGTCAAACCAGCCGAAAGCCTCAATGGTCATCAGTAAGCAAGAGGAGTGCTATGCATCCAATTTGCAGGATACTCCTAGTTTGGCCCACACCCCAGTCTCAGCGAACACAAGGCTCAAGAGAAGGAATATGGGTGACAATCAGGAAGCTTTCAAAGAACCTCTTGTCACCACTCCACTGACAAAAACAGTCGCAGTTACTCCCAAAACCCAGGCAAAGGCTGGGGGTACGCCAATCAACATTGTGGAGCAAATGAAGAAATCCAGCGTGAGCGTACCAATGTGGGACGTGCTTTTCAGGCCCGGCCAAGTAGACATTCTTCAGGAAGGTTTGTCCAAGATGAGTGTTTCTACAACTGCAAGTAAGCAACCAAGCAAGGAAGCTGAAGTCTTCACTAATGCAGCCAAGAGTCCTTTGGGAGAAAGGTCAAGTAGTGAGACCAAGCCCCCCATTCTACATCTCATTAATCATTGGCGACTCCCTGGTAAACAACTGCTTGGTGGATAGTAGGGCCAGCACTTCAGTCATGCCAAAGTCTATTGTTGCTGACCAACTGAACCTCAAGTATGAGCCGCACACCAAGGAAGTCTTGCAGCTTGATGGTTCTTCCACAAAGCCATCAGGGATCATCAAGAATTTGAGCCTAACCTTGCATGCTTGTCCTAGCGTGTCCGTGGTGCAAGATGTGTTGATCTTGGATGTCACTCCTCACTTCGCATTGTGTCTTTCCAAAGAGTTCATAGCCAAGATTGGAGGTTACCTTGCAACAGATTGGTCTTACATGGCGTTTAGAACAAGGTCTCGATCAACGTTGAACCCATGGCACAATTCCACATTGAACCCCATCAGCTAGATAACATAAACCTCAATTGTACTATCCTTGATGAGGATGAGTTTACAATTGCCCAAGAGCTGAACACTCGTCCTGAAGAGGTTCCAGACTTATTCTTGGATGAGCTATGAGGAGATAACCAATTTTTCAACCCTTTGGAAGGTGTTGAGGAAAGAGACATGGGTGTCTATCTGTTACATGAAGAGAATCAACACATGCCTTCCCTCATTGGACCTAAAAAAGTCCCCAATGGTTTATAAAGTTGTTCTTTAATGGCTCAAGGGGCATAAACGATGCAAGTGCTGGGACAATGTTGATTTCACCCTCAGATAATAAGCTTTTCTCTTCCTACAGATTCCATTTTAGTTGCTCTTCAAATGCAGCAAAACATGAAGGCTTGATCCGTGGCCTTCAATGGGCCAATAAAAGAGGAATCAAACTGCTGCAAGTTTATGGGGACAACGAACTCGTAGTAAACCAAGTCATAGACCTGAACGTTACAAAAAATTCCTTGATGAGGTCCTACAAAAATTGAGTGTGGGACCTAACTGAGGATTTTTGGGCCTTTGACATTCAAGCTATCCCAAGAAATCAAAATCAGTGTGCTGACAGGCTTGCAATTGTGGGAGCTCAGTTTGACATTCCAAGTGAGCTGAAAGAAGCTAAGATTCAGCCATATGTCAAGGTGGTGGCGAGGCCATCAATGCCGGATAATGAAGCACACTGGCAAGTTTTTGAGAGTGACAAGCAAATTGCTTGCTTCTTACAACAGGACGCTGAGTTCTCTTCCTCCAACCAAGCTAAATTGCAGCATCAATATGAGGATCAGATTGTTCATCTGAAGTCGAACAAACTTCTTAAGGGGTTGGTTACACTTGAGGGCTTTTTTCATGAAAGAGACCATATGAGAGAAAAAAAAGGCAGTAATGTCTACTAGCGAAGAGAACTATGAGAGAGTCCTCTTCAAAGACAAACTTCTCAAGCTTGGGAAGGTAAGCAGCAAGGTTAAGAGACATGCTTTCATAGCACTTTGCCAAGAGTATGCAAGCATTTTCGCTTGGGAGTACAACGATCTAAAGGGTTTTGATCCTAAATTAGCTCAGCATACCAGAGTTGGAGGCCAATGCCAAGCACGCGAGGCAAAAGCAAAGGCTCGTTAACCCCAAGATTGAAGAGCTCATGAGGAAAGAGTTAACCACATTGATCGAGTCCAAGATCATCTTTCCCATCAAACATTCATCATGGGTAGCCAACTTGGTGCCTGTAAGAAAAAAGAGTGGGGAGATTAGGCTTTGTGTAGACTTTAGAGATTTGAACAAAGTCTTCTTGAAAGATACTACCCTCTGCCATCCATAGAGCAACTTCTCCAAGTAGTTGCAGGATTATAACGCTTCTCTTTGTTGGATGGATTTTCTGGCTACAACCAAGTTTGGGTGAAAGATGAAGGCTGGTACAAGACTGCCTTCACCACCAAATGGGGCATGTATGCATACCAAAAGATGCCCTTTGGTTTATTAAATGCTGGTGCAACTTTCCAAAGAGCCATGGACATGGCTTTTTAGGGGCTGCTAAACCAAATGGTGCTGGTATACTTGGATTGACATCACAGTTTTTTCAAGAACGTCAGCGAACACATGAATCCCAAGAAGTGCGTGTTTGCCATGCATGAAGGCAAACTCTGGGCCACATCGTCTAAAAGGAGGGGCTGTCCATTGATCCTGAGAGAATAAATGCCATCTTGGCCTTATCCCTACCCAAGCATAAGAAGGGACTCCAAAGTTTCCTTGGAAAGATAAACTTCGTGAGAAGATATATCCTCGGTTTTGCAAGTTTAGTCAAACCCATCACTGCTATGCTAAAAAATTATCAAGTGTTCACTTGGTCAAATGAAGGCAAGTCAGCATTTGAGGCTATCAAGCAAGCCATCGCTCAAGCACCCACACTTATGAACCTTGATTTCTCAAGGGATTTCATATTGTATGCTTTTGCCAACATTGATAATATATCAACCATGCTGATGCAAAGAAATGAAGGACTTGAGCAGCCATTAGCATTTTTCAGTCAAGGGCTTGAAGAGTATGAGGCGAGGTATACCTTTGTAGAAAAGCAAGTCCTTGCAGCAATAAGGAGCCTCCAGAAGTTCAGGGCAATGCTATCCAACAACAAGATCCACCTTATGGTGTCTCATCCTAGAGTAAGAGACTTCCTTCTTAACAAGGATTTGGGCGAAAAAAGAGCTGGTTGGATTACTAAAGTCATGGAGTACGACGTGGAGATCAAGGTCACTAAGCTAGTAAGAGGTAAAGGCTTATGTGAGCATATGGTTGATGACTTTCATGAAGACAAAAAGGTAATCTTGATAACACAAGATAACCTACAAGCAGATGCACCTCAACCTCACACTAGTTGGCTCCATGATATGACACACTTCCTGCTAACAGGTGAGTGCCCTCAAGGCATGGACAAAGCAAAAAGAAGGTATTTTAGACTTCAGTCCATACCTTATGCTTTAATTGATAGGGTTTTGTTCAGAAGAGAACTCAATGGAGTGCTCCTAAGGTGCGTAGATCATGATCAAGTAGCCAAGCTTTTGGATCATTTCCATGATGGGCCTATAGGAGGTCATTTTGCTTCAAGAACTACTGCAGCAAAGATCATGAGCGCTGGTTACTACTAGCCCAACCTCTTCAAGGATGCTTATGCATGGGTGAGGAGGTGTCAGGAATGTGCTCTCTTCACATGTAAGCAAAGGTTAACAGCTTTCTCTCTCAACCTGATTCAAGTAGAGCAACCATTCATGCAATGGGGTTTGGATTTCATTGGTGTGATCAACCCCCCATCAAGTGCAGGGCATAAGTGGGTGCTTACTGCAACTAATTACTTCACCAGGTGGGTGGAAGCCATTGCATTGAAGGAAACCAACGAAAGTGCAATCTTAGATTTCTATGACAACATTGTGACCAGGTTTGGTGTTCCTCCCACTATCATATCTGATTATGCATTGGCTTTCCTTGGTTTGAAAACAAGTGAATGGGCTCTCAAAATGGGCATCTACCTCAGCACTTCCTCAAATTATTATCCTTAAGGAAACGGATTGGCTGAGTCCACAGATTATCAAGAGGACCATGGAGGAGAATCACAGGATGTGGCACACCAAGTTGAAGACAGTGTTGTGGGCTGACCGGGTAACTCCTAAAGCTGTTGTTGACAATTCTCCATATGTTCTAGTATATGGAAGGGAGGCCAAGTTACCCATTTCCCTTGAGTTGCCTGCATTAGAACTAGCCCATCAGCTGGAGCTGCTGGAGGATGAACCCATGAATGTGAGATTGACAGAACTCATAGAGCTTGAGGAGACAAGGGACCTTGCGATGAAGACGTTGGAGGCACATCAAGCTCAGGTCAAAAAGGCTTTTGACAAGAGAGCTACAGCAAGGACTTTCAAGGAAGGAGACCTGGTTCTCAAATGGGGCTCAAAAAAGGCCAAACCAGGCAACCATACCAAGTTTGACAGCTTGTGGAGTGGCCCCTATGTGATCCATGAACGCAAACAACATAACGCTTTTCAGCTCGCCCAACTAGATGGGGAGGTATTACCCATCCCAGTCAATGGGATCCATCTAAAGACTTGCTATTAAAGGAGTTTGCAGTCATTGTATATATTGTACCTTTTGTATAGCTTTGCATGTTTTTCTCTAAGTGCCTTGTGCACATCCATTTCAGTTGTGTGTTTTCCCTTCCCTAAGTTCCTTGAGCACAGTTTGTTTCGTTTTGGTTGTTCTTGTTGCTTCAAGGGAGATTTCCAGATAAAGCCAACTTTGTACAAAAGCAGTGACTCCACAACTAATGGATCGAATAAAGCAAATGAGCTGAGTTCTCAAGCATAGTAGGCATGTTTCCCTGTGAATAACTAGAAATGTTGGCCATTTATGGCCCACATATCAAAATTTGCCTAAGTATGAAAAAGGGAGCTTTTAGGCAAGAAAATGGCAAGACTTTGGGAGGACTTCGGGTTTTCCAACAATGACAACTTCGAGTTTCTGAGGGCATAGTGCAAATCGGGTTTCCAACAGTGCTTAACTTCAAAATGTTTTATAAGTAGAAGTAATTTAGGTTTACGAACCCAAATTACTCATGGACAGTGTATTTTGGGCTCTCCAAGGAGCACTACTTAATTACTTCATAGGTTGTGAGCAATCAGAAGCTCGACATAAGTAAAAGGGCTTGACAAACTCGATTTGGTCTCGAACTATAGTGCTTCTTGGGTTCTTCAAGGAACAAGTCACATCAAAAAATCCGAAGGGCATTTTCAAAATGCCGAAGGGCCTTTTTAGGGAAAAAGGGACTAGTCAACTTTTCCGAAGGTCCTCTTCAACTTTTCTGAAGGGTCTTTCAAGAACCTGAAAGTACACTTCATAAATCCGAATGGCTTTTTCTTCTCCAAGTGGAGAGTTGCAAGTTTCCCGAAGGGTATGTTACCCTTCGAAAGGACCATTTCAAAATTATCGAAGGGTATCTTTCCCTTCGGGAGGATCATTCGCGACAGTTTGAAGGGACATGTAGGAGGCCCGAAGGGTCTCTGACCTTTCGATAAAGTCCATTGCGAAGAGTCCGAAAGGCAATTTCATAAGGAAGCTTCGGACAAAAAGTTCGAAGCAATTCTTTTAGACAAATTGTCCGAAGAAATTCCTTGGGAGTTTTGCTCGAAAGAAAAGCCGAAGGAATTCCTTCGGAAGAAAACCTGAGACCAAGTGTCCAAAGGAAAAGACGGGCCAATGGACGTCAAAATAAAGATAAGCGACTAGCCGTTGGAAGTAATCGGGTTTGAAAAGCCCGAAGTCTTAAGGCTTGGAAATAGCAAAGTGAGAAGACTTCAAGATGGACAAGTCCGAAGTAAGTAAGCTTAGAGAATCCGAATTACTCTGCACAGAGTAAATCGGGTTTCTCCAAGTACTTTACTTAAAACGCTTTATAAGTAAAGGATCTGGGAAAGTTCGAAGTTGGAGAGATCAAAGAACCCGAATTACTCTGCATAGAGTAAATCGAGATTCTCCAAGTGCTCGACTTAAGCTTGGTCCAGCAACGCAAAAATCATGATGCAACGAATGGAAGGCTGCCACGTGGCGTAAACTGGAGCAAAAAGGACCAATCAGTAAAGGACAAGTGGCACAATGATGACCAATAAGCATGAGAGAGTCCAAGCGGCTGGTAGCTGGAAATTATGAAGGCTCTCATACGCCATAGTTCGCTCCCCACAATCGCTGTTTGACGCTTAAATACAACATGACTTTTCAGACGCACCAAAGAAAAACTTAAAGACGGGAGGGGCTTGAGAGTATTGTCTAGTGATCCTGAGCGATGCATTAAGGGGCAACAAGGAAGTACAACGTGAGAGTTCCCGCCATCAACGACTTCTTTCTTCCCCTTCTCTCTTCCCCCTTTTCTATATAAATAGAGGCCTTGGAGCCAAGCAAATGATCCCCGGATTGGCGATAGAGTTACTCTGTAGAAATCGCTTTGTAAAAGACTCTTTTGAAGCAATACAAGGAAGACTTTTTCTGCTTTTGGCTAAAACAAGTGTGCAAATTTGGTTTCATTTGTAGAATGTATGATTGTCATTCATCACCTGCGATTGTTTTCAGCACCTTGATTTTGATCCTTTCGATTTTGTGAAGGATTGCGTGAAGTGTCTGTGTGTCAAGCTCTCCTTGAAGTGCTACTAGTTCATAGTGTCTCCCGTAGCCCTTTTTTGTTATCCTTCAAAGCAAGCTTCCCTTCAACCTCCACGCAAAAGCTCCATGCCTATGGCCTTGAGATAGACCCAAAATAGCCTGTGTCTTATTTGGATTCATCAATAGTTGACTCTTTTCCAGACCAAGTGGATCACTTCTTTTGGTGCATCACCTCCCTTAGCTTATATTTCCTTTTCAATCATCCTCCTACCTCTTGGATTGCGTGAAGTGTCTGTGTGTCGAGCTCTCCTTGAAGTGCTCCCAGTTCATAGTGTCTCCCGTAGCCCTATTTTTGTTATCCTTCAAAGTGCAAGCTTCCCTTCAACCTCCACGCAAAAGCTCCATGCCTATGGCCTTGAGATAGACCCATAATAGCCTGTGTCTTGTTTGGATTCATCAATAGTTGACTCTTTTCCAGACCAAGTGGATCACTTCTTTTGGTGCATCACCTCCTTTAGCTTAGATTTCCTTTTCAGTCATCCTCCTACCTCTTTTCCTTAGCTGATAGTAGATTTTAGTGTGAAATCAAGAGCTGAAGTAAAGCACATGAAGAACTAGCCTCATAAAAAAACCTAGAGGTTCAACCTCACCATAGGATACCCACACCCTGAGGTTGTCCCCATGCTTGTAGCTGGAAGTGAGAGAGCCTAAAGAACTCTCTCACAAGGGTGCAATTCCAAGCTATAATAGTAACTTTTTAAAATGATAAAAAATGTGGTTTTTGTAACTACCTTCATCATGTGCTTTAAATATGTGCTATGAAGTCATTATAAAGCACTTTTTGGAAGAAACCATACAAAATTTTGAAGAAAGGAAGATAACAGAAACTTTGTGTTCTATTTTCAAACAACGAATATAGAGGAATTATTCAAAACTTTGTGTCTCATAATTTCTTCAGCCATCTCGTTTACTTTGTTGATTTAGATTTTCCCACCATTCTAAAAATTATTGTTTGCAATTTTCAAATGTCAAAATCTCTGATTAATTTCCCTTGCATATGTTATGAATGAATTTTGTGTTTATTTATTTAAGCATGTGTTTTTCTTTCTAAAAATCTCCTCTTATTTCTTCTCACTTAATACCAAACCCCCAAAAGAACTCCTCACTCCAAATGTATTTATGTAGATATTTTTTTGGCAAGTTTTGTTGTTTTCAATAAATGAAGCGTTCCCTAATAATAAAGGAGGGATTTCATCCCGTCACTATTTTTGAAACCTTTTTGTCCCAAAGACAAATTTCCTATCAACACTATGCATATTCAACATTCAAGGATACACCTTCTCTTTTCACATTTTATATGATTACATTTCCCCCCCCCCCCCCGCCCACTTTATTCTAGTGATGAAACAAAGTGAAATACTAGGATAAAGGAAAAATAGAAAGCATACTTAAACTTACCTGTAAGGGAAAAGCTCATGGAGTTGTGTGATGTTAGACGTGTGTATAGAGAGCATGCTACGATGTGTGAATTAACAACTAAAAACAAGAAGTAGATCATTTTTGACTATATATGTTATATCTAAAATAAGAATGTACAAAATCTAAATAAAGGAAGATACAGGAATAAATGCACCTCACCAAGTATGCAATCTAATACAAAACCTATTGTGATGCTAGATTGTGCTAAGTATGTATTGAATCAAGAGTAATATCACAAATGAAGCTAAGTGCTAAATTCTTGGGAGTGTGGCTCAAGAATTTAAAGGTTAACCCTTTTGCTCCATCATTTCTAGGAAAGTGAATTTAATGGATCATGTGTGTGCTTATTGATGTTTGGATTGTATGTCCAATCCCTCTAAATAGGTGGCTCAAAAGGTTAGCTCTTTGGCTCCATCATTGCCCTACGAAGTGAAGATATGAAGTGATACTAGTATAGAATAGATGTCATATGAGATGGATCATGGAGCCCATGAATGTGTTGAAAATTTGAAACTATGGCATGGAAAGCTGAATGTGTGCTGGAAACTAGGCCACTCTTAGCCATTTCGAAAGATGGAGATTA
This sequence comes from Torreya grandis, assembly GCA_037957365.1. Taxonomy (NCBI): domain Eukaryota; kingdom Viridiplantae; phylum Streptophyta; class Pinopsida; order Cupressales; family Taxaceae; genus Torreya; species Torreya grandis. The sequence continues at coordinate 3,645,982 of JARHVA010000714.1, read as the reverse complement.
GGCTTTATAAAGGCCACTCCAAAATTGATGTACTAGGCTTATATGAAAGCCAAATCAAGAACTCAGGTAATCAAAAAGCTAAACTTGTAAGTTTAACTTGAATGTGATGCCAACCACCTATAGATAGAGTAGGGCACACAACCACTAAGACTGCTTGGAATAAACTAAACTTGAAAACAAAAGGTCAATGTGTCACACACATTGCCCCCAATCACTGGTGTTTGGAACATGGATTGTAATTTTGAATGGATTCTAATTTTGAATTGCTTATAAAATAGTGCTTCTTGGGTTCTTCAAGGAACAAGTCACCTCAAAAAATCCGAAGGGCATTTTCAAAATGCCGAAGGGCCTTTTTAGGGCAAAAGGGACTAGTCAACTTTTTCAAAGGTCCTCTTCAACTTTTTTGAAGGGTCTTTCAAGAACCCGAAGGTACACTTCATAAATCCGAATGGCTTTTTCTTCTCCAAGTGGAGAGTTGCAAGTTTCCCGAAGGGTATGTTACCCTTCGAAAGGACCATTTCAAAATTCTCAAAGGGTATCTTTCCCTTCGGGAGGATCATTCGCGACAGTTTGAAGGGACATGTAGGAGGCCCGAAGGGTCTCTGACCTTTCGATAAAGTCCATTGCAAAGAGTCCGAAAGGCAATTTCAGAAAGAAGCTTCGGACAAAAAGTTCGAAGCAATTCTTTCAGACAAATTGTTCGAAGAAATTCCTTGGGAGTTTTGCTCGAAAGAAAAGCCGAAGGAATTCCTTCAGAAGAAAAACCCGAGACCAAGTGTCCAAAGGAAAAGACGGGCCAATGGACGTTAAAATAAAGATAAGCGACTAGCCGTTGGAAGTAATCGGGTTTGAAAAGCCCGAAGTCTTAAGGCTTGGAAATAGCAAAGTGAGAAGACTTCAAGATGGACAAGTCTGAAGTAAGTAAGCTTAGAGAATCCGAATTACTCTGCACAGAGTAAATCGGGTTTCTCCAAGTACTTTACTTAAAACGCTTTATAAGTAAAGGATCTGGGAAAGTCCGAAGTTGGAGAGATCAAAGAACCCGAATTAATCTGCATAGAGTAAATAGAGATGCTCCAAGTGCTCGACTTAAGCTTGGTCCAGCAACACAAGAATTGTGATGCAACGAATGGAAGGCTGCCACGTGGCGTAAACTGGAGCAAAAAGGACCATTCAGTAAAGGACAAGTGGCACAATGATGACCAATAAGCACGAGAGAGTCCAAGCGGCTAGTAGCTGGAAATTATGAAGGCTCTCATCCGCCATAGTTCGCACCCCACAATCGTTGTTTGACGCTTAAATACAACATGACTTTTCAGACGCACCAAAGAAAAACTTAAAGACGGGAGGGGCTTGAGAGTATTGTATAGTGATCCTGAGCGATGCATTAAGGGGCAACAAGGAAGTACAACGTGAGAGTTCCCGCCATCAACGACTTCTTTCTTCCCCTTCTCTCTTCCCGCTTTTCTATATAAATAGAGGCCTTGGAGCCAAGCAAATGATCCCCGGATTGGCGATAGAGTTACTCTGTAGAAATCGCTTTGTAAAAGACTCTTTTGAAGCAATACAAGGAAGACTTTTTCTGCTTTTGGCTAAAACAAGTGTGCACATTTGGTTTCATTTGTAGAATGTATGATTGTCATTCATCACCTGCGATTGTTTTCAACACCTTGATTTTGATCATTTCGATTTTGTGCAGGATTGTGTGAGGTGTCTGTGTAGAGCTCTCCTTGAAGTGCTACTAGTTCATAGTGTCTCCCGTAGCCCTATTTTTGTTATCCTTTAAAGCATAAGCTTTCCTTCAATCTCCACGCAAAAGCTCCATGCCTATGGCCTTGAGATAGACCCAGAATAGCCTGTGTCTTGTTTGGATTCATCAATAGTTGACTCTTTTCCAGACCAAGTGGATCACTTCTTTTGGTGCATCAGCGCCCTTAGCTTAGATTTCCTTTTCAGTCATCCTCCTACCTCTTTTCCTTAACTGATAGTAGATTTTAGTGTGAAATCAAGAGCTGAAGTAAAGCACCTGAGAAACTAGCCTCATAAAAAAACCTAGAGGTTCAACCTCACCATAGGATATCCACACCCTGAGGTTGTCCCCATGCTTGTAGCTGGAAGTGAGGGAGCTTGAAGAACTCTCTCAGAAGGGTGTAATTCCAAGCTATAATAGTAACTTTTTAAAAAGATAAAAAATGTGGTTTTTGTAACTACCTTCCTCATGTGCTTTAAATATGTGCTATGAAGCCATTATAAAGCACTTTTTGGAAGAAACCATACAAAATTTTGTAGAAAGGAAGATAACAGAAACTTTGTGTTCTATTTTCAAACAATGAATATAGAGGAATTATTCAAAACTTTGTGTCTCATAATTTCTTCAGCCATCTCGTTTACTTTGTTGATTTAGATTTTCCCACCATTCTAAAAATTATTGTTTGCAATTTTCAAATGTCAAAATCTCTGATTAATTTCCCTTGCATATGTTATGAATGAATTTTGTGTTTATTTATTTAAGCATGTGTTTTTCTTTCTAAAAATCTCCTCTTATTTCATTTCTTCTCACTTAATACCAAACCCCCAAAAGAACTCCTCACTCCAAATGTATTTATGTAGATATTTTTTTGGCAAGTTTTGTTGTTTTCAATAAATGAAGCGTTCCCTAATAATAAAGGAGGGATTTCATCCCGTCACTATTTTTGAAACCTTTTTGTCCCAAAGACAAATTTCCTACCAACACTATGCATATTCAACATTCAAAGAGACACCTTCTCTAGCAAAGAAACCTCAAGCAACGATAAAACCATATCAAATTTAGGAAATAATGGGCACTCATAATTGTTTTATGTTGTTACATAGAGTTGTCAGAACGGGTCAACTCACTCACTAAGAAAGATGGTTCACCAAGGCTCAACTAGAAAACAAGTTTCCAAACTCGCTTCCTAGACTTACCACAATCGTGACTATTCCTTTTCATGGGGGGGTGAATGATCCAAGTCGATTCTCCAAATACGCTTCTAGTGGTATTGCCAAGCCCATTCTCATGGACTGCAATAATGACAGCTCGTGTTCTATGGTCGGTGGTGCTTCTAAACCATCTCCAGAGGTTCACAATATCTCCATGGTCATCAATCCATTCCCACCAAATGCTGCACACACATTTGCATTGGCATATGACAATTTGGGAAGATCTGATGTGGTGCCATCCAAGCCTACACTAAACCTTACGCCATTTCCATCATTGGCTTTGGCAAGACACCTACATACCAAATCACTAAGGTTAACTCACAACATAGTACCATCAAGTGCCAATAGTGTTGTTGCCTTTGTTCCTAACGGGGCAAAGACCCCCATATGAACTGAGGGGTTCCCCTCGCAAGGTTGAGAAGCAACACCCTGATGAGATGCGAAGCAACACCATGCATACCAGATTTGACCATTACAATCTAACAATGTTCAGCCTAACCATTTGTAGGTGAAGAGTCATACATGGAAGAGCAACTCTTCCATCTTCCTCGATTAATGACTCCCTCCTGAAGGAAGTCGTTGGGCATTGGCTATGTTCTTTTCTCAATGTATTTTTTGGCTACAACAATATCAATATTATGTAAGAAGATAGACTGAAGACAAACATCTTGGCCGAAAATGGAATCTGTGCTTACAACAAAATGTTGTTTGGACTAAGTAATGCACCTAAGACCATCCAATGCATCATCTTGCACATCTCCAAGAAAAAGACTACAAGGAATTTTGAAGAATTCTTGATGATTGGTGCATCTATGATCCCAATGAATCACACCTAAAGGCTTTGGTTGAATGCTAAGGTTTATGTAAAGAGGGAAAGTTTGCCCTGAATGCAAAATAAAGTATGTGCATGGTCTCACATGGTAAACTGTTGGGTCATATGGTCTAGAGAGCTGGACAAAGACAAATCCTAATAAGATTTGAGTTGTGGTGTGAATGGAGGCACTCTGATACATGACTATGTCAAGTCTTTCCTACGTCATGCAAACTACTACTAAAGGTTCATAAGGAATTTTGTGTAATTGTCACACCCCCTGATGTGCAAGATAGTTGTTCCAATGGACACAAAGGCAACAGAAGGCGTTTGATCAATTGAAGGTGAGGTTGATCAATGCACCTATGCTGGCATACCCAAATTGGAATAAAAAAATCCATATGGATGCCTTGAAAGCTGGGATTGGTTGTACACTGCCACAAAGAGCAAGCAATTGGATCACCCAATATACTTTTCCAGCCAAATATTGTCCAAACGGAAACCAATTATAGCACAAAGGAGCAAAAAGAACTTGGTATTGTTTACTCCAGGGAAAATTTTAAGGAATGGGGTTTTTTTTACAATTATTTAATAGTATGCCAATCTTTTTAGATCATAAAATAGAAAAGATATGTATGGTAGGCAAATTCTAAGGAAAAACATAGAATTTACTACTAATACATATATATCTTGATGAATTTAACAACATTAAGTACATTTTAGTGGAAAATTTGGCAAATATCTTTTCAAAAAATTGTTTATTGGTGAATTTAAAAATTGGAACATTTATAAGAAAATTAGCCAATTGGCAAAAACAAACCCATAAAAAACATCATTACTTTGCTTGGAAAAATACAAATTAAAAAATGATTAAACACTTTAGGAGTTACGCATTTAATGAGCTAAAGCTAGTTGGTACAATATTTAATAAATATGGTAAAGGAAAGTTTTACATTTAATTTTTAACTCCTAAAGGATCCCATTTGACATCAATGTACTTCATTAGAGTTACCTATATAAGGAGCTCTTGTCTATTATTCTCACATATGATTATCTTGATCGTAGAAACAAAACTCACGAATAAATCGCGATTACTCTTGAATCATTGGTAAAAAATGCTTTATTCTCTTGAAAACTTGTTTTTATGCAGTCAACCCCTTGCCAAGAGGGAAGTGTTGAAAATCGTGGAAAATCACCACAAAATCATTAAAAAACACGATGTAAAAAAATGATTTAAACTGCTATTCAGGTTTTTTTCAAATATATATACCGAAAACAAATTTTTTTTGTTCATTTTTGCTTCATTTTCACAGATTTTTGCCATCAAAGAGAAGATTTTCGAAAAACAATTTGAGGAATAAGAACTTTGAGATTTTCAGCAAGAGGTCCAAGATTATTAATGAAAAATTCAAAAAAATTACTTAACATTGAAGAAAATCAAGTTATGACTTTTTTTATATTGAATATGTTCAAATTTAATAAAAACCATAAAAAATATAGTTGTTCCCTAACCCTAACAGTTAGGGTTAGGGTTAGGGTTTTTTAATATTAAAAATTAATGCTAACCTTAATCCTAAAAGGTTTACGGTTAGGTTTTTTTAATATTTAATATGTTCAAATTTAATTAAAATTAAAAAATATACTTGTTCCCTAACCCTAACAATTAAGGTTAGGATAAGGTGTTTTTTAATATTAAAAGTTAAACCTAACCCTAACCCTAAGAGGTTTAAGGATAGGTTTTTTGATATTTAATATGTTCAAATTTAATAAAAATTAAAAACTATAAAAAAATACCTATTCTCTAACCCTAACTGTTAGGGTTAAGATTTTTTAAAATATTAAATCTACCCTAACCCTACCGCTAATGGTTAGGGTTAGGATTTTTTTTAATATTTAATATGTTCGAATTTAATAAAAATTAAAAACAATAAAAATATACATGTTCCCTAACCCTAACGCTGACCATAATGGTTAAGGTTAGGGTTAGGGTATTTTTTAAATATTAAAAATTATACCTAACCCTAACCCTTGTAGACTAGAAATTTGACTCAAATGAGGATGGTTAGTTTGGTGTTAGTTCCAAAAATGAAATCAAAATTGAAATAAACACACTAACATAACATCTCTAGGCCTAGTTACTGGGGGGAGCTTAGTTAACAAAACATGAATGAAAAACACAACTAAAAAGCAAAATAAACCTCTTTTTCACCTTCGTTGGATACTTGAAAATGCTTGTTGCAGTGGCTTGCTCGGTTTGTGCTCATGAAGTCTGCATCAATGGAAGCTTGGCTACCTCCATCTCTCCTTAGCACCTTGTGTCTTTGGCTTGACTTGGCTCAATATTTGGACATTATAACACTAATTTGCATGAAGCTTTGGAATCAATTTAGCATTATAACTTTGGCATGTGAGAGTTTAAAAATCAATAGACAAGGCCTCCTATTTATAGATTTTTGGAATGGTTTGAGGATCAACCATGACCGTCCATCTCAAGATTGAGATGTGTGGCCATGAATAAATTCAAATATGAAATTCATTCTACAATTATCCTTATTAATATTGTTGATGCTGTGGATTGCACCCTTGACAGAAGGCTGAGTTTCTGTCTTCCACGCAACACAATGGAGACTCCTCTCTTCCCTGTGGGTCTGGCAAAACTGAGGGGAGAATCTCTAGATAAGGGCTAGCTCCCTTTGATGCATCTCTAAGTTATTCCAGTACTATTGCTAATATATATAGAGTGGGGGGTTGAAAAGAGAAGGATTACTGAAAACATAACCTAAACTAAACGGTGATGCACCAAAAATGGTTGATCTATTTAGCTTTGACATACACTTTACACCAAGAACAAGCTGATATACACTTCATTTGATATGAGAAACTCTTCTGCATCAGTGAGCTAGGGTCTTTTTGAGATACAGGGAGGAAGAACTACCAGAGGTGTTCTAAGACACGCTATGGCAAATTCTTCACATGCGCCTATACTCTGCTGTGGACACTTCTGGCTGACCTGCAAAAGGAGAACTCACAATACACTAGACATGCTAGAATCATTCTGTGAAAGCGTGAAAGAAAATGACTTAACACAAGACAAAACCATAGACATATGCAAAAGTGCAAACTCAAAATGGAGGTAAAAATGCTATGTCTTGATTCAAGGTAAAATCCTGCAGGGCTTCGCCACACAAGCTGAGAGATGCCTTCTCAAATGAGAGTTTACAATATATATAGAGAAAGAGGAAGCAATGGCGCCCCTTTTTTACAAGTGGCCCATGCTGCGTTAAAAACATTGGGAAGAGGAAGTTGCTAAAGAAAATGTTGTGTCAGTTGCCAGTCTTGACTTTGGCATTCAAACATTATTGTGAAAGCATGGGCAGCGCCCCTTTGTTTGCAAACAAGACCGCTTCTTAAAGACGTTCACGCGGTTGTCAACTCATCAATGCAAAGTGTGAAAAAAATAGGGCGTGCCTTCACTATTCGTGCTCCTTGATGACCACTTGGCAGAGACTGTTTCAACCGCTGGAATAACTCCTTGTGCCGACACTTTTTTTTGCCACCTGGACTGTTTTGTCTGCTTCTGCGCTTGGCTTTTGTCCCTTCCCAGCTTTTGTCTTTCCCTTGCTCTCTCGGCCCTTGGGACTATCTTCTATCAATCCTTGGCTCTTCGGGCTCCTTTCTCGGCGGTCTCTTCCTTTCGGCCTTAAGCCCTTTGAACTCCTTCGGATTCGCGCTCAATCATTTAAAGATCAACAATTACTTGACTGCCTCAAAGTTGACGTTCGCGCACCCATCGTGATTTGAAAGCCAACGGCTATTCCATCGTCGTGAGTTTGATGTCTGCGGGACCATCACCCCTTTGTAATTCCTTCGGCTTCACTTTCCGAAGTGTTCCTTCGGACTTTTTCCGAAAGATATCTCCCCTTTCTTTTTCTTTGTTCGGGCTCTGTCGTTGAACCCTCCCGAAGGGAAGGTGTCCCTTCGGGGCTTGGAGAAAGTCCCCCTTTTGGCAGCCGAGAGTACCCCGCAAGGGCACTTGCCCTTTGGGATCCTTCGGGTTGCCTTGGCCTCTCAATTTCTTCGAACATTTTGTCCGAAGGAATTGTTCCCTTTATGTTTTGCCGCTTGCTTTCTTTCGGTCGGGCCTTCCCTTCGGGCAAATTCCTTCGGAGAAAATGTCCTAAGGAATTCCTTCGGACTTTTGTCCGAAAGAATTTCCCAAAGCATTTTGCCATGGATTTCTTTCCGAAGGTTTTCTTCTGTTTGGTTTTTTGCCTTGTGAATTTCTTCGGACAAAATGTTCGAAAGAATTCCTTCGGGCATTTTGTCCGAAGGAATTCACACTTGGTTTTGCATGGATTTTCTTCGGACAAAAAGTTCGAAGAAATCCTTTGCATCTTTTTCTTTAAGAATTTCCTTCGGACAGAAAGTCCGGAAGAATTCTTTGCCTTTGTCTTTCCTTTTCTGAAGGAAACTTACCCTCCGCAAAGGTACTTTGGGTCTTGAACAGCTTCTTCGAAACTTATGATTTGGTCCTGCCACCCATCAAAGTGCCCTTCGAAGAAAATCTGTTGCCCCTTTATCGAACTGTGTAGGCCATTTCGGGCTTTTTAGCTATGACTTTGAACCTTTCGATTAAACTTGAACCGTTTTTTGGAGTTCAGCGGTTCAATGGTTCAATACAGAGTTGGGTTCACTTAGTCTCCTTTTGAATTCGATGCATCGTTGAACCTACTATTTGAACCAACCGCTTGAACCAACGGTTCAATATTTCAATATTTCTAAGTTCAAAGTTCAAAGCTCCTCTTTTCTGCCTTGTTCACTTTCCTGAAGGTGCTTGATGCCTTCAGCAAGGGCACTTTGCCTTTGGAGCCTGCTGAAAGACTTGCATCCCTTTAGAACCGGCCCATTCCTTTTTGCCGAAAAGAACTGTGCAAGGCAATTGCTCGAAGTGAAATAAGCTCCATATTTAAACAAAACCTACAAGTCTTGGATCTCTCAACTCTTTATAAGACCAGGACTATTGCAAAGGGAAAAAACACGATTGCAGCAAGGTGAAGATATTAAAGACTGGGACAACAAGGAAACAAAAGGAAGACCGTTTTTTTTTTGCCCTGTTGGACCAAAAATGGTCAACAAATATTTGGGTAGAGGGGCATTGAATAGGCATGGAGGGTCTTAATGAGGCATGGGAGACCCATAATCTTGATGTTTTATGCATTTGACTTATGGATGCCACTCCATATGATAATGTCACCTGATGATGCAGTTAATAGAAATCAATTTTCAATAAAGATTTATTCAACAAGATCCATGAAAAATTAACTTAAGGCCCTAATTTGGTTTAATTAGCCTAAAACATGATTAGTCAATTTTGGTGCAAAATTTGGCTCTTAGTGCACAAATTAATCAAATTGGTCAAAACGTCTTGTTATTAACTCGAAATTTGACTGAATTGGAATTGGGAGTCGATGTTAGACGCATTGGAACCATATTCTCATTTAGGATGTTACCAACACCAAATAACAAAGGCACATGTCTCGTGCAAGAGATTTGACAGAAAAAAGCAATCCAGAGCACCTAGATGCGAAATTGACATTTTGACTCGAAATGATCTGATCAAAGTTAGCTGGCCTATAAATTGCATTGTCCCATTTAATGATACTCTAGCCAAAATCGGCACTTGAATATATCAATTTCACTCATTCAATGCATTTTAATGTTTTTAGACCAAATTGTGCACTTTGATGAAAATTGGTCAAAACCCTGGTTGGAGGTTATTGGTGGCCAGATTTAGGTGTTTACAACCCTGAGTGGTTTAGGGTTATTTTTTTAATATTTAATATATTCAAATTAAATAAAATTAAAAAATATAAAAAATATACATATTCCTTAAACCTAACCCTAATAGGGTTAAGATTAGGATTTTTATTTTAAAATTTTTCATGTGTTCAAATTTAATAAAAACTTTTTAAAACACATGTTACCAAACCCTAACCCTATTCCTGATAGGATTAGGATTAGGGCTATTTTTTATTTTTATTTTTTAAATATTAAATTATGTCACATTTAATATGAACTTTGAAAAATAGCTAATTTTTTGCAATATATTTTTATTTTTTAATACAAAATAATAAATGTTTTTACATTATTTTCTTGTGTATGCATTAAATACTAACAATTGCAGGAATGCAAAATATTTAGAGTTAGGGTTAGAGATTTGTTTTAATATTAAAAATTAAACTTAACCCTGATCCTAATAAGGTTAGGGTTAGTTTTTTTATTTTAAATATTTAATATGTTCAAATTTAATAAAAACTTTTTAAAAAAATAACTTGTTACCTAACCCTAACCCTTTCCTGTTAGGGTTAGGATTAGGGTTATTTTATATTTTTATTTTTTAAATATTAAATTATGTCACATTTCAAATAATCTTTATAAAACATAGCTAATTTTTACAATGAATTTTTATTTTCTAACGCAAAATAATAAATGTTTTTACATAATTTTATTCTGTATATATTAAGCACTAACAATTGTAGGTACACAAAATACTACTTGAAAAAACAAAAAACAAAGCATCTCTAAAACACCTTTTCTATTCTTCTCTTTTTTTTCTTTGAGATTTGACGTTCGACTGTGAATCCGATGCAGGGGGTTGTAATGCCAGACAAGTGTCATGCCTACGAGCTCTGAACTATCCTTTGTGAATAGATATTCTATTCAATAGACCCAAGATATTTCACATGCCATTTCTCTTAGTGCCACTCTATTCTCATGTATCAACCTACTCTTACGTACATTCTCTTCCATGTACTATCATTCTTCCATGTACCTTCAGATATATAAGAAGGTGAGGTGTATAGAAAGGTTTAGTATATCGAGAGGCAGGATATATTAAGAGAATTGTTCTTCCATACTATTACTCTTCTACATACCTAAGGGTATATAGGAAGGTGTATGGTATATTGAAAAATTTGGCTATTGAAGAATTAGGTATATTGAAAGACATGAGTGATAAGGGTTTCTTCTAGAAGTGATAAGAAAAAACTAAATATCTTCAAAACATTTCAGTACCTAAACAAATTTTTTTATTCACACTGCAGATTTGATCATTATGCCACGTAAGAAATATTTTGCATGGAACTATGGCACCCCAATCGATGGCAACTTAAATAAGATCAAATGTAACTTTTGTGAACATATATGCACTGGAGGCAATACAACTTCAAGTGGGATTTGACGAGATAACGGGGGCATGAAATTACACCTTGCAGTACCGCATGTCCTATAGATATCACCAATCAAGCTATAACAATATTCTAGAGATATTCAAAGTCTAAGCCAAAAAGGCAAGAACAGGGACAAAAGTAGGTTCTAAATTTTTGAATGCAAGGGGTAATCAATTTGATGACACACCAGGGCCATCAACAGAACATGAAAATGGAAATGAGAGGTCTAAAATGTCCCCTGGATCAATACCTTATGGGCCAACACAGGCGGAGGAAACATTTATGTTTTTTCTAGCCCTTGCACTACCCCTGAAGCACAAACCACACTAGAGAGTACAAGTTGGAAAAAACTATGCACGAGCAAGCAAAGAAGACAATTTTCAAATTTTGGTACTCTTCTAGCTTGTCATATAATGTGGCCAGATCTCCATACTGGCAAAGTATGTTGGATGCAATTGCAATTAAAGGTCCTGGGTTCACAACCCCATCATATAAAGCTTTGTGAACAGATTTGTTGAAAAATGCCGAACAAGATGTGAACGATGTCCTTGCAGAACATCACAAGGAATGGACACAATTGGGATGCACTATCATGTCAAATGGATGGACAGATAGAAGGAATCGCACATTGGTCAACTTCCTTGTGTCGTGTGACATTGGCACAGTGTTTCTTAAGAGTCTCAATGCATCTGATTTGATAAAAATGGGCGAGACACTATTTTATCTATTTGATGAGGTTGTGATTGAGATGGGGCCACAAAATGTGGTCTAATTCATTACTAATAATGTTGTTGATTGTGTAGCCGCTAGAAAGCTTCTTATGGACAAATGTGCAACTATATTTTGGACTCCATGTATAGGACATTGTCTTGATTTGATCTTGGAGGACATATGTAAAATTCCATAGGTGAAAAAGGTTTTACAAAAGGCCCACACAATCACAAAGTTCATATACAATCATACAAGGGTGCTCAGTATGATGTGCACATTCACAGAGGGCAAGAAAATTCTTCGGCCAAGAGTGACATGGTTTGCAACTCGCTTTCTTGCCTTGCAAATTTTTTCTCAACAACAAATGAATTTGAAATGAATGTTCGTTTCAACTAAGTGGGTGGCATTTTAACTTTGCGAAACATATGGATGGCAAAATAGTGAATGACTGTTTTCTTTTTGTATTTTTGAGAAGAGATGAGTAAATTGTGTTACTCTTCGAGCCTCTAGTTCGAGTTTTGAAACTCGTTGATGGGGATAAATCCCTCATGGGTTATTTATATGAGTCAATGGATAGGGCCAAAAAAGCTATTAAGGGCAGATTGGAGAATAACGAGGCCAAGTACATGCCATTATGAGAGATAGCTGATAATAGATGGAATCAACAAATGCATTCTCTCCTCCAGACAATTGAATACTTCTTGAATTCAACATTGTTCTATAGTGCCTCATTTCAAGACGATGCAGAGGTGACAAAGGGCCTATTTAAGTGCATGAAGAGAATGTTTCCTATTTAACAGGTCTTTGAAGAAGCTATGGGAGAGTTGATGTACAAGCAAGGGGTTTTTTCTCTAGTAAAGCCGCCATCATAAGAAGGAAGACCTTCCACCCAGGTAGACACGTACAGTTAAAGTGTTAAATTTTGACTAGATTGTGCATATTACAATATTGACAAAATCTATTTTTGTAGCACAATGGTGGGATTTCTTTGGCAAAAAAATCAAACACCTTCGAAGGAAGGCAATGCCAATTTTGAGTCAGCCATGCGGTTCATCCGCTTGCAAGAGTAATTGGAGTGTATTCGAGCATATAGATTAAAAAAAAATGCAATCGACTCACTCAATAATGGTAATGATTTGGCATTTATCCACCACAATTTTTGCTTGAAGATGAAAAAAGTTCAAATATAATAACTGTTGCATTTCTAATTCTCAATTCATATGAAAAGTTAATTTAAATTCTTGTAAAGTATTATTCGCCAAAGTCACTAACATATGCATTTTATTCTATAATGTTAGGTATCGTCAAGGTAGATCATCCGATCAACATTGACGAAATCGATCTAGATTCCGAATAGCTCAAAAATAATGAAGAGCATCTTATTGAAGATTCTGACTTCGACATCATAGATGATGTTGGGTTCGCCATTGAGGTCATCTCTCAAATTAAGAGAGGCTTGAACAGTGGAGATTGGTTCCCACAATACATGATGATTGGATCCCCAAGCATGAAGAGGAATATGAGATTTGCTTGAAGACACAAGAATACGAGGAAAACCATTTGAAAGATAGGGAGGATGATGAAGATAGTTCGGGTTCAAAGGATGAGGAGAGACCCCAAATGACAACGTGGCAACAAGAGTAGCTATTTCCTTCAAACCCTTCTCAAAAATATTCCAAGTACCCCTTGTCAAGTGTTTCACTCCAAGGGACATTCATTGTTACATTTTCTTCTTCTATAGATACCACGTGTGTGACTCCTCATACTCAAATCTATACTAAGTAATTTACTCCGGTGACCAATCTTCCCAAGTCTCCTTGAGTACATATTTATAGTGACTATACCCAAGTTACACTGATTATGCATCCTTTACCAATGGCCATTCCCATAGGGTGTACTAGAGTTACTACAATTGGTTTGGGGGATAATGTGGTAGCACATGATGATGACCTAGACTTTTTAGCCACATGAGAATGACATTTTGGGGATATAGATAATTCAGATAAGCTTATGCCTAACGAACTATACATTCCTAAACTGCCCCTTATCTTTCCCCGAGTACAACCAATTGAGTCTCCTTGAATTCAGCAGTTGGGGCACACTCCCAAGCAAAGCAATCTAAGCACCAATCCTTGGTGGAGGAGTCTAAGCATTATTGCCAAGAGGGTTAGCTTCACCTATAGATGATCCTTTAGAAGGGTCAGAGATGGAAGAGCCTATGATATTGACTTGGGATCAGCCTATGTATCAGCAGGGTTGTATGAAGCGGGATCACACAAAATGGATATAGCAGGATGGGAGTGACGAGCAGGATTAGGATGATGAGGATAGGGAGGATGATGAGTCTAGAAACTCAAAGAGTATGTGTCAAAGGAGGCTAGTAGATACAATTATGAGTTCTAAATCCTTTCCTTGGGATATGAGTCACAGTCTGACACGAGCAGCAAAGAGTAGCAGGTTGCAATATCCAAGTTTTCCAGCATTGACCCACTATGGGCATAGACAAAGGGTTTACTTCAATGAGAAGATGGAATAATTATATGCTGAGGCTATAGTAAACATGAGACAAGCTGGCATCCTATTCTAGAAGATTTAAGGGCAAAAAATATGGTTTAGGACATTGTGGTAGAATATAACTTTGTCTGTGATGGTTGAGAGAAGCACTTCAAGGAGACCTATGATGAGAAAGAGTGGAAAGAGGACGATATCCCACATCTTAATGCAGGGCAGGTATCTAGCACACAGTGGACCAATGATTATGCACCTGTGTAGACAGCTTTGGACCAGTTAGCCTTCCTACATACAAAGATTTGATGCTAATATACACTATCTTGACAGAGGGGTCAGAAGTTGGAGGCATTGGCGAAGAGGACAGATTTGGAGAAAGAAAATCAGCAGCCAAAAGAAAAGAATGAGCTGGATTCAAGTTATGTCATTCAACAAGTTGAGACGAAGAGATGGAAAGAATGGAGCATTAAATTTGAATATAAATAGGCTAACCAGCAATTATTGCGAATAAAAATTAAGGGCAGACAATGAAAATTTAGTAAAAGAATCAAATAATAAGGCAAAATCCATATGAGAGCTCCAAATACAACTTGAGCAGCAAGTCCACCTAGTAATGTAGCACAAGAAGAGCTCCAGGATTCTCAAAAACATAAATTAACATCTTCAGGCTAATTTGGATATAGAGATATATTCATATCAGCAGTTCTAGGCCTCTTTGCATAAAGAGAGGCTGGCACCTGATGCAACCTAAGTAGCCTTGTATGAGATCAAGCACAAGGAATGAACTACGTTTGGAGTAGCCAAGCAGTTTCAGAACAAATTTATGCCATCTGAGAGGTTTGAATGCTCCTTATTCATTCAGGCGATTCTCTGAGGAAAGCTACTGCTACAACCACGATGCAAGATTTCACAGCGAATTCCAAAGACTACTTCCCCTGCTGCTCAGGATGCTACCTATCCCCCAACTTCCATCACAACACCAAGGGTGCTACTTCCTTGGAAAAAATTGGTCTTCAGTTTATTTCCAAATAAAACCATACTTCTAGTTGCCAATCATTGATTTCTATCACCTTAAATATAACTTTACAAGCTCTAATTGCAACCTTTGGAGGAAGGATTGTGAAACTGTGATTTATGGGGATTTATCAGTGGTGATGAGAAGAACTTATTGATGCAAACGGGAAAGATTGGCACAGAAAGCAAGTTATGGCTCCTGGGCATATCTTCCTTCATGTCTCTAAAGAACTATTGTGTAATATCAAGAACAATGAATCGCCTAAGGTTGCATGGAAAACATTTGAGAAGCTCTTCAATAAGCCACGTGAGCACATGATTCCAACATGAGATTCATATGGTTGAGGAGGTTAAGTCGTTGCATGAGGACAATGTTGATTCTTCTAAAGAAGTCGCTTCACTTTGTAAATAGTTAGCCAATAAAAACAAGGACATCCCAAATCTAAAACTAATTAATAAATCCCATGCAGAAAATTGAAAAGTGATCATGTGACAGATTGCATCAATAAAGATGCTACCATTGTTTCTAAAAAGTATGATGGGCATGTTGATATTTGAAATTGTATAATTGATGTTATAAGTGGCAGTATTGAGAATTTCATGGATCAATTTATATAAAAAGAAGAAATACTTGGCCAATTGCAGCACGATATAGTGCAAGGAACCATTTCATCACAGGATGGTCTTTCTTCTTCCAATGATGTTTCCTCTGCTGCTTCTGATGAGATGCTTTCAACGATAGTGCTTCTGGTGATGATCATACTTCCAGTGATGTTATTTCTTTGAATACATCTCTCCATGATAATGCTTAGTACTAATGAATATACTTCTATTGGCATTAGTGAGTTTGAAATCCATACAAAACAAATTGGTTCCAAGTTGCTTCAGCAGATGGGTTATAGAGATGGTAGATTTGGCAAACGGTTGGGCTGTTTTCAATCCCATTGAGCCTGAGATTAGACCGGAGAGGGCAAGCTTTGTCTACCATGAGACCACATGCACAGATGATGGTCAACATGGTCCTACTCCCATTGATTGATAGAAAGATAAATCCTGAACCATAAATTGATGCTTCCCATCCCAAGGAACTAGATAGTGAACCGTCTTAAGGGTTTTTTTAATTAGAAGAAATCCACAGCTAATCCATACAGGCATCCTCATTTTGGAGAGCATGCAAAAACCACAACTAAGACTTATAAGCATCCTCCTTTTGGAGAAAGGGGTCATTCTCGTTTTCAACCCAGATATCAACATTCCTATTAACAAGGATATTGGAATGCCAACCATTACATTCATTATTTGGCCATGACAAAGCATAGATGGAAAAATCTTGGATAGTACCAGCTGTGAAGATCAGTTTTTGAGGGATTAATGACTGGACATGGTGATATAAGAGCTATTGTTTGAGGAAATTATATCATTAATTTACCTAAACAGTATACCCATTTGGTTTCCATGTGAGGTGATTCATTGTTGATTTGCATGACCATTGCTCCAATCTCTTCTTAGTTTCAATGGCCATTTTTGAGTTGTTGCTTCATTTCTGTTGCACATGGACATATTATTCAGCACATATTGTTGGGAAAACCTTGTTGGGAATTGAAGCAGTTGTGGAGACATTGTCATTCTTGGAGCTAATCTTTCATGATGCTAGTTTGAGTATCTCCTTGATTACTAGATGTATATTAATACTTTACTTCTCGTTTCCTTGTCATTAGGTAGAGAGACACCAGTAATTGTGGGATGTGGAAAGATCATCATTGGATCATGTTTTCTTATGAAGCACATGCACTTTTCTTGGAGTTTCATTCCAACATTTATTTATTATCATCATCCTCTGAGAGATATCTTGTTAGTAGGAAAGTTGTCATTAGATGGGCATGTTATGTTGACACCTTTCTTTCTCATGCCCCCAAGTCAAGAGTAATGGAGGAAGCTAGTATGAGGAAATATTGACTAGTAATCTCACAAGTTGTCAACTTACGACATCCTTAAAGGCATAGTAGAAAAAAAGGGGAACTGCGGTTACTCGGCAACCAAAAATTGTGACCCGTACTCAGGACTTGGCAATTACATGACATTACTCGGCACTTTTATTGCTACTTAAAAAAAAAATCTAAATTCATAAAATACAGTGAAATATCTAAAAAAATGAAATGAATTTAGAGAAATGAATGTAGAGATTTAGAGAACACATAACTTAGAGTCATAAACATGCTTTATAATTTAGAATACTATTGATTAGACACTAAACACTATAACTAACACCAAACAAAACTTAAAATAATCTAGATATTTATAAAAGACTCTACAAAATTAAAAACTTCAAACTAACTATATCCGACTATAACTACGACCTAATAAAAACAATATTAAAAAATAACCCAAACTAAACTTAAGACCTAAAACCATTATCCATTCAAAAGACTACAGACTTAAAACTAACAGGAATAAAACCCTAAAAGAGACTACCTAATCTTTATCATAACCGTCCACCATAGATATTGGCGGCGTGAGGCATGAATGACATGAGAGTTTCAATTCTGTTGACTATAGATGAGGCGAGGATTGTCGCGACGCAGGTTGAAGATGAGATGAGTTGTGTTAACATGCTGGCTCCTGAACACCACCTCCCCATTGCCTACGATGACTACTCTGTGGCCCTTTTGTGGCTCCGCTCCGAAGGAGGGGGAACAGATCCCTGGAATTTATATCCTCAATTTGGTACTCGACGACGAAGCACGACATCGAAAAAATGAAAAAAAACAGGGATCGTGATTTAGGTTTTATCGTTTTATTGTTTTTTTGGTTCCTGGTTAGTAGGTCAAAACCTGCGGTTTTTGGTGGGTAACCGGTCCATGAAACCAATGGGTCTTGCCCTGGTAACCGGCTGGCAGGTAATCGGGCGTCTACCCTAGGGACTGCTTCAAAACGAGTTTTTGTGGGTACCTAATAGGTACCCGCATTTTTTTAATACTATGCTTAAATGTATGGAAATATTAGTAGTACCAATGAGTTTCCAACTTTTGAAATATTTCAAGTATGTAAAGTCAATGTGTGAACCCAAGTCATGTTTTAGGGGGCATAGAGTAAGTAAACATTGCCTAGGTTCTCCACCTTAGTTATGGGAGTGATAGCCATTAGGGATAGTTAAAATTCAATGTTAAAACATTATGAAATGCGTGTGCATGTATATCCTTCATTAATGGTGTGATATAATGTGTGAATGGAAATGGACATAGGTGTAAATTTTATCAAATATTGTGTTTCATTATGTTCTTGTCTATATACCAACACTATCAAACATAGGGTACAAGGAAGTGAAGTGTAGCAATATCGGCATGGGGAAAACGTACCCTTCACATTCTACTTCTATCTTTGGCACAATAGTAGAAAGTCTAGAAGCGACATCTGCTACACTCTCTCCTCCTTCTGGTGGGCTAAAAGGATCTCTTTCATCAAGAGCCCATATTTCTGGATACTGCATATAACAAAAATATAACAGTTCCTATGGTAAATATAATTTGAAAGACAAGACCACATTACCTACTGCATTTATCAAGAAGATATACAAGGTTCTACTCACCTAGAAAATACACGCATGAAAGTGCCTTTGTAGAACTATAGATCTCCTTGTTCAAGCTCATATATATTGAACTTATACGAATAAAGAAAAACAAATATACAATAACCCATTCAATGGTGTCAATATTTTCTGATTTCATGTATAAATAAAATTTCCTCTAGACTAAATTCGTTTTTGGTATTGTGCCCAACTCCTCCCAAACACTAATTGAAGGTTTTTAAATGATGCATTTTGATACTAATTATGAGGGAAACTATTGATTTTTAACTGAAAATCACAATAATTAGTTGTACCTAAAGTAACTTACTAAACTAGTAGCCACTTCAAAACTAATGCAACAAAAACATCATAGTTGTCTTTGTGAATTCTCCCACATTAGATGCCCCATGATTGCCTATCATTCTTGAAGTTCTCTTTGTGGCCTCACTCTTCTACTAAATGATCAATTTGAGTACTTTTGAGGGCTTGTGACTTTAAAAACTGCAATCATTTAAGCAGCTATTGTCTTTGCTTTCAGCACCCATCTGTTAAATGCAATACCAGTTTGAAATGCACGTTGGATGATTCTCATATCTCCTAGCATTCTTGACAAACATTTCAATTTCATTGGCCTGAAATTGGAGTATTAAATAAAAAACAAGTGGATAGTCTCTTCGAGGGATTTCATAATAGTACCAAACACTAATTGAATGAGGTATTTAAATGAAGCATTTTAATACTAATTATAAAGGAAGATGTTGATCTTTTAGCTGAAAATCACAATAATTAGTTGTACCTAAAGTAGCATACTAAACTAGTAGTAACATTAAGATTAATGCAACAAAAATCATCACAATTGTATTACTTTTTTTTTTAAAGAGGTTAAACTTATAGTAAATAAAAGGGTAATTTACATCAACCTCAGCTCCTAGAGGACTCGGCGAGGGAGAGGAAAGTGACTACTAACAAAAGGAGAAGAAGCATCAGAATTTCCATGCTATGACTGCAAATTTTAGATTATGTTCAGTCCTAAGAGCAATACAACTTTTCTAAAATTCCAGGAGACATGAGAAACCCAACCAGAAGGAAAGAAAAAAAAAAACATACAAAAGAGCTAAACTAGGAAGTAAAGACAACACCAGAACTTACATATTCTCCAAGAGACAGTCAAGCAATAAAATGTTCAAGTAAATATCTTACTGTCTAGTACAAAAAAAAAAAATGTTCAAGTAAATATCTTACTGTCTAGTACAAAACAAAAAACTACCACTTTATGAAAACATGTAAGTGGTATTAAGTAGACGGATGGAAGAACATTAGAAGTAAAATGTTTTTAGGATGAGGACTTCCAATCCTGATTAATCTCCCTCGTCTTCAATCATCTACAGTTTTATTTGTATATTCTCCAACATTAGGTGCCCCATGATCATCTATCATGTTTTAATTTTGTTTTGTGGCCATATTATTCTACTAAATGATCAATTTGAGAACCTTTAGAGGTGTTGTTTCTTTAAAAAAACAATCATTTAAGCAGCTTGTGTCTTTGCTTCCGATAACTATCTGTCAAATGCAATACCAATTTGAAATGCACATTGGATGATTCTCATAATTCCTAGCATTCTTGAAAAATATTTGATCACCCTGAAATTGGAGTATTAAATAGATAACAAATGAATAAAGCCCCTTGACGGAATTCATAACAATCCATATGCCATGATCATTTATGAACATTAAGATAATTTTAGATTCTAAGAGTAAAGAGCATCGTTCTGTAAACAGAGGATGTTATAATATCAGGATGGAAACAAATCCTTCATTTAGTGTGTATAATAAACATAGTGTTCAAATCAACAATAAAGACTTGATCAAATAAAATAGAAATAAATTATAGAGGAGGATCTCTCATCAGTGCCTGAGATACTTCGTCACCACTTAACATTCAAGTGACCACTGATGACATAAGCATATAGTCCCCTTTGGAATAACATTGGATACATGGAGTAAAAATTAACCCACAAGTTTTAATAATCTCTCGCGAATGAAAATATACATATATAATAAAGGATTCACCCTTAAAGCCTCTCATACATTCCTCCAGCTAAATACTTCTTGTGAGCATATTTTTTTCAGTTGTTTATTCTATCGAGAAGAAGACTCTCTTGTTATAAAAAGGTGGACATCGTGAATAATGAGAATGATTATCTGAGGGTAAAGCCTTGCATAAATAAGAGGGTAACTGCATTTTTAGAATGTGTAGAAAGGGGATAATTTCAAAAAAAAGAATTATTGTCTAATGTAAAACCAATTTAAATGTAAATCAACCATTTCTTTGTTCCTATTTTTCGCTGCAGTTGAAAATTGCCATCATGGAGGGAACTGATATGACTTTTTAGGTATTTCAGATATGAACTAAGGACTAGATTCAATTTCCTTTTTGACATGGATTTCCCCAAGAGTGGTGCCCTCTCTTTTGTTTAATTATGTTTTTTTTTGTTCTTTTGGCATTATGTTTATTTCTTATCTTTATTGAGCCCCATATTGGATTTAGCATAAACACAATTTGACCCTTACATTCCTTGTTTAGACTGAGTTACAAGCTCAATATATACAACATATGATGTGAGGATCTATGCGCGTTGTCTGAAAAAAAGACCAGTATATCCCAAAAAGGTACAAGTCATCTAGATCCGAAGGAGATACAAGTCATCTAGATCCAAAGAAGATGCAAGTCATCAAAGATTGAAGGGATCTAGTAAGTGTTCATAAAATTTAAAAAACAACTTCAATTACAGGATTTTGAAGAGGGTTTGTGACAAACTTTCCCCAGAATGCAGCTTTTACAATTGATGGTAGATTATGAATTTATTTTAGTCACATTTAATAGTTATTATAATTATTACTTTAATAGATTGTGGCATTAATGTCACCATTGTGAGCTCTAAACAAAATGTATGACTTAATTTGGCATTTAGTAGTTTCTTCAGTAGTTATCCTTAACTAAAATATGACATGAACGTCATAAATATCATCAAGTGAAAGAAACCTCTATTTTTTCATGTTGCGTGTTCCATGTTCTGCTCTGCCTGTATCAATGAATATGGTATTACTGTATTAGAGAGAAACTGAGCGAGAATAAAAGGCCTGAATATCTTGTCGGCAGTCTAGAGATATAGTATCAAAATCTCAAATTTATACAATAGAAAACATGTGAAACACTTTCACAGATTTGGATCGGAGAAGACAACAGGAAAAAGACATTTACAGACAGAAAGAAAGGGTACAAGTTCAACATGGAGAGACATAGACAGACATGATAGATGTTGATGAGAGAATGCCAGTAAGTTGAAATTGTGATAGTAGATATCAAATAACGATGAGAAATAAAATAGAATCTGATCAAAGAATTATTTACTATTCAGGGAGGTTACAGAATTTTTGAATAATAGACATTCTTGAATCAATCTACAGAAGACAGCTTATTTTTGTAGAGATCTTTTTTTTAAGACCGAGACACAGAACTAATTTAGAGAAGAAAAATATGCTAAGAATGTTGCCCAAAGAACTAATTGCTTTCTCTTGTTGAAGAGAAAGGCAATCAAGATTTAAAGTTATGAATCCCTAAGTATATAAACTTGCAAATTATGCTTTGAAACGAAGATGGTCTGCTATGAGTCACTGTGAAACAAAGATCTAAATCTCAGCATCCTACTCAGATAAGGTATTCAATTCTTTCTGTTTGTGCCCTGGTTTTTCCATCCCGTGAATCAAGACCTGATATCTAGGTTTCGGAATTGAGGGCTTTTTAGCTTCAAGCAACTTACATCTAGTCTTAAGGGCTTCCTTCCTGCATAGAGGTTTGCTGGGACCATCTGTTGTGGCTGTAATTTCCTGCATCAAGGAAGAATCTATGCATGGTTGTAGCCTGTAGGAACAGAAAAGCCTGTGCCCTAACGTGATTTGCATTTTCACAATTCAAATACACTTTTTAAGTTGCATTTTTGGGCTTCAGTCCAGCCCAGCTAGAGCCGTGTCAGTTCCATCTGATTAGGGCATTTTTTGTTGGTCGAGTTTATTTTTGTCCTGGTTTACCATCAATCATTCTACTCGGACCTTCTTCAAACGCCATTTGTTTAGCTCTGTTCCCATGTTGCTGAAGGTTGTCTCCTGGAACGGGACTTTTTGTTCTTGGATTTTGAATGGATGCCCATGCAGCTAACCATGGTTTATCATTGACATACTAGGGCATCCGTAGTGTATTCCTAAAAGCCTTTGGTATTCGATAGAGTCAGTTTTAGTCATTGACATTTTTTTGTTAGTTAACTATGGAATACTTTCATCCATTGGAACAACTATTTCTTGGTATGGATACCCAATTGGCTATTGAGGCAATGATTTCTTCAGCTGATGATATACTTATTGAAGAAGTTGGAAGCTGAAAAGTGGGGCATAAGTTGGAAGTTATTGGTGGCTGAAATTTTTTGAAGGAAGAAGATGGGTTTCATCAAGGAAATATATTCCAGAGAACCTTATCATTCATGGGAAGGTATGTAAAGGGCAACGGAATCTGGTCAAAACCTTATTTTTCTTAAAAACAACTTTGATAAAGCATATGACAGGATAAAGTGGGATTTCATGTTGAACATGCTGGATTGGTTGGACTTTAACTTTAAACCCAAAACATTATTTTTCTAATTTTTTGAAGGAAGAAGATGGGTTTCATCAAGGAAAGATATATTCCAGAGAACCTTATCATTGCATGGGAAGGTATGTAAAGGGCAACGGAATCTGGTCAAAACCTTATTTTTCTTAAAAACAACTTTGATAAAGCATATGACAGGATAAAGTGGGATTTCATCTTGAACATGCTGGATTGGTTGGACTTTAACTTTAAACCCAAAACATTATTTTTCTAAAAAACAACTTTGATAAAGCTTATGACAGGATAAAGTGGGATTTCATCTTGAACATGCTGGAATGGTTGGACTTTAACTTTAAACCCTTCTTCCACAAGGTAGTGGAGACACTGCTCTCTGCAAGGGTTAGTGTAAATGGTTTTCACAAAGACCCTATTCAAACAAATAGATCCATCAAACAGGGTTGTCATTTAGCTCCCTACCTGTTGTATCACTGTTGATGCTCTTGGGTATCTATTGGGTACATGGATAATTGACTTCAAGATCAAATCCACGTATAGGGACAAAAGCGTGGACAAGTTTGCATGGCGAAGAAGACATGGGTTCTAACCAGGTTCCTAACCCTGCAATCAAATAAAAATTCACGACATATCTGAAAAGAAGAGCAGGTGAGAAGATGAATGCTAAATTTCAATATTGCCAACATTTTGAATGTTTTGATCTAATTTTTTTGAGGAGAGGAGTGTGGTGGAATGCAGGCAATCATGCTTAATTTTAGCATATGTTTCCCACTTCATGCATTGCATCATATTTTGTGCTCTCTCATAAGACCAGGAACATTAGTAACAATCTTCAATCAGTCCCCATTGCTCGTCATAGACGGAAGTGAGCTTTCCAGAGGGGAAATGGCAAGCGTTGGTTGAAAAAGCATTCTATTATCCATCTTAGCATTGTTTTTTAAATGTGTGAAAATTATTGGGCCTAATAAAGTTGAGAAGAGGTAGCCTATCCTTAAACTGCTCAGGGCCCCCCTATTAGGCTTTTGTAACAGTAGGAACAAAGAAGATGGCAGAGGTGTATGCATTCAGAGCAGGGGCAGATTTCAAATAATGTATTCCAAGTTGCATTTTCTTTTCCTCTCTTTACACTTTTCTTCACTAACAAATTTACCTAGTAAAAATCAATTTTGTTTGCACTGTGCTCAGCATCAAAAAGTAAACTTTTACTCAGAGAAAGAAATATTAAAAAATTGTTGAAGGGATCAATCTGACCCCCTCTACCTTTTGGCCTTTTCTTGATGGCCTTGGTCTGCAACATCGGCCTCAGCCTCTATATATCGAGTCTTGCACAGAATTCTCAACACAAATCCCTTTCATAGACAGGCATTTTTGCAGGTCTTGCTACTTTCTCAGACACACATCCCAATAGCCCTATGCTCAACTTATCTCCACAACACAACACGGGCCCTCCTAATCCATATGGTCAACCCTTTTTTGTTGACCAAGAAACCTGTTTTAGGCCCCTTTTTGATGCTAAAGGATTTGACACAGATCAGCACGTGATACAACAGCATAATTTCACGCCATATGTCATCTTTATCAGAAGCTTTGAGACCCTCACAAGCACACCTGGTCATACCGCAAAGTCCTGATTCCTCATCTTCATGCCACACAACTCCAACAGTCCCAAATTTGTTCTGCACAGCTGTTCTCAGCATTTAGAGCAAATGACAAAACAAAGGATCTGCACCAACATAAGGCGAGCACTTGTATTTCTTAAAATGCCTCAACCATCTTTGTCTTTCTCAGTTGTATTATAATGTATTCTATCCATTTTTTGAGTAGACAAGTATTACATACATCTGATCTCTCGGATGATTGTATATAGAACTAACATAATACAACTTTGCTTTACAATTCTAGCAAGGTGCCACACTGCTCTTGTATTCTCTGTCTAGGCACTCTGATAGTTTTCAATTAACTCTCTATCATCATCATTCGCTTCCATCATAACCCATTTGAATCCATTTGTGTGTTGTCCCCTGTGTTGCCTCTTGGGCCCTGGATCAATTGTATCAGAACAGATTCTTCCATATCACATCCTAGTGATATTGGAGTTTCTCATTTGAATCCTTCCCTGCATTTTGTATGCCCACTCACATGATGCCTAAGTAAAGGAAGCTTGGTCTCTAAAACGATGGCCCTTCATCTTACCTTCCTTCACAATCTTAGTAGATGGCTGAGAAAACAATTTCTGAGACGCCGACTTTAGAAATGTTTCAGAAGAAGATAGAGAATGCTTTGCAAAGGCAACATGATGATTTGAAGCAACATTATGCACTAGAAAAATATGGGATCATTGATCATTTCACTTAACTCCTACAACGTGTTCAATCCCCTCCAGACCTTTTGGCTTGATCAATGCTCCTGCAACATTCATGCAGAGAGTGAATGATATTTCCAGCGAATCACAACTTCATTTGTTATTGTCTATCTTGATGACATCCTCATCTTTAGTAAAACATGGGAGGAACATTTGTGACATATTTAGCAAGTGCTCAACACTTTGCAGCCGCACAAGTTCTATGTAGACATGGAGAAATGTTATTTTGCCATTAAGGAGATTCAATATCTTGGATATATAGGTGATGCACATGAAGTTCGTGTAGATCCGACCAAGTTCTGTGTTTTTCATGAACGGCCTACAACAAAGACCCTCATAAAACTTCATCATTGCTTGGGGTTGGAAAATTCCTATAGGATGTTTGTACTTGGATTTTCACACATCACTTGGCCATTGAATCAAGTTACTAAAGGTGGCACCAAAAGAAACTTTCATCCATGCAGCTACACAACAAAAAGCATTTGAAGAATTGAAATATAAACTTTGTTACACACCAGTGTTCATTTTACTTGATATGCAACAACCATTTGAGATAGAGACTAATGTACCTAAATATGCACTTGGAGCAGTCATCAATCAATTTGGTCACCCATTTTCTTACCACAATGATACATTCCCTGTCACGGTAAGGAAATATCCCATGTATGACCAAGAGTTTTATGCCATTGTCTAGGCATATAAGCAATGGAAACATTGTGTATCGTGAAAGGAGACTATCATCCACACAGATCCCAAAGTATTGCATTTCCTGCACACATAAAACAACTTGCAGCAAGAGCAGCATCAAAAACAGTCTTCATATTTTCAACAATTCCACTTGAACATCAGATATAAGAAGGGCAGTGAAAATCCAGAAGCTAAATTTTTTACTCGACCTCTGGTTCAAGCTCCCCTCTTTGTGCATGACACACATGGACATGAGACAAACACTTGGCAAAAAAGTACAAATTTGATTCATACTTTGCAGATATCTATCAAGCATTGCATGGTAAGTCAATCTCAGATTAAGACTTGCAGGATAAACTTGTGTCATTTGGGACATGTTTGTACCGCAAAAGGCAAAATGAAAGACATTAATATGGGAGGCTCACTTCAGCAAGGTCTTAGGTGGAGTTGAAAGGGCACTCGTGATCTTGAGACAGTGTTTCTTTTGGCCACACATGAGACAAACACTTGGCAAAAAAAGTACAAATTTGATTCAAACTTTGCAGATATCTATCAAGCATTGCATGGGAAGTCAATCTCAGATTAGCACTTGCAGGATAAACTCGTGTCATTTGGGACATGTTTGTGTACCGCAAAAGGCAAAATGAAAGACATTAATATGGGAGGCTCACTTCAGCAAGGTCTTAGGTCACTTTGGAGTTGAATGGGCACTCGTGATCTTGAGATAGTGTTTCTTTTGGCCACATCTTAGGGCAGATATTTCTAAAAATATGTGCTAACCAAGCTGACCAGCAAGAAACAAGGATTGCCTAGGCTTTTCCAAGTGCCAAACGAGCCTTCAGAATCAGTTTCCATGGATTTCCTTTTAGGTTTATCTACTAATTGTAGATACCTAGTTTTGGTATGAGTATATTTCTAAAAATATGTGCTAACCAAGGTGACCAGCAAGAAACAAGGATTGCCTAGGCTTTTCCAAGTGCCAAACGAGCCTTTGGAATCAGTTTCCATGGATTTCCTTTTAGTTTTTTCTATTAATTGTAGATACCTAGTTTTGGTACGAGTCATGTAGTTGCAATGCTTTTGTCAAGCTTTCATGTGTTTGGATCATTGACTTACATTGAACTCTTACTTGCACATATCCCTTCATATTGGACCCTTCGTAGTCTTGTCTTATCATCGTTTTCTCATGAACATCTTTAGTTCTAACATTTGTATGCCTCAAATTGCTCAAACACAGTCTTGCAAACTCCTTGATCTTCATTTCATGAGTTTTGGTCACCTTGACCGTTGTCATACAGTCCGAAAGTGGTCATGGCCATTGTCGTGCCGCACGAATTTGGTCATGTTAGTGTGGGTCCTTAGTTCCATCATGCCATGTTTTCTCATGCCTTGATTGTCGGATTTTATGTTTTTCCATGGTTGTCTTACATGTGAATGTGTCTCAATTCGAATTCAAATATGCCTATATATACACATGTACCCTAAGGTCCTAAACACACATATCTTATCAAAGGAGCTCGTACATTGATCATACTCTGTCCTTATTCCACTCTATCTATTGAAGGCTTGTTGCAATCTTGTACCAAAAGAAGGATTGCATTAATGAAAGAGCCTATAGTTTTATTTTACAAACCCATGTCTCATAGGATAAAGGCTGGGAGCTAGATACACATGTTTTCTTGATGACATGCATGAATGTTGAGTGCCAAAAGATAAACCTGTTAAAAAGGGTAAGATAGGGACTGACAGAGACAATCCCCTCACCCAAAACACCAATTTTTAATGTCTTCTTAGTGTGGACTTGATCTCAAGCGAAGGAGAAGGAATCCTAACTTTTGCAAGCATTTATCAACACTTATAAGAGAGGTTTTTGGGCATCATCGATTGACGCAGGGTTTCAGAAAGTTCTAAAATGCAAGGATATACACAACATTTTCAGAACATGTCGACCACTTTAGGGAGGATTGTCACTTTTGGGTCATACAAAACTAGTCTTGACCATTGTCAGGTCGTACAAATTTGGGCACTATCTTAGATCAATGTCTGCTTTCTGGATGTTCTTCTGCTCTATTCAAAAACTTGTTTTCCAACATTATCAGTCTATGTCAAAACTAATGTAAGTAGGAAATCAAGTATGTATCTCCCTATCTCTCCCTTTTCGATTATCGATTGCTCAAGGTATTTTCATTCATTCAATCAAATAAGTTAGGTCTCTATTTACTATTTTATGTATCTATATCAGGTCTAGCTTACCCCAATCTACTTTTATGTGGTTGGTGTAGTGTTTTGAACACCTCTACACCCTCCACATAAAACATTTTGGTGAACCCCTCCTTACCGAATATCGAACCTTAAGATTTCGTGCTCTGTTTCCTCTTAGGGTTTGTGTGGTTGTTTCAGATATTTCTTTAGGATTTTGCTTTACTATTATGATATCATTAGCCTTAGTTTCTTGCATATTCTTTATGTTTCTATCTAATGCCAATTAATAAAGCTAGATCTAAGACACTCACCAGGTAAAGTGATAAATTGAGTGTTAGACATATTGATTCAGTCCAAATTCCTTTACTTGGTATTGAGGCTTGTTTGAAAAATAAAATGAACAATGATGACATTCCTACTCCTTATACTAATGATGATAAGGCATATGATTTGAATGATGAAAATGCAAATGTTGTAAATGATAATGCTTGTGATCCTGATGCCAATGCTTTTGATGATAATGCTATGAATGACAACATTAGGAATGATTATATTGCAAAAATTACTGCCATGAGTAAACATGAGATAGCATGCCTTGAAAATTTTCTTTTGACATTTCCTAAAGAAATTGATGCCATGATTTATATTACTAGAGAGGAATAAAATACGATGAAATTAGCTTAAGGAATCTATATCTGAGGAAGTACATGTTGCAAAAGAATTTTTTAATGTTTCTATTTAACCTACTACAGTTTCTCCTTTTGCATGAGGTAACAAGGCTAGTGCACCATGTTTCTATGTAATATTCCTATAGATGATTCCAACAATGGACCATTATTCATACAAGCTTTTAATGGATTCACACTCAAAGTTAACAAAAACAAACTATGGTTGACAATGCTTTGAGTCTAAATATATGCACAATGCAATTTCTTGCTAGTAGAGGGTACACTCAAAAATACTTAATGGGTACTAACATTGTCTTAAAGGTTATGATGGTCTTACTCTGACACCTCTAAGAGGTACCCTATTACCTATCATTGTGGGTCCTAACACTTTTTTAGTGTGGTTTCATGCATAGATGGAATGACTGACGACTAACTGTCGGTTGGTCAATTACTCCCTAGAAATTCCTGTAGGCGATTATTCACTGCTAGAAACCATTGGAAAAGTCTAAAAAATATGCAAAAAATTAAATGGCGAGCAACCATTGGTTACTCGCCGTTTACTCACGAGTAACCAATGAGTAACCGACAGTTACTCGCCAGTTCCTGTGCACACAGTTTTCACGCGAAAAACCTAGCAAAACCGCAGTAACACCGTGGAAATGAACCTCAAATGCTAAAAATACACGGAATTTCATCTTAAAAATTGCAACACATCTCTCATTTCATTCACACAAAGATTTGGAGCATTCAAGAGCGGATTGGAAAGAGAATTGAGCAAAGAGATTTCCAAGCTAGTGCATTTGTTTTTTAAAATTTTTAAGCATGTAAAGGAATCGTAATTTAATTAAAAACATGTTTGATAAATATTTTAAATTTCAATATTCAAATTTAATACATTCTGTTTTAATTTCATGCATTCTGTCAAATTTCATGCACTTTGTTAAATTTTAGTGTTTAATATTTACAATTTATGCCTAATTGTTTTAAAATGTTGATTAAAAATATTGTATTTTAACCATTGGCATTATGGTTAGATTCCGTTTATTATTACAATTTATTTATTGTTATTTTTAACCGTTATAGATTATAGTTTTCAATTTGTTCGTTAAAATTTTAAATAATAAATATATTTTAGTTTCTGTTTAATAGTTTATCATTATAATTTATTTATCGTATTTTAATTAATAATTTGTATTAAATGTTTTTATTTTTTAATTTTATTAATGTTGTTTTCAACATGTTTGCGTTTTGCAGGTTATTTATTGGAAAAAATGGCATCCGATAGTGCATCGAGCTTAGATTCAGTCAGTGGTATTCAATCAACTCCCCTTGATGCTCGCACTGGTGCTTGGAAGTATGCCACGCAGGTTGGAATATCCTAACCTATTTCAATTTGTAACTTTTTCTCAAAAACAATGTTAGGAGACATCAATCGCATGAAGTACCATCTTTCATGCATTCCTTGCCGTGACGTCACGCCTTGTCCCAATGTCACTGAAGAGGCAAAACGAGAGATGATGACGGAGCTTGCATCACTAGACGAAAAAAAACTAGAGAGGGCAAGGATGCAAACAGTTTTAACGACCATTGATCCCAAATTGGCAGATGAGGAAGTGACAACGATGACAAAAATTGTAGGCTCTAGTCATGGTCCATGCAAGCGCCATGGCACATCTTCACCGGCTTCGACTTAGTTACACTCAATTTTTGTGTTTAGAAACACACTGGGGCACAACCTTCACTGCAATCTACAAGATAGAACAAGCAAGCACATGCGAAAACAGATAAAACTTGCGCAAATTTTTGATACTTCAACAACCTTCTCTTCAACATGGCGAGGAGTCTGTGCTGAGAATATTTGGTTACAACACTGACAGTTGCAGGCAAAGAGTAAAAGACATCCTTTCCAAAAAACTTGAGTGGGAAGTTGCTCAAAAATGCAGTTGAAGATGCAAAGATAATTGTCGAAGATCAGAATAGATTGTGGAGTAAGTTTGGATGCACCATTTTTTTTTATAGATGGATGGATGGAAAGAACTGCACCCTCATCAACTTTTTAACGTTTTTAAATAGTGAGCTATTTTTTTTAAGTCTATTGATGCATCAAATAAAATAAAAAATGCAGAAACTTTGAGCTTGATGCTAGAGGAGGTTGTTTTAGAAGTGGGCATAGAGAATGTTGTCTAAATTATTACAGACAATGCAACAGCTTATGTGGCGACTGAGAGACTTCTTAAAAAAGAGATCTATTTCTCTTTTGGACCCCTTGTGTGGCTCATTGCCTTGACCTTGTTTTGGAGGACATACGCAAACTTGATTGGGTGCAACCAGTTGTAGAAGCTAAAGAAATAACAAAATATATCTACAATCACCCTTGGGTTCTCAGTTTGATGAGAGACCACACTAAGGGAAAAGAGTTTGTTCAAGTAGTAGTCACTAAATTTGCAATAAATTTTCTTACATTGCGAAGTATTTGCAGTTTGTTGACTCCTTTGAAGCAGACGTTTGTGTCTCAAGCATGGATGGACTCATCATATTCCAAAAAAGCTGATGGAGTGAAAGTTGAGAAGACAATTTTCAGTGAGACCTTCGAAACAAGAGCTACAAAGATCGTCAAGGTAACTTGAAATTGCAATTTAAATTTCAAGTTGTTTCCCTTGTTTTCAATTTTTTAAACTTAAATTATTTATCTTATAATTTATTTATAAGTTTTTAATGCTAACTTTAATTTGTTTATAACTTTGTAGCTATCTGAGCCTTTAGTGAGGGTTTTGCAATTGGTGGATGGGGAACAAAATCCAATGGGTTATATTTATGAGGGCATGGATAGGGCCAAAGAGGCTGTCCAAAACTATTATAGAGGAGATCGTGCTAGATTTGATCTCATTTAAGAGTTGATTGATTGGAGGTGGAACAATCAACTCCACCAACCCATCCATGTAGTGGGGTACTACCTTAACCCCAAATTTTTCTACTTTGATGTCTTCACAGATGTTGGTGGAGAGGTTATGGAGAGGCTCTCAACATGCATTGTGAGTATGACACCTGACGTTGAGGTGAAAAACCTCATTATTGCAGAGTTTCAAAACTACAAGCAGGGAAGAGAAAAGATTTGTCCTTCAGCGCTAGCTATCTAAGGGAGAGGCATGAAATCACCAGGGAATACAAAATGAAGTCTTTACTTGTACCTTACAAACTACATATTTACAATTATTAATTTCTTACAAAGTTTTGAATATCTTGTTTGCAAGGTCGTGGTGGGAAGATTGAGGTAAAAATATCCCAAATCTTCAAAGGCTAGCCTTTTGGATTTTACCTCAACCTTGTAGCACTTTTGGATGTGAGCGCAATTGGATTTTGTTTGACTCCATTCACATGAAGAAGCACAACAAGTTGAGTCAACAACGTCTCAATGACTTGGTTTTTGTGCAATACAACATTCGAATTCGCACAAAAAAATTGGAAAATGCATCAGAGGAGCCTATCGATCTAGATGAGATCGATCCCTATAGCAATTGGATTGCACAGAAGGAGGCCCCCATGTTCACAGAGGAGATTGTTGACTTCGAGAGGCAAGCTATGGAAGTTGCAGCTGAAGTAGGAGAGATTGGATTGGAGGACATCCTTGAAGATGAGACACACGCAGAGGTAGAGGCAGGGGTGGAGCCACAGAGGCAAGTGCAACCTTCTAAACAGAGCAAGGCGAGATAGCCAAGTGGGAGGACTAGAGTTTCTAAGTCTCCCTTAGTTTCTCAAAGAGCGGGAAAAAAATTATAGATTATTCTAATTTGTATTTGTAGATTTTTGTATAAGACTATAAGTATCATTGTAGTTTGTGACTATTGTATCCACATGATTATGCAATTTTGTACTTTATTTGTATTCAAATCGAATAGAAAACATTTTTTCAATGTTTTACAGACTCATTTCATCTATTTTGTTTTTGAAATTTCTAATTTTTTTTTTTTTATAAATTCAAGTATTTTTTGCCTTTGTTGGTTATTGTCAGTTATTCAACCAAGTGGGTTGAATAACCACTAGCTACCCATTTTGGCCCTTTGGCGAGTACTCACTCCAACCAGTTATGCGAACTATGGTTTCATGTATTGTTAGATAATGAGACATATAGGTTATAACGTTCTTATTCGGACACCTTTCAGAGGTATCATGTCATGTCCCCCTTTTGACATGAGCCACTTAGAGTCCTTAGCCTTAAAAGTCATTCCCAAAAAGCAAAGGAAAAAGAAGAAAATGAATGTTGGGGGTCCACTTGAAGAGCAATTAATGAAAAAAGTACATTATGAAGTCTAATTTGCAATTGGGTTATGAATAGTACCTTTTATCTTAATTTCACTTAAGTTGGGGTCTTATTAAGGGTCATGGGCACCCACGGACTAAAAAAAATTACAAGGATGCTTTGTTATATTTGAAAAAGAGATTTTCCCTCTTTTATTTGGGCACTTCTTTTGGGGGCTTTGGCTATTAAAGGAAAGAGTAGACTCCATTTGAAAGTTATGCATTTTATGATATTGAATATATTGCTCAGGTATGTCAAGTTTGGCTATAGTATCTTGAAGAAAACTTTTAAGTATTTCAAAATGTAAAGACGAAACCTTTCACATCCTCATTGTGAGTAGCTCTACATCAAAGGCTGAAAATTGTGTTTTAACAAATGAATTTCAGATTGGCAAGGTTGGCGACTTGTTTTTAAGGGTTGCTTGCATGTGTGGGAGGTCATTTCTAGGGTGGCAGTTTGATTGGGAGGTTGAAGAGCCCTTTTGGAGGGCTACACTACATAGAAAATCTCTCCTAGGGTTTGATAAATATTTTTTGATTTATTTCCCACTTTGCAACTTGGTCCCTTGAGGTTTGGAGGTCATTGGAGGATTCTTTGAGGCATAAACAATTCAAAGAATTATTTATATATTTTTGTCAAGTGGGATGACCCACTTTGAAGACATTTTGAAGTTTTCTAGGGTGCTTTTAAGCCTTCGATAATTCTGAATATTATTTTTATATTGGCCTGCTAATTTTCATGATTATTGGAAGTTATTTTTTAGACCATTGCTACTAAAAAATTATCCATTATTTACTGTTGTATTTTTTTGTGCATGGGCGACTTGTTGTAAACATTATTGATCTCATTTGGTACTTCAATTCATGCTTAATTCATGCTGGAAACTTTTATATTTTTTTTAATCAATTTTGGTAAAGTGTACTAGAGTTTCAAAGAAGAAACTCTCAAGAAACAACTATTGCATTTTCAGTCAAAGACTTCAATTTTTGAAGGGTAGGAACCAACAATATTATCCTCAATATGTTGACAAAGAAGATATTTATTACAGCTTTTGTTTGGGATAAATCTAGGTGCAATTTATACACTTTGGTCAAGAGGAATTGAGTTACATATTCGCTGAAAATCACTGTTTTTAGTTGGAAGCATTGGCACCTAGGGTTTGCATTTATTTGAAGAGTTTTGGGATTAATTGTTTACCTAGGGTTTGCTGGATTTTCTATTAGAATTATAAGATTTATCTAAGGGTTTGTTGTTAAATCATAGTTTGCATGATTGTCCCAATTTGGGAAAATTACATATCATATTAGCTGTCATTGTGGGTCCTAAGACTTTTCTAGTGTGGTTTCATGCATCGTTCACATACTCGCAGTTGGCGAGTACTCGCCCAGTGAAAAAAAAATTTACTTGGCAAATACTAGCCAGGACCAAAAAAAAGAGCAAAAAAAAATTTGAAAAAAAAATTGAATTGTCAACTACTCGCCAGGAGCAAAAAAAAGAGTATTAGATGATTCCAGCAAGTTCGAGCAGCAATTATTCGCTGCAGGTTTTTTCCAGCAAGTACTCGAGTAACTGACGAGTACTCGCCAGTTATGCAATCTATGGACTTTCATGTATTGTTAGATAACGAGAAATGATATATTACTTAGACGCCCTTAGTGTAATCAAATGAGTAAAATCCAATCCACATTATATCAAATTGTAAAGTTTGTGCATGAAAACAAAGATTATTATTTGCAATCCTGAAAACATCTAGACATGCACCAGAAATGTCCCAAAGTGCTAACTAAACAACCTTGGTTGCACTAAAATGCCCCCACCCCTTGTGCCATGCCCATAAACATTTCTAGTATGGAAACGTACCAAAAACATCCAGCCCTGTGTTGGAAATGTCTTGGACATTTCTGTCATGTGTAAGGGCATTTCTACGAGCAAAAAAATAAATCAAGCCAAAAATAAATAAATAAAAAGGTAAAATCGTAGTGTACAAACTCGTCAAGGTCCGGAGTAACTCGAACCAAACAATATATAAATAAAACAAACATTTAAGTATAACTTTACATCCAATTTCTTATACTTATTTTATACATATACTTTCAGGATGTTTGAGAGTGGTTTCGGACCTATAGGAGCTATATTGCAAATTCTAGGTTTTGCAGGATCCTATAATATTTCAGACTTGGTCAAATTTCAGGGTTTCAAGATTTCAGACTTCGCCATATTTCATAGTTTCAAAATTTCAAGGAGACATCATAGGAGGTATGAAGGTTGCATGAATGGATGTGGGTATGATAAAATAGTATGCAAACATCTCTGGAAAAGTGTCACAAGCCAATCCTACTACATTCCCAGTGCACCCTTAAGGCGTGCACTTAAGAAGATTCGATGCACCGGCAAGCATTGCAAAATAAATGATTTATAATCAATAAATGATAAAGTTGAAAAATAGTAAGTGGCATTCATGATTTTGAGAACAATCTAGATGATTTATTCTAGATTTGAATGCACATTGTCTTTGACGTAATGAATGAATGAATACTATATATTTTAAGTGTTTTATCTTGTATAGACTAAAAATGTGTATTATGCATTGTTTATATATATATATATTCTACAGACGTTTCCAAATCAAGGGTTTTTTAAAATCTGCATTTATGCGTTTCACAAATGTTTATGTTTCCATTTTCATTTCCAAACAACATATTAAACAACAAATCATATAACCTCAAAAGAAAACATTTGAAGTTCAAGTACCTACTCATCCACACACTAAAGTAGTCTTATCGCAACCTCATGTGTTTGTTCAAGTTAAAGCACCGAGTAAGGTTTCAACTACCCATTCCAAACAAAGTGCTTCTTTTCAAGAGGATACAACAGCTATTACATATAATTGCCACAATAAGGATTGCACTACTAGTAATGACTATTCATGATATTATACAACTCATGATTACATTTATATTACTACTAGTGACACATCTAACTCCTTAGATTCATGGTCCTCAGATTTTGTAGATCTTGATCATGAAGATAAGTTGACAGGGTATTATCATTTAGCATTGCTAGCCTATTTCATGTGCTTCAACGGAACAATCTACTATACATAACTTTTTCTTTCTTTCCTTTGTGTTGTGTTTCTCCAATGCTTGCTTTCTATCTCTTGCGTCAGGTATGGCTTTTAGATTCATCATACTACCTTATAGCTTTGCATTGCCATCCTCTCTTGAATTATTTGTTGCTTCTTGATTCTTCTATCTTTTTTTAATTTTGAAGTTACCTTCTTTCATGTTTCAGTTTCTTATATCATTCTTCTAGCCCCTTGTTTTTTGTTAATTGCATTCTTTCGTTGGCCCTTGCCCTTTTCTTGTTGTTTCCCATTCTAAAAACTTCCATGGACTTCCCAATGATGATAACAATTGTATATCAAGGCCTTTCACCCCAATGCGCACTTAATTCTTGTTGCTTCTCTCTTTTCCCCTTGGCTTGTGTCTTTCTTGATTGATCGTTGTCTACTTGCTTCCTTTTATTTTTGTGCCTCTTGGCTTGTTTTCTTGCTTGATTGAACTCTCTTTGTTTTTTCTTGCTTTCGCCCCTTGGCTTGTCTCTTGCTTAGTTTCTTTCTTCTAAAATTAATAAAACGAATATAAAATTCTTTTTTCATTTATCTTTGTTGTTGCATAGTTACACATTGATACATATAATGCATATCTACTTGATTAGAGGTTTACATATACATTGTTATGCACATTCTCCTCATGGTATTTTTGAGTTAGATGTAGGGTATATAAAGTACATATGATTATGAACATATAGTTGTTTTGCAACTTCATTGTGCCTACATTGGGGGCATGCCTATACTGGAGGCATTTTTCAGTGCACTTATATCTTGTGTGCTTGGATACATTGTCTTGCTTCACATATTTATTACATTGTGTTATCTTGTTGGCTCCATAATTGTTCGATTGCGTGCATGTGCATCCCATGCTTGTCCATGCTTATGTGTGTTGCTTGGCATGTCTTGTCTTGTTTATAGAGAATCCTTTAGTTGTCAATTTTGTGTCACTTATATGTGATTGATTGCTTGTTTGTTTTTGTCACTTTGTGTTGGAATATTGTCATTGATGTCAAATGAACTATTGCCGAAAGTGAACGGAATTGATTACCAGAAGTGAACAGAATTGATGGCCATAAGTGAATGGAAATGTCGACGGAAGTGAACGGAATTGTTGACGGAAGTGAACGGAATTGTTGCCGGAATTGAACGAAAATGTCGACGGAAGTGAACGGAATTGTTGACGGAAATGTCGACGGAAGTGAACGGAATTGTTGACGGAAATGTCAACGGAAGTGAACGAAATTGTTGACGGAATTGTCGATGGAAGTAAACGGAATTGTCGACGGAATTGTCAACCTTGGCCGACCTATTGGGAGGAGTTGTGACCGTTTGGAAGGACCTTTTCACTTGAAGAGTCACGACCTTAATTTGTGGCTTTACGTGGGTTATAAATAAGTGCATAACGAATGGCAAAAGAGTGGATTCGAAAGTAGAAGATATATAAAAGAAGAGCAGAATTTTTAAAGGCAAATTTTTGTGAGAATATTGAAAAGAAAAAAACAGCAAGTATAATGAAGAGTATAGCAGCGAAAACACTCAAGTGTAGATCGAATCTAAATGAGATAAAGCAAGTGTTCTATCATCTGTTGTTTTGACAACAAATTTGAGATAGAAGAGTGATTTTTTCTGAGAAGGTTGGTGCCTTCGTTTTGAAGAGATTGGTGTCTCTTGCTGAGTTGGTGCCCATTGAAAGGGGTCGGTGCTCTTGTAGTTTGGTGCCTACAAAATTGTTTTTGGGGTTGGTGCTCCAGTAGGTTGGTGCCTACGAATATTTATATTAAGATAATTTCTCCGTGGTTTTCTCCCGAAAGGGTTTCCACGCAAATCTATGTCTATTTGCATTGTGTGGTTTTGCATTGTATTCTTTGATTGCTTTGAATGTATTAATTGCGGAGTAATTTGATGTTTTGAATTTAAGATTAATAGTCGAAAGTCAAAAAATATCTTAAACTGATTCACCCCCCTCTCAGTATAAGCTTGTACTTAACAATTGGTATCAGAGCCGGTTCCTTCAGTGTTAGCACAACTGCTAGAAGGTAGATCTTGGAAAGCACATATGGCAGGATCTCAAGTG
Source organism: Torreya grandis (assembly GCA_037957365.1). Lineage (NCBI taxonomy): Eukaryota > Viridiplantae > Streptophyta > Pinopsida > Cupressales > Taxaceae > Torreya > Torreya grandis. The sequence continues at coordinate 3,607,127 of JARHVA010000714.1, read as the reverse complement.
CTAGATGGTTTCTCCACTAACAAGGCTCCTTTGTTCGATGGAACGAATTACACATTTTGGAGCATAAGAATGAAGACTTACTTGATGGCCCTAGGTTTTGATATTTGGCAAGCAGTGGTAATAGGATACACAATGCCACAAATTGCACCAACGGATGCCACCGGAAAAAAGGCCAGTGAGAACAATGCGAAAGCTATGAATGCAATCTTATGCGAGCTTTCAGAAAATGAGTTTGTTAAGGTTATGCATTGTGAATCTGCAAAAGAGATTTGGGATAAACTCAACACTATTTATGAAGGTGATAGTAAAGTTAGAAAAGCAAAACTCCAAACCCATCGGAGGCAGTTTGAAAGTTTAAAAATGAAGAATGATGAAAACATTGTTGGGTATCTTCTTTGTGTCGATGAGATTGTTGATGTCATTTGAGGACTCGGAGAGAAATTGAAGAATCTGTGATCGTTCAGAAAGTCCAAAGATCCCTACGATTGAGATTTGATGTGAAGGTCTCCGCCATTGAAGAAATGAAAGATTTAGACACGATGAAACTGGACGAGCTCCATGGAATTCTTACGGCCTACGAAATGAGAACTGAATCTGAGAGACAGTGGAAGAAGGAAGCATCATTCAAGGTCTCGAAGAAAGAGAAGATCAAAGAACCAAAATCAAGTGAAAATTCAAGTAGTGAAGAAGATGAAAATGAAGCTCTATTCATTCGGAAGCTAAAGAAAGGATCGGGCAATATAAAGGAAAGTTACCATTTAACAGCTTTAATTGTGGTAAAATTGGTCATTTTGCAGCCAAATGTCCAAATAAAGGAAATAGTGATGATGAGAGAAACAAATCAAAGTACAAAAAGGGATTCAAGCCAAGCAAAGACAAGCAAAGATTTGAGAAACAAAAGAAAAGCCTATACTCCAAGAGGTATAGCAGCTCATCCGAAGAAAACAAAGAAAGTGATGTTGAGAGTGATAATGAAGAGATTCTGTTCATGGCTACAGAAGAAAATGCCACCACCAGCAAAGATAATTTGGAGGAAGACGAAGACATGGAAGAAGAAGGTGAAGTGAACCTTTAAGAAGAACTTATTTGCGCGTTGGAAGAAATAAAAGCATTTAAGAAGAAGAATCAGAAACTAAAGTTACAACTCCGAAAATATGAAGAAGAGAATCGAGACTTCAAAACGAAGACATCACAAGTCTTTGAGGAATCAAACAAGGTAATTGCTGATCTAAAAGTCCAAATCGAAGAAGCAAAGAAAATTGAAGATCTAACGGATCAGCTAAAGAAGAAAGGAGAAGATTGTGAAAGGTATGAATTTGAAATAGATGTTTTAAAAAGGGATCTAGAAAAGGCGAATTCTAAAATAACAAGTGAATTGAAATCTGAGAAAAGCACTCAAGTTTTGAATGAGATTCTAGAGAGTCAAAGATTGCCATCTAACAAGTCAGGCATTGGGTATGAGAAGGAAAAAGAGAAAGCTAAGAGCTATGTTGAAACTCTTAAGGAACCAATGAAAAAGGAGACCAAGAAGGAAGAAGCCAAGAATACAAAAACCAACTCTATCAACAAAGAAAACAAAGGAGAACAAAACTTCAGAAGACCATTTGCTCCAAGATATACAAATAAAACCAGGTTTGGTAATTATTTTGATAGATATTGTTATTATTGCAATCATTTTGGTCATAAGAAATTAGATTGTAGAAAGAGAACCAAGGATATTGAAGTCAGGAGCAGAAACAAAGGAACCTATGGAGCTTCGAACAGAAACTACAATTCGTTTGCTCCCTTAACAAACTTTGATGAAGCTATAGTTTGTTACAAGTGCAACAACTATGGACATATAGCACGCTATTGTAGAAGTGTTTTTGAATTTGTAAGACAACATCAAAAGTTCAAAGCTCCAGTGATAAAGAAAAGAGAACCATCAAAGACCTAGAAGAAGCAAGAAGAATCTATGATTGTTCAAACAACATCTCATGCTAGAGATGAAGGACAACAATGGTTCATTGATAGTGGATGTTCGAGACACATGACTGGAGATAAAAGCAAATTCATCTCGTTAAAAAAGGTCAATGAAAGCACAGTGAAGTTCGGAGACAACACTACAGCCAGAATAACATAAAAAGGTACACTTAATCTCGATAATGGAAAAACCAAAACAGAAAATGTGTTATATGTGGAAGGGTTAAAGCATAATCTTCTAAGTGTTAGCCAAATGCGTGATCAAGGACACACACTCAAGTTCTTTTCTGAAGGTTGTGAGATCAGAAAAAGAGACATGGGAGAACTAATTGCAGATGCTCATAGAACCACAAACAACCTATACATGCTTGGAGAAATGAGAGGAGAGAAATGTTGTTTGAGTTAAGTTGAAGAAAGTTGGCTATGGCATAGAAGGTTAGGGCACATAAATTTTGATAATCTTGTGAAAATCAGCAACAAACAGGCTGTGCGAGATATGCCCAAGATAACAAAACCTTCAAGCACTCTATGCAAGCAATGCCAACACGGAAAGCAAACCAGAACAAGGTTCAGAACGAAGGAATATTCAACCACCATACCACTAGAGTTGATTCATACGGATCTTTGTGGTCCTACCAAAACTGAAAGCATGCAAGGTGAGAGCTACTTTATGTTGCTCATTGATGATTATACTAGAATGACATGGGTAGCCTTTCTAAAAGAAAAATCAAAAGCATTTGAAAAGTTTAAAGCTTTCAAGGCATTAATAAAAAATGAAAAAGCGCTGAAAATAAAATGTCTAAGGTCAGATCGAGGAGGTGAGTTTATTTCAAATGAATTCATTGAGTTTTGCGAAGATCATGGAATTAAGAGACAATACTCAGCTACAAGGACTCCACAACAAAATGGAGTGGTGGAAAAGAAAAATCGAACCGTTCAAGAGATGGCTAGAACTATGTTGAATGAATCTAAGCTATCAGATAGATCTTGGAGAGAAGCAGTTAATATAGCAGTATATATCTTGAACAGAGGGCAAATCAGACTTAATATTGACAAAACTCCTTACGAATTGTGGAAAGGAAGACCAACTTCGGTCAAACATTTCAAAGTGTTGGAAGTAAATGTTTTATCAACAGGAATGAAGAAAACTTGGGCAAATTTGATTCAAGAGCTGAAGAAGGAATTTTTCTTGGTTACTCCATCAAAAGCAAAGCCTATAGATGTTATAACAAAAGGCTACAAACTATCTAGAAAGTGCTAGTGTTAGAATAGATGAGATCATGAATCAAAAGGCAAAAGAGCCTTCAAAAGAGCCTCTAGAAATACCCAATCTTGTAGAAGAAGGGGAGGAAGAAAATGTAAAAAAATTGAGTGAATCTGAAAGGCAAGACACCAAAGCACCATCTCGCTTTGTTCAGAGGAATCATGTTAAAAGTCAGATCATTGGCAACATTGATGCTGGTGTGCAAACCAGAAGAAGAATTGTAAGTATCCCTGAGCATGTAAATTTTTCTTTGTTATCCAAAGTAGAGCCTAAGAATTTTTCTGAAGCTAGTCATGATAAACATTGGGTAAAAGCAATGGAAGAAGAGTTAGATCAAATTGAGAAGAATGAGACTTGGGAACTTGTGCCTAGGCCAATGGATCAAAATGTAATTGGCACTAAGTGGGTTTTTCGAAACAAATTGAATGAAAATGGCCAAGCCACTCGAAACAAAACAAGGTTGGTATGTAAGGGGTATGTTCAAGTAGAAGGTGTAGATTTTGAAGAGACTTTTGCTCCTGTTGCTAGATTAGAAGCAATTCGAATATTTCTTGCATTTTCAGTATTCAAAAATTTCAAAGTTTATCAAATGGATGTTAAATCAACATTTCTAAATGGCAATCTAGAAGAGGAAGTTTACGTAGAACAGCTAGAAGGATTTCTCTTATCAGAAAACAAGGATTATGTGTGTAAGTTGAAGAAGGCCTTATATGGATTGAAACAAGCTCCTAGAGCATGGTATGTTAGGCTTGATAAATACCTACAAGACCAAGGATTCAAGAGAGGATATGCTGATAGTAATCTTTACATCAAAACTGAAAGAGATCACCAGTTAATTGTTGTGGTGTATGTAGATGATATAATCTTTGGAGGAGACAATGAGGAAATGTCTAAGATATTTGTCGAAGATATGCAAAAGAAATTTGAGATGTCCATGTTAGGTGAGTTAGTCATTTTTCCTTGGTTTACAAATCTCTCAATCTAACAAAGGAATATTCATATCCCAAAGCAAGTAGGTGAAGGAGATGTTGAAGAAATTCCATATGGAGTGTGCCCCCTGTTAGCACACCTATGGCTACAGGTACGAAGTTGAGCAAAGATGATGAATCTCCGAATACTGATCAAACTCTTTATAGATCAATGATTGGGAGTTTACTATATGTGACGGCATCTAGGCCAGATATCATGCAAGCAGTAGGTATGGTCACATGATTTCAAGCAGCTCCAAAAGAAACACATGTGCAAGCCGTGAAACGTATATTTAGATATTTAAAGAGAACCTTGGATTATGGGTTGTGGTACCCAAGAGGTAAAGACTTCACATTGGTAGCGTACACGGATTCAAATTGGGCAGGTTATGTAGATGATAGAAAAAGTACAAGTGGAGGAGCATTCTTTCTTGGAGATAGCCTAGTATCTTGGTTGAGTAAGAAGCAGAATTCTGTATCTCTATCCACAACAGAAGCAGAGTACATAGCGGCAGTGCTATGTTGTACACAAGTTCTATGCATGAAACAAACCTTGAATGATATCAAAGTAGAGTATAATCATCCAATCTCCATATTCTGCAATAATATTAGTGCGATAAGTATTTCAAAGAATCCAGTTATGCATTCCAGAACTAAGCATATCCCTATACAGTATCATTACTTGAGAGAACAGGTGGCAGAACAACAAGTAAAATTGGAATATGTTTCCACATCCGAATAGATGGTAGATATCTTCACTAAGCCACTTCCAAAGGAAACATTTGAGTACCTACGACAAAAGTTGGGAGTAATTTCTTTTGCGTCTTGCCACTGAAGGGAAGCATCAGCTAAGGGGGAGCTAGGTATTAGCTCTTGGATAGACCCTTTGCCATTGATGTCAAAAGGGGAGAAGTACAAAAAGAGGATGTCACAGAAAGGGGGAGCTACAGCAAAAAAAAGGGATTCAGACAGAAGAGACAGTGCAGCAAGGGGGAGCAGTTTCAGTATGTGGTTGCCATCAATGACAAAGGGGGAGATTGTTGGAATATTGTCATTGATGTCAAATGAACTATTGCCGAAAGTAAACGAAATTGATTGCCGGAAGTGAACAGAATTGATGGCCGTAAGTGAACGGAAATGTCGACGGAAGTGAATGGAATTGTTGTTGGAATTGAACGAAAATGTCAACGGAAGTGAACAGAATTGTTGACGGAAATGTCGACGGAAGTGAACGGAATTGTCGACGGAATTGTCAACCTTGGCCGACCTATTGGGAGTTGTGACCATTCGAAAGGACCTTTTCACTTGAAGAGTCACGACCTTAATTTGTGGCTTTCTGTGGGTTATAAATAAGTGCATAACGAATGACAAAAGAGTAGATTCAAAAGTAGAAGATATATAAAAGAATAGCAAAATTTTTAAAGGCAATTTTTTGTGAGAATATTGAAAAGAAAAGATCAGCAAGTATAAGGAAGAGTATAATAGCGAAAACACTCAAGTGTAGATCGAATCTAAAAGAGATAAAGTCGAATCTAAAGGAGATAAAGCAAGTGTTCTATCATCTGTTGTTTTGACAACAAATTTGAGATAGAAGAGTGATTTTTTCTAAAAAGGTTGGTGCCTTCGTTTTGAAGAGATTGATGTCTCTTGCTGAGTTGGTGCTCAGTGAAAGGGGTCGGTGCTCCTGTAGGTTGGTGCCTACAAATTTTTTTTTGGGGTTGGTGCTCCAGTAGGTTGGTGCCTACGAATATTTATATTAAGAGAATTTCTCCGTGGTTTTCTCCCGAAAGGGTTTCCACGCAAATCTGTGTCTATTTGCATTGTGTGGTTTTGCATTGTATTCTTTGATTGCTTTGAATATAATAATTGCGGAGGAATTTGAGGTTTTGAATTTAAAATTAATAGTCAAAAGTCAAAAAATATCTTACACTGATTCACCCCCCCTCTCAGTATAAGCTTGTGCTTAACACTTTGTCTAACTTGATGGTTTCACTTGCTCTATGTGGTTACAAGGTTATGCGTGTTTACATTGGTTGACTATACTATGTGATACTATATGTTCGGTACTATGATTTATATCATATATGTTATTATTTGCAGCTTTGGCACAAAGTTCGAGCTTGAGTTTGATGGGGAAAAAAATTCGGTTTAAGTTTGCTAATGAATAAAGTTCGGAAAAAAAATCGCCATTAAGTTCAAACAATAGATAAAAAAATTTAAAAAAATTAATATAAATTTAATACACATACTCAGTCAGAAGGTACGGTGATTGTATAAATAAAATTCAAAATTTGCTGATTTTTATTTGGCCATAAAAAAACAAAAAAAACATCATTTTTTTAGGTCTGCATTTTTTCTTGACTATCTCTGTTTCCGTCTGCATTTTTGCACATCTTAAATTTCTATCGAGGCCCTCAGCGCCCTAATAACTCCTCCACTGCCCTTGCACGGATTTCATCTCGGATACAAAACCCTTGTGGCCCTACGGGTATAAAACTTACCTGCAACACCTAACAAGCCTTGGATACTCTTCACTCAATCTACACCTTCGTTGCATGCTCAAAATTACTCCTCGTCGCTACCTCCTCAAATAAAAATTCAGTCCAATGTCTATGCATTACTTGATAGTCCAAGACTCCAAAGGGTAATATTGATGTCTGCATGCTTCACTTGAAGAAATGCCATTAGTATGGGAAGCAGGTTTGAAGCGGATGAGGTCGACATAGCAGGGCGACAGCAAATGGTTATTAGGTTTTAAGTTTTAACTAGTTTTGTTTTGTTTTAATTTAATTTATTTTATTTTGTGTTCATTTTTAATTTTGATAATAATTTTGAATTTAGTTTTATTTTATTTTATGTTTTGTTTTTTATTTTGTTTATATTTATAATTTTGTTTTAGTTTTATAATTTATTTTTATGACTTTATAATTTTTAAATTATATATTTTAATTTTTTTATAATTATATTTTTATGTTTCGAATTTAATTTTTTATAATTATGTTTTTATTTTTATATTTTTTAATTATGTTTTTATTTTTATTATTATTGATTTTTTTTATAATTATGTTTTTATTTTTTATAATTTTTTTTAATTACGTTTTTATTTTTTTTATGTTTCGAATGTAATGGCAATTTTTATTTTTATTTTTATCCTAACTTGGACCAAATTTTGTCCTCGTTGAACTCGAATTCAAACTCGAACCTTGTGACTTAGCACGTGTGTATATATATAAAGAAAATACAATAATAAAATGAATATATAATAAAAAATTAAACTAAATATATATAAATTATAAAAACAAAATATATCTTAGAAATAAAATAAATCTTATAAAAAATATTAATTAAAAAAAGTAAATAACACTCAAAACATAATACTTTAAAACAAATTTTATCAAAAAATAAATAAACTTTAAAAAATTAAAAAATATATATAAAAAACAAATCATATTAAAAAAACAATAAAAAATAAAATAAAAAACAAACTTTATGAAAAATCAAATGAAAGATTAAAATTAAAACACAACTTACCTCATGAAAACTAACGAAATTGGCTCTACCAGGGACGAACGCATCGCAACCAAATACGAAATATATTGTTGTAATATATTGTTTACAACAATATATTCGTTTAACCTACTAACTAATAATAGCTGTATTAATCATATGGTAACTTACACAGTAATTTATCTCAATGTAAATACTAAATTCTAATATTCCCCTCAGTTTTTACATGGGGAGAAAGTACATCATGTGAATTGAAAACAAAATCATATGCCAACGCGTACTTTTAGGTCTGCATACTACTATTTGAATCTTGCTATCTGGGTCTTGTTGCACGTGATCACCTACATACGAGATCTTATTTCGCTTTCACTTCTAGTTGAACGTATTCACTAACCGATTATCTTCCAACAAAGTATGGCAGTCAGAGGATTTTTGTAGTCAACTGCCCTCCTATACAACAGTTTACAATATCAATGATATGCACATTCTTCTTTTCTCCAACTTAGCAGAGGAATGACTACAATGTTTTATTTTTGCACACAACACACACAACTGAAAAATAAAAAGTGCCACCAAAACAAAATGTGACCTTGTCATTAGTGGTTGACGAGAGACGCTTTTTAGCCTCCTTCCTCTGATGCCTCAAACCTCCATTATCAGCTACTAAGCGAATATGGATTTGAGGCTCGTTTGTATAATGCCTCCCACAAGATTGACACTCATATGGATGTCGGATTCACCCAAAAATACGTCTATTATAATAAGGGGTATAAATTTGACTCCAAACGACATAAAGGACCTTTTACAAATGACAACACATGACTAATGACTCTATCTTGATGACACTTGACACCAATAAAAGACACAAAAACTCTTTTTGACTTTTATTTTGGACACCATGTAAATAGTTTCTTGACCCAGAAATAATTACTAAAATCGACAATTCTAAACTAAATACCTATTTAAAAACTAAAACATACCCATACTAGACCCTTTTTTGTTTTTTTAATTGACAAGCAAAATCTATAAAAGTGTCTCTATTTAAACCCCAAAAAAAAACTATTAAACTCTTACTACCATTCAACTAGCATAGACCAATTACAAATATAGAATAATTAGTATATAACCTATTTTCCAGCATTATAAGTCTATCAAAACTCAGGAAGGACAAAAATCAAATACGCATCTCTCTATCTCTCCCTTTTCAATTATCAATTGCTCAAGGTACTTTCATTCATTCGATCAAATAAGTTAGGTCTTTACTTACTGTTTTCTATATTTATATCGGCCCTAATTTAACCTCCTCTGTTTTTATGTGGTTGGTGTAGTGTTTTGAACACTTGTGTGCCCTCCTTATAAAACACAAACAAGCATGGTAATAATTTCATTTATGTAGTGGTTGATAGATTCACAAATATGGCGATTCTTAAGCTTTGTAAGAAGTCTATTTCAGCTCTAGAAACAACACACTGTACTTCACTTTGGATTACTATACAACATCATATTTGATTGAGACTCTAGATTTTAAAGCAATTTTGGAAAAGCACTTTAGTCTATGATGGCATAGACACACAACCAACCAAGTCTATTGCATTCCATCCTCAAACTGATGGACAAACAAAAGTGGTGAATATGATAATCTTGTATCTTCTCAAAAAGTATAATTCCAAAAAGCGTCACACTTGGGATGAAAGTTTGCCTTTCATTTAACATAGTTACAACAAATCTCCGCATGATTCTATAGTACAACCCTTTTTAGGTTTGATTGGATTTACAACCATTGCCACCCATTAACGTAGCTTATCCTATGCTGCCATTAATAACTACTCCTTCAAGTCAAAATGAAGTTGACAAAGCTACTAAGTTCATTAAGCACATTGAGCAGCAAGTGTTGACTATTCTACAAAAGACTAGTGCTAAATAACAATAGTGCCATGATCATCATCGAGCACCACACACCTTTCAGTTTGGTGATCAAGTATGGCTTCATTTGTACAAGGAAAGACTCACATGACCTTATCACAAGCTCCCTTCTCTTTGGTATGACACATATAATATCACCCAACAAAAAAGGAACACTTCATTAACGTTAGAGTCAAACACACGAGGAAGCAAGAGATTCCACTCAACCAGATCATCAAAGTAGGCTTAGTTCCTTCCCAAGGGAAATGGTTTATAGAAGCTCAAGTTGCCAACAACTTTCTGCATCTTTTATTGCAACTTACTGCAATGAAGATTATTGCTTCTAAAGAATGGGCAAGCAATCCAAAAGGAGTTAAAACCATGATCAACTTGTGGTATAACAATGGTACTTTACGCCATATGTCTTCTTCATCCAAAGCTACAAGGCCTTCACAAACACACGTGATCATACCACGAAGTCCTAATTCCTCTTCTTTCATGCTCCACAGCTTTGGCAGTGTTATCCTTGTTTTGCACAGCGCTTGCATAAGATAAGATAAATATATTAATGTCCAACTAATGACCACAAAAGTAGGTCAAAGGGATTGCAGATTACAGAAATGTGTCAGGATAAAGCGGGAAACCACAAAGGTCTCCGAAAACAAGAAAAAAAATGCTGAAAGAAATAGTATAAAACATAGCAAAGAGTGACCACACTCAGATCCAAACCACCAAATGACCCAATCACGCTCAGGTCTAAAGGGGGCAAAAGAAATGAGCAATCTCCAAGAATCTGTAAATATCGAGAGCACGAGGATGATCCCTAAGAAAGAAGAACCAGGAAGGAAACCATCAAGAGTTCGATCCAACTCTCCTAGCATCCAAGGCCGACGAGAAGAAGCTCCGAATAGAAGTCTGACCCGAAGAAGGGGAGGTATGATGCCTAGTCTATCCTCCAATACTCTGCCTAGAAGGAAAAGTTCTCTGTGAAGGTCTAGTGGATCTAGTCTGCCTCTTGATGCCAGGTCTGAGGTGCATATGCTAATGAAAACTCAAGGAACTGTGAATAGTGTCTCCAGGTCTCGCTAATCTGGAATGTGGGGTTGTACTGATGTCAATTTGTCGCTTAGTGCCTCTCCTCGAAGGTAGCACCATGGAAAAAGTAGTCCGCTGAGTGGAGACTGGTCTGGTGGGTCTCTAAATAAAATGATCACGAAGTTAAATAGCTTCCTGTATATATAAAGCCAAGCATCTCTGGTCCTCATATCTGAAAAAGTCAGAAAGAGTCTGTGTCCTCCTAAATAGGCAGTAAAACCTCCCTCTGTTCTCATAGTAAATGGGACAACGAAAGATAAGTGCTCCTCGGACTCTGTCTCCTGGATGTTGCAAAATTGACAAATCCTCTCTGCTCGATCTATCTGGTCTGTTGGAATACTTGTCATTGATGTCAAAGGAATTGTAACAAATATGAACGGAAATGTCAAACAAAATTGTTGCCAAAAGTGAACGGAAATGTTGTCGAAAGTGAACGGAAATGTCGATGGAAGTGAATGGAAATATTGATGGACATGTTAATGGAAATGTCGACAGAAATGCCAATGGTCACATCTCTTGGTGAAGAGGTACCTCTTGGATGGGACGCATCCTTTAAAGGCTATATAAGGGAGAAGAGATGTGGAAGTATTGAAAGCATTCGATTTGATTGAAGATCATATAAGTGGGAGAGAGAAGGAAGAGAAGAGTAGAGCAGAAAATGAAATAGAATATCTCTTAAGAAAAGAAGTGTTAAGGGTAGATTTATTTTAATGAAGAATATCATTTGAGAATTGTGAAAGAGAGGAGAGCAGGAAGTATATAAGAAAATCAATGAAAGAGAAAGTGTAAGAGAAGCAAAGCCATCATTCGATTGAAGAAGCAATCATAGACGGTGGAATCGATTTGGCTTGGGGTCGGTGCCTTATAGTCTAGGGGTAGGTGCTCCTGTGGCTCAGTGCTCACGAATTTGACTGAGTTGGTGCTTGGTTTGGGGATTGGTGTCTCTAGTAGGTTGGTGCCTACAAACATTGTAAAAGAGTAATATATATATATATATATATATAAAAGCAATATTTTGTCGTGGTTTTCTCCCGAAAGGGTTTCCACGTAAATCATGTGTTCTCTTGTGTTATTAATTGCTAGATCTTGAATGTTTATGGTTGTTGTGGTTGATTAAATTTGAAAAGATTAAAAGATTATGTTATACTGATTCACCCCTCTCAGTATAAGCTTGTGCTTAACAATTGGTATCAAAGCAGTTCCTTCAGAATCAGTATAACCACTAGAAGGTAGATCCCGAAAGCACACATGGCTAGTCGTTAAGGTCAGGACGGTTTCTCCACAAACAAAGCACCATTGTTTTATGGAACGAAATATGCTTTTTGGAGTATAAGGATGAGAACATATCTTATGGCTCTACAGCTTGATATTTGGTTATCAATAGCAATGGGGTACATAGCACCAACAAATCAGCCAATGGACCAAGCTGGAAAGAAGGCATGTAAAAATAATGCGAAAGCGATGAAGGCCATTTTGTGTGGCTTCTCAGAATCAAAGTTCGTAAAAGTAATGCATTGTGTGTTAGCAAAAGATATATGGAACAAACTTCAGAATATCTATGAAGGTGATGACAAGGTCAATAAGGCGAAGCTTCAAACGCATAGAAGGCAGTTTGAATGTCTTAAGATGAAAAATGAAGAAACGTTGCAGCATATCTTCTCCGTGTGGATGAGATAGTCAACACCATCAAAGGGCAAGGTGAGAAAATGGGAGAATCAATGATAGTACAGAAAGCACTAAGGTCGCTTCCTATGAGGTATGATGCGAAAGTCTTGACTATTGAAGAAATGAAGGACTTGGACACATTGAAGATGGATGAATTACATGGAATTCTCATAGCATACGAAATGAGGACAGAAGCAAAAAAGCCAACAAAGCATGAAGCAACTTTCAAAGTATCAAAGAAAGTGAAAAAAGAAAAACATGAATCAAGCTCTAGCACCAATGAAGAGTCGGATAAAGAAGAAGCCCTATTTGTGAGAAATCTCAAAAAGGGATCTGGGAGATATAAAGGTAAGTTACCTTTTAAGTGTTTCAATTGTGGAAAAATAAGACACTTTGCAAATAAATGCCCCCATTCAAAAGAAGAGAGTAGTAATGACGAAGAGGAACATGATGAGAAAGAAAGTATCACATGAGCAAGAAAAACTACATATAAAAAAAATATGAGAAAAAGAAGAGATCTGATAAAGAAAAGAAAAACCTTTATTCAAAAAGGGCTAGTAGCTCAAATAAGGAGATTGAAGGTGGTGTTACAAATAGTGACGAAGATGAAGTTTTGTTCATGGGTATAGAAGATTGGGATGGTGATGCCCAAATAACTAGAGGACAATCTTGGAGTGATTCAGAAGCTAGAGAAGTAGAAGTAGATCTCGAAGGAGAACTCTTAAGTGCCTTGAATGAAAACAATATGCTCAAGAAAGAGTATTGGAAACAAAAGCGACAAATTCAAAAATACGAAGAAGATGATCAAGATAAAGAAGAGTTATCAAAAATTTGAGAGGAGTCAGAAATGGTCATCATGAGTCTAAATGCTCAAGTTGAAGAGGCGAAGAAAATAAAGGAAGAGACTAAAATCGAACTGAAGGCAAAGAAGGAAGAATGTGAGAAGTTATGAAATATTCTTTCCCAGAAATAAAAGAAAGAATTTATATGAAATTTTCAGATTGATAGATTTTTATTTTTTCTTTAATTTTCACACAATGCATATAGAATATAGTTTGAACAGAAAATAACTCTCCATCGTGTAAACATCCATAGACGGGATTTTTCTGAAATTGCATAACACTTTAATGGACTTGGGAAACGCACAAAAAACTTTATTCTTATTTATAGAGTCTATCTATGAAGCAAACTAATAGAAACAACCTAGAATAAATACACTGATCTAGAAGGCAGAGCTATGGTCAGTGCGTCCAATGCTACTGCTGGAATTCACGTCTTGAGATGCACCCACAAAATTCAGTCTCCAGCCCACGTCCCTCCTTTCCAACATGTCTTAACTCACAAGATTGCAGCGATTCAATTCCTCCTGGCAACACGTCCTTCCAGCACCTAATGCTCTTATTCTTTCCAGTGACTTGCTTTACTATTGTACGCCCTATCCTTGCACAGATACATAGATGTCTTCATGCACTCATTTGGGGTTTTCATCCCAAATACTCAGGGTTTTCATCCTGAAGATGATTTTCTCCATCGCTTGATAGAAACATAGAAACAAATGAATTTTTTTGAATGATCCTCTTCTCCAGATCGATCCCTTTTTAATAATGAAGTTGCCAAATCCAACTCACAAAGCAAGCGATTCCCTTCAATAAAACTGAAGTTCCCAAAACTTATCTTCATAAAGCAATCGATATCCATTGGAGTTAGAATGTTTCTAATTTGAAAAGTCACACATCTTTATCTTCCCATGATTGCTCCTTATTTCAGATTTAAGCAAATCTTGGAATTATTAATTTTCAATTAAAAAACTCCAAGTGGCCCCGCCAATAATCAAAAGAATAATTAAATAAATTTGATAGACTTTAGATTTTTAATCTTTATTTAGTTATCTCCTTTTATTCCCTTGTATTGATTTATTTCTAATCTCGGGAATAAGAAAATTAGAAACATTCTTCACAAATGAGAATTTAAATGAAGAGGGACATTACAAGCTAGACACTGAGATTGTTGCCTTCAAAAAGGATTTAGAAAAGGCGAACACTAAATTGACAAGTAGCTTAAGATTTGAGAAGAGCACCGAGGTTCTAGATGAGATTCTAGATCGTCAACGGTCACTATTCGACAAGTCAGGTCTTGGCTATTAAGATGAACAAAAGGTTACCAAGGAGGATGTTAAAATTGCTAACCCTGTGAAGATAGAAGAGAAGACTTCCCCTAAGAACAAAGTTCTGCAAGTAGAAGACAAAGAAAAGAACCATTGGCATGATAGATCATTATTGCCAAAAATAGTCTGACAGGTACCAAGGATCGTTTTATGGCTATTGCTTTAATTGAAACATTTTTGGTCATAGTGCAAAGGAGTGTAAGAGACATGCGAGGAATGGATACGCATGGAACAGTGGCAAAAATGTAGATATGAGGAATGGGCGTGCAAGAAATGAGTATGCATGGAACTATGGCACAAGCAAAGGACATGAGAGGAATGAGCATGGTTGGAACAGAAACAAAGATTCATATGGTTTCTCAGGTAGAAATTCATTTACTTCATTGTCAAAAGACATTGTATGTTATAATTGCAATAAGCATGGACATATAGCGAGACAATGTGGAAGTAATCCTATAGACCAGAACAAGAAAGAGGATGCCCCAACCAAACTCAAAAGAGAATTCGTGCAAGTTTGGAAGCGGATGCAGCAACTAGACAATTAAAAGGAGTAATTTGTGCTTGTGCAAAAGGCACAAGGAGCAATGGCAGGGAGGCCATGATGGAGCACAAAGCACAAGAAGAAACGGCAGTGAAGACCATGTTGAAGCAAAAGAGATATGATGTGCACAGTGGAAAGATGCTACGAAGAGGGAAAAAAAAGAAGATATTACAATAAGTGGTATAAAAGAAATTCAAGATTGCAACAAAGACAACAGAAGAAGATAATATCTTTTCCATCTAGTGACTATGAAAGGAAGCATCAACTCAGGGCAAGTAGGGTGTACAACCCTTTGCCATTGATGTCAAAGGGGGAGAATTGAAGACAAGGGGAGTTCATATATTAATTCATGGGGATTGCCATCAATGACAAAGGGGGAGATTGTTGGAATAATTGTCATTGATGTTAAAGGAATTATAACGGATATGAACAAAAATGTCAAACAGAATTGTTGCCAAAAGTGAACGGAATTTGTCGGAAGTGAACGGAAATGTCGATGGAAGTGAACATAAATGTCGATGGAAATGTTAACAGAAATCTCAATGGTCACATCTCTTGGTGAAGAGGTACCTCTTGGATGGGACACATCCTTTAAAAGCTATATAAGGGAGAAGAGATGTGGAAGTATTACAAGCATTCAATTTGATTGAAGATCATATAAGTGTGAGAGAGAAGGAAGAGAAGAGTAGAACAGAAAATGAAATAGAATATCTCCTAAGAAAAGAAGTGTGAAGGGTAGATTTATTTTAATGAAGAATATCATTTGAGAATTGTGAAAGAGAGGAGAGCAGGAAGTATATAAGAAAATCAATGAAAGAGAAAGTGTAAGAGAAGCAAAGCCATCATTCGATTGAAGAAGCAATCATAGATGGTGGAATTGATTTGGCTTGGGGTCGGTGCCTTATAGTCTAGGGGTTGGTGCTCTTGTGGCTCAGTGCTCACAAATTTGACCGAGTTGGTGCTTGGGTTGGGGATTGGTGTCTCCAGTAGGTTGGTGCCTACAAACATTGTAAAAGAGTTATATATATATATATATATAAATAATATTTTGTCGTGGTTTCTCCCGAAAGGATTTCCACGTAAATCTTGTGTTCTCTTGTGTTATTAATTGCTAGATCTTGAATGTTTATGGTTTTTTAGTTGATTAAATTTGAAAAGATTAAAAGATTATGTTATATTGATTCACCCCCCCTCTCAGCATAACCCTATGCTTAACATGGTGATCTGTCTCAATCTTAAGCCTATGAGACTCCACTCGAAACTGTCCTAATGGGATGCGAAGAGAGTGCATCCAGTGGTGGAAAGTATACTGTGGATGAATGATAAGCCCATCACTCAACTCCAAGAAGTGCTCTACATAAAATGCCATCTAATGGCATAACCCCCCAAAAGGGTTTACCCAAGTAGTATGGATAAACTGTCTGTAAATATCATCCCTAATAATCCGGTTCAACTCTTATCTAGTGGGTAGAAGATGAGCCAGTGCATCCAAGGAGTCCATAAATGGAGGAAGTCGGTCCACCCTGATTCCCATAGACTCCAATAGATTAGAAACCCCTATATACCAACAACGTCCATGGGTCGAAGGCGCTAAGAGAGCAAGATTCTCTGAAGAACAATATGCTAAGTATGGGTATCTATCACATCCACTCGCAGAATCAACAAACCTCTGTATGAGATGTATGAAAGTGATCAGATCAAATATAGTCTCCAGTCAGAAGGGTTGGGCTCCGAACTCTGCAAGAATAATATGTTGGGGAACTGTCTACTTACATTTGATCATACGGCGAAGGAGAAGTGTTTGGAACCTCTCAACAATAGCCCAATCACCTTCATGTAGAGAGGGCCCCCAAACTACAGATCCATAGAGAACTGTGGGTCTGATAAGTGTATCCATGAGTGACATCTTGGAAGAGATATCCTAAAAGTTATTCCGAAAACATTGTTGTTCAAGGAGAGCTAAAGAGCCATAACCTTTGTTTATCCTAGGCTAGAGTAACTGCCTCAAGCTGAAACATGGACCAAAAAACTGCAATCCCAGATAAGTATAGGAAGTGGTAATCTCAACCTCCTTTCCTCTGAAAAAGAAATGGAGGTGGGAGGTCTTCAAGCCATTAAATACCATGACCTTGGTTTTCCCCAAATTAACGGTCAGCTGTCGGAGATCACAAAAGAGAGCCAAAGCATCCAACTGTCGTTGTAAGCCCTCAAGAGAAGAGGTTAGAAGAACCACATCGTCCGCAAACAAAAGGATAGAAATCAGAACCTGGTGAAGAAGACACCCATCACTACCCTGAATATGTTCATAGGTTCTAAAAAGACAGTAAGCGATTGCATTTCTCATAATGTATCAACTGTCCCTTTGTCTTCCACACTTGTATAATAATAAATTATATTTGTTCTTTGAGTAGAAATGTATTAGACATGCATCTTGCAATATACATCCAATCTCTCACATCATTGTTTATAGATTAGCATAATACAACTTTGCTTTATAGTTCTAGCAATGTGTCACATTTCCCTTGTATTCTTTGTAAGCACTTTGATTGTTTATAATTAGCTTTTTACCATTCTCATTCATTCCGTTCATAACATATTTGAATCCTTTTATGTGTGTTGTCCCTCGGATCTCCTCCAGGGCCTAGATCACTTTTATTTTGTGTATTGTTTTGAGGGCATTGCATTGGTGACATAAATTTTCCTGGTTCGCTGTCATTTACTGCCAGTTTTCATAAGATCTTTAGAGGTTATATGCACAATCACTAACTCAAAAACTTCTTTATGCTATATCTTTTTCAAACGATAGCTGTTTTAGGCCCCGTTTATTTTTTAAAGCATATTTTTATGAGAATTTTTCATTCTTGTACTCAAATCAGCTTCATTACTTTGTAGAATTTATATGTCAAGAATGGCCTCCAATGCTACTATTCCCACTGATTCGTGTCCAAGAAGGACCAATTATCAATCCATTAGTTTGGCTGGAAAAAAATGGAAGTCTCTCCTACTAATTGCCAGCAATCCCAATAGATGGAAACTAACTCGTAGCAGTATATTGGAAAAGGATATCTTACATTGATTGACCAAGTTTAAAACAATGTCTAAATATGGACAGAAAAAACACAGCAAAAGAATATCCTCCAAAGTTTAGCAGTTTAGGTTCACTCCAATTTTAGTTAATATTATTAATTTCTAGTTTTGGCTTTAAATACTTCATTTTTGGTTGTCGGTCCTTCAGCATTCGTGAATAGCTATTGCAACTTGCTACAATTTTGCGTCCCAACAACCTGCGTTGGCCATTTGTGGGCATTGATAAAACTCATTTCCTTCTTTCTAGTTTACATGGAAGCCATTCAAGTCCCAACATCTTACTACAAGATAATGCAAAGCATATAAAAGAGAACAACAGAAGATTGGCATTGGTTGATAATATATGAGAATAACCCCAAGGCACATGGGGATTCATAAGAATTTCAAAAAAATCTTTGAGAATATTAACGATAAACTTCTTTTTTCAGACTGGATATATGCTCCTGTATCTTGAACTCAAATTGAACATGCAATAGCCTCAAGACTGTCAAATCATGAACAAGAACCAACATTTCAACCCACAAGTTTTTGATGTGAGAGATTAAATGGCAAACAGGTACAGAGGTAGAATGATGCTTCACCCGAGTATTGCAGGTCATTTCCAATAGTGGAAAATATAAATGAATCAGCTTTACAAATACGAGTTCCCCACCTATACAAATCCTCTTAAATGGTTCTCTCCTTTTCTTCGAAATGTTTCCCTTGCTTATCATGATATTCAAATAGTTAAACAGTATAACGATGTGGTCAGATTCATGATCTAAATAATCTAGGACAATAAACATAAAGCATACTTGACTCAATGCTCCCACAAGGCTTTAGAAAAGGCCACATGCAAATCCATAGCCCTCATGAGGCTACATGCAAATCCATAGCACTCGTGAGGGAAATCAACCTTTCATTCAGCATAATGAGAATTGCAAAGGGGGGAAAGATATTACAGTCCCATCTTTCAGCATAAATAATTCCAAAGCAACTCCCCTATACCACACTCAATATATCATGTTTTAAGATGTAGATTAAAGCTTAAGTGAATAGAAAACGAGATCCAATACCATTGAGGATCAAGCCAAAAAAGAGATTTGAAGGAAAAAGAATACATATACAAAATACATGATAAGGGTAGCCTAATAAGACGGCACATCAAAAGACCACTCAGAAGGCATGATGAAAAAAACTGATTTATTTTGCTCTTCAAAATTGCACACACATGCCCATGTACACATGTACACATAGAAAACAGTCATTTCCAAATCTGAAACAGTTCCCACTTCGGAAATCTCTGTTCTTCTCAGATTTTTGATAATTTATTGGGAGAGTCAATAAAAAAAGTCAGATGAAGAATCTGAACAGTGAAGCCCTTATGGTAACAACCTATTTCTGCACCCAGCAGTAAACTATAAGAAGATTCAGGCATTAATGTGTAAATTTTTGTAATCTGAGAATAACAGAGCTTGTCTTCATATTGAAAAAAGACCTGAAAATTAGCACAAATTATGTCCCTGGCTAGTGAGCAATGAGAAGTGTCTACAAACACTGATTACAAAGAAATGACAAAATGAAGAAACATGGCATTGTCAAACACCCTTCTTCATCTTACTTTGATTTTCGGTCAAATCATATCAAATTTGATCTTATCTTGACATTTAAAAAAAATTCAAAGTCAAAATATGATTATATCTTTTGTTTAACTTCTCAAATATCAAACCTGATTCTACCTTTCACTTTTCTAGAATTATACATGATCCCTTCAAAACAAATATGATTCTATCTTTCCTTTCACTTTTCTTAAATCAAATCTGATTCAATATTTTCTTTCACTTTTCTATTATCAAATCTGATTCTGACTCTATCTTTTCTCACTTTTCTAAAATTAAATCTGATCTTATTTTTATTTTCCTTATTTAAAGTCAACATTTCAGAAGAATAAAGAAAGAGTAAAGGGAAGATAATATGGACAAGACCATGTATGGTATTATGAATATGAAAAATGGGGGCATTAATGTGTAGCATTAATGTGTAGATTAAGTAGCAATTTGGTGTGGCAGTCCATGATTTTCTAAAGAGTTTTGAAATTGAACTCCTGCTTTTTATCAGAAATTGAACCAACTAGCTATTCATAAGCTATATTTTGACTCTTGTAGACTCTGGTTAATATCTATCTCAAACTTTAGAATAGTATTAATTCAAATAGACAGTTCTGCAATTAATTACCAAATTAAGTAAGGTTTACACAGAAAATCTTCTTTAAAAGGATTGGCTAATCCTCAGAGGTTTTCAAGTAAGCTCATAATCCTTACACATTGGAATCCTTGAAATCAATTAAAATCATCAACATGCATATAAAAAATAACAGTTTCCTAATTTTTTTTCCTTACATGATCATGAGACTGAAGCTCAAGTCGTGGCCCAAAATATCGCTCCCTCAGCTCCTCTGTTACCTATCACAACTGCAAGCATTTAATATCATGGTTGCGTGTCCAGGTATAAATGGAAAAAACTACAAAAGAAAATAAAAAAATCATTTCAAGCAATGAGAAAAGGACAAAAAATATTAAATAGAAAAAGTAAGCAGAACAATTCTATTTGTCCAAACAAACAAAAAAATTAGATAAACCTGTGTAAGCGCATCGAATTATGCATCAATTTGATGCGCTTACACAGGTTTATCCAGATATTTTTGTTTGTCTTGAGAATTATGTACTTTGGAAACCCCAAACCTCTGTTTATATTTGTGTTTGTTGCCCACTATTGCAAAATCTGAAGAATGATGCCCAGTTATCAACATTTCTTGCAAAATCAGAAGAATGATACCCCCACAAAATATGACTTCAGGAAACACTCCTAGTAGGCATTCTAGCCTGGTAGATTCTCACCACTATCCAGCCGATAAAACTAATCCAATCCGTTCAACAGGATTAAATTCATATAAGTTTAAAATTAAAATTAAAATCAGAGCAAGCATTAATCTAATTCTAGAATGTCTAAGATTCTAAACATTGTTAACAAAACCCTAGAAAATAAAAGATAAATATTAAACAAACTACACAAAAAGGGAACACTACCAACTTTTTCTTCACATTAGAATAGAGAAACTTTAAACAAATTAACCAAAAAGGGTATACTGCCAGCATTTTCTTACCATTTTCTGTAAATGTTTTTAGCGTAAACCTATAAGATATTGCATATATGGTATATACTGTAACATCTTGGATAGATTCTAGTCTTGAAGGAGATGGCATACAACACTTAACACTGAAAATCTAAGCCTTAATTATTATCTCTCTTAAAGGAACCCACCTCCTCTGATTTGATGGAGGCTTGAGGAAAAATCCTTGTCAAGGTGAATCTATAATGACTCTTTAGTCATCTCCATTACAGTATATGTCTGGGAAAAAATCTGAACAATACAGCAGAATGTATAGCTTTCAAGCATTGCATTTACTTAATGATGAAAAATATGCAAATAGAGGAAGAACCCTTACAAAATAACATTATTCAAGGTAAATGGGAGACTAGAAACCCCGTCCTCGTATATTGCATTCAAGTTATCCAATCTCTTGCAAAGACTTTCTAGTACATTGATATCGATTACATTCTCAAACAAGACAATATTTGGGCTGAGAAGCTACTCAACCATGTCTAACGAAATAGTTACATACTAAAGTCCGTTTTGAACAAATATGTGCAAAGTAATTGATATTTATTAATTTAATGAACTGAGTTTTTTTTTTAACTCGGTAAATTCCCCTTGTGGGGTAACCTTCAGCTTAGATGACATGACCAAGGGATATCTCTTCAGTTGAAGTCACTCAAGACTTGCACCCAGCCTTGTCCGTTGGGGTACGCCACACCCAATGAGTTAGACGTGGTATTTTACTCAATTTCAATAATTTATCATGTCTTCTAGGTATTTGAACATTGGGCTTTGCTTTGAAAGCCAATTTTGTTTTACCACTTGAGCTCATCCGATTCGACATACAATAAATGGATGATTGGTACAATGATATTGACTGATTTTGTCGGTCTCTTGAAGGGGCATATAATTTCTGATCATGGCCATCGATTGGATAATTATATTATTATTGAGAGATTTGATGCTTCAACAGTCCGTGATAATGAGAACACGATTTTTGGGTAAAAACTATGTATACAAATGCAAATCATTGACATTTCAGACAACTCTAGTGGCCCATCATCATGATGGATTGTTGTGATGAGATAACGGACATAGAGCTCCTTATATAGATATCTCTTGTCAAGTACACGATGTCACAAGGCACCTTTTGAAAAATATTAAATATATAATTAGCCATTGCAGATTCTTTAAATATCACTAGCCATTACAAATAATGTTGAAAGTAACTATGTTGGTTAAAAGTAATTAATTGCAATCATTAATTAATTACACATAAGGACTCATTTTCCCAAAGAGGAGTAATCTCTTAATCCTATTAATTATGGGCATCCAAGCTTGGCTTAAACCTGACCCATCACCCCTATTAAGGCTCTTCTTGCATTTGTTGATGTCCACAACTTCCCTTGAGTGCTCTTTAAATAATGGTCGTCAACCACAATGACTTCAGCATATTTAACTCCAATGCCATGGTCCATTATTATTCATATTTAGGTATATAATATCTTCCTCCTTGGAGATGGTTTATGCTCAACACAATGCTGAAAGCATTGACTTCTAACTTGATGCTGAAGAACACAAATTACATAAACATTCCCTATGGACTGAAGGACTCCTGTATTATATTTGCCTTGAATAGGTATTGGATATGGAAGGAAAGGATTTGAACTAGTGATTTAGTATTGTTGACCTTTGCAAGTCAGTCTTTTAAATTTCTTTTACAAGCTCACAAAAAAATGTCTAATGCATCTAGCCATTGCATTCCAAGATGAAGTCAATACCTTTAATTGTAGAAAGCATGCACGGAGGTTTAAAGAGAGGATCCTTGTATCAATAAATTGACATTTTGACATTTTCCAAGCATAGAACTTTATTTTATTGCCAAAATATTTCAACGTAGAAAGCACGCATGGAGGTTTAAAGAGAGCATCCTTATATCATTAAATATATATTTTGACATTTTCCAAGAATAGAACTTTATTTTATTGCAAAAATATTTTATATTTTTGGTTTTTAAAATGTGTATAATTGAATTTGTCAAGCTAATGGTGTGTTGATAACATTATGTATGCTTCCGGTGTCACATCCCGATTTCACCCTATGCCAAATAAACCTTTAATCGTTGATTAGTATGGTCATTATCTGATTACCATTGCTTTGATTTGAGCATTGACATATACTGGTATGGAATAGTGATATTGTTGAATAGTATACATTGCGTGACAATCATATTTTGTTAATTTTGTACATTGAGGATTTATATTTGTTAGTTTAGCATCATTGGTGGACATATACGATGGCTTGGACTAACTACCTACTTGTTGCGAGGTGGATGCAGGATAGGCCCTGTTTGACGAGGGATAGCATCATCAGAGAGGATCAGCTAGATGGAACGAGTGGAGGAATATCAGTGGAAAATGCTAGTGACCCTACACACACACAATAGATTTTAAATGATATTTGCGTAAAAATGTTAGTGCATAGTGCTTGCGATTATATTTGTGTGTGTGGAATTTGTTTTACTATGCATTTGGGTTTTTTTCCTAATTGACTTAATTTTTTAATTTAAATTCGGAAAATAATTATGAATTGCTAAAAAGATATTATTTTTAGATACAATTATCTGGTAAATAAAAGGCAATTATTAATTGAATAGATAATTACCCTGGTAATATTATTTACATGAAAATAGAATTATTTTCTAAAGTTGTGTTAAGACAATCTTGAAATTACATGCAGAGATTTACTTGAAAATAAAAAATAAATATATAATTAATTATTGAGACAATTTAAGCTTAAATTTAGAAAAATATGAAAAGGGATGTAATAATTTAAAATGTCATGGTTTTGATAATGTTTAAAGAAGAAAAAAGGTGGGTTAACTATGACTAGAAAGAAAGTTCTAACTGTAGTTATTAAATTTAGAAGTTGAGAATGTTGACATGCATGAGGCAAAAAATCAAGGGAGAGAGAGCATGCAAAGGTGGGCATAAAAATTAAGAGAGAAATCAGTCTTATAAATAAAGGTGAAGGTTTGGAGAATAAGACACAGAAAAAGAAAGATAGAAAGGGGAGAGGAGAATTTGGAAGAAGGATTTTGGAGGAAAAGAAGAGATAGGAAAAGTTTTCAGCAAACATCCAGGTCAATTTTGTTATTTATTCTGTGTGGGTGTTTTAGATAAGATGAAAGGTTTATACGAGCATTCTGTGGCGATTCTTTTATATAAATTGTATATCGGATTGTTATAAACCCTGTACACCATTCTATGAGACTGAAGTTTCTTCTACTCATGTTGTGTTTCACTATTTTATGGTCTACTTATTATTTTTGATATATTTAGGCAAGGATCTAAATGCGTAAGCCAACGTTTTATTATAAGTAATATTGCGTAGCATAGATCAAGAGTTCTATGTTTTAATCCTGTGAGGTTGCGTTGATACCAGACCTGAGTTTTATTGTTTCATGATTTGCATATCTTTTATTTAAGGCAGTGATTTAAATGCTTGAACCAGCTTTAAAGGGACTGCGTGTTCTTGAGACAAAATATATTTAATAAGGCTTGCGTCTTGTCTTTTGGACTGCGATGAATATTTTCAGCCAAGTGTTATAACTGCGTTTACCTTGTTAGACAGTGATTAATGCAATAGATCAGCACCTTAATAATATAAGTTGTGTTGGATTTGTTATACTTGTGTGGTAATTAGTTTTGGCAACATTTTAATTCATGTTGAGTCTGCGTTGAAATACTTGACTGTATATTATAAATTCCTTAAGCAACGTTTTACCTTCTATAAGCCCATGTATCATTCCTTATACTTGTATGGTGTTGTCAACCTGAGTTTTTAACTTTAAAGGTTGCATGGAAAATTTAAGTTGCTGCATTGAATTTGAAATAGCAACATTTAAAATTATATAGCTGCGTTGGATTTTGTGATGAGCCACATCCCATTTTGTATAACTGTGTGCTATCTTATAGCCAACGTCTTTATTAGCCAACATTTGTTTTTAAAAAAAAAGTGGTGTTCATTCTTTTATACCTGCATTTTAAGTTGGAAGCCAACGTCCTATTATTGGTCTGTAAGTATGTTTGAAATCAGAGTCCCCTTCTTTAAACTATGTAGTATTGAGTTTTCATTAAATAACCTACGTTGCATTTAAGCTTTAGCCTTGCATCTTACTTCGAAACCTGTGTGGAAATAATAGGCCTGCGTTTTGCTTAACCTGTGTCTTATTATCGTTGGACTGTGTTTTGCACAGTGGAAGGTTATGTTTCATTTAAAATAGCTGTGTTTTAAATTAGAAATGCTAAATGTCTTATTTATATTGCCAATATTTAATCGAAAAAGCTGAATAAATTAAAGTGAAACATTTTGTTTAATAAAGTGTTGGGTTTGTGTAAATTAAATGTTGTTAAGGAAGTATAACGTTGAGTCATCTATTTAAGCATGAATTTAAACACTAAGTTAACACTGAGTATAGTTGAGTCTTAATGTCAACTGCAACGAATTATCCCAAAGGTATGTGTGTAATTTTATTGTTAATGCAAGATCGAATGTTCGGTGGAACTTTACTTTGCTTCGAATTTCCGTATTGCAACTTGAGCAAGTTGCATTCTTATCATGATTATCACGGAATCCATATGAGAATATAAGAATAGTGTTTGTTAGTAAAATATTAATTATTAAGCTCACTTTGGGGTAGAGTACAAAAACAATTTGTTATATTGAATAGGTGTTAATAAAAGTTAAATGATAATTTATAGTTAATCTGTATTGTTAAAACATTTATAGGATATAATGTTTATATTATAGCCAGAATTGTAAAGATGACCAATACTTGGTCATATCCATATTGAAGCTATTATATAGGGCTTTTGATAAACTATTGGTTAGGTATATATGTTTAAGAAGTTCAAAAAGATAATATACCCAAATGGAATATGTTCTAAGTCATGCCAAGATATTAATGAGAGTATAATATGACAATAGTTGTAAATAATTTATCATGAGCAATTGAACTTTACCTAGACAGATTTATTGTAGGAATGCTCGGATTATTGAATAAAACTAGCAAGATACACACACACACACACACACACACACATATGCTTGTAATCTGAGATTTGAAATGAATTACTATGAAAACTTTTGAAACCTTGTTTTGCGTCATAAATGGAAGTTAGTATGTTTATGCAGCTTGTAATGAAAGCTTATGTGAAGTTCATTTGCGAGAATATTAATAGGTGCAAGTGATTGGACATTTCGGAATAAAATAGTGTATCGAGTCATGTGCCTAGAATTAATGAATGCTTTATTAACAAAAAAATCTGGGGTATACCCAGATGGTATAATCATGTGCTTGCTTGTTTATATTAATTATAGTGTAAAATTGTGCGTGTATATTTGAGTAGGGAACTCATGCACAATGAGCTATGATAGTATGGAATGTCATAAAATTTTACAGTATGAAAGGTATCCAGATGGTACATACTATATTTGTTATATCTAGACCCACACATAAATATGTGTCTTGGTTGTTATTTGAATAGTATGTGTTGTAACATTTTGTAGGATATCATACAATCTTGTGAGTGTAAATGAATGATTAGATTAGACTTTTATGTGTTTGTATGACCTTCTTTATTATTTGTACTTGCTTGATTTAAAAGCGTATGCTTCTAAGTATCTATGATTACTTTGTATAACTAATGTGAAAAAATTAGTAGTCATGTCTAAGAACACCAGACTATGATGATATATATTGTCTTGAAGTGTAGTTACTTGGATCTTATTGTAGTAGTAATAGTCTATAGTTTATTGTGTGTTTTACCCAGGTGGTATAAACAGTGGTCATTGTTTCTAGTTTGGGATTGGTTTTTAATGTAAGATTCATTCATGCATAGATGATCATGTGTATATCTTGTTTTCTCTTTGTTTAGCTTGTAATGTGATATTATTGCATGGAGGATGTAATCTATATAAGTCTTTGAGTTATATATTGTCATATATAAAACCGTATTGATGATACTAATAGGTAGTGAGATAGATTCCACTAGCCTAGGTAGTAGCACCAATAGATAATTCGACCAAATGATGTGTTATGAAATTGACCGATCTAAATGATCGTCTGAAAACTTTGGCCAAAGTAATGTTTGATATACATTGTCATTTCATATATTTGATTTGCATGCTGTGCGATATCATGTCAGAACGGATTTCTTTATGGTACACTACATGTTTTTAGAAATCTTACAGCACACAGGGTACTAGCATGTGTCATTGGATTCTGGCACAATTCTATCTACCTATCCGTGAAAGGAGGGTCATTTCCAAATAGGAGATTGTGCAGAGGATCGTTGGTCTGTGGTTGGTGTGGTAAAGCGCTCAAATGATGCTCTCCCTCAACTGCAGTACTACCTGGAGATGACACTTGAGATTATTAGCAATACACAAGTTGGATTAACTCAAACTCTAGAGAGCTTGGTATCTATTATTTGTATTAGGTCGTATGCCTAAAGGAATGTAATTGTATTATGTATTTATATACTAGAACAACAGTCGCCGTATAGTGCGTTCAGCAGTAGCTGTGTCCTATGGTATTTATTTCCTTGGAGTTGTATAAGATTTATATTGTATGTAGTATTTGAAGTATAATATTGTTGTTCTTAGTTGTGGTTTCAATTTATTGTACTATTTTAATTCTGTGATATGAATGTTAAGTAATTATTTAATTGTTACAAGAAAATTACTGTATTTTCTTAAGTACAACTTGAGGGATTGTCACATGCGGTATCAGAGTTGTCACTCGAACTCTATGACCTAATGAGTCCATTAGCGTTTTTGTACCTTTCTTTTTAGCAGAGAGGAAGGAGGAAGTATGTATGGTACATTGAGTGTGTACCTTAGAGCATTCGTACCCCCTTAGAGCTATTAAAGGGTCGGTTTACCGAGTGTCTCATTGGTGATGATTTTATAAAGTGTTGGGTAGGTAAGATGCATAGCTTAGTTCTTGAATTGTGAACAATATTTTCCTACCATATTTCTTTGATCTTTAGATTGAACACCTCGAGTGTGATTGTCTTTCTTGAATCACCTTCACCGTTTGTGTTTTGTGTTGTGAGTGTTTTATAGGCATGGAGTGCATCTCACTTATGTATTTATGCTTAGATGTGTTTTATTTACACAGATCCTAAAAGTGGGAATCCTATAAGACCATTCTAGTTTGACACCACTTAGAGTGGTGAATTTTTTTTTATAATTGATTGCAGACGTCTTGATCGTGTATTCCTTGGTGTCGGGAGTTTGTAGATTAGCATCTTTATGTTTATATAGACTTGAGAAGAAGTGTTATCTCTCTTAGTTAGCTTAGAGGTGAGTTATGTTTTCACTCTCCTCTTACATCATTCTAGCTACTAAAAGATTTATATTTGCAGGATATTGATTTAGTGTTTTTTTAAGTAGGAACTTGTTTCTAAATTTTTGTTTTCATCTAATTCCCTTGATTTCGTGGGATAGTGTTTTCTACTTCTTGTTGAGAGAAGTTGTATGATTGATTGGGTTGATGCATCCTTGTGGTTCATATTTTCTTTCCAGTTGTGGAAGTAGGTGATCATACTACACTTACAAATTGGGTAAGTGAATGATGATTTGACAACTTGGGTTGCGATGTTCCCTTCTATCATGTGTGGGTATGTAGGAAGTTTTGTTTATGAGATGTTAGTTTTCTATTTTTCCACTTTGTAACTTATTTGAGTGCTATTTTATTTAACCTATGAACTTGACCACGAAAAGTGGCTAACAATGAATTTATACTAATTATAGTTGATTATAATTATTATGTTATTAAATACCTTTGTTAGGTTGATATTGTTCTCTTTTAAAGCAAGGAGACATTGTCTCACTTATAAGGTATCAAGGACGGTATAATCCTTAGCCTTTGTATGTTATATTAGTTATGATATTATTTCATTTTGCTACGAATATAACACTATGGGTTAAGTTGCAGGATATGATGCTAGTTATGATTGTGATCAGTAGCAACTTAATGCAATCTCGAGATGATTGTATGATTTCTCTTATGTGTATGTTAGTATATATGGAATCTTTTAGCATATAGTATTGTCTTTTATGATCTATTAAAATAAATTTGTGAACCTTGTGCGCCTTTTGAAGATCGTCTGGTTGTGGAGCCCTGAGGGATGATTGGTGAAATAGGAATATGAGTTCCAAGCAATAGGACGGTATCCTACTTAGCCTCTCATTGACTCAATTGTTACTGAGTTGGATCCGACAAGCAGACTTGTCGAATCTGGGATTTAATAGACAGAACTTGCCAAATTCAATCGTATGATCATTTGTTTTGACTTTTGTGATGAGCTCATGTGTTGTTGAGTTAGCAGTGAGACTTTTACCAAGTTATTATTAAACTTTTCTTGCGGTTCAAGACCCTGGAATGATCATGATCGAACCAATAAGCATAAAGTGACTCTTGCAAATCTTGTTTGTATAATAGAAAATGTTACAGAGTAGGGTCTTGTGGGACCAATTCTATAAGAATAGTGCTAATTAGGAGATCTAGTATAAGTTCTTTAGGTAAAATTTGCATTTAATTGCATGATATGATACTTGATATTGTATTTTTATGTTGTTAAACTTTGTTAATCATAACTTTTGTTCGAATAAGAGTCAGCGGGGTGATGACCAGTTTTAGAGGGGGAGGATGTCACATCTCAATTTCACCCTATACCAAATAAACCTTTAATATTTGATTATTATGGTCATTATCTGAGTATCATTGCTTTGATTTGAGCATTTTGATGTATATTGGTATGGGACAGTGATATTGTTGAATAGTATACATTGCGTGACAATTATATTTTGTTAATTCTGTACACTGAAGATGTATATTTGCTAGTTTAACATCATTGGTTGACATATATGATGACTCAGACTAACTACCTACTTGTTGCGAGGTGGATGCAATATAGGTCCTACCTTCAGAGCTTAACGAGGGAGAGCATCATCGGAGAAGATCGGCTAGATGGAATGAGTGGGGGAATATCAATGGAAATGCTAGCGACCCTACACACGCATAGTAGATTTTAAATGATATTTGTGTAAAAATGTTAGTGCGTATTGCTTGCGATTATATTTGTGTGTGTGGAATTTGTTTTAGTACATATTTGGTTTCTTTAGCCTAATTGACTTGATTTTTGAATTTAAATCCGGAAAATAATTAATTGCTAAAAAGATATTATTTTTATATACGATTCTCTGGTAAATAAAAGACAATTATTAGTTGAATCGATAATTATCCTGGTAATATTATTTGCATGAAAATAGAATTATTTTCTAAAGTTAATGCAATCTTGAAATTACATGTAGGGATTTACTTGAAAATAAAAAATAAAGATATAATTAATTATTGAGACAAACTTAAATTTAAAAAACAAGGAAAAGGGGCATAATAATTTAAAATGTCATGGTTTTGATAATGTTTAAAGAAGACAAAACTAGAAAGAAAGTTCTAACTGTAGTTATTAAATTTAGAAGTTGAGAATATTGAGATGCATGAGGCAAAAGATCAAGGGAGAGAGAGCATGGAAAGGTGGGCGTCGAAATTACGAGAGAAATCTGTCTTATAAATAAAGGAGAAGGTTTGAAGAATAAGACACAGGAAAAGAAAGATAGAAAGGGGAGAGGAGAATTTGGAAGAATTTTGGAGGAAAAGAAGAGATAGGAAAAGTCTTCAGCAAACATTCAGGTCAGTTTTGTTATTATTTTCTGTGTGGGTGTTTCAGATAAGATGAAAGGTTTATGCGAGCATTATGTGGCATCATTATTTTATATAAGCCATATCTTGGATTGTTATAAAATATGTACACCGTTCTATGAGACTCACGTTTCTTATACTAGTGTTGCGTTTCACTATTTCATGGTCTACTTATTATTTTCTATATATTTAGGAAATGATCTAAATGCATAAGCCAACGTTTTATTATAAGTAATATTGCGTAGCATAGATCAAGAGGTCTGTGCTTTAATCTTGTGAGGCTGCATTGATACCAGACCTGAGTTTTATTGTTTCATGATCTACATATTTTGAACCAACTTTGAAGGGACTGCATGTGTTCTTGAGACAAAATATATTTAATAAGGCCTAAGTCTTGTCTTTTGGATTGCGATGAATATTTTCAGCCAAGTTTTATCACTGTGTTTAACTTTTTAGAAAGTAATTAATGCAATAGATTAGTGCCTTAATAATAGAAGAAGCTACGTTGGATTTGTTATACTTGTGTGGTAATTATTTTTGGCAGCGTTTTAATTCATATTGAGTTTGCGTTGAAATACTTGACTGTATATTATAAATTCCTTTAGCAGCATTTTACCTTCTATAAGCCAGTGTATCATTTCTTGTATGGTGTTGTTAACCTGAGTTTTTAACTTTAAAGCTTGCATGGCAAATTTAAGGTGTTGCGTTGAATTTGAAATAGAAACATTGAAAATTATATAGCTGCATTGGATTTTGTGATGAGCTGCATCCCATTTTGTATAACTATGTGCTATCTTATAGCCAACATCTTTATTAGCCAGCGTTTGTTTATAAAAAAAAAGTGTTGTGTTCATTCTTTTATACATGCGTTTTAAGTTGGAAGCTAGCGTCCTAATATTGGTTTGTAAGTATGTTTGAAATCAGAGTCCCCCTTCTTTAAATTACGTATTGAGTTTACATTAAATAACCTGTGTTGCATTTAAGCTTTAGCCCTGTGTCTTACTTTGAAACCCGTGTGGGAATAATAGGCATGCGTTTTGCTTACCTTGTGTCTTATTATCGTTGGACTGTGTTTTGCATAGTAGAAGGTTGCGTTCCATTTAAAATGGTTGTGTTTCAAATTAGAAATGCTAAATGTCTGATTTATATTGCCAATATTTAATCGGAAAAGATGAATAGATTAAAGTGAAACGCTTTGTTTAATAAAGTGTTGGGTTTGTGTAAATTAAATGTTGTGAAGTATAACGTTGAGTCATCTATTTAAGCATGAATTTAAAAGCTAAGTTAACACCGAGTATAGTTGAGTTTTAATGTCAACTGCAGATAATTATCCCAAAGGTATATGTGTAATTTTATTGTTAATGTAAGATCGAATGTTTGGTGGAACTTTACTTTGCTTCAGATTTCCGTATTGCAACTTGAGCAAGTTGCATTCTTATCACGAAATCCGTATGTGAATATACAAATAGTGTTTGTTAGTAAAATATTAATAAATAAGTTCACTTTGGGGTAGAGTATAAAAGTGATTTGTTATATTGAATAGGTGTTAATAAATGTTAAATGATAATTTATAGTTAATCTGTATTGTTAAAACAATTATAGGATATAATGTTTATATTATAGCCAGAATTGTAAAGATGATCAATACTTGGTCATATCCATATTGAAGCTATTATATAGGGCTTTTGATAAAGTATTGGTTAGGTATATATGTTTAAGAAGTTAAAAAAAGATAATGTTTGAATGGATATATATAGGGCTTTTGATAAAGTATTAGTTAGGTATATATGTTTAAGAAGTTAAAAAAGATAATGTCTGAATGGATATATATATATGCTTGTACTCGAGGATTTGAAATGAATTATTGTGAAAACTTCCAAAACCTTGTTTTGCATCATAAATGGAAGTTAGTATGTTTATGCAGCTTGTAATGAAAGCTTATGTGAAGTTCAATTGTGAGAATATTAATAGGTGCAACTGATTGGACATTTCGGGAAAAAATAGTGCAGCAAGTCATGTGCCTAGAAGTTATTATTGCTTTATTAACAGAAAAATCTAGGGTATATCTTAATGGTATAATCCTGTGCTTGTTTGTTTATATTAATTATAGTGTAAAATTGTGTTCATGTTTGAGTAGGGAACTCATGCATGATGAGTTATGACAGTATGGGATGTCATAAAATTTTACAGTACGAAAGGTACCTGTATGGTACGTACTGTATTTGTTATATCTAGACCCACACTTACATAAATATATATATATATGTATGTGTGTGTGTGTTGGTTGTTATTTGAATAGTATGTGTTGTAACATTTGGTAGGATATCATACAACCTTGTGAGTGTAAATGAATGATTAGATTATACTTTTATGTGTTTGTATGACCTGCTTTATTATTTGCACTTGATTTAAAAGTGTAAGCTTCTAAGAATCTATGATTACTTTGTATGACTAATTGTGAAAAAATTAGTAGTCATGTCTAAGAACACCTCACTATGATGATATCTGTTGTCTTTAGGTGTAGTTACTTGGATCTTATTGTAGTAGTAGTAGTCTATAGTTTATTGTGTGTTTTATCTGGGTGGTATAGACAATGGTCATTGTTTCCAGTGATCATTCATGCGTAGATGATCATGTGTATATCTTGTTTTCTCCTTCGTTAGCTTGTGATGTGATATTATTACATGGAAGATGTAATCTATACAAGTCTTTGAGTTATATACTATGTCAAATATGAAACCATATTGATGATACTAATAGGTAGTGAGATGAATTTCACTAGCCTAAGTAATACCACCAATAGATAATCCGATTAAGTCGTGTGTTATGAAATTGACCGATCTAAATGATCGTATGAAAACTTTGGCCAAAGTAATGCTTAATATACATCGTCATTTCATATGTTTGATTTGCATGATGTACGATATCATGTTAGAACGGATTTATTTATGGCAAACTGCATGTTTTTAGAAATCTTACAACACACAGGGTACTAGCACATCTCACTAGATTCTTGTATCGTTTTATCTACCTATCCGTGAAAGGAGGGTCATTTCCAAACATGAGATTGTGCGGGGGACTATTGGTTCATAGTTGGTATGGTAAAGCGCTCAAATGATGCTCTCCCCCCTCCATTGCAGTACTACCTGGAGACAACACTTGAGATTATTAGCAATACATGAGTTGGATTGACTCAACCTCTGGAGAGCTTGGTATCTGTTATTTGTATTAGGCCATATGCCTAAAGGAATGTAATTGTATTATGTATTTGTATATTGGAACAATAGTAGTTGTATTGTGAGTCCAGTTGTAGCTATGTCCTATGGTATTTACTTCCTTGGAGTTGTATAAGATTTATATTATATGCATTATTTGAAGTATAGTACTGTTGTTCTTAGTTGTGGTTTCAATTTATTGTATTGTTTCAATTCTGTGATATAAATGTTAAGTAATTGTTTAATTGTTCAGAAAAAAATTACCGCATTTTCTTAAGTACAACTTGAAGGGTTGTCACATCCGGATCAATGAGGACTGATACTATGTTTTTTTCCCCCTTGGACATTCAAGGTTTTTGAACTATCATCACTTGCTATAGCAACTAATTAATTTTTTTTAAAGTTGACTTTATCCCATGAATTTTGTTCATATCTTATTGATTTATTTTGTTGTTATTCTCAGAGTCCTTATCTTGTTGATCAGATACCTTTTCAAGCTCAATTGGGTTTTTGTTGATAGAGCCCCTTATACTTCGCAAATTTACAGGCTTGCTTTCTTCTCTTTGTTACATTTTTCTTCATCATTTTTGTTACAATCTATTATTTCTTGACAATGTTCTTTGAGAATAATGTGTCTTCTCTTCATCTAATTTATTGGACTAGGAACTTTTGTCTGATTCACCATTTATTGAGGCCTTTTTTCTAAACAAAATAAGTTGTCATTAAGTATATCCAATGCCTCTTCTATAGAATTATTTTGAATTTCTTGGTTGTTATTTCCATCGTCCTTTAATTCTCCCATTTCTTTTCCAAAAATATTTGCATATTTACCTATCCAGAGGCCACACTTGTAAATAATTGTGCAAGTTAATATTTTCTTGAAAAATGTCTTTTTGTGCCATGAAATCTTGCCAAACCGGTCAAACTTCCCCGATATTATTGTCAGATTCCCGAATATGAGCAGGCACTTGACATTCAAGATCCCCTTGGAATACGATTAGCAATTTTATGTATTGTTTTATTGAATTTCTTGACAATAAGTCCAGAGAACAAACCAAGCCTTTTCTCCATGCACTTTGCGTGTTGCTTTATTTCCTCCATATTTGTTGAAGATTTTGCTTGTTTTTTTGTTTTTTTCACGGAAAAGATAGTGTTAATAATTGGCAAACCTCAAAAATGTTACAACGTGAACAAATAGGCAGGTGAAGCCTATCATCTAAAATATCAAAATAGCTCAATCTATGAAAAGAAAGTTTAACAAATTTGAAAACAGAAAATTAAACAACAAAAACAGCATTTCCATTATCATACAATGTCGTTTGGAAAGACAATAAAGAATTGCATTAATGTAAAAGCTTGTATTTTCCAATGAGAAGCCCGCTTTGTAAACTAGCTATTAGACTTCGAATTTTTAGGCACTAAAGTTTTCCGTGCAAAATGTCCTCTAAATGTGAAGCCTTCTCTTGAACATGATCATCTAAGTGTGTGAAGGAACAATATGATCTATTCAAATTCTCTATATTTGGCATAAGTTTAATTTTAGGGCAAGTGCCATAAAACTTTGATTCTCCGTCATCCTAGAATACTTCGAATCAAGAACCTGGAGATGTTGTCATGTAGCTACTTTTACACCTAGAGTAGCCTGTAGCTGTTGTAGACAATCCTGGAGTTACTAACGTGCCTACGCTGCTCCTTGGGCTTGTAGTTGGAGCTTTTGGATGACTTTTGTCTTGCTGTTTGAACCCTTCGTTAAATTTTCAATCACTGCCTTTATTTAGTTGCATCAATATCCCAGACAGTTCATTTTCTCTCAATTTTATTGCTATCCTCCTGCCATTGCTTGAGTTCTACTCGTTGAATGGCACAAGTTTTATCCATCTCCTCGATCTTCTCTTTTGCTTGCTGGTTTTCCATTTCTAATTCTTCTTTTTATGCAAATCCTTCAACTTTTGCTCCCTCTTCCTAGATAATATATGGTAATGTTGGTTCTTCAAATGAAGGCAATCCAGCTGGTCCATAGACATCTGTCAAGTTCATGAAGATCTGGAAACTGTGGTAGATACTTGTCCCACATGAAGTTGTGGAATGACCTCTTCCTTCCAGTCTCATTCATCATATTCCTCCTGGATGTTGTGTCATTTCTAGTTCTACATCTAGAGTAGCCTAGAGCTGTTGGAGACAATCTTGGAGCTACTGATGTGCCTACGCTTTTATTTGGCCTTTAGTTGGAGCTCCCGAAGGGCCTTTGCCTTGCCGTTCAAATCCCTCATCAAATTTATTTATTGCCTTTATCTATGTTATTTGCATCAATATCATAAGCAATCCATTTTCTCTCAAATTTATCGCTTTCCTCCTGCCATCACATGAGTTCTACATGTTGAATGACATTATTTTCATCCATCTCCACATTGTTCTCTTTCAATTGCTGATTTTCTCTTTCTAATTCTGCTTTTTATGCCAATCCTTCAACTTTGCCCCCTCTTCCTAGATAATATAAGGTAATGTTGGCTCTTGAAATGAAGGTAGGCCAGCTGGTCCAAAGACATATGTTGAGCTCACGAAGATCTGGAAACTGTGGCAGATACTCGTCCCACATGAATTTGCAGAATGATCTCTTCCTTCCACTCTCATTCATCATTTTCCTTTCGGACGTGTCAAATGCATCCTTCTACTTCTCAAATGTCTTGAACCATCTTCTGTTCTCTGATCTTCTCAAAAAAAAATATCAGCACATCTCATGTTTACCACAATATCAGCATATAACTCTGCTATCCTCTAGTGGAACTCTATCCACTTCCCCTTCCCACACTCAGGTCACCCTCCCTACAAGCCACTAGTCCTTGCTGTTGGTATCATAATGTCATAAGACCACAGGGAAAGGATCTGAAACAACTGTCTGCAAACCTTCTTTGTAACATACTTTGATTCATCTGAATCATCTGCCTCATTACTCAAGTCCAACTGTCCCAATACTAGGGTGTGCTCTGATATTGCTTCCCTATACGATCCTTCTCATCCTACTCCTCAGGATGATCCTGAGTCAATGTCGTGCTCCCCCATCTCTCCCCCCACTAAAGGATCACCTAAGTAAGACTCGCAGTGCTCCACTCAAGAGTGGTTCTTAAGCTGCTATACTAGGGGAAACTTGAGTAAGCTGGGAATGTGTAACTCTACCGGTATAGGCTCATCCAAAATATTTGCAGCTATCCAAAATATTTGCATCCCCAACCTACCCCTCCCAAGTGGCTATGAAATTTAAATCATCATCATGTGTTGCTAGGCTATCCCCTCAATCAACTGTAATGACTCTGGAAGATTATGAGTGAATGGCCATAGGTGATGGACAAACAATAGGTGTGACTTAGGTGGGCTCCATAGGAGTAGCAAAACAAATAGACTCGAAGGGAGTGATCATTGGGGTAGACTACACAGTAGAGACTTAAGCAGGAGGAGTAACATGAAAAATAATACACTATACATGAAAAATAATACAATGTGTCTATCGAAGAAGAAAGTGACTTGGGTGGGCTTAGTACGAGTAGCAAACCAAGTAGACTCAAAGGGAGTAATCATTGGAGTAGACTACATGGTAGAGACTTAAGCAAGAGAAGTAACATGCAAAATAATACACACAGTGTCTATCGAAGAAGAAACACTAGTAAGGAATGTCCTTCAAAGAGATACCTAGGACTCACCCCAGAATTTTGAAAATATTTCACTGTATCTGGGACACGCCATGTGAGGTGCCTCCTTGTTATGTGAACTCGAGCTATTTGTTATGTACCTACCAAGTATATATATAATTAATACATATAATATTACATAATTATATATAAGATAGAAATAAAATATCAAATGGATGAAGATAGAATAAAGTGATATAGGGTGATAGGTTATATAGGGACAAATGGGCACATATGATAAGTTGTGACCCTGTGAAATAATAGGGTGCATCTGTAAATAGCCATAGTTGATAACTAAAGATGCTTAATTAGGTATGTAACATGCCCTCCCTTGTTGGAAAGACTTCGACCTCAAAGCACAAGTACAATATGATAACCAATATGACTGATGAATATCTAGAGTGGCAACACAGAATCAGAATCGATCCATTCGAGATTAATCATGATAGGCATCAAGTAACGTCATAGTTGCATACTTGAATTTAGTTGACTTGAATATGGTGGACCGAAATCCCATGTATACCTTCGTTTATTGGGATTATAATATTTATAACTTTGATGTTCGTGCTGGAGAGTTTCATAGTAGCAAAGGTGTCGGTAGGATTCAACCTCATGATAGGTTACTTTGAATCTCGTTGTTCGACCTTCTCAATCTTTTCAATAGCTATTTAATTTGATAGTGTGTTGATATTTAATAACCTTGCAGTTTGAATTGTTTTTGCGTAAAATTGATCATTTGATACAAATTTGTTTGCTTGTACTGCTTTGTTGAGATTCAAAAGTACTATGAGAACAGAAGTGTGTTATTGACATATCGATTTTCTTTCTGCTGTGATACCCTTTTCCCATATCTCAAAATCTTAACTTCTGTAAGAAGAGTTTAAATAAAGTTACGAAGATCTAAAATCTATGCATGTTTGTCAGATACAGTTTTTAAAAAGTTTTATTTTGATCTTTAATTTTCAATATTCCCTTCATATGACCATCTCTCCATAGAGACTTCCTCAAGTTGATTCCATCTTAAACTTATTTTAATTACAAAAGCAATGTTATACCACCATTCTTGGGATTCAAGTTTTGAATGAGAAAATACTCCAGCTGGAAAAGTAAATCTCTGCTTAAATAGTTTCCACTAAGCTTCACCATCTTCATTTCCAATAAAAATGAGTAAAGGATCAACATTATCGGAGAACATAGTTTGAATAAAGTCACTTCTTAGGAGGCAGATGGAAGATATGTTGCTTCAGATATATATAGGGAGGAGGTACAAAATGTTGGAATTTTGACAGCTCTAAATAAAATGAATGGGCAGCTAATGGGGTAAGGGAACACGGAGTATGACACTGATGTGAACGGGATGGTTTATGTCATGAGGGTATGTGTAAAGAGACGACAAGGGTGGATAAAGAATGCGTGAAAAAAAACTGAATAAGTGGACCAAAAAAATAAGAAAGGGTAGAGAAGTAGAAGTTGGCAGCCAAAGACACAAATGGGTGCAGTCTCAAAAGAGGCAAGCTTGATGGAAGCAAGTGCATGGAGGTGCTAGAATTATTTGTTTTTTCTTTTGTTTGTAAATGTTTTATTCTATACTAAAGTTTTTATTATTCTTTCCTTCAAATTTTGTTTGGAAGATTGAGTCCCAAGAGTAGGCCTTTATTTTTTCGATTGAGGTGGGATGTAATTTTATTTAAATTTGTTTTTGACGAAGAGGGTATACAAATTGACCCTTTTACAATCTATTTTTCAAATGGGCTCAAGCCAACTTTAGATTTTATTTTAATATATATTTTGTTTTTAAATTTTAAATATATATATATATATATATATATATATATATATATATATTCCACAAGAGTAATAAAGGCCACAAGCCAAGAAGTTTTTTTCCGATCACAAACCTGAAATTTAAACCGAACCACAGGTGTGCGGCCCAAGGGCAATGAATCCTTATTGCCTCTAATTACATACATAAGAAATATGTAGAATATTAATTATTTATATATAAAATAGAAATAGAATATCAGATGGATGAAACTAGAATAGGGTGATGGGTTAGATATGACAGAAGAACTAGAGTTGATAACTCCTAATCCTTTGAAATATTAGGGTGTGTCTCTAAATAGTGATTTTCAATAACTAACGAAGCTTAATTAGGTATATAACATCATCTCCATCATCATCCTTGGTCTCTACCAAATGGCTCTCCTCCTTGTCATCCTCTTGTGTCTCTAACCCAATGTCATACCCCCATGCACTAGCAAGCCATCAACATCTATTGAAACACCTATTGGCTTCAAGATTAGGCGAGCGTGCCTTGTTGTCAGCCTCTGTAATCTTGTTTGATCCGTAAACACCACTGATAAACTCAAAGTGAAATTTTAAAAGTACGGATTCTGAATTTCTCAACTTATAAGATGTTGGAATGATTAAAAACTGATGAACATCTGATCTAAATCAAGTTTCAAAACTGAAATAAAGGTGAATTGATAGATCACATTAATTATCCATTGAAATCGTCAGAATTAACCAAATTCTTGATTTTATCCAATTTTCCGTAAATGATCAAATGATTAATTTTTGCATTCTGATTAAAATCTGAATTATAATCTGCAAATTAACTAAAAATGAAATGCAAAACTGAATGCAAAGATCAAAACACATAAATTGTTTACGGGGTTCAGAATTCCTACGTCCCTGAGTTCTTATCGAACCGATCCATTAATGTTGCTAAATTTGCAAGCCAAAATAATACTTACAATCAACAAAATAGATCTACTCTCTGTAAAAACAGTGTTTCAGACCTTCGAAAGACCTTGGTTGACTCAACACGTCCTTCACCTTCCTGAATCACACGCAGAGACTTCTCCAAATTAAAATTGGCAACTTCTGTAGCTCAAAATGACATCACCAATTCTCCAAAATGGGCAAATAAATATACTGCACAGAGCGTATCGGAATTCTAAACAAGTTTGTAGTTTACTCCGAGATCTGGTTCGGCCTCTAAGAGCTCCAAAATGACCAAATACTGTAAGCGGGTCTATAATCTCCAATACACAGTCGGCTAGAAGCTTACCTTTAAATACAAGTTCGCTCCTTTCAAAACACTTGGAAGTCCGTAGCCTAAGCGATCAAGGCCTATCTCTTTTGCATGGGAGGTCGGTGGTTCAAGTCTTCAGCCTCCCTTTTAGGGCGCTTGCTTATCCATTTGTCCCACATTGAGAAGTGGAACGATTCTCCAGGGTTCTAACAGGGTTGGCGCCTCCTTTGAATCTACCAACGCCCCCTTTTGGTGGGCTCAAGGTGCCAAGTTAGCATGCATGTTGGTAGATGCGCCAAACATGGCATGGTTTGTTTATTAATGCACCAAACATATAACTTGGTCAATACACCAATCTTAGTCCTCTTCTCACGTTCCACGAGGTAGAGATGGACATGGCGTGGCTTTGACTTGGCAATGCGTTGGATGGCGTGGCAAGTTGGTTCTCCCATGTGGTTGGGGCGTGGTAAGTAAAATATTACCAATCAAGAATTACAAAACATACAATTATCCCTCATTTGTGGGATTTCTATGGACCCCTGTTGACTGCCACGTGTCACCATCGGATTGGTCCACTTGGCATGCCCTCATTGTGCCAGGTCATCTTGCAACACTACATTTTCCCTGTCGAATTAGAACTTCAACAGCCTATAACTTTTGCATACGGTGTCCGTTTTGCAAACCGCAAAAAGCGTCGAAAAGCTCTCGACGAGCTCTATGCTGTGAAATTGGTTTCATCATGATTTGGAAACTTTTTCCAAAATGAACTCCGGATCACACCTCCCTACAAAAGAGGCTTTTGGTCTCCAAAAGTCGACTATCACCTGAAATCTTATAACTGGTCTACTGCATCCATGAAAACAGAACCCAATCATAACAAGAGATAAACAATTGCATTCAAATGATTCACAATCAAATTGCAAAAATGCCTAATCCAAAAGGCATGAGTAAGTGAATCTACAACTGCCAAAGTGATTACAACATATCAAATTGCTTGCCCAAATGTCACACCCTGTAAAGCGGTGAATTGCCAAAAACTGAAACAACTCCCAATGTAACTGCAAGACAAGTTTATAACGCTGACAACATACAATTAATGGTGTAGGCATGTTGAAATGCATTGCCCTGAATGGGACTTACAATGCTAAGCAAAATACAAAAACAACCAAAAGTGTATGCTACCTCTCATCTAAACATGCCCAACGGGTCTTAAAAAATGCATCTAAACATCTCTGTGCCAAAATAGATACATTCAAAATAGCAGTCTAACTGTCAAATGTTGTAAGGAAACAACTCACAACATCACTCTGCTATATCCCCAACTGTTTCAAATGAGTTAATGTCTTATCCATTATTAGACTACCCATACAGTATATTCTGGAGATCAAAAACTTAGAGTTATCAAAAAGTGAGAATTGAAAAACTTCATATGGTAAACCTGTCTTGTAGTGTTCCCACCAACTCTAATCTACATCTATCAAAGCTTGTTCATTCCCTTAGGTGAATTCTTAACCATGCTTTGCAAAAAGAATGTAGTGATAATCCACTTAACCAATTCTTTCTTCCTAGTGAAATTGATTGTCTCAATGGATTCATTATCAATTGCATACTTTATCAATTTGGGCTTTGCCATATGTAATTGAAAAGATTGTTGACTTAACCTCTTAAATGGATTTTCACTTGTAGGTTTTACCTTATCCTGGGTTGTATTGTCAGCTACATTATGGATTGAATTAGCTTCATTAACCTTAGTGAGAGGTTTGTAAATCATCTTAGTTTTAACATTACTTGAATGTGAAGATGAATAAAGCTTAAAACATCTATCAATCCTATGTCCACTCACTTTACAATAAGTGCAAATATCTTTCTTAGGTGAGGGTCTCCTTTTGCCCAATTCCCAACTTAACATGAGAATGGTCTTTCAAACATGCAATCTGCTTAAACAAAGCTTTTCGTTTCCAACAAGTCTTAGCGCTATGGATATTCATCTCGCAAAAAGTGTATGGAAATGATTGCATTATCTTCTGTACATTTTATCCAAACTTCTTAAAAGTGTCAATTGGATCAGAAGATTTAGTGTAAGAATCAGGAGGTGGAATCTCAATACCTTTTTTACCTTTACACCTTTGAACTAGTGGCCTAGAACCTTCGCTATTGGAAGCTCGTCTTCCTTTAGCCATGGAAGAAACTTCTCCATCATCCACCTGCACACTAGTATAACCCAAACCTGCATGAAGAGGTCTATGTTCAACCTGAATTGGGTTAGTTATACCTTGGCTATCTCTACCAAGTCCTTTTCCATTATAACCCATTTTATACAACAATTTAGATCCTATGCCCTTAGTGTATCTTTCAAAATCACCAAAAACAATATTACTAGAATCTGAATCTGAAATGGTAGAAGAAGATTAAGATTCCCGTAATGAAAAACTTACAGTGCACTCAGTCATAGTCTCTGCATCTGAAGTTGAAGGCTTTACCTTTTCACACTCACCACATTGCAATCTAATCAAGAGCTCATCCTTGGATTCGAGCTCCGATTTTAACTTTGCCACTTGCAATTCAAGTGCAAATTTCTGGCATCTCAAGATTGCATTTTCATCTTTGATGGCCTCAATTTGTGACAACTTGCCCATGGTTTCCTGCAAACCCCTGATTCCTCACTACACAATGCAATATAATCAATTTGAAAACCAATTATCCAACTATTCTGGAAGCAACTGTCAATACACAACTAGAAGCAATCCCTACATTCTAACCGCTCTGATACCAATTTGATCCGTAAACACCACTGATAAACTCAAAGTGAAATTTTAAAAGTACGGATTCTGAATTTCTCAACTTATAAGATGTTGGAATGATTAAAAACTGATGAAAATCTTATCTAAATCAAGTTTCAAAACTGAAATAAAGGTGAATTGATAGATCATATTAATTATCCATTGAAACCATCAGAATTTACCAAATTTTTGATTTTATCCAATTTCCCGTAAATGATCAAATGATTAATTTTTGCATTTTGATTAAAATCTGAATTATAATCTGCAAATTAACTAAAAATGAAATGCAAAAATGAATTCAAAGATCAAAACACATAAATTGTTTACGGGGTTCGGAATTCCTACGTCTCCGGGTTCTTATCGAACCGATCCATTAATGTTGCTAAATTTGCAAGCCAAAATAATACTTACAATCAACAAAATAGATCTACTCTCTGTAAAAACAGTGTTTCAGACCTTCAAAAGACCTTCGCTGACTCAACACGTCCCTCACCTTCCTATATCACACGCAGAGGCTTCTCCAAATTGAAATTGGCAACTTCCGTAGCTCAAAACGACACCACCAATTCTCCAAAATGGGCAAATAAATATATTGCACAGAGCGTATCAGAATTCTAAACAAGTTTGTAGTTTACTCCGAGCTCTGGTTCGGCCTCTAAGGGCTCCAAAATGACCAAATACTGTAAGCGGGTCTATAATCTCCAATACACAGTCGGCTAGAAGCTTACCTTTAAATACAAGTTCACTCCTTTCAAAACACTTGGAAGTCTGTAGCCTAAGCGGTCAAGGCCTATCTCTTTTGCATGGGAGATCGGTGGTTCAAGTCTTCAGCATCCCTTTTAGGGCGTTTGCTTATCCATTTGTCCCACATTGAGAAGTGGAACGATTCTCCAGGGTTCTAA
This sequence comes from Torreya grandis, assembly GCA_037957365.1. Lineage (NCBI taxonomy): Eukaryota > Viridiplantae > Streptophyta > Pinopsida > Cupressales > Taxaceae > Torreya > Torreya grandis. Next base: position 3,562,447 of record JARHVA010000714.1, on the reverse strand, counting down.
AAGGGTTGGCGCCTCCTTTGAATCTGCCAACGCCCCCTTTTGGTGGGCTCAAGGTGCCAAGTTAGCATGCATGTTGGTAGATGCGCCAAACATGGCATGGTTTGTTTATTAATGTGCCAAACATATAACTTGGTCAATATGCCAATCTTAGTCCTCTTCACACGTTCCACGAGGTAAATGGACATGGCGTGCTTTTCTCACGATTTCCAATGCATGGTATGTAATCCCAAGGTCTATGGCGTGGCTTTGACTTGGCAATGCGTTGGATGGCGTGGCAAGTTGGTTCTCCCATGTGGCTGGGGCATGGTAAGTAAAATATTACCAATCAAGAATTACAAAACATACAATTATCCCTCATTTGTGGGATTTCTACGGACCCATGTTGACTGCCACATGTCACCACCGGATTGGTCCACTTGGCGTGCCCTCATTGTGCCACGTCATCTTGCGACACTACATTTTCTCTATCGAACTAGAACTTCAATAGCCTATAACTTTTGCATACGGTGTCCATGTTGCAAACCGCAAAAAGCGTCGAAAAGCTCTCGACGAGCTCTATGCTGTGAAATTGGTTTCATCATGATTTGAAAACTTTTTCCGAAATGAACTCCGGATCATTGTTGATCTTAATTGGCCAATGTGAGGCCCTCTCATCATTGTCAGCTACATAGGAATTTAGCTCAAATTCAGTGTAAGTTTTTCAAGTATTCTCCCCACACATTCATTCAAGACTATTACTATAGCATGCAGTGTCATGTAGAACCCTTTATTGGTCATCAAAAGAAGTCCTTTAAACTTCTTGGAATGGTATGTCGACAAATTATACATCAAACCTTTTAATAATCCACCCAAATCTTTTATCAGCAAAGTTGGTATCTCAGAGCAAGGAGACTCACCCACTAACCTAGTAATGATAAAGTCAAGTAAGCAACAAATCTCATCAGCCTTCAGTAAGGCTTCTTGCGACAGCGATTGCCATGTTTAAAAATGGCATTTTTTTTTAGCATCCATCAAAGTAGGAAAACATATTTCCTCAATAGCTTTGGCCTTAACTTTTTCAAACTTGACCTCTTTTCCGACCAAAGGCAAACTGAAGGACCTATAAAACTCTTGCATAGAAAAGGGCATAGTCACCACCGTGTTTGTCACTATGATAGTGGTCCTGTTATTGGCTGCATTATAATTTTTCACCATTTGCACAACTTTAATTCGTTCTGGTCCAATCCGATCCAAACATTTCTAATATAATTTTTTTTTATAAATTAATTTTTATCTCTACAAACCCTTCATAGTCAATCTAATTTTACTCCAGAAATTAACATTTTACAAGTGTTTATGTTATATTACATTTGTAACACATACTAGATTATTTTTATTGAGCCAGACTTTTCAAATAAATGCTGAAATTTCAAATGATCATATTTTGTTTGCTCCCCTATGAATCTGGATTTTCAAACTTGGTAACTATGAAATTGAAGATCAATGGAATATCAACTTCTTGTGCAAGCGTCTTGCTTCCAAATGTGTGTCTCCAATTCTCACACCACTTTCCAACCTACAAAGAGTAAATGGATTTTGCAATGGAGTTTATGGATTAGTATGATAGTCTCGTAAACGACACATCTATCCACTAGCATACCTTGGAGACTGAGACCTGAAGCATGAAAGGATAGCTTAGAGATCTTGCGTGTGAGATGGTGAATAAACCTTCTCAATGCAGCATATTCTGCCAACTATGCAAACTCGGCCATTTGGAAAATGAATGTCTACAGGATGTGTCGACCGCTAATGTGATGGACACTCAATTGTTGCATTCTTGATCCCATAGAATCGGCAACCAGCCTTTGTTATTTTGCAGCAAGCCATTCCTAACTAAGTGATCTTCAATACTTATTTGCAAGCAGCAACATCTCCATGTGCTCTTCATCACACGCCCTTCAATTTATTCTACAATCACAATATGACTAGCCACAGTTACATCAATTATTTCTTAAACTACATGTATTTGTCACAAGGTGGTAATCCTTTTGTTCCACATAACCACATAAACATTGTGTCAATACCTATAATGTCCCTTTTCAGTCCATTCCAACATTCTTGGAAAGTTCCAAGATTCTTGGAGAATGCCAACTTTTTTGGAAAGGAATTGTGACGATGGTAGTGAGTTCAAGAAATCAAGATGAGTCCAATGATACTTTCCAAATGCATTTTCGACATTTTGGGTACTCTCCACACTTCTTGGAGACGTTTGCTATTTTTGGAAAGCACTAATTTTCATAAAGTTCGATACCCTGAGAGCTTAAGAGTCTTTTGGTGTGGTCAGAATTCATATTTGGTCCATTTTAATATTTTCCGTAACATTGGGCGGATGTGAGAAAAATAATTAAATAATTAAATGTTTATTTAATTCTTTAAAGGAGACATAAAAGTGACTTTAATGGGCCAAAATATAAAGGTAAATTATAAAGTCACTTTAAGCAAGAAAATTAAAGGTTGCGGGAAATAATATTTTATTATTTATGAAAAGTTTATTAAAAGGGGTGGAGACAAAATAAAGCTCATTCTTGGTGTTTGCATATTCTTGAAACCCCAGTGTGGAAGTTGAGCAGGTTTATTCAACAACCCTAGGACAAAAACCCTACAGCAAAGATTGGTTTCGGGAGTGAAAGATCTTCCCTAGCCAAGACGGCATGGTTCATTCATGATCATGGTTTGTGTTGTATGTAGGAAATATATTGAGTGGATGCATATGGAGTTCACTGTTGTGCTGAACGTTTGTGCCATTTGATTCTGTAGTATTGGTTATTGTTTTGCAGAGTTCTAGATAGTTGGTTGTCAGCTGCAGGGTTGGGGTTTACAGAGATTTTCCCAGATTTGTGCGCAGATTGTTGCAAAGTTTGGAGTTTTGGTGTGCAGAAAGATAAATCACTTACAGAGGGTTTTGTATTTGCCTCCTAGAATATTTTATTGACAAATTTATGAGTGTTGGGAAAAGAGGCGCAGCATCTAGTTGAAGGGATTTAGATATTTTGAAAAGTTAGTTGCTCCACTTTTATGGTAGGTGTTTGCTACAGTAGTATTTAAAAATTAGAACAGCATTGGCAATATTGTATTCAACCATTTTTCATTGTTTCTGGGCATTTCAAAGGTTAGGACTTTCTGAATATTTTATCTCTGTAATTCTGATTTCAATATCAACTGTTATAGTGTTCTCTGTATTCTGATTTTATATGTATACAAGGCTGCAAACTATTTGTCTAAATGTCTATGGCCTATATATGATCTGTGAGATGCAAATTGCATGATACATGCTCAAAATTGGAAACCAACTATACTCAAAACGTACAATCTAAGTTTGTCATTGAATGTGTAAGAATACAAAATGTTTGACAAAATGTTTGCTCCATAGGAAATAGAGATTCGTGAAAAATTTGGTGGAATCTTGGTAGGGGTTCTTACAGTGGTATCAAAGCTGTGATCTTGCCAGTCTGGAGGATTGCATGTCAGCTCTAATGGTTGCATGTTAGCACTCGGTGGTTGCATGTGTGGTATTAATCATTGCATATCAGTTTTCCCTGTTGCATGTTAGTGATAAACACTTGCATGTTGATTTTAAGCCTTGCATGTTAGTTTTTCCTGTTGCATGTTAGTGATCAGCACTTGCATGTTGATTTTGACCCTTGCATGTTAGTATTTTGGTGTTCATTTATCATTTGAATTATGGAAGATAGAAAGAAGTAGATTCTTTGCTTGAATCTCTTAGACAAAGTTAGGATAAATTGGAAAGAACTTTTCGAAAGGTGTTTGGGACAGATTTAACTCATAACAAAGGTCCCTTAGAAGATAAACAGACTATGATCAATTATACACCAAAACCTTTTCATTCTAGATCCTTACAGATGTTGGCATGTTGTTGTCATTGATGTCAAAAGGGTGCATCATGTAAAGGCATAATGGTCATTGATGTCAAAGGTCTATTTGGTCAAGTGCTTGAGCATGGTAGTGGCATAAAGAGAGTGTTGATCAATGAAGAAAGATTGTGAATATGAGTAGCCAGTTGAGAGTGTGTTCTTAGTTGGTAGCATGAAGTTGTCAAAGGTGATTAGTGATCAAGGGTGATGTTGTCATTAATGTTGCATCATGTGAGGTTTGATGTCAACGAGTTATGTCAAAAAGTTTGCTAGTCAGTAAAGAATATGGTCATTGATTTCAAAAAAATTCTGCTGATAAGAGTTCGTAGTTTTCGTAGAGTCAGTAGCTATTGACTGAGTCTGTAACTTACCTTAAAAGTGGTTTTTGGTGAAGTAGACAATTGGCCAAGAGACTTGTTATCTATATTTTACATCATATGGAGACACAAAAATATTTTGCAGAATTGATTCAAACTAAAGACCATTGAATAAGTTGTTTTGTGTGAAGGAAGGTGATCTAAGGAGTTTCGAGAATTAAATCGTGTCCAGAGCTACTGGGAGAACAACTACGGACTACATTAGGCATGCTACAAATTGCATCAAATTTGCTATGGACTGCATTAGGCATGCTACAGACTGTATCATGGTTGCTACGAATTATATCAAGTATGCTACGGATTGCATCAGATTTGTTACACACCGCGTCAGGCTTGCTATGGATTACATCACGCTTGCTACAAATTACATCAAGTTTGCTAAGGATTACATCAAGCTTGCTATGGACTGCATCAAGAGTGCTACGGACTGCATCAGAGCTGCTACAAATTGCATCAAGTCCACTACAGACTTCATCGGGCCGACACTAAATGTATTTTAATGATTGCTTGATCTATTCCAGCTGTGTTTGACTCAGGCCGACCTATGTGAGTGAGTTTTTTATAAGCTAAGGTGAATTATGTTTTCAAATGAGAATAAATCATTATACAACCAACTATAGAGTTTTGTTTGGTTGACTTTCAAAGGTTGTTGATAAATGTCTTGTATATAAGCAAGATCAAATTGTCCTTTTGGTAAGTGTGTGAGATAAATATATAAATTCGCTAAAGAGCAGAGCAAAGGTCTGTTGAGGAACGATGGCCAGAGAGGATGATTGGATAAAATTGCTAAGGAGCAGAGTAGAGGTTTGTTGAGGAATAGAGGGCCAGAGAAGAGTGAATATGAAATCATCAAATGATTCATAGAGTATACAAAATCAGCTAAAAGTAATGAGCAGAAAAACAACAAAATGAATTTGAGAGTGATGAGCAGAAAAATAGTAGAATGAATTTAAGAGTGATGAGTCGAAAAACAACATAATGAATCTGAGAGTGATGAGTAGAAAAATAGCAAAATGAATATGAGTTAGATAAGCAGAGAACGCAGAATTGTACCATCATTTGTTGACAGAAGCAACTGAGAAAGGTGGATTATTTGAAGCAGGGGTTGATGCTTCTTAGCAAGTGGGTGCTTGCTGAAACCTTCTGTCAAGTTGGTGCTTGGCAAAGGGGGTTGAAGACTCCTGTAGATTGGTGTCTACAAATCCAGGAGTTGGTGCTTCTTAGCAAGTGGGTGCTTGTTGAATCTTTTTGTCAAGTTGGTGCTTGACTATTTGGGGTTGGTACCTCAAATTGAGTGGGTGCTCAGCAATCTTGTTGACTCATTGCATATCTAATTTATTTGATTTAGGGCAAGTAGTCCATCCGGTGATCACTGTGGGTTTTCTTCCCTTTAAGCGTTTCCCACATATATCATGTGTTATGTCTTTATGTTCTTTGTTGTGATTTGATTGCTCTGTAGTTTTTGTATAGATGCTTGATTAACGAACAAAAGATTAGAAGAAAGTTTTAAGAGCTCATTGATTCACCCTCCCCTTTCAGTGGTTGTGCTTCCAACAATTGGTATCAGAGTAGGTCCTTCAAGGTCAAGATTGACAACTAGAAGGTAGATCTTAAGAAGCACAATGTCTAGTCAAGTACAAGAAGGGTTTTCAACAAACAAGGCCCCTTTGTTCACTGGAACCAACTATGTCTTTTGGAGCATTAGGATGAAAACCTATTTGATGGCTCTCAGTTTGACATTTGACAGTCAATTGTTGATGGGTATACCATCCCTCAAACTCCTCCAACTGATGTTGCAGGAAAAAAAGCAAGTGAGAACAATTCAAAGGCTATGAATGTTATATTGTGTGGTTAGGCAGAATCTGAGTTTGTCAAGGTGATGCAATGTGAGTCAACTAAGGAAATTTGGGACAAGCTACAACTTATCTATGCAGGTGACACTAAGGTAAAATTGGCAAAGCTGCAAACATATAGAAGACAATTTGAAGGTCTAAAGATGAAAGAAGAAGAAAATATTGCAGCATATCTTCTTAGTGTTGATGAAGTAGTCAACATAATCAGAGGTCTTAGAAAAAAGGTTAATGAGTTAACTATTGTTCAAAAGGTTCTAAGATCCTTGACTCCAAGATTTGACTCAAAGGTGTCAGCAATTAAATAAGTAAAAGACTTAGACAAATTACAAATGGATGAGCTGCATGTAATACTTACTGCCTATGAGATGAGGACTGATGATAGAAGATCTTCCAAAAGGGAAGCAGCCTTCAAGGTTGCAAAGAAAACATAAATCAGAAAGGTTGAAATTGATAGTGACATTGATGTTGATGAAAACAAAGTCGAAGCCTTATTTGTGAGGAAACTGAGAAAAAGTTCAGGTAGGTACATGGGCATGCTACCATTCAAATGTTTCAATTGTCGCAGGATTGGTCATTTTGCTGCCAAGTGTCCTCAAAAGGAAAAACATGATCATGATGAACATGGTGAAGAGAATAAGAAATTTGACAAGTATGACAAAAGTAAGAAGAATGTCAAGCAAGGTGACTATAAGAAAAATTTCTTCAATAACAAAAAGAGTCTATATTCTAAAGAAGACAGCAGCTCTTTTGAAGGCAGTGATGAAGATATCTCAGACAATGATGATTGCAGTTCAGACCATAGAAGTGATGAAGCTTTGTCCATGGCCATTGAAGTTGAAGAAGGGAATAGTTCAAAATAACAAGTCTTCATGGATAATGAAGAAGTGGATGAAGAAGATGCCGAGGTTGATTTTGAGGCAGAACTTATCAATGCTTTGAATGAATTGAAGAGTCAAAGAAAGAAAAAACAAAATTTGAAGTCTCTAGTCAAAAGTCATGAAGAACAAATATGTATCTTGAAAACTAAGATAACTAAGAGTGCCAAGGAAGCTAAGGAAGTCATCAACAATCTCAAGACTCAGAAGAAGCAAATACAAGTCTGAAGTCCAAGGAAGTAGAGTGCAATGAGTACAAATCTTAGATAGGTTCATTGAAGTCAGATTTGGAACAGTTCACAGTCAAATTGAAATATTGTCAAAAGTTTGAAAAGAACAATGGAATTCTTGATGACATATTGAACAGTCAAAGGTCACCTATCATCAAAACATGCCTTGGATACACGGATGACCAGAAGAGTAGCAAGGAAGAGCAGAGTATCAGGCAGCCAAAGATGTATGCTGATGTTCTCAAGAAATCTAATATTCTGAATGACAGTCAGAGGTTAGGACAGGGTAAGAAGATTATTGCTCCTCTTAGAAATAACAAAGGTGTCAATGTGCCTTTCAAAAATCCTCAGAGATCATTTCCTATCAGGTAACCAAATGCAATAAGGCACATGAATTCCTTCTATGGCTACTGTTTTTCTCGTAATCAGTTTGGACATAGCACTGTAAATTGTAGATCAAGTGCTAGAAGCAATCATGCATGGAAAAGTAATATGTATAGTCATGGATTTCCAAAAGGATTATCAAATTCTGTTGTCCAAGGGTCAAATATCAATAGAAGCAGTGTTATTTGTTACAACTGTAATAGAATTGAACACATTGCAAGATTTTGTCCTAATAGAGTTAAAAGACCCTCAAGACTTAACAAGGTATAAGGAGCTCCTAGAGTACATGAGAAGGGTCAAACATTGGTATGGAAGCCAAAGAAAGTCAAGGCTGATCATATTGAGCCCAAAAGTCAAGATGGATTATTTCCTAAGGTAGAGCAAGGATCAAAAGTGAAGGAATGTCAAGAACACTCTTTATTTGCATGTATTGACAAGGCAGTCAAAGAGAAGAAGGATGACAAGGTGGATGAGTCGAATGCTTCAATCAAGCCTAAGTGGATTCTAAGGAGGGACTATCAGTCTCATGACTGCAAGATGGCTGAGAAGAATGGTTTGGAGGTCTAGGAATCTCCTGAGTTCATGAAGTTTTGAGAGCCCTATGGAAAGGGGTGACTCCATTAGGCTTGATGGAGACACTCGTCTATCAGTAGAAACATGAGGTTACAGTTAAAGAAGGATTCATCTTGAGAGGATTCTAGGTTGTCTACGTTGCAAAGTATGAGTTGTTTTCTTTGTAGCTTGTATGTACATGACAAGGTGAAAGGAGTTTTGGTTAGTATGGGCATTGATTATGGAGATCAGTTCATGAGTCATGATATGAAATACAAGTTTGAGCACATGATTGTGTCTAGAGACATGGAATATGGATTGGTCTGCAAGACCAATATGGCCATAGAGACAAATTGGATGTTGTTGACAAAGCTGGAAGTGTGATGAAAGCTTGTGTAGTTGATTGGTATATGAGAGGTAAGCAAAAAATTGTTGTGTTTCTAACAGTTGATAGCTTGATTTGTGTTGAGAATTGGTATTGGCATCAAGATGCTTGAAGGAAGTTGAGGATGGTTTGCGAGACCTGATGACTCAAGTGATAAGCATAAGCTGTGAAGACAAAAGGGGAATCCCTAATTCTTCAGTTGATGTCAGAAGTGGGGTAGCCTAGTGAGTGATCAAGAATTTGATCTATATCAGTCATATCAAGGACAAGGTGAGTGTTGTGTATCTGAATTCATTTGAAGAAGGTATGCATGGAGTTAAGGGGAGCATGTTTCTGAGATGCTTCATAAGATTCCCATGATTCTGCTTGTTGAGTTATTATTGCAAAAGGTGTGATTCCAAATGTTGTAGGTGTCTCTTTGTCTTAATGTCAAAGAGGGAATCAGTTGAGAAAAGGCTAGTTTGAGAAAAGAGCTAAGTTCTGGGAGAAAATTCAGAATGGGGAGAAGCACCCTATTTAGAGATGTTTCGAAGAGTGGTTTTCATCTTGTGACTCAAGAGGAGAGTATGGAGTTAGGGGGAGTTTTGTAGCTTTGTGTTGTGAAGTGTCAAGACAGTGAAGTAGAAGTCATAAGAAGCATGGTTTCTTGAGGTACAGTTCAAGTGTTCCAGAAGTTGTCTACAACAATTGGTATGAACCTAAGGTAAGTTTTTGTCAGCATTTCATTGTGTTGTTTATTGAAGTTCAGGTTCAAGGATCAGATGGCAGTTTGTGGAAGACCCTTTGTCATTAATGTCAAATGGGGGAGAATGAGCAAATGGGAAAAGTACCACTTTGAAGTGATTTCAGATTGTAGTGTGTTTGCCATCAAAGACAAGGGGGGAGTTTGTTGGCATGTTATTGTCATTGATGTCAAAAGAGTGCATCATGTAAAGACATAATGGTCATTGATGTCAAAGGTCTGTTTGGTCAAGTGCTTGAGCAGGGTAGTGGCATAAAGAGAATGTTGATCAGTGAGTGAGTATTGTGGATATGAGTAGCCTGTTGAGAGTGTGTTCTCAGTTGGTAGTATGATGTTGTCAAAGGTGATTAGTTATCAAAGGTGATTTTGTCATTAATGTTGCATCTTGTAAGGTTTGATGTCAAAGAGTTAAAAGGGTTTGCTATTCAGTAAAGAATATGGTCATTGATTTCAAAGAAATTCTGCTGATAAGAGTTCGTAGTTTTTGCAGAGTCAGTAGCTATTGACTGAGTTTGTAGCTTACCTTAAAAGTGGTTTCTGGTGAAGTAGACAATTGGCCAAGAGACTTGTTATCTATATTTTACATCATATGGAGACACAAAAATAGTCTGCAGAATTGATTCTGACTAAAAACCATTGAATAAGTTAATCTATGTTAAGGAAGGTGATCTAAGGAGTTTAGAGAATAAGATCATGTCCGGCGCTACAGGGAGAACAAGTACGGACTGCATCAGGCATGCTACAGATTGCATCAGATTTGTTATGGACTGCATCAGATATGCTACGGATTGTATCAAGGTTGCTACGGATTGTATCAGGGATGCTATAGATTGCATCAGATTTGTTACAGATTACATCAGACTTGCTACGGATTACATCAAGTTTGCTACGGATTACATCAGGTTTGCTACGAATTGCATCAAAGGTGCTACAGACTGCATCAGAGCTATTATGGATTGCATCAAGTCCATTACAGACTTCATCAAGACGACACTAAATGTATTCTAATGATTGCTTGGTCTATTCTAGTTGTGTTTGACTCAAGCCAGCCTATGTGAGTGAGCTTTTTATAAGCTAATGTGAATTATGTTTCAAAAGAGAATAAATCATTATACAACCGACTATAGAGTTTTGTTTGGCCGATTTTCAAAGGTTGTTGATAAATGTCTTGTATATAAGTAAGATCAAAATGCCCCTTTGGTAAGTGAGTGAGATTAATATATAAATTCACTAAAGAGCAGAGCATAGTTCTGTTGAGGAACGAATGGCCAAAGAGGATGATTAGATAAACTAAGGAGCAGAGCAGAGGTTTGTTGAGGAACAGAGGGCCAGAGGAGTGAGTATGAAATCATCAAATGATTCATAGAATATACAGAAACAACTAAAAGTAATGAGCAAAAAAACAACAGAATGAATTTGAGAGTGATGAGCAAAAAAATAGAAGAATGAATTTGAGAGTGATGAGCAGAAAAATAGCAAAATGAATCTGAGAGTGATGAGCAAAAAATCAACAAAATGAATCTGAGTTAGATAAGCAGAGAGAGCAGAATTGTACCATCATCTGTTGACTAAAGCAACTAAGAAAGGTGGATTATCTGAAGTAGGAGTTGGTGCTTCTTAGCAAGTGGGTGTTTGTTGAATCCTTCTGTCAATTTGGTGCTTGGCAAAAGGGGTTGAAACCTCTTGTAGATTGGTGTCTACAAATTAAGGAGTTGGTGCTTCTTAGCAAGTGGGTGCTTGCTGAATCTCTTTGTCAAGTTGGTGCCGACTATGTGGGGTTGGTGCCTCAAGCTGAGTGGGTGCTCAGAAATCTTGTTGACTCATTGCATATTTGATTTAGGACAAGTAGTCCATGCAGTGATCACTGTGGGTTTTCTTCCCTTTAAGGGTTTCCCACATATATCATGTGTTATGTATTTATGTTCTTTGTTGTGATTTGATTGCTCTGTAGATTCTATATTGATGCTTGATTAATGAACTAAAGATTAGAAGCAAGTTTTAAGAGCTCATTGATTCACCCCCCACTCACTGGTTGTGCTTCCAACAACAAAAAGAAAAGGATGTGGGGAATAGGCTTTACATAGCAGGAAAGAATCTTGAGTTTCAGTATCTGTCAAAAGATGATTTACTCAAAAATGTGAAGGCAATAAAAATTTGCTTATCTATGGTTGACCAATCAAAATCTGAATGTTTGAAATGGGTTATGAAACCTTGAATGGATGTTTTGATCCAACCCCAATTCATGAGACGCCCTGATGAAGATGTGAAACTTGCAGTCACCTTTTGCCTCAGTGAAAGCATAAGATTAACAGCTCCTAGGCAACCTTATAGCAGCAGTATCATGAAGAAGATTTTCATGCTGATGGTTCAAAGTTTCCAAGGGTTGGCTGAAATTGGAAGCCCTTCCTTTGACAAGAGGGTAACTATTCTTGAAACTTTTGGAAAAATCAGATTATGTAACATCATGTTAGATATTGGTTGTGATGAGATTAATTTTAAAATGTTTCAAATATTTTAAACAGTTGTTCACGAGGCTCATACAAAGAAAGTCATAACTTCCATGCAATTTATTATGTCTTTGATTATGGGTGAGAATGATGATATTTCTAAGATGTTGTTGTCTAACTTATTGGCTATTTGGAGGAAGGACCGAGTTGGTTCACCAGCTACACATGAGTTGTCAAAGAGATTGGTTGAACATAATATTGAAGATGAATTGCTTTCTTGTGGTTTACAGAGTACAGGTTCTCCTAGTTTGAGCATGAATCAATTGGGGAGACAACATTGTTTCACTTGCTAGGAAGTTTGGACACCTAGTCACACATGTGGGAACAACAAAAAAGATGAATCAATGACTTCCATCATTTGTTTATTCCAGCAAAGTGATGAGGAGAACAAAGAAGAAATTGTGACAATGGAGCATGACGAAGAAGAGAAGACAACATCAGAAATTTTTGAAGTTATGATAGATCCTGAGTTTCAAAAAGATGAACACTCAAAACAACAAAAAAGTAAGACGGGACTCCAAAATGACTTCATGGTAGGATCCGCAGCTACAAATGACACGATAGAGCTTGCTAGAAATTTCAGAACAGCAACCTTTGATACTAATTCAAATCAATCCAGTGAAGTTTACGAGACTTATGACTCCCTTGATGACACCATTGGAAGGTATGCAAATGATAAAAAAATTGAAGCCACTAATGATGTGTTGAACACACCTATCTACTGAGACGGGGGGTGAATTAGTAAATGATCTAAAACTAGTCCATTTAGAACCTTTTATAGAAAATGTAAATTCATGTGTAAATCAAAGAAGAAATGCAGAAGTCATACACACATAGAGAAACACATAACACCAGATTTTACGTGGAAAACCCAAAGGAAAAAACCATGGTGTGAATCAGCTGCTAGAATCTACTATTCTAATCTAGCGTCACAATAAAATGTCTTACTAGCAAGCCTCACTGGTTACATTCAAGGACACCGATCCTTAGGAGACACCAATCTCCTTACTGAGCACCAACCCAGTTTGTATGTAGGCACCAACCTACCTGAACTATGGAGCTATAACTCCAGTGTACAAGATGGATTCACAAGTGAATCTAGTTCAATGTTCTTTGTTACAAGTCTAATCTTTAACTGCTCACCTTCTTCTCATTGTTTGTGTGCTCTATCTTCTTGTTTGCTTAATCTCTGTTTGCATATGTCTCTCACTCTGTATCTACGTACATTTGGTTATGTTTTATTCAGATACACTTCATTCCCCTTCCTTCTCTGTGTTTTACTTTGTCTGCATATTTCTTTTATCGACAGCCCTTTTTCTCACACTTGAAAATGCAGTGGCAGCAGCGACAACAAACCGTAAAGTCCTCTTGAAGTCATTTCTATTGAACTACTTTTAGGGTTTTTCATCTTCTCCTTGCGTTCACACCTAGTTGCACTAAACCGGTTCTCATTAAAGATGGCTTATACTTGCACGTTTCTCGTGCCTCAATTTATGCGTCACCTTGCAATGGTCAGATCTCTTTTCTTTATTTGACGACTGCTTAGTTTATCTCATAAATGCGCAGCTTACCCAATCAAGATTGATCGGTTGAATCGATCAGTCTCAAGCCCCATGTAGACCTTTTCGAGCTCATTGTTTCCCTGGTCCTATCTTTAATCGAGGATTTACTCATTTTGTCTTTGGTGCCAGTCACCGTCTATTTGAGTCGCTCGTGGTTTTCCTTGTTCTGGAACCATCAATTTTTATCTCGTGTCTCGATATTCTCTTGGTTCGCTTTCGCTCCTTTCTATTCGAGCTTTCTCTCCTTCTGGATTTTCCTATTCAGGCTCTTTCTATCAAGCTCATCTTCTTCATATTCTTTCTTGGGCTCTTCTCTTTCTCAGGCTATTCTCTTTCTCGGGCTATTTTCCCGAGTTTATCTCTCCTTCAGGGTTTCTTTTCTTCGGACTTTCTGCCCGTCTCTCTTTTCGGTCTTCGGGCTCTTTTTCAAATTTCTTCGAATTTTTTGTCCGACACAGTTCTTCAAACTTTTTGTTTGAGTCTTTTCTCTCGGGATCTTTCTCTGAAGTTACCCTTCAGGTTTTTTACAACGGTGCACTTGCCCTTCGAGTTTTCTGAGATATGCCCTTCAGCGACTTTGAAAAGGTTCATATACCCTTCGGACTTTTCGACTTACCCTTCGGCTTGCTTCAAAGTGTCCTTCGGCCTTCTTCAAGGTGTCCTTCGGCCTTCTTCAAAGGGTTCACATAACCTTCGGCTTTCTTCAAAGTGTCCTTTAGCCTTCTTCAAAGGGTTCACATACCCTTCAGCTTTCTTCAAAGTGTCCTTTGGCTTTTTGAATGTACCCTTCGGATTTTTGTTGAGGAACAGTTTCCAAATATGACTTGACAAATTTTTCAAAAGAATTGTCCTTGCCACTTTTTCCGAAAGAATTCCTCAAAAGGAATTCTTCAAGACTTTCGGGTTTTCCATCCTTCTTGACTTATGTACATACGAGAAGTAGAGCCACTCAGAAATCCCGATTGCCTCTTCTAGACCCTTTCGGGTTTTTGACATTACTTGACTTATCAACTTGAGAGAAGCAGTCCCTCTTCAAAATCCCGATTACTTCGTCTAGACCCTTTCGGGTTTTTACCTCTACTTAGCTTATCAACATAAAGAAGTAATGTGCTTGCAAATCCCGAATCACCTCTTCGTTGGACCCTTTTGAGTTTCCCACATTGCTTAGCTTATAATCATAAGAGAAGTAAGATGCTCCCACAACCCTGATTACTTCTTCTCTAGACCATTTCGGACTTTTCACTTTGCTTAGCTTATAATCACAAGAGAAGTAAAGCACTTGTGAATCCCCGATCACTTCTTCGCCAGACCAATTCAGACTTTTCCCATTGCTTGACTTGAAAAATAAAAGGAAGTTAAGTCATGCCGAAACTCCGATTTGCATTGCTTGGCTTGACCCGTTCGGACTTTTCATCCAACTTGACTTGACCAGATTGTGAAGTAAAGGCATTGGAGAAATCTGATTAACAATGCGATTTTGTTCAACTCATCTTTTGGCATTAATGCAGAATAACACCTGCTTCCTTTGACATCAATGACAATATCACAGACATCAATGACCATTTCAATGGGAATCTTGCCCTTTGTCATTGATGGCAAAACATTATCAAAATGTCTTAACTCTTTTTGTCTCCATTTTGCTTGCTCCTTTCATTCCGCTTCTTTATCCCCCTTTGACATTAATGACAAAGAGTCCTTGCCATAACATTCACTGTTACCTTGGTTGTTCTGATCCTCAGACCTGGCTGGTTAGAGCACTTTGTGGAGGACTCCCCCTTAGGCAATGGCATATTTGCCTAAGTTTCTACGCAGGCTCTTCAGATGTAGCTCTTTTGACTCGATTCTTCAGATGAGCATGTATATAGCATTGGTCCAAAAGACCAATCATGAATCGACATCTCTGTATAGACAGGCATAATAAGCTAGAGCCAGCATACCTTTGTCATCAAATGCAGTTTTCTCACCAAACTGCCTTTTCTCTTAATCCAAGAGTTAATAATGTTCCTTAAATACTCCCCTTGGATTCATGCCCTATCACTAAAAGTTATTGATGTGGTGTGGGAGCCACTACTTCCAACTTCTCTCTCAGATACTCAAATTGCTCCTTGGGAAGAGGCTTGGTAAATATGTCTACAATTTGGTCTTTTGTTGGAACATACTCAATTTTGACCTCTTGATCTGCAACCTTTTCTTTCAAAACGTGATATTTGATGGATATATGCTTGGTTTTGGAGTGCATCACTGGATTCTTGGATATGTTTATGGCACTTGAGTTATCGCAGAAGATAGAGATAGGTTCTTTGTACTCTACTTTGATGTCTCTAAGAGTTTGCTTCATCCATAAGACTTGGGTGCAACATGTTTCTGCTGCGACATACTCTGATTCTATACTAGAAAGTGTAACTGATTCTTTCTTTTTGCTCAGCCATGACACAAATCTGTTTCCAAAGAAGCATGCACCACCACTAGTGCTTCTCCTGTCATCCACACTTCCTCCCAGTTAGCATCTGCATATGCAATCAATGTGAAATCTTCACTTGCAGGGTACCACAAACCATAGTCAATTGTGCTTTTGATGTATCTGAAGATTCTTTTCACAGCATTGACATGTGATTCCTTGGGGGTTGCTTGAAATCTTGCAACCATGCACACGACCTGCATGATGTCTGGTCTTGATGCTGTTAAGTACAACAAGCTGCCTATCATTGATCTATAAATTGTGTTGTTCACATTAGGGGAGTCATCTTCCTTGCTCAACTTGCATCAAGTTATCATAGGAGTACTAACTGGTCTGATGTCCTCCATGCCGAATTTCTTGAGCATCTCCTTCACATACTTGGTTTGAGATATGAATATCCCATCACTGGTTTGTGAAATTTGTAGTCCAAGAAAGAAAGAGAGTTCTCCCGACATAGACATTTCAAATTCATTTTGCATTTGTGTGGCAAATTCTTTGCACATGTTACTATTGCCACCTCCAAAGATAATATCTACATAGAAACAATAATTAGCATATGCTCACCTTCTAATTTGAAGTACAAATTGTTGTCTGCACACCCTTTTCTGAATCCTTGTCGTTGCAGGGATTGATCTAATCGTGAATACCATGCTCTAAGTGCCTGTTTTAAACCATACAAAGCTTTCTTTAGTTTGCACACATAATCTTATTCTGCTAACTGAAATCTTTCTGGTTGTTCAATGTAGACTTTCTCTTCTAAGTTTTCATTTAGGAATGCTAACTTCACATCCATTTGATATACCTTGAACTTCTTGTGAACAGAGAATGCCAAGAACATTCTTATCACCTCCAGTCTTGCCACTGGAGCAAATGTCTCTTCAAAATTTATGCCTTTTACTTGTGCATATCCCTTGCATACTAATCTTGCTTTGTTTCTTACAACAACTCCATCTTCATTGAGTTTGTTCCTGTAAACCCATTTTGTTCCTATTACATTTTTGTTTGAAGGTCTAGGAACTAATTCCCAAGTTTTATTCTTTTCTATTTGATTCAGTTCTTCCTCTATGGATTTCAACCAATTTTCATCCATGCTGGCTTCATTAGAGGTCTTCGGCTCAATTTCTGAAAATAGAGCAAAATTCACTTGCTCCTTCATTACAGCTCTTCTCCTAGTCTGAACACCCTCATTTTTGTTGCCAATTATCTGCTCCTTGGGATGTTCCTTTTGAACAAACTTTGCAGGTGCCCTTTCACTCTTTTCTTCCTCCTCTTCATTATCTTCTACTTCATTTTCTGCTTTTAATTCTTCAATTCCAATCTCCCCATTAAGCTCAACTTGTTTGAATCCTTCTACCTTGATGTTGATGATTTCAACTATTTTGTGCAGCCTTTTGTTGTAACATACATAGGCTTTACTCTGAGTGGAGTAACCAAGAAAGATTCCCTCATCACATCTTGACTCAAAGCTGCCTAGTTTGCTCTCCTTTCTTCTGATGTAACACTTACTTCCAAACACTCTGAAGTATTTAACTGATGTAGGCTTTTCATACCACAGTTCATATGGCGTTTTGTCACCTTTCACCCTCAGTTGTACTCTATTTAGAATGTATACTACTGTTTGAACTGCTTCTCTCCAATATCCATCAAAAAGTTTAGCTTCCTTTAGCATTGTTCTGGCCATCTCCTTGACAGTCCTATTTTTTCTTTCAACTCCATTTTGTTGGGGAGTTCTTGCAATAGAGTAGTGCCTTTTAATCCCATGTGTCTCACAGTATTCGCCAAATTCATTTGAAGTGAATTCTCCACCTTTGTCAGATCTCAGACATTTGATTTTACTTTCTATTTCATTTTCAACCATGGCTCGAAAGATCTTAAATCTCTCAAAAGCTTGAGATTTGTCCTTTAAGAAGGTTACCCATGTCATTCTTGAGTAATCATCAACAAATAGCATGAAGTAGTGAACTCTTTTGATCCTTTAGTCTTGGTAGGTCTACATAGATCAGTATGAACTATTTGTAGAGGCTTTGTTGTTGCATATTCTTTTGTCTGAAACTTGACCTTTGTTTGTTTGCCTAATTGGCATTCTCTGCATATAGTATCTGTGGGTTTGGTGATTATGGGCATATGTCTTACACACTTTTTTTAACTTACTTTGACTAAATTGTCAAAATTGACATGACCCATTCTCCTATGCCATAGCCAGCTTTCATCAACCTTTTTTATAAAGCAACTACTATTGTTTACCTCAACAAGATTGTAGATGTTTTCGGTCATTTTCCCTTCTGCAACTATTTTGCCAAATCTCTTCAACTTGCAGCTTTCAACATCAAATATGACTTTATATCCATTATCACACATTTGGCTAACGCTTAGCAAATTGCACTTAAGTCCTTTAACATAGAGTACATCATGAGTAGGAAGCTTACCATCTATATGCAAGGTTCCTTTACCTTTGATTCTTACTGCAGTATTATCTCCCAAACTAATAGTTCCTTCCTTGCACTTACTTAGCTTGACAAACTCACTTTTGTCACCAATCATGTGCTTTGAGCACCCACTATCTATTACCCATAAATTATGCTTTTTGGCGTGGAGTGTTGTTTAAGCGATCAAGGATTGATTTTTCACTCTCCACATTTCCTTGGGCTTCTCATATGTCATCTTCTTTTCTTTATTAATAACTTGTGGACCTTTGTTCTTATTAGAAGACTTGCCTTTCTTTACTTTTGACACTGCAAAGTTAGTCCTACAGTGCTTGGTTATGTGACCAAAGTTATTGCAATTGTAGCATATTGTACTTGAATCTAACAGAGGAGCAAATGCATTTCTACTTACAAAGTTAGTTCTTCCTGTAGACACAACTCTACATTCAATAGCCCGATGACCAAATGGATTACAACTGTAACAATAACCATAAAAGGATGAGTAATACCTGGTTGTCACATTTCTTGGTGCCGTGTATTGAACTCTCCTAACCTTTTGTTTCTTCAAATCTGCAACTTTGACGTATCCTTCTGCATCTTTGATTTCATGCTTCCCTTCAGAAAATTCTCTTCTCATCAACTTTGAGTCAATCTTATTATCCTTGCTGTTGTTCACTTTCTTTGTTTCTGCTACTCCTATCTTGAAGTTGTCATATAGACTAGTTGACATACTGGTTGAGAAATCTTTACCTTTCTCATATCCAATCCCTGATTTTTCATTTGAGAGTTTTTAACAGCTGATTAATTCATTTAAGATGTCTAACCTTTTTCTCATCTTTAGACTTTTATCTAGTTCTTTTCTAAAGGTTACTAATTTTGCTTCAAGTTTTATACACTCTTCAGTTTTGGACTGCAGTTCTATCCTCACTACCTCTTCTATTTTTTTAGCCTCCTCAACTTGAGTTTTCAGAGTCACTATCATTTGATTAGATTTCTCAAGTTCCTTTTGCCCAAGCTTCTTTTGTTTAGAGTTCTCTTTTCTTAGTTTCTCAATCTCTCCTAGAGCACAAACTAGTTCTCCTTCTAGATCAATGTCACCTTCCTCTTCTTCATCCCAATCTTCATCCTCCTCTTGTTCTTGATTTGAGGATGTAGATTCTTCTGCCATGAATAGGTATTCATTTCCCCTAGCCACAAAAACACGGTCCTGGTCATCATCTGAACTGTCATTATCGTTGTCTTTCTCTGATTTGTTGTCTTCTTTTGTGTATAAGCCCTTCTTATTCTTAAAAAAAAAATTCTTAAATGTATTATGGGGTTTCACCTTTTTACTGTTCTCCATTTGCTCAGAATTTTCTCCTTTTTTATGAAGACATTTAGCAGCAAAGTGTCCTACCTTTCCACAGTTGAAACATTTGAAAAGTAATTTACCTTTGTACTTTCCAGATTCTCTCTTTAGCTTTCTGACAAAGTTGGCTTCTTCTTCATCAGACTCCTCAGATCTCGACATGGTTGTCTCAACCTTAATTGGCTTTGCTACTTTGAATGCAACGTCTCTTTTAATTGTGTCCGTCTCTTCCATTCTCATCTCACAGGCTATGAATGTTCCGTGCAGCTCATCAACAGTGAGCTTATCCAAGTCTCCTGCTTCTTCTATTGCAGAGATTTTCGAATCATATCTTGATAGCAAAGACCTTAAGACCTTTTTAACAATAGTTGACTCTTCTACTATTTCTCCAAGTCCTCTAACAACATTCACAATCTCATCTACCCTGAGAAGGTAGTCTGCAATCTTCTCCTCTTCAATCATCTTCAAACTCTCGAACTGGCCTTTGTATGTTTGCAGCTTGGCTTGCTTCACTTTGACTCTCCATAGATACTTTTTAGCTTGTTCCAGATGTCTTGTGCATTTTTACAATGCATGACTTTGACGAACTCTGAGTTTGACAGTCCACAAAAAATATCATTCTTTTTCTTAGCGTTATTTTCATAATCCTTCTTGGTAGGCTTGATCAATAGGAGCTACAACAGGAGCTATATATGCATTTACCACAAACATCCAAACATCGAACCCTAGGGAAGACAAATATGCTTCCATCCTTATACTCCAAAAGGCATAGTTCAACCCATCAAACATAGGAGCCTTATTTGATGAAGATCCTTCTCGACTAGCCATTGTTTTCACTAGTCCAAGATCTACCTAAGTCGATTAAGCTTCTCCTTAGGAACCCTATGCTCTGATACCAATTGTTGAACACACCTATCTACTGAGAGGGGAGGTGAATTAGTAGATGATTTAAAACTAGTCCATTTAGAACCTTTTACAAAAAATGTAAATTCATGTGTAAATCAAAGAAAATGCAAAAGTCATACACACACAGAAACATATAACACCAGATTTTACGTGGAAAACCCAAAAGGAAAAACCACGGTGTAAATCAGCTGCTAGAATCTATTGTTCTAATCCAACGTCACAATAAAATACCTTACTGGCAAACCTCACTAGTTACATTCAAGGACACCAATCCTTAGGAGACACCGATCTCCTTACTGAGCACCAACCCAGTTTGTATGTAGGCACCAACCTACTTGAACTATGGAGCTATAACTCCAGTGTGCAAGATGGATTCACAAGTGAGTCCAATTCAATGTTCTTTGTTACAAGTCTAATCTGTAACTACTCACCTTATCATTCTCTGTGTGCTCTATCTTCCTACTTGCTTAATCTCTGTCTGCATATGTCTCTCACTCTGTATCTGCATACATCTAGTTATGCTTTATTCAGATACACTTCATTCCCCTTCCTTCTCTGCGTTTTATCTGTCTGCATATTTCTTTTATCAACAACCCTTTTTCTCACACTTGAAAACGCAGTGGCAGCAACGACAACAAACCATAAAGTCCTCTTGAAGTCGTTTATATTGAACTACCTTTTAGGGTTTTTCATCTTGCATTCACACCTAGCTGCACTAAACCGATTCTCATTGAGGATGGCTTATACTTGCACGTTTCTCATGCCTCAGTTTATGCATCACCTTGCAATGGTCAAATCTCTTTTCTTCATTTGACGATTGCTTAGTTTATCTCATTAATGCGCAGCTTCCCCAATCAAGATTGATCGGTTGAAACGATCAATCTCGGGCCCCACGTAGACCTTTTCGAGCTCACCGTTTGCCTGATCCTGTCTTTAATCGAGGATTTACTCATTTTGTCTTTGACGCCAATCACCGTCTATTTGAGTCATCCGTTGTTTTCCCTATTCTAGAACTGTCGATTTTTATCTCATGTCTCGATATTCTCTTGGTTCGCTTTCACTCGTTTCTATTCAAGCTTTCTCTCCTTCTGGCTTTTCCTATTCAAGCTCTTTCTATCAAACTCATCTTCTTCATATTCTTTCTCGGGCTCTTCTCTTTCTCAGGCTATTTTCCCGAGTTTATCTCTCTCCTTCGGGCTTTCTTTTCTTCAGACTTTTTGCTCGTCTCTCTTTTTGGTCTTCGGGCTCTTTTTCAAATTTCTTCGAATTTTTTGTCCGAGACATTTCTTCGAACTTTTTGTCCGAGTCTTTTCTCTCGGGATCTTTCTTCGAAGTTAGCCTTCGGGTTTTTTACAACAGTGCACTTGCCCTTTGGGCTTTCTGAAAGGTGCCCTTCGGCAACTTTGGAAAGGTTCATATACCCCCTTCGGACTTTTCGACTTACACTTCAGCTTTCTTCAAAGTGTCCTTTGACCTTCTTCAAGGTGTCTTTCGGCCTTCTTCAAAGGGCTCACATACCCTTCGGCTTTCTTCAAAGTGTCCTTCGGCTTTTTGAATGTACCCTTCGAATTTTTGTTAAGGGACAGTTTTCCGAAAAGGACTTGACAATTTTTCCGAAAGAATTGTCCTTACCACTGTTTTCAAAAGAATTGTCCTTGCCACTTTTTTCAAAGGAATTAGGAATTCTTCAAGACTATTTCGGGTTTTCCATCCTTCTTGACTTATGTACATACGATAAATAGAGCCACTTAGAAATCCCGACTGCCTCTTCTAGACCCTTTCGTGTTTTTGACATTACTTGACTTATCAACTTGAGAGAAGTAGTCCCTCTTTAAAATCCCGACTACTTCGTCTAGACCCTTTCGGGTTTTTACCTCTACTTAGCTTATCAACATAAAGAAGTAAAGTGCTTGCAAATCCCTGATCACCTCTTCACTAGACCCTTTCGAGTTTCCCACATTGCTTAGCTTACAATCATAAGAGAAGTAAGATGCTCCCAAAACCCTGATTACTTCGTCTCTAGACCATTTCGGACTTTTCACTTTGCTTAGCTTATAATCACAAGAGAAGTAAAGCACTTGTGAATCCCCGATCACTTCTTCGCTAGACCAATTCGAACTTTTCCCATTGCTTGACTTGAAAAATAAAGGGAAGTTAAGTCATGACGAAACTCCGATTTGCACTGCTTGGCTTGACCCATTCGGACTTTTCATCCAACTTGACTTGACAAGATTGTGAAGTAAAGGCATTGGAGAAATCAGATTAACACTGCAAGTCTGTTCAACTCATCTTTTGGCATTAATGCAAAATAGCACCTACTTCCTTTGACATCAATGACAATATTACAGACATCAATGACTATTTCCAACATGATGAAATTAGGTTGCTTGAAAATTCTAGATTAACAAGTGGTGTTGAGCACTCAGATAAATTTGATGATATTTATTCAGAAATTGAAGGAATTAGCATGGCAAATAATGTAGAGGTAGCTGATTATGAAAAAAATTGTTATTGAAGACAAATTAAAAATCCTAACGCATGGTGCTGATTTTGAACAAGGACCTAAAGAGTTACAAGTGTTGAAGAACCAATTGATGGTGACTGAAGAAAAGGTTGTGCAAGCCTTAACACATTTTGATAGCACATACAAATTCATTGAAGAACTCTATTGGAAGGCTCAGATTGAAGAGATGCAAAAAGGAATTAAGAATGGAGCCACTCTTACTTGCAAACCATCAAAGAAGCTTTACAAATAATGAAATCAGATCATTTACATTTGATTTCTGATAGGGATCATGTCATCAAGCTTGCAAAGGAGACTATGGATGCATACAAAGAAGGAAACTGAGATTGACGAGCTCAGCCTTGAACTTAGCCTAGTTCACTACTCACTCTACTGCGCTGAAAATCAGATGAATGTTGCAGCCATACCTAATAAGCTGAAATCTTAAGTAAGAGTAGAAGAAAAAATTGACTCGAACTTCTCTTGGAGACATGAAGAAGGATTCAAGAGTGATGAGATACCACACAGTGATTTCAACAATTCTAGCACATGGAGATCCCGCATGTCATTACCACTTGGGATGAACTTCAAAGATGCAATCTCATGGGACTAGAGGAACAAATTTCTCATGATGACACGTCTTTTGCTTTGGATGCTGAATTATTTGTTGACAATCCGAATTTTGTGATGAATGTTGAGACACTCCCTGATTCAGGGAACACAGAGGGTGAGAATAGCAGATTATGGGATCCAGGGGATTATTTGGGATACTCAAGACTAAAAATCAAAATAGAGCAAGTGAATTTCATACTGGTGGCATGGTGAGGCATGCTCGTTTTTTTGCCTTCGGAGCACATGAATATAATTTGGCCATTTTTATGATGACACATAAGAGTGGGATAGATAAAAACTATCATAGAACACTTTGGTGAGGTGCTCCCTTCCATAGAAGAAGAATCCAGATTTTGTGTGTATCTCAGCTTGGCTCATTATTTTGGAACACATGAAATGAAAATAGACGAAATTTAAATTGATATTCCAGTTTTAATCAGAGTGGTGCAACAATACCCTGGTGTAGTATTCCTAAGATTGATTTGGGATCCAAGTACTTGCAAAAGGGTCAGTTAGAGGGCTTTGGAGGTTTGAGTTGGAATTGCTTGAGGACAAGCAATTTTGGGAAGGGAGGACTATAATGTCCCATTTCGGTCCATTCCAACATTCTTGGAGAATGCCAACTTTTTCAAAAAGGAATTGTGATGATGGAAGTGAGTTCAAGAAATCAAGATGAGTCCAACGATACTTTTCAAATGCAGTTTCGACATTCTGGGCACTCTCCACACTTCTTGGAAAAGTTTGTTATTTTTGGAAAGCACTAACTTTCATGAAGTTTGATACCCTGAGAGCTTAAGAGTCTTTTGGCGTGGTCAAAATTCATATTTGGTCCTTTTAATATTTTTTGTAACATTGGGTAGATGTGTGGAAAATAATTAAATGTTTAAGTTGTCGAAATAGTAAAATTAAAAAGACAACTTATATTTAATTATTTAAAGGAGACATAAAAGTGACTTTAATGGGCCAAAATATAAAGGTAAATTATAAAATCACTTTAAGCAGGAAAATTAAAGGTTGTGGAAAATAATATTTTATTATTCTCAAAAAGTTTATAAAAAGGAGTGGAGACAAAAGAAAGCTCATTCTTGGTATTTGCATATTCTTGAAACCCCAGTGTGGAGGTTGAGCAAGTTTGTTCAACAACCCTAGGACAAAAACCCTACGGCGAAGATTGGTTTCAGGAGTGAAAGATCTTCTTTAGCCAATACAACATGGTTCATTCAGGGTCATGGTTTGTGTTGAATGTAGGAAATATATCGAGTGGATTCATACGGAGTTCACCGTTGTGCTGAATGTTTGTGCCATTTGATTTTGCAGTATTGGTTATTGTTTTGCGGAGTTCTAGATATTTGGTTGTTAGTTGTAGATTTGGGGTTTAAAGATATTTTCCCAGATTTGTGTGCAAATTGTTGCAAAGTTTGAAGTTTTGGTGTGTAGAAAGATAAATCATTTATAGATGGTTTTGTATTTGCCTCCTGGAATATTTTATTGACAAATTTGTGAGTGTTGGGAAAAGAAACACGTCTAGTTGAAGGGATTCAATGATTTTGGGGAATTAGCTGCTCTAGTTTTATGGTAGGTGTTTGCTACAGTAGTATATAAAAATCAGAACAGCATTGGCAATATTGTATTCAACCATTTTTCATTGTTTCTGAGCATTTCAAAGGTGAGGAATTTTTGAATATTTTATCTCTGTAATTCTGATTTTAATATCAACTGTTATACTATTCTTTGTATTCTGATTCTATATTTATACAAGGCTGCAAACTGTTTGTCTAAATGCCTATGGCCAATGTATGATTTGTGAGATGCAAATTGCATAATACATGCTCAAAATTGGAAACCAACTATACTCAAACCCTACAATCTGAGTTTGCCATTGAATGTGCAAGAATGCAAAATGTTTGACGAAATGTCTACTCAATAGGAACAGAGATTTGTGAAAATTTTGGTGGAATCTTGGTAGGGGTTCTTACAATACCGTTCATGTTGTACACCTTCCAGCTTACAATCAGCACCCTGGTGGACTGCAGTAAAATTTGAATCCTCCAAATCTACCAGTGCAACAACAACTATTTCGCTAGCCGCTCACAAGGAGAAAAGCACCTCAAAACCAACATATTGAAGTATTACAAATGTCGCCAATTGAGGCGTAGTATGAGATTCTTCCCTTATCAAGTTGGTGTTCCATTTTGCATTCCCTGTGGGCCCAACACGTGATTTGCTAGATTGTCATGAGTTATAGTTGCAACACAATAATCGACACCCACAACCAAGAGGAGTAAGTCTTCATAATGATGCAAGGTCCTAAGGTGGATATTTTCATCTAGTTGAGAAGCTTCCTTCCAATCTTTGGTAATTCCAATAAGCAAGATCAATAATTTTATCATGGTTGCATGTGTAAACCCTAAATGGTAGAAATTTCATATAAATCCATGCTGAAGCCACGTCATAATAGATCAAGCAAAATCAGATCCATCTACCCCTGTTTCGAAACCATTTTGGGTCATTCCTTAGCCAATATAGCTTCATCACAAGTTTAAGCACAATTTGCTTGACTTCATCCATTGAAGACAAAAACCCCTACCTATCAGCTGGGCAACCTTAAATCAGAGGTTGTATTGGGCAAGAACGAGCAATTGATGGTGTCTATTCACAAAGGGAAGCAACTATCTTCATGGATATATTCAGTAGCATGTAATGTCCCCTTTTCTAAAAATAAAATGATGTTATATTTATGAATTGAAATCACAAGTTTAAGCACAATTTGCTTGACTTCATCCATTTAAGACGAAAACCTTCAAGGGAAGGCTGAAATAAGGATGAAAACCCTTACCTATCAACTGGGCAACCTTAAATCAGAGGTTGTATTGGGCAGAAATGAGCAATTGATGGTGTCTATTCACCATTCCAGGTAGGGTGCAGCAATTGGGCAACATCTTGAAGGGTGGCACAGCAATTTGGGGCAGCCAACCCTTGTTTTGAGCCCTCCTAGGGCAGTGAACTGTTTTGGAGCCTTCTCCTAGGGCAGCGAACCCACTTGGAAGGTTTCAAGGTGCTTTTCGAGGTTGTTTGAGGCCTAATTTGATATTTGTTCATACCTTCACCAAACTGATATTTTATAATATTTTCCCAGATATTTATTGATTGAAAAATTCAGATTCAAAGGTCCTATTTCCAGCTGTAGTATTTATTATTTTTGGCAAGTATTGTGGTGAATAAAATATTGTTTTCGTGACCTAAATTGGCACTTTTAGAATTCTGCAATTTTCGTGTGCTTCAGGTTTAGAAAGAAATTCATAGATTTGTATGTTTTGTTAGGGTTTGTTGGGAAACCCTTTTGGTTCTAATTTTGCCCTAAAGGGGATATTTTAGTGGTATCAAAGCCACGATATTGGTAGCCTATGGAGGAATAAAATTTAAAAAAAAATTACATATCTGTACAGATCCATACAGCAGTTGTGCCCTATCGGACGAGGCAGATTCCAATCAATACACCACCAGATCAGCGACTGTACCTTTTACAGCTAGGGTTTCAATCAAATTTTCAAGTTTTTTTGTGTTTTCAGGTTTGAGTTGGCTTCATGCCAAATAGTGACAGAAAGATGAAGACAACACCGGAAGTCATGGAAGAGATGCTGCAAGCTATGCAAGAATATCTGAGGGAACTAAGGGAAATGGGTCCCAAGGCATGGATGAAGTTCGTAGAGTTAAGCCCTAGACCTCCAGAGTCTCTTTTAGAAGAAGAAAAAGGACTGGCGATAGTGATGAATACTTCATCACCACAAAAGATCAAGCTGCCCATAGACAAATCTACTATGAAAATTGAAAATGAAGAGCCCTCCAAAGGGAAAGGAATGGATTCAAAAGTACAAAATATTAAGGCAAAGAATTTTTCCTTGATAATGAGGAAAGAGGGAGAAATCATAGGGCATGTACCAAAGAAAGAATAAAAATCCGATTTGCAAGATGGTGGAGAGAATTTGGTAGTTCAAGCCATTTTTTTGGATGATAATGTTGATTTTTAGCTTGCTATAGTTTTCGTAACAGCAACCAATGGTAAGCAAATTGATTATCTTCATAGCAAGGGTTTATTGCATCACCCTCATACTATGTCCTTACAATATTTTGATCATCATGAGAATCATTCTAATAATGAGGATAAGATGAAGGGTACCAAATGGGAAGAGAGTTTTTTTCCAAGAAACTCCTATCCATCTTCCGAGCATTCCAAAAATTGGGTCATTGCCATATGAGATGGATCTTCAGGACAGCCAAAGGTATGAAAGTGTTATGGATTTGTTGCTTCCTACGATGTCTTTTCAGATGTGTTTTCATCATGGGCAGCCTGTTGAAAAGAAAGATCATATGTCAAGATTGATGCTTCATAGTATATCATGGTGATATTGTAGTTATCATGGACAATATAGTGAAAATGATGATAGAGTGAAGAACACTTGTGGCAAAGAGTACATAGATCCTTTCATACAAGTTCCAAATTGCTTGTACATGAAAGTTTGGGATTCGGGTGATCTTTGGAGATACAAGAAGGATAAGGTCTTTGAGGAATTCAATGATGCTATTGTTAATAAATTATTTATCTCATGCATTTGGCTTGAAACGAAGTTGATGAGATACCTTCGGTTGGTTGGTATTGTTGAAGCATTTTCAGTCATTATATGGTTGATTTCAGCCCCTATATCACTATCATTTCTGGATTGTGTAGGAATTAAAATATGACAACTGATGTCCTATCTCTTTTGTTGCTATGTGCAAAAAACTGAAATATCCCTTTTAGGGCTGAAATTAGATCAAAGGGGTTTTCCAACAAAACCCTAACACCACATGTGCAAATTCTAATTCAATTATCAAACCCTAATCAACAATTATGATTTTTTTGATTTTTCCACTTCAAATCTTAGATAAAAATTACAAAATGCTGAAAATGCAATTTTCAAGTGCAAAACAATAATTAACCCTTGAATATTCACCAATAAATTATGAATATTATTACCAAAATAAATACCTTGTTTTCTAAATTTTCCTAAGGCATAATAGCTGGAAAATACCAATAAAAATAGCAAAAAATGATTAAATATTCAAAACTGCAATTTTGGCTTGAAACAACCCTTGAAACTCTTAGATTTGATCCAAAAAAGGTTGCCCATCTATCATAGGCAGTTCGCTGCCCTAGGGTACCAAGTACAACCCTCTAAAAGCAATCCACAGCCCTCAAAACCCTACGTTGTCCCCCCAAACCAGTCGTTGCCTTGCTTTTTTGGTCACTGCCCTAATTTTTGGGCTCCAAACCCTAGCCGCCAACCCTAAAAATGGAGATGAAATTACTGCCCACAATATGATGAAGATTTTGTAAAAATCAGACCAATGAAGCTCAATACAACCCCTGAATGAGGATGCCCTAGTTGAATGTAAGGGTTTTTGTCCTTTAACTATCATTGAAGGTTTTTGTCCTCAATGGATAAGTTAAGCGTTTTCATGCGTAGACTCAAAGAATTCAATTATCAAATCTTGCATCCTCCCAAATGAGCTCCTCCATCTCCTTTTATATCCTTCCCACTCAAAACCCCACTTGCTTTATTTTTTTTAATAATAAAACATAAGTTGCCGACATTTTTGGCCACTTAGTAATATTATTAATTTTAATTTTAAGTATTTAAAAAAAAAATGTATTTTAATTAAAATATTATTTTAATTTAGAAAAGGGGACATTACAGTCCACCCTTCCCAAATTTGCTTGCCCTTGAGCAAATGCAAGCTCTCGTGCCTGAGTACCACCATACCAAAGTGAAAAAATACATTGTACTACTCTAATAATCTGGGTCCTGTACCTGTCAAATGAGAGAGCTCTTGCCAAAACAAGCTCATATATCTATTGTCCTTAATGATGTTCTTTGGCAGCCCGTGAAGTTTAAAAACTTCCTTGAAGCAAAGATTAGTTATCACCTTAGACCTGCCATCTTCATTTTCCCCTTCAAAAACAACATCAACAAATTTATTCTTTGCATATTCAGCAGCACTAAAAACCCTCCAAGTTGCTGTGATTTCAGCCCTAGAGCAAGGAATTGATGAATAATCAGCAACTTGACAAGCTAAAACATACTCCAAAGTGGCATCATGAGGGCTGAAGTTGTTTGCTACAACAACGTACTTGCTGGAAATTTGGGGTATGGGTGACCCCATTGTACTTTCTGCACAAGAAGCAAACATGTTAGTTAAAACCAAGACTCACCACCTCCCTTTTTTACTCCTTCCAAGCCATATAGTAGCGTGGTTCAAATCTCCTTCCTTGTTTGCACCTTTAACCACTCTCCCTTCTCAATTGGCAGCTAGAAACATGTTTATGATTGCCCAAAAAGGCATTAAGGGGCTGTCTATGCTGTACCAAATAGCACCCAACATAGAATAACTGCCATCCTGCTCAAAACTTGTCCCTACACTCAGAATTGCACCTATTCCATGGGCTGGAAACACTCCCAAAATGACTGAAATCAACTCCTCATTCCCCATCAACATGTGATCTTTCAATTTGGGAAAAGAGATTACATACACAATCATGTCTCCGGTGGTTAGTGGACTGTAATCATGCATAACAACCTTCTTATCATCCACATTAATGAGAATTTTTGACAAAAACTTGCCCTTTGGAAGTTTTTGTTTACAACATACCTTCAACATGGACTTGATGACCCTCAAGCTCATACCAAATGAATTGGTACTGTTGTGGGCAACATGGAAAAAAAAGTACAGTTGCTGACATCCATGGTTCCCTTGGCCATTCTTAACCATACATGCACCTTAGAGATGTGTCATCCTCCTTCCTTGGTGGAATCCTCCATTCTTGTCGGAAACTCCATTTCCAACCAAGACTCCCCCACATTTCTAAGAAAAATGTGACATGCTCCTTTAGGGTAGTACAAAAGCACCCATTATGACCTCCAATGATCCTTAAGGCTCTCCCTTTAATCCTATGATAGGGTTCACAATTTTTTCTGAAATAAGTAAACTTGAACAGAGTTGAAACCATACCTTTTTTGCAGTTTTCGAGTGCCTATCTTCCAAATTTCCATGAGGATATCTTCAAAGCCCGGAATGGAGTCCCGGTCAATTTTGAAACTCCAAGTGACTTCCATACATATGCAGCCCCTTACAATCATACAGCCTAGATGGCATGTGAGTGCACAACAAATTAGGGACACTTTCACACCTTGGGCTGCCCTCAACTCGCCCATCCTTCCTTTCACTATAGAGTGGATTTGTGACGTCTTCATCATCTTTAACCATGCTTAGAGTGAGCTGAGTTTTCACCCTCTGAAGTGGCTGCCTCCATGCAGAATTTCCGAATTTTAATGATGCTCAAAATGGGCTGAGTTCCCACACATTTGAGTGGCTGCTCCCAATCAAAATTTTCAGAGTTTTTGCTACTCGAAGTGGGCTGAGATCCCACATATTGGAGTGGCTGTCCCCACTCATAAATTTCAGAATTTTTAACTCTTGGGATGGGCTGATTTTCCACAAAATGGAGGGGCTGTCCCAGCAAAAAAAAATCAGATTTTTGATACTTACCAGATATGGAGTGGGGTAAATTCCCACATGCTGTAGTGGCTGCCCCAACTCAGAATTTGTAGCCTCTTCTCATGGTCTGAAAATTTCTGTGCAACCCTCAAGTTCTAGCCCCTTACTAGATAGAGGGAACCATTCAGACCAGCAAGCATAGCTCTCAACTCTATCAACAAGGATGTCTATTGGCGGTTCAGAAAACAATTCGATCATCACTTGTGCACCTGCCTTTGTGAGATGATCTTTATTGATCATCTTGTACGTCATTCCTTCCAATGAAGGACACCAATCAGTTTGTATGCAAGCTGGAAACAACTTAGGGCAGCCATGAATTACCTAATTCTCCACCCCATTCTGAACTATGTTGGCTAAAGTCTTCATTGTTTTCAGCTGGAACTATTCACTAGTGTTTCCCAATGATTCAATGGCCTTAAAATGATCAAGTTTGCAATTATTCAAGTCTGAAAATGTTGTTACCATTGTACTACCATTAAATAGAAGAGTCAGTCCACAAATGTGCTATCATCATGATCACATCTAGACCTTCTGACTTGGGTAACCCTATGATGAAATCCATATATACCTCCTACCATATTCGATTCAAAACATGAGTGTTGTAGCAGTCCAAGGGTTTGGATTTTTCCCCCTTGTGTTGTTGGCATCGCAAAATTATAATACAAATTTCTAGACATCCCCTTTAAGACCTTTCCAAAAGAAGTAAGTCACTATGTGATAAGTCTTAAGGAATGCGAAATGGCCACCAATCGATAATGCATGCAATTCTAATTATTTGTTCTTCAACTCTTCTATTATGTTGTTCCTTAACTCTTAAGTTCTTGTACAGGAATAGGTAGTTCTTAAGCCACAACATGTCTCCTGGCTAGGAAACACTCCCCACGCTACAAGGATCCTCGCTAAGATTTTGAATTATTCAGTGGCTATTAGGATCCTTATTCCATCCTTCCTTAACTTTGTTGTAGATGATCTCAAAGTCATAACCCGATACCCATTTTTGTTGTTCCTCTTTAGCTAGTCATTTTCCCACAAAGTACTTATGGCTATCATGGTCAATTTTCACCTTGAAGTGATTGCCCATCAAGTAATGCTACCATTTATTCACTGAATGCAATAACCATCGTTTCATTTTCATAAGTTGACTTGATTGTATTCTTCCCTTAAGTTGACAACTCTCAAAGGCAAGAGGTCTACCTTCCTACATCAAAATTGCACAAATCCCATAACCTGAAGCATCACATTCCAACACAAAAGTTTTGCTGAAATCTGGTGTGGCTCAATTTGGCATGGTGCATGTCGCTTCTTTTGGCCTACAAAATGCTTGGGACGCCTCATTCAACCATCTAAATGCATGTCATAAGGCAACTGTCTAAATGCGTCCTTCTTAAGCATAGTGATACAAGGAGCAGCTATTATCCCATAATTCTTGATAAATATGCTATAATGCTTTGTGAGACCCAAGAACCCTCTCAAACTCCTAAGCGATTTCAGAGTAGGTCATTCCACCATAGCCTTAGTTTAGGCATGATCTACCTTAACCCCTTCCATGAGAAACAATATGACCCAAGCATATCACTTCCTTGTTTCCAAAAGCCCACTTAGATGGTTTTGCATATAGCTGGTGGTACTCCATAATTTGTACAGCCATGTTCACATCAAGTTGCCTCAAATGCTCCTCCCATTTCTTGTAAATGAAAATATTATTGAAGAAGACTGAGACAAATTTTCTAAGGGAATTCCTGAAGACATAATTCATCAAACTTTGGAATGTGGACAGGGTATTAATTAAGCCAAAGGGCATCACTAAGAACTCATTGTGGCCTTGTATGCAAGAGGATGTTTAGGCACACATTCATCGTTGATTCTAATTTAATGATGTCCCGATAGAAGATCTAGTTTAGTATAAAACATAGCTCTGTGCAATTCATCCAACACATCATCAATAATAGGAATAATAAACTTATCTTTGATAGTGATTTTTTTGAGATCCCAATAATCTGGACACATTTTTCAAGTGTTATACTTCTTGTGAGCCATGTCAACCAAAGAAGAGTAGGCGCTTCCACTTGGTCAGATTAATGCTTGCTTCCAACATTTCCCACACCAACTTCTTGATCTCACTCTTTTTTAGATACAAATAACAAAAGGCCTAATATTAGGTGGCTTGCTTCCCATAATGAGGTTAATAGCATGATCATGATCTCTTACTAAAGGAAGACCCTTGAGCATATCTTGAAACACCTTGACATGGTTATCAATGATGTCTTTAACTCACGAGGCTAAACTTCAAGAGGGTTTTGTGTATACATTGGTATTTTTCATCTTTATCTTTTATTGACAATCTTTCTTATGGGACTCATTGGTGCATCAATCTCCCTGATTGCACATCTAAGGAGTGCACCAAAAAAGGGGTGGGGTTGGGTCATGGGATTTTGCAAGAGACATTTGCAAACTATCTAGTGATAACTTCATCACTATCAGTCTGGTCTCCCATGAGTCACTCTTCCCCTTTCCTTCTATCTCCTTTTGTTCAGATTTGTAGCCTCCCTGTATTTTCTACTGTATCATCACTACTAATATAGTTATTTCACGAATGTTTATCCTTGTATTAGATTGACAATGACAACACATTTCTAAGCTCTCTATATCTTTTGTATTGTATCATGACTGACGATACAGTATTGTGTCGGTCCATACCATTATATTATATAGATCTGGATCAATACCATCAACTTTGAGTTATAGTTGATTCCTAGGTTTGGATCCGTATATATAGGGGATAAAAATATCATTCCCAGCACATACAACACTCGTCTGCTCTGCCTGCACTCACATTTGTGCTTAAGATTATCATTGATATTATCTTGGGTCTTCTATTTATATCCTAGCCTATAGAGAGAAAAATGACTATTACCTTGATCATCTCAGCCTACATACAGTTTGTGCTTCTATGGCACAACAACAAGCTATGACTACATGTGTTCCTTTCTTTGGCACAATTTTTCCATGCAATGGAAACTAATTACTTGTGTAGGTCCTACTTCAATACTCTTAAGTTGGTGATCAACACTATCCACAGTGAACCTAATGAATAAATCTTAGAAATTTCCTAAGAGACCTCAATCATTGGACACCCAAATCCATGTTGAATCCTCCCATGGGAATGGCCAACATGTTTTTGGTAAGTTTATAGTTGCCTATTCTCAACTAAACCTTACAGCACTTTCATTCACACTTGGTCGTGCCAACATCAGCAATCATCACCTGAAATTTTGAGGATGAATATTTGGACAAATTGAGTCCCTACTATTTGCAGTTGGATGAAATTATGGGTGCTACCAAAATCAATGAGAAACACCACTTTTTGCTTCTTCATACACCCCACTATGTTGAGGATTTGGGGGTTGCAAAACCTGTTAGAGCATAGATAGTTGCATTTGAAACTGGAACTATATCGTGCATCATTTCCTCTGCACCTAATGATTCTTCTTTTGGGTACTTATTATGGAAAAAATCCCTATATCTATTTGGTCCTCCCCCAATGTAGGAAAGAGGGATGGTCTCGATTGATAGATTGAGGAAGGGGAAGGCACTCCCCTGACGAATGTCAGGTCATTTATGTGTGCGCTCGACTGGCCACCTATGTCACACTTGTGTCCTTTACTCCATTTATCATAGTTATAGCATAACCCATTTGCTTCCTTTTCATCAATTTGTTGGGGAGTTAGTCTTGTGAGTCCAACTTGCTATAGAAAAGAATTGTTTTGCTCTGAAGTAACTTGTAGCTGAAAATGGAATCTGAATTTCCCCTGTTGTTGAAAGTAAACAATAATCTTGGCAATCCCTAAATGTTCCAGAGTTGGGTCTCCTCAATGCCAAGTTTTTTTTGCTTCCATCTCCCCAGCCACAATGATATCATCATTAAGATACCCTACTTTGGGGACCTGACCTCATTCTAACTAGATCTAGTGTATGCTCCTTGAAATTGTCACACACAAACAAACTTAGTCTCTAAAATTCAGCAACATCATCACCTGCTGAACTTGTTAGATGAAGCTTTGCTAGTTGGATAAAGAATGCAGTGTTTTGATTTCCCCCAAAATGGGATACCAATAGATCCACAAAATATCCAAGGTGGCAATAGAGGTTTTGTGCTTCAACGTCCATGCATGCCAAACATATTGCAAGGTCTCCATGTATAAATAGGCTCAAAGCACCTTATCCATATGTGGAAAGGGGTAAATTCCAAAGAAGAGTGCTCCATTTGATTTGCCAAAGGGAGACTATCCTTGCCATTGAACTTGTGTATGTCTTAGGTGTATTGAAACTTTTGGTTCCACCACTCAAATTCGGCTTTCCTTCCACTTCTAGTTTAACTTCTTCTTTCTTCTCCACTTCTTTGTTTGCCTTTTCATCAAATTTGCTAGATTATCCAACTTGTTTGTTGTCTTTAAGAGACCTATTGATCTTGTCCAGCAATTCATGTCACTTCCGTCATTTGTCCTTGATCTACTACACCTATCTAGAAGAGAACATCTCCGGTTAAAGGGTGTTCATAGCTTTGCTTACCATAGCCTCCATGATTGCTTATTAATTCTCTAGAGGCTCACTTGGTCTACTGCTGGATGATGATTCTTTCTCTAGAGTATTTTGTGACTTGCTTTGCTTATTATGGACCATTTGTGCTCCCATATATGCTTATGGCAGAATATGATACCAATGCAATTGCCACGAGAAGACGAATCCAATGGCAAGAATGCTTTGTAACCCTAGCTAGAGAACATGGTTTCAAAAAATGGATTGTGGGCGACTTATACCAGTGTGACCATCTTGAAGAGACCAATCCAATGGTTTATGTGATCTATAGCCCAATTTTCCCTCTCCCAAAAATATGCAACTGTTTCAGGAAAAATCCCTAAAAAAAATCCTAGATTGGAAGATAGTTTTTATCGTCAATCTACACTAAGCATCTTTCCAAACAAAGAACAGAAATATCACAATCAGAATAGGAAAAAATTAGCAGAAATTTACTGGTATTTCCACTTGATCTACCCAAATTTTATCCTTCCTTGCACTTCAAACTCACCAGATCATCACTCTGATACCACTTGGAATGATCTTACTATATTCATAATGGTGCATAAATATAGCAGCAATAGCTAAATTATCCCAACAGAATAGAACAGATCCAATAGCATGCACAGCAGATTTGCACAATATCAATAGCAAAATGCAGTAGAGATGACAGTACATGTCCTGATATAGCAATCATTTTTCATTGCACAGGAAATTGCAAGAAAGGAGAAAAATCTAAAATGCTTTAGGAACAGAAATAAATAGGAAAGAGAATTCACTAGCGCCTGACTTAATTATTCTGATTTAATTATATCTAGTAGAAATTACAACTAAGCTGACCTACGACATTGACATAGCATTTATTGACAACTTTATTTACATAACATTAAAATATGATTACATACACTTAAAAAAAAGTTATTTCTAACAATGAAAACATGGATTTTGCAAGAAAAGGGAACAAATATACAATATAACGCCCCGCAGAGCATTGCAATAATAAGCAAAAAAATATTTATTATTCACAGAAGACAGTTGACATAAAACTGAATGGCTGTAGGATAAAGTGTCCCCAGTAAACTTGGGAGATAAAACCAATCCATTTGCAAGAATACATGGACTGGAATAAATTTGGATAGAATGCAAAATTGATTGAAAGCTAAGATAAAATGGTAAATTGAGACATACAAAGCTATCGCTGCCTTATAAGATTCCTAGTAATATGCACTGCACTATAGTTTTCAAGTATAACAAAACATATCACTTATAACATTATTTCTAGATACAATTAATGCCTTAATAAATGCATAAGAAACTTCCCTTCCTTCCAGAATAAGGCAAACTGCCAATCTATTTGTAAGAAAACAAATTTTATAGAAATGAAATCAATGCCACTTGTGGTTTTCTCCGCCATTAATGAACCATATATTCAAGAAAAAAAAATGGTAAATGAGCTCCTGAAAAGTTATCTACTTCCATTACTCACCTTTATTTGAGGACTGTCAAAAGGTAAGTTCAACACACTAGCAACAGCTTCTGCTGTTTGCCTCGTCCTAGTAAATGGTGAAAAGTATATTCGAACCTTTTCAATAGGAATGCCCTCACTTGTAACTTCCTGCAATGAAAAGACAACAACAAAAAAGAAAATACCTTAATAGAGGAAATACTTTTCTCTATACAAACAATTAGGCAAATGCTATGAATTCAGAAACGTTTAAATACATTAGTTGATAGATATTTCATGCAAAATCTGGCAAACATATTTTGTATTTAACATATGCCAAACTGATCACTATTTAGGGACCCCTTAGCTATTAATGGATTTAATTTTTCATAAGAAGCATAAAAGAACTGCTAAATGCATATAGATGGCTTACACGAGTAAAGAATTAAATTATTTGGATGGTTACAAGAGGAACAACCATAAAATGCAATTCTTATTGTTCATCGCCACCAAATATTTGGCCATGTTTATTCATTACAAAATAAATGCACACAATTTATAATTTAGAACTAGCTTTCTGTTGACGCTGTGGATTGCACCCTTGAGAGGAGGCTCGGCTCCTCTCTTCCACACGACACAATGGAGACTCCCCTCTTGCTGTGGGTCTGGCAAAACTGGGGGGAGAATCTCTAGATAAGGGCTAGCTCCCTTTGATGCATCTCTGTGGTCCTGGATTTCCTACTGCTAACAATGGGGGGGGTGAAAAGGGAGAAGGATTACTGAAAATAGAACCTAAACTAATACGGTGATGCACCAAAAAATGGTTGATCTACTTAGCTTTGACATACACTTTCCACCAAGAACAAGCTGATTATACACTTCATTTGACACTAGAAACTCTTCTACATCAGTGAGCTAGGGGTTCTCTGGAGATACAGGGAGGAAGAACTACCAAAGGTGTTCTAAGACAGACTATGGCAGCCTGTTCACATGCGTCTATACTCTGTTGTGGACACTTCTGGCTGACCTGCAAAAGAACTCACAATACACTAGACATGCTGAAATCATTATGTGAAAGCATGAAGGAAAATGACTTAACACAAGACAAAGCCATAGACATATGCAAAAGTGCAAGCTCAAATGGAGGTAAAAATGCTTCTTTTTTATTCAAGGTAAATTTCAGCAGAGCTCCGCCTTACAAGCTGAGAGATATCTTTTACAAAATGAGAGATTACAATATATAACATAAAAGAAAAGACTTTGGCGCCTTTCAAAACAAGTGGCCCATGTTGCGTTGAATACATTGGGAAGAGGAAGTCGCTGAAAGAACCATGTTGTGGCAGTCGCCAGTCTTGACTTTGGCGTTTAAATCATATTAAATATCGCTGCAAGAGCATGGGTCACTTTGTCTATCTGAATGACTAGGCCGCTTCTCCATGAAATTCACGCGACTGCCTGCTCATTAATGCAAAATGAGGAAAAACGGGCCATTCTATTGAATGCCCATGCTCCTCTTCGCAGCCACTTGGTGGAGACTTTTTCATCCATCTAGGAACTTCCTACCGACACCTTCTTTTGCCACCTGGGCTGATCTGATTCGTGTTTATGCTTGGCTGGGTGCGTCTTTTGGAACATTCCAAATGTTGTCGTATGTGTGCGTGGCCGTGTTCTGGATTCTCTGTTTTGTTCCCTCTTTCCTTGCTATATTTTTGTCTCTTTCTGGTAATTTGAGCTCTTGGGCTCCCTTCTCGTCTTTTGCTGGCTCCTCGGGCTCCTTTCTCAACAGGTCGCTGAGTTTGTCCTTGGGTCTTTATGCCTCTTTGAATTCCGTCGGGCCTGCACCATTTGAAAACCAACGACTATTCCATTGTCCTGAATTTGACGTGCTCGAGCCCATCACCCCTTTGGCAATTCCTTCGGCCCTTTGCAATTGAACCTTCCCAAAGGGAAGGTGTCCCTTCGGAGCTTGGAAAAGGTCCCCTTTTGGGCGCTGAGAGTCCCCCGCAAGGGCACTTGCCCTTCAGGCTCCCTTGGTCATCTCAATTTCTTCGGACAAAATGTTCAAAGGAATTCCTTCGGACATTTTGCCCGAAGGAAGTCTTTCCTTCATGTTTCAGCTCTTTCTTTCAGTCTCTTTCCCTTTGAATTTCCTTCGGAAAAAGTTCGAAGGAAAACCTGCCTTAGCTTCTTCCTTGTGAATTTCTTCGGACAAAATGTCCGAAGGAATTCCTTCGGGCATTTTGTCCGAAGGAATTCACCCTTGCTTCTCACGGATTTTCTTCGGACAAAAAGTCCAAAGAAATCATTTGCATATTTTCCTTATGAATTTCCTTCGGACAAAAAGTCCAAAGGAATTCTTCATCTTTTGCCTTGGATTTTTTCGAAGAAACCTTACCTTTCGGTCTTCTCTTTTATCCCTCCGCAAGTAAAGTTCCCTACCCTCTGCAAGGGCACTTTTGGGTCCAAAATTGCCCTCCGCAGCCTGCTGCAATGGTCTAGTTTGTAACCCGACTGCCCTCCGCAAGGGCGCTTTGTCCTTGGAGCTTTGTAAAAGACTTATATCTCTTTAAAGTTGGCCCATTCCTTTGCCAAAAGGCTTGTGAAAACTAGCTGCCCACCGCGAAATAAACCTCCGGATCAACCCAAAACATCTACAAAGCTCAAGTCATTTGGTTCAGAAAACAGGCCTATTACAAAAGGGGAAAAGCACAGCAGCAGAAAGGTGGATACATGACTGACTGTTCAAGATGGTAGGGAAGGAAAGGAGACCAATTTTTTGGCCTGCAGGACCAAAAATGGTCAACACTTTCTATAGGAAGTAGTAGTTATGAGGACCATAGATTTCAATAGCATGGGATGGAAAGAAAGAAAGAAAGAAAGAAATATTAATGTCCACAAATGAGCAAAGTAGGTCAGTGGACTTCAAAATTATATCCAGTTATGTTAGAAAAGTAATTGGGTAAAAAGAACTGTAGGTTCTGAAAAGCCACTAAACACCAAACACTAATACAACGTAAACATAATTAGAGGGGGTAAACCTAAATTTCAACCCCAACTCATATGATCTAATTGCAACTGCATATAGCCATTTAAGGTGGACCCCTCAATGAAACAAGGAGTTGATGAAGATCAGAAATGGAGACCAAGACTAGAAACAAGTGTTGTCGCATGACTCTAGAAAGGCTTAGGCTAGAAGAACTGACAACGCCATCATCCCCCACCACAAAAGGGCCAATTCAAGATTTGATAATGCCCATAGGAAAATGTCAATGGCTAAGCAGTCATGTCGGACAATCCTAGGTGGAAGTAGGGTATTTCCCCTAGAGCCTCTCCTAACAACCAAGGCAAGTGAACCTTTGGATGTTAAAAAAAACCAGCAATGAACGCATGTGCTCATGACTCGAGTTGTGAAACAAGGGGAACTAGAAGGCCCTTGATGCTCAAACAAAGCAAAACCATGGCACTAAGAATGAGTGGGTTGGGTCACCCAAGTGGTAATGTGCAAAGATGAATATTGTCCCACACAATTGTCTTCATTTGCATGTGAATCTGTGGCATCCAAAGGGCACTCAATGCCTCCAATGTCTATGATAGAGTGATAGGAGATAATTACTCTGATAGCTCTAGGGTTCGCCTATAAGGTCTTGCACCTAAAATCGACAACCACTCAAGGAAAATGGGATGGAGATAAGAGAGGAGACAAAGGCTTACTAATGATGAACCCCAATGCCAACATTGTTTCTTCAAAGGCAGCATGATAGTCATCTGGAGAGATAGGGATATAGACATTGGGACAGGGATGCCATTTCAAATCAAGGTATGTGAGTAATGAATAAAGGTGTAGTTATTTTAAATATACATATATTCACCTGAAGATGTGGCTAGGAGGATGGGGACGAGGTCTTCATCCACATATTGTAGTCTCCCCATGACTAGGAATTGATTCTTATACAAGTGACACTCAAAGGAGTAGTGTGAGTAACATTTGTAGCAAAAATTTACATAGTGTTTACATTGGATAAAAGTCTGAGGGTTTTTTTACTTTGTTGTCCTCTACAGATGGCCCCAAACTATTGATAAATAATAATATAAGTCATAACTAAGGTTAGAGGTATGTTTTCTAGATAGTTTTCATGTATTGGTGTAATTCGACCATTTTTTCTCATACTTTTCCTTTAGATTTTGGTCCGATTGCCATCAGCAGACATAACCATGCCATGAAGCATTTGTTGTTGATGGGTAAACCCCTTTAAGTGGTACATACAGTGGAGGAAGAGGCGCACACCATAGACTTCAAGTTGTTGTGGAAGCAATCCTCACAATACTATGGCAAACAAGAATTTAGAAAAACAAGTTGGGCACCAACCAAGACATCTCAAGAAAATCATTTTGGAATAAAGAAATAAAAATAATTTATCCTTTACTACCTAGATTCTAAGTTACTAGGGTACGAGTATAGTAGGCGTACAAGATGAATATGAGGGTTCAACGTTTTTTTATGACACCAGATTCAGTACAACTTGGGTACATGCATATAAAAAATAATAAAAATATTGTCTTTCAATTGTGTTCAACCTCGGTGATCAAAGCTAGCCAGTTAAGCAAGATGTCATTAACATTCGACTATAAGGAAATGACCATGAAATTGAGAAAGATTACGTGTGCACTAATCAAGACCTTTTGTGTAGCCAACTCCCCTAAATGCGCAACGCCATATTGATCCAGTCTCAACAATCTGAAAGTAGACAGCCAAAGTGAAGTGTCCCAACTTTTTTGAAGTTTCTTCTAGTAGAACATTCACGCTTGACCCTTTATCAACAATCACCTCCATTAGCGTCTTCCCCATGATCTCCATATGAATCAAGGTTAGTTTATCAGCTTTAATAATCATAAGCACAATGGGGTCGACCACTTTCTCACCTGTCAATAGTGTTGGTTCTGTGGGTACAGTCATGGTGATAATAGCATCCTT
The DNA here is from genome assembly GCA_037957365.1 of Torreya grandis. Lineage (NCBI taxonomy): Eukaryota > Viridiplantae > Streptophyta > Pinopsida > Cupressales > Taxaceae > Torreya > Torreya grandis. The sequence goes on along the minus strand of JARHVA010000714.1, from coordinate 3,520,235 downwards.
TAATTGAGAAATAATTTTAAAAATATTGGTTACCTTTACTAGCATCAGGGTCCACAGAACTTGCTGCAAAATATTCTTGCTTGACTGTCAACAGTTGCTTGAAAGTTGCATCAGGTGACTTGTCAATATCTCGAGACTTCAATGTTTCTTTCTTCTTTTCCATAGCTTCCATAGTTTTTCTACTTCCATTATCACTTCAAACATAATGTTATTTTCGACCTTGGGATCAAGATATTGAATCTTTTTTGGCTGTGAACTAGTGGCCACTTCCATAGCATCTTAGACTTCAACCATGTTGATAGTGGCCCATGCCGGTATCAGGAAATTGTGTCATCATGGTTTCCCATTCCACACCATCAGCATAGAAGAGTGTTTCCTTGATGGAACCGGCAATCACGAGCAAACTTTCTAGAAGTCATGAGAACAGTGTTCTTTCTCCACTTGAATATTGTTCACTTGTTTGGACCATATTGAATTATGTTTTTTCCACCTTGGAGTCAACTATTGTTTCTAGGATTTTTGTAACTGCCATTGGGGACCCCTTTCAAAGGACATGTTGTTGAACACCCTCATGCGAACAAAACTTGGGCACCTTTATTCTTCATATTAAAAGAACAATCTTTGACCACATATCCAGTCACTTGACGAATATCACAAATGATATTTTTTGTGCAGTTTGCATTTGTATGAACCTCTACCCAACATGTCATAGACACTCGATGTTCTTGATATCCTTCTTGTTTTCTTGCTTGAATTCCTTGAACATTCACATCATATCCATTTGGGTCCTTGTTAGGGGTGCATCGACTGATGTAGATTCATGTTCTCATCTTCAATGGAGTCACTCAACATACTTGATCTGCTACTCATTTTCTAGATTCATCACTTCATCATACGCCTCCTAGAACAACATTGGTGGCACAATCTTCATCTTCTTCCTCAACATTGCAAGGACTTAAATAAACGACCTCCTTTTGAGAAGTCCACAATATTTGTAGAAATAATTATGGTGCATTGCTCAATAAGTAAGCTGAGAAAATCCTCACCCTGACTGGATGTATGTCCCTATCACCCTTCCATTATTATATACATGACTTTCTAATATTTCTCTAAGTGAAACATATTTGCCTTAAGATTCATAATAATGGCAAGATTCAAATCACGAATTTTGAAATGTCATTTTCAAATTTCAATTATCACCATCAAATAAATATAACAATGGCTCAACATTTAGAGAAGCCCAAAAAATTTCTCCTTGAAAAGTTTAAGCTAGATGAGAAATTCAATTTTAAGATACACGTACTTTTGGGTGCATTACTTGCAACTGAAAAATATAAATTACCTTGAGGAACAAATCTCCAGCAGCATTTGCTTGAAGTATTCCATCAGTAGCCAATCCATATTCTGGTAGGACCCCATTCTCCTATAGAAAAACAAACTAAAAATTTGTCAATTGTAGAACAGTAATAACTAATTGGCGCAATCCATTAAATCTACCAATAACGGATAAAGAAAACTGCTTTTAGGGCTTCCAAAATCCTTTTGTGAAGGATTACACTAGGGGATACTTTCCTAGCAATGGTTGTCATCATAACAATAAATTTTATTTTTGCAATCAAACAAGTTGTATTGCCCAATCATCTTTATGTCAGGACAGAATAACCCCAATAGTATTAGATGAGCTATCCACCATTGCAATATATACTAAAACATAATTCCAAAAATATATAATAAATTCATGTCTAAGAAAAAATACTTTGCAACCCAAAGAGGTCATTATACAATCAAAGACCACTAAAAGATTAGTTAAAACTGCAGACCAAATCCTAAAATGATGATGATAGTTGAAAGAGTTTTCTAGCTATTTACAGTACGGCCTATGGTTAAAAAGAGGGTCCCAATTAAATATAACCTTAAATGTGTTATGGAACTAAACTTGGCCAACCTTGAACTTCACCCAAACGAAATCTATCTGGCCAATATGAGGAAAAAATTAGAGGCACAAAAATGTACAAATAAAACCAACTTTGGCTGATTTTTTCACATGTTTCCATCCTCTACTGTTACAAAAATTGTAATCTATTCTACAAATTATCAGGAATTGATAAAGAAAAAAAAACTCGCATTCTAAAGGAACCATTCTCATTCTACTACTTGTTACTGCCCTAAATCTTTGACATCATAGGATGTATGACACAACATTGAACTTAATGGAATGCCTTGTGAAAACCTAGTAACCCAACCTATAAACCGATCATTGCAATGAAATGATTCTTGCCCTAGAAACCACAGTTGTGACAACTCGTCAAGCAAAAAATGACACTGCCTTTAAACGAATATTGAAAACCAAAAAATGCAAGCAGCAACCAAGGTATTACAAGATGAAATGATGACACGAGCATTACCAAGCAATCTTTTGATAAAAGATGAAATCTTAAGCTTATGGTCCTTCAGCACTTCCAGGAATGTCGTTGAGAAGAATAGTGTGATGATAGTCTATTAGAACACAATCAAGAAGACCATAGCTGTGGTTAATAGCACACGATTTAAGAAGAGCGTGACAAGAGTGATTATAAAAAATATATTCTAGCATACAACAAAGACCATTTAGGAGGACAAGGGTCAAGAAAATTGTTGTTTGAGGAAGATCAATGTTAACGACCATCCCCCCAAGCACTACATTGTCACGATGCCTGAAGGAGGCACCTTTGTGTTAAGCATTTTTATCTTTATATACTTACAAGGCATAACCAGTTATGCAGAAAATTAGTTAGCTGCACAAGAATAATCACTTACACAACAATAAACTAGCTGTGGAGGTGTAATCGGTTATGCAGACATACATTAGCTGTGGAGGAATAATCAGCTATGCAGATATAAATCAGTCATCAATTTCTCCTCGGTTAATATGTCAATTAATCAGTTGTTACATAATTTCCCATCAGTTAAACAGTCAATTTCCCATCAGTTGTGCAATCAATTACTCATCAGTTATACAGTCAATTACACATCAGTTATGCAGTCAACATCAAAAAATGTCAATTGCAATAGAATGACCCTACAAGTGGCAAAGGGAATCTGAGTTCAGTTACACTAAGACTTGGGAGCTACGGAGGTAATAAAAGGACATTAAGCCTCAAGGAAAAATCTTCTGTTGGCTGAAAATACATTGAGCAGAACCCTGGAGCATTGTTGTGGCCACGTGTAGCACCCATACTAGTATGGATTGGGCCTGACTTGGGACCCATACCTTCTCAAGAAATATTTTATTGTTCCATCTACCATCTGAAAAAAAATTGCCAAATACGATATTCCTGTTTAGTTTTTATTCCAGTTTTGGTGTGTATTCTTTGCCATCTAAATATTGTAGTTCCTTTCCAGAAATTCAGATTTCAATTCAATAAGAAAAATTAGAAAAAAACATTTTTATATATTCACATCCAAAATTTGTAAACTTTCTTTTTTAGCCATTGTTTCCATCACTTCAGATCTAGAACCATTGGTATTAGAGCCACTTTCTTGGTCTCATGGGAGTACCAAAATGCTTCAATTTTGGCCATACAAGGTGGGGAAAAACGGAAATTAGAAGTGGCATCCTCTGTATCAAAGGGTGAACTAAAGGCAACCAAGAACCAGATGAACAATGGTATCAAGACCATCAATAAGACTTACAACGCTCTAGTTTGGTCTATGGAAAACTAAAAAATGAAGAGACCAAAGTGACGATATAGAAGAGGACCTTCTTGTACCTCGAAGCAAAAGAGGAGAGGCACAAGTAGTTGGAGAACAATTTTGCAAGAAATAGGAAAGGAGGACCTAATAGATACCTACATGAAGTTCAACAAGGAAATCACATAAATCAAAGGTCGATGGATAATATTTCATTCCCAAGTTTGATGAGTTGAATGATGGTATTCAGCTTAGGGTTTTGATCACGGAATTGTATCAATTCTTCTAGATAATTCTACAGAATATTTCTGAAAGTTCAGTTTCCCACCCTATACCTTGTGGGATCGGCATTTGGTTGATGGAAAATGGTGGAGCATAAGATGGAGGAAGATGATTATGATGGAGGTCGCCAAGACATAACCACCTGAAAGGAGTTTGTAGCTGCATTCATTCATAATTTTGAGGCCTATACCCAAGAAGATTATTTATGGACCATAAAAAATATAAAGCAGCAAGGCAGAGTGTGGCATATTATTCTCAAGAGGCTCGTCAAGCAAGCCTGTTGGTTGAAACAATTCCCCTTGACAAGTGGTTGATATGCATATAAATCATTAAATAAATAGAGGCCCATTCAGATGTGGCTAGGAGTCGATTTGCAATGAGTTCTGCCTTCAAACATCCCATGGTGGTGCACATGCGGACCAGGAGTCCAGTTAAGGACAGCCACTTATTCCACAATGCGTAGTTTGGGAAAATACACACACACGATAACCAAATCAGAAAAAAAAATGCAGAGTTCAGCACACGAACTCATTCCCTTTATTCATCTTGAAGAAAATCAAGAAAAATCCTACAGTTTATCAATGGCAGGTTTAAATACAAATTCTGAAAGCATAATGCTTCACCGATATCAAAAGGAGAAGAATCGCAATACCAAATTTCAATAACCAATATCCCAGCAGAAGAATCCTCAATACAAGTGCCATTTCTCCATTTGTGGAGGGAATGGTCTGACCCATCATCTTCCCTAGGTGGCTCTTCACATTCGATGGCATTTCATCTTCCCAAACTGACCAAGGCAGCCTTGAAAGCGTTTCAAAAGACCAAAAACCCGTTGAATTCACTGCTGCAGACCTAATCAGGTCTTTTTTGAACAGTTAATAAGCTTATGAAAACGTACTTTTCAAATATAGGCCTATGCAGTCTTTTTAAAAGCAAATAGAACATTTAAAAAGAAAGCCTGAGTTTACAATGGCTTCACTGACCTAGTCAGGTTTCGAAGGCCGATTAGCACAACACGCAAACATCATGACATCCCGTGACCTAATTGGACTGGTAATCCCCGATCAGCATTGTGGACAAATGGAAAGACAAACATAGTTCTAAGGGGGTTTGGATGTCCGCTTACCAATGAGTATTCAAACACCATTGCTCCTTATGTAGTCGGGCTTCGGGCCCCGAATAGAACTGTGGGCAATGACTTAAAAGGTCCCCAGACGTTGTCAAGAAGTTAACTACGCATAAAATTGTGGGGAATCAAAACATTAACAGAGATCGAGTCGGGGTTAGAATCCTGCACACCATTGAAGACTATGCATGTATCCCTCCACATCCTAATCAGTACTTAGAACGTCGATTCCAACTACCAAATCCAAACGGTCTCAGCCAAGACCTAATCAACACTTTGAAAGCCAACTAGCACTTCATGCATATGGCATGTTTTGTCAAGACCTAACCGGGTATTAAGTCCTGATTAGTACTATGTGCTACAAAATAATGTATTGCAAACCTAATTGGTAAAAGAAGTTTGATTAGCAAAGGCGTGATCAACAAAGCTTTTTATAGACCAAATCGGAAGATAGAAACTTGATTACAATTGTTGATGACAAAAATCTATCTCCAAGACCTAATCGTGGTTGAGAAGCCTGATTAGCACTGTATGCAAACAAGACCAAACCCGAGTATGGTCCTCATGAATTTCGAGGCAACCAGGCAACTTTTCGCACTAAGTGATGAAAGCGAAAGTTGATGGCAACTTCATGAACACTCCACTAGAGCAAAGAACGGGCCAAAATGAAAACCAAGAATATGAACACCAACCAAACACACCTAAACCAAGGCGACAAAACAACAAAAAACAAAACATCACTCTGTTTTTGTGTGATGGAAGATAGTTTGTCTGCCATGGATGCTCATGCATCAAACACCCACGGTAAAAGAAAAAGACAATAAGCTCCCATTCATGAACCTGTTGTGACTTGCTCTATAGTTTTAGCATCCAAGTCGTGTCTTCAACGGATCGATCTTTCCACTTGACCAAGTACTTGCAATACTCGTGGTCTCATGTATTCTTGCCAATCCGAATATCCAAAATGGATTTCATCTCCTCTTTCTTGCTCATGGCAACTGCTCCTTCCAATCCTCAATTGAAAAATCCATGTCACTTGTTTCTCCTTCAACATAAAGGTACAAATTTGCCACATTGAAGATAGGCGAAATACCTACTCCATCTAGTAACTTAATCTTGTATGCATTAGTTGAGAACTCCCTCAAAATCTTGCAAGGCCCAATCTTCTTCCTCTTGAATTTGTTATACCCACCTTTCAAAACCCTCTCCTTGTGCATATGTGCCAACACCAAGTCTCCAACTTCAAAATTCACTTCTCTCTGCATATCAGCGTGCTTCTTGTATTTTCCAGCACTCTCTTCGAGTTTTCTCTTAACATCTTGATGCACACCGTGCATAGCTTAAGCATAGTCTTCAATTTCCACACTTATCCTACTCATCTCAATTGTACACCTCAACTCGCATATGTCTCTAAGGCTACTCCCTTACACTATCTGAAATGGACTCATTCTTGTACTTTGGTTGACTGAATCATTGTAAGCCAACTCAGCTTGTGCCAACATCAAATCCCATTGTTTGGGCTTGTCACCAACCAAACATCTCAAAAGATTACCAAGACTCCAATTCACCACCCCGTTTGTCCATTTGTTTGAGGGTGATAAGCTAAAATGATGTCTAGTCTGGTGCCCAACTTCTTCCATAGCATCCTCCAAAAGTGTCCAACAAACTTTGTGTCTCTGTCCGATACAATACTCCTCAGTAATCCATGTAATCTGACAATGTCTTAAAAGAACATATTTGCAATATGTGTGGTATCACTAGTCTTCCTACAAGCTAAAAAGTGAGTCATCTTCAAAAATCTATCCACAATAACAAATATGGAATTATTACCTTCTTGTGTTCTCAGCAAATCAAGAACAAAATCCATGCTCAACGCATCCTATGGTCTATTTGTGATGGGCAATGGCTGATACAAACTAGCATTCTGACTTTTGCCTCATGCATGTTGGCAAACTCTGCATTTCTACACAAACTTTTTCACATCCATACTCATCTGTGGCCAATATTATCTATCACTCAACTGCACCAAAGTCTTGTCATATCCAAAATAACCAACAAGTCCTCCGCTATGCTTCTCTTTCAATAGGTTCTCTCTCATGTAATCTTGAGGTATACATAACTTTCATCATTTGAACAACAGTCCATCTTATATCATGTACTCTAACCATAGAGTTTTGTCCATATCAGTTGAATTCTGGCAAGTTGTCCATGCATCTCAGAAATCCAAGTCTTCCTCATCCAACTCCTCCATTGATTCAAATCTAATGACTTCCACCTTAAGCTCATTCAGTACAAGAGCTCACTACTCAACGCATCTACAACTTTATTGGACTTTCCACTTATGTGTTTCAAAACAAAATTATAGCTCTGAAGGACTTCTACCCACTTCAGATGTCGTTGATTTAGCTTACCTTGGTTGTTTATGAAATGCAAAGCATGATTGTCTGTGTAAGAACAAACTCCTTCAACAACAAGTAATGCCGCCACTTCTTGAGAGCTTGCACCATTGCATAGAATTTTTGTTCATAGACTGAATACTTACTCTTAGCATCATTCAACTTATCGTTGAAATAGGCAACAGGCTTACCCTCCTGTAGGAATGCTTGCCGTTGCGCCAAAAGGTCGACCTGTTAACGCCCGATACAAACCCCAGATAAGTACCCACGGGAGGCTGTTAGTCCATGTCACGAATCCCTAAGGGGGATGCTGGCGATTAGTCCAACAATCCCCCCCTCAGCATCACCCGAGGGGATTCGAACCCGTGACCACGGCTCTGATACCAATTGTAGGAATGCTTGCCGTTGCGCCAAAAGGTCGACCTGTTAACGCCCGATACAAACCCCAGATAAGTACCCACGGGAGGCTGTTAGTCCATGTCACGAATCCCTAAGGGGGATGCTGGCGATTAGTCCAACACCTCCTAACTCAACACCATTCCTATGGTTGTTCTTTTTGCATCACAATCAACCTAAAACACTTTTCCAAAATATAATAAGGCTAACGTTAGTTGTTCCACCACTTTTCTCTTCAAAAACTAAAAGTCACTCTCTGCTGCAACAATCCACTGAAATTTCTTCTTATCTCCCTTCATAGTCTTTGTAATGGGTGCACATATACCACTGAAGTTTCTAATAAACTTTCTGTAGAAACTTGCCAATCCATGGAAACTTCTTGCTTCAAACATACTCTTTGGCGAAGGCCGATCCACAATTTCTTTCACCTTGTCAAGGTCCATCTTCAACCTATCCTTTGAGATTACAAATCTCAAATATATCAGCACCTCTTGCATGAAGTTACACTACTTCAAGTTTACTAGCAATTGCTCTTCCTTCAACTTATCCAAAACCAACTTTAACTGTTGCAAATGCTCCTCTTTAGAATGAGTGAAAATCAAAATGTCATCTATATATACTATCACAAACTTACCTTTGAAAGGCTTCAACACTTCGTTCATGAGCCTCATTAATGTACTTGGAGTGACAAACTGAATGGCATGACCAGCAACTCATACAACCCATCATTTGTCTTAAATGCCATCTTCCAGTAATCACCTTCTCTTATGTGATTTTGATGATATCCGCTCTTCAAATATATCTTAATGAAATACCTTGCTCCACTCAAACAGTCCATTAAGTCATCCATTCTTGGCAATGGAAAGATGAACTTAATGGTTATTTTGTTTATTGCATGTGAATCCATACAAATTCTTCATTCTCCACCTTTCTTCAGTGCCAACATAGCTGGAACTGGACATGGGCTCAGACTCTCGTATTAGACCCTCCCTCAACAACTCCTGCACCTGCTTTTTCACCTCTTCATTCTCCTTTGGAATCAACCTATAGGCTGCTTTGTTAGGCAACCTTGCTCATGGCACTAAATCCATATGATGACTAATGCTCCTTATAGGGGGTAATCCATCCGGTGATTCACTTGTTACAATATCCACATAATCTTTCAACATATTTTGAATTTCAATAGGTAAATCACTTACCATAGTGGCTATCACTACTTGCACAGGGTTTGAAATTAATGCAAAGCACATTTCTTCCTCCTTAGCCAGCTTCAAGAACACTTTACCAGATACCAACATCACTTTGGAACCGTTGTCGACCTCATCTCCTTTATCCTGCAATCAACTCAATGTGAATCTCTTGCCATCCTTTGTAATGGTGTAGGTGTTTGCTCTTCCATTATGCGTGGCTCTCCTATCAAATTATCATGGCCTTTCCAACATCACACGACACGTCCAGGGGCATGATAACACACAAAACTTCGAACCAATCTCAAAATTCACCACACGTTACTCATTCACTAGCACTCGATGCCCTTTAAGCAACCAAGAAACCTTGTATGGTGTGGGATGTGTCAAACATTTCAGCCCAACTTTTTCTACCATCTCTTGAGAAACCAAATTATCCATACTACCGCTATCAATCACAACTCTACAAAACTTACCTCTAGATTTGCAAATAGTTCAAAAAAAAATATTTCTCTTTGTCAATCGTTCACCTCCTTGGCTGGTTTCAACAACACTCTATTCATCAATAGGGTCTCTTCTTGTTCTGGCTCTTTCATATGAATGGGAGACCCAACACTCTCATCTCCAAAAGCTATATGAGTTGTCTCTTCAGCTCTCTTATTATTACCCTGAGGGTTTTCTAGACAATCTTGCTCTTTTTGACCAACATACTTATAACACCCAAAACACTTGCCACAAAAACCTTTGCCTCTACCCATCCATAGAAGCCTCTTCCTCTAGAAGAGTATCCTCCTCTCATGACTGAATTCTGATTTTGTGAATTGCTTGCCTCTCCACCATTGTTTTGTTGACCTCGTCCACCATTGTTCTATCCTCATCCTCTCAAAAAATTTCCTCTACCTCTAGAGTTTGCTTATTGCTTTCTCGCATGCTTCTCTTCCGCCTTCAATGCACATTGATGGGCTTCCTCTATGGTTCTCAAGTTCAACAAACTAATTTAGTCTTGTATGGCAAAACGCAATCCATTCACATACCTTGCAACTTTTTATGGATCTTCCTCAACATGTTCAGCTCGTATTGTGAGTCTATAAAATTCCTCGGTGTAGTCTTTGACATTCATCTCCTTTTGTCTCAAATTTTGCAATTTTCAGAACAAACTTAATTGATAGTCTGAGGGTAAAAATTTGGCCTTCACTTTAGCTACCATTCTATCCCATAATTATTTTCTCCTTATTCTTTATCTATCTCTCGGCCTACACGTGATCCCACCATAAAGAGGTGTGACTTTTCAACTTCATGCATGCGAATTTCACCTTCTTGTGTTCCTCTAAAGACTCAATCAAAATATTTTTCCATTTCAGCTATCTAGTCCACTAGTTCTTTGGGATTCAAACTACCATTATAGCAAGGTGTATCCAATTTCGGCTTACTACCAAGCCTCGCCACGGCTCTGAGAAATCTCGTCTCAGCGTCATTTTTCATATCTTCCAACCCAAGCTCTTGAGCTCCTTCTTCATCCTCGTTCATGTCTCCACCATGAGCCACTCTCCTTTGAGCTAATTCCATTGCATCCGACCTTGCCTACATACCTCTCATCATCTCAACATAGTTTGCAACTCTCAGTCCTCTTAGTCATGCCCCCTCTCCGCAATGTGTTTCCTCTATGTGCCATCACTCCTCCAATGCAAACTTCTCTTTCACAACTTGCCAATAGACTCAACCCAAGTCTCCTGACGCATCCTCTCCCAGAAGAAAAACACAACTCGAATACCAATTGGTGCACACACCAACTGGGAGTCCAATTAAGGACAATTGCTTATTCCACGATTCTTAGTTTGGGCAAATATACACGTGCGAGAACCAAATCAGAAATAAAAAAATGCAGAGTTCAGCACATGAACACGTTCCCTCCATTCATCTTGAAGGAAATCAAGAAAAATCCTACAATTTATCAATGGCAAGTTTTGAATACAAATTTCAGCTACATAACGCTTCACCGATATCAAAAGGAGAAGAATCATAATACCAAATCTCAATAACCAACATCCCAGTAGAAGAATCCTCAATACAAGTGCCATTTCTCCATTTACAGAGGGAATGGTCTGACCCATCATCTTCCCCATGTGGCTCTTCACATTCCATGGCATTTCATCTTCCCAAACTGACCAAGGCGAGCTTGAAAACATTTCAAAAGACCAAAAACCCATTGAATCCGCTACAGCAGACCTAATCGGGTCTTTTTTGAATAGTTAATAAGTTTATGAAACCGCATTTTTCAAATATAGACCTATGCAGTCTTTTTAAAAGTAAATAGAACATTTTAAAACAAAGCTCGAGTTTAAAACGAATTCACCGACCTGGTCGGCTTTCAAAGGCCGATTAGCACAGCACACGAACATCATGACATCTTGTGCCCTGATCAGGCTGATAATCCTCAATTATTACTATGGACAAACGGTGAGCCAAGCATAGTTCTAAGTGGGTTTGGATGTCTGCTTACCAATGAGTATTCAAACACCGTTGCTCCTTATCTAGTCAGGCTTCGGGCCTCGAACAAAACTATGGGAGATGACTTAAAAGGTTTGTAGGCCCTGTTAGGAATTTAACTCTGCATACAACTGTGGGGAATCAAGAACATTAGCACAGACCAAGTTGGGGTTAGAATCCCACACACCATTGAAGACGCTGCACATATCCCTCCACATCCTAATCAGCACTTCGAACACCAATTACAACTGCCAAACCCAAATGGTATCAGCCAAGTCCTAATCGGCACTTGGAAAGTTGAATATCACTTTCTGCATATGGCATGTTTTGTCAAGACCTAATCGGGTATTAAGTCTTGATTAGCACTACATGGTACAAAAGAAAGTATCGCAGACCTAATCGGTAAAAGAAGTCCGATTAGCAAAGGCATGATCGACAAAGCTTTTTATAGAAAAAATCCGAAGACAAAAACCCAATTACAACTGTCAATGACAAAAATCTATCTTTGAGTCCTAACGGAGTTGGCAAGCCTAATTAGCACTATAACCAAACAAGACCAAATCAGAGTTTGGTCTTCACAAATTTTGAGGCAACCAAGCAACTTTTCATGCTAAGTGATGAAAGCGAAAGTTGATGGCAACATCACGAACACTCCACCAAAGCAAAGAACAACCCGAATGGAAACCAAGGAAACAAACACCAACCAAACACCCCTGACCAAAGGCAACAAAACAAACAATGGAAAACAAAACATCACTCTGTTTTGTGTGTGATATAAGATAGCTTGTCTACCTGGATGCTCCTACATCACATGACAACCAAGGTCGACCACATGGTAATGAAAACCCAAAATCCTCTTTCTAAATCTTGACCCTGTTAAAGGTACAAACCCTTCAAACACTTAAGCATTCAATACAACCATTCATTAAGCATTCAAAATGTTTATAGCAATGAACAAATAGATAATGCAAGATTACACACACAACACAAGATTTATGTGAGAAACCCTCTTGGAGAATAAAACCCACTCTCAAGCCTACAAACACATGGACTACTTGTCCTACAAGATGATTGCAAACATGAGACTGATCAAGTCCTTTTGACTAGAATTCAGTGAAACACCTGTTTCACAAGGAGCAACTTCCCCTGGGATGATCAAGTCCTTTTGATCACCTATTGGTCAAGTCTTTTTGATCGGCTTTAGTGAAACCCCTGTTTCACAAGGAACACCTACCCTTAAGATGATCAGGTCCTTCTAACCACTTGTTGGTCAAGTCCTTCTGACCTAGATGTTGAGCACCCTCCCAATACCTATAATATGAATATCCCCTGAACACTGATTGCATGCCAATCTGATGGAGTACAATGTATATCATCCCCCTTCACTTCTTCACACAGCTACAAACATCCAAAACCACCTTTTGGATCACTCTACAGTTCTCAGCAACAACTCTGTCACAACCTCAACAACATGACCAAAAGGTCATACACACAGTCCACACTCTGATCTACCTCTCAAATCTTCAAACCTACAAGAACATTGTCGTTGACACCAGAAATATAACCTACCGGTCATACACACAATCCTCAATCTGCTCTGTTCATGAAACCATCGACTGGGCACACTCCCTCTCCTCTTTCCTTCACTCTTCAACTCTCACATACACCTCTTCTCTCAAATCTCTCTCATCTAGAAATCATCTTTGATTTCACAATTTATAGAACCCTCATGATTATTATCTTCTTGGTTGGCCTTTCGACTTGCCTTAACCCTTAAGACATCTTACATAGCTCAATACTATCCTCACAGATTGGCCATAGCAACTATTAGTCACACTTAAGCAGCAAAGCCTTTCAATTAGGCCTTAGTAGCCCTTATAGGTCTCATGCAGACCTATTCACCCCTTTAGCACTTCAACGAGTAAATTAAAAACATAGGACCACTTCCAAATACATAGGTCCACTCCACATGACCCCTTCAATATCCTCAAATGATTACAGTCTTCATTACACACCTCTATGTATGCTCAATCTATTCAAACATTAGCCTTGTACACAAGAACATCATGAACGAGCAAAAAATCAACTTCTAAGCATCTATTCATACTGAATATGGATTGGTCAAACCTCCAAAATCCATACAAATGATCCTCATGGAGTCTACAACACTCTCCAATAGTTAAGTCCCCTTGAAACATCCAAATACCATCAGAACAAACTCAATTATCCTTCTCGAGTCACTTACAGACCATGGTCAAACACACAATCAACTTTGGAGCTCAATAACTTTGATTGTACAAACATTCAAACCTACTACCAAATTCACTAGATGCACCTTGAAGTCCTCTACAACTTTGCTTTTTACTGCATCAAGAAATTCGTCCTGGATCAAAAGTTATAGCTCAAAAACTAAGCACCGGTTCTTCCTTCGTTAATTTGAATATTTGAATTCCAATGGTCACTGAGCAATTGTTAAACATCGAGCACTTGTCATCATCTCGTTGCTTCCTGACAATTTGGAACAAACATGCTCCATCAATTTCTTCAGAAGTAGCTCGGTCTTTACCTTTGCTTACTGTTAAACATCGAACATGTTGACCTCATCTTGTGCCCCCTTGTAATATTGACCAAATATGCACTGTCGATCTCTACGGATTAAACAAGTCTTTATCTTGCAACGTTCACTGTTAGATCTTGATTAGAACTCCTGCAATTACAACACTTGGCACCCTCGCGTGCCTTATGAACACTTTGCTATCAGTCCATGCACTTGTGCCACTTGGCAATCCCACGTGCTTTGTTGACTCTTTGACTTGTCCTGCACCGTTGATCTTCATAAGTACAAACCGCCGCTCACCGTTGATCTTTTGTCAAATTAGCGAGCTTGTGACACTTGTCACCAGCGCATGCAACCTTTGACATATTGACTTCATACACACCATTGATCTCAATATGTACGATTAAGTGCTCACCATTGGATCTTCTAGACTAATGACCTCAGACTTCAACGTAGTTTACCTTGACGGTCTCTAGCCCATCACAGTCTGCAAGAGCAACTTTGAAGCTTTATAACTTGAGCTAGAAAATACTTCAAGATCCCAAATTTTCAGGGTACCTTCTTGGCACTATAGACAACATCTCCATGAAAACCTTTGACCTCAATTGACTTTCTGAGTACCTGCATTAAATGCACAAACTTGTTGGTTCATTCATATCTGCATGATGTGCAGTGACAGCTTGGCTAAATATAGAACCTTAGTGAACTTATGTCTGAGAGACCAACTTTGCACCCATATATCTTTAGCTACGCTCAACCTCATGACCTGAAATTTGAACCATATGATCTCCTCACATAAGGAAATCCATCCATATATCAAGATGCTCCTAGAACCTTCACACGTGTGAAATATGACGTCATCAATCTGCTCACTTAGTCTGATTTGCCACAAGACCAACTAGGCCCAGATGACCACAAGAAAGAACCTAATGAACACCATGCATTCTCATAAGCACTCTTGACACCCCATAGGACCTCTGCAACATGATCTCATCATCCATAACATTCATCAACATCCTATCCAAGCATATACTGAAGATCCATGCTTACATACTAGGCTACCAAGTCTATGCCAACACATTGTTCACATGCTTGTCTTCTCTCCTTGACCTGAAACCACATCACCATGCTAGATATAATATGATAAGCCTCAAACAATACTTACCTCAGCTCATATGCATACAAATCCTACCTTGCACAACTTCAAGCTCAAACTCATCATCATCATGGCATCACCACTTTGTCATTACCTTTGACATCAATGCACACATGACATCGATCTTTGACATCAATGACAACACTTGCCAACAATTTCCCCCTTTGTCATTGATGGCAACATCTTCTTTTCCTTCTCCCCCTTTGCCATAAATGACAAAGTGGACTAAACAGCCACCAAGCTCCTCTTAACATCATGAATGTATTCAAATATACTTTTAAGTGCTCAGGATACACTGTTCCCAAAATTTGTCACTCATTTTGAGACAACATATGAACTATTTTGGTCCTGCAGGCCAAAATTCTTTCTTCCCTTCCCAAAAATTGTTTTGAGCATTCAAATTCTTCATTATTCAAACTTTTTCAGTTAAGGGATTAACAGGTTTAGCAAGTTTAACGGCTTCAACAGACGATTTCTTTCAAAGGAACAAGTTCTCAACACTTAGGCGATTTCAAAACAGGTTCAACCAAAGGGTTCATCGGCAAGCTTTACACAAAAGAATGAACCGTTGAACCTTGAACCAACAAAGGTTCAAAGATTCAACGTGTTTGGTTCAACGTGTTTGGTTCAACGCGCTTGGTTCAACGCGCTTGGTTCAAGTGGTCAATTGAACAAGCGAAACAAAGGAATAAACTGTTGAATCTTTGAACCAACAAAAGTTCAAAGATTCAACGTGTTTGGTTCAACGCGCTTGGTTCAAGTGGTCAATTGAACAAGCGAAACAAAGGAATAAACCGTTGAACCAAAGTTGGTTCAATCGGTCGGTTCAATCGGTCGGTTCAAAGGAGTGCCCCAAAGCCCGAAAGGTAAGTGCCCTTGCGGAGGGCAATGAACCAAGCTCAAGTGCCCTTGCGGAGAGAAGCGAACCAAAGCCGAGTGCCCTTTCGGAGGGCAGCGAGCAAATGCGGACAAAGTTGGAATTCCTTCGGAAAAATGAACAAGGCAAAAGACAAAGCAAATTCTTTCGGACAAAAAGTCCGAAGGAATTCCCTCGGACTTTTGTCCGAAAGAATTCGCCCGAAATCAAAAAGCCCGACCGAAGGGAAAGCCAACCGAAAGCAAGCAGGAAGATTTCCTTCGGACAAAATGTCCGAAGGAATTGACGCCGAAGAACCCCGAAGGGCAGGTACCCTTGCAGGGGGCTCTCGCCAACCAGGAAATAGACCTTCTCAAGGCCCGAAGGGACACCTTCCCTTCGGGACATTCCAAAGGCATTAAGGCCCGCGACTGATTTCTACGGACTCCGCAGGCTTGATTCTACGGACTTATTTCTACGGACTCTGCAGGCTTAATTCTACGGACTCTGCAGGCTTGATTCTACCGACTCATTTCTACGAACTCTGCAGGCTGGGTTCTATGGAGTAGTTTCTACAAACTCGATTCTACGGACTCTGTAGGCTTATTTCTACGGACTCGATTCTACAGACTCGATTCTACGGACTCTGCAGCCTTATTTCTACGGACTAGTTTCTACGGACTCTATTCTACGGACTTTGTAGGCTCATTTCTACGAACTCCGCAGGATGATTTCTAAGGGCTCATTTCTACGGACTCTGCAAGCTCATTTCTACGGACTCCGCAGGATGATTTCTAAGGGCTCATTTCTACGAACTCTATAGACATATTTCTACGGACTCTTTCAAAGCTCAAGGAGACTTAGAGAAAACAAAGGCTTTTAAGGAAGAAGATGAATCGTTGAACCTTGAACCAAAATGGTTCACAGGTTCAACGGGTTCAACAGTTCAAGGGAAGCTCTGAGCAAAGATAAGAAGCAGAAGTTTCCAGAGACTAGTTCAAGGAGAAGGTTCAAGCGGATGAACCAAGGAGGCCACCCGGACCGTTGAAACAATGAACCTTTGACGTCCCCGTGGACGTCAAATTCAAGCTAATGAAATATCCGTTGATTTTCAAAAGTGGCGCAAAACTTGAAAGCAAACTCAGCGCCCAGCTAAAGGAGCCGAAAAGGCCAGCAAAAGGGGAAAAGATAGCCCAAGGGCTCAAACTACAATAGGAAAGAGGGAAAGACCAGAAAGGTGGAATAGTCCACCAAGTAGATATTTGAACTTGCAAACATTGAAGGCGCAGCCTGTTTGTCTCCCTTGGAGTAAAGACGAGATAGACAGCTGCGCAAACATCGAGTGACAAACCAGATGACTCAAGCCCAGGAGATTTGAGATGAATCGACATGCCACAGTTAAGGCGGCCGCCCTGTTCCAGCATGGGCTCTTTGGCAAAACTGAAAATGCATTCAAAGCATTGAATGCAGCATGGGCCGTTCCATGGAACAAAGCGCCAAGCCTTTATTGGCTGCTATATATTGTATTCTCTTACTTTATGCACAGAGAGACTTTTCCATTATGGAAGCGAAACTCTGCCAAAATTGAGAGGCGATTACTGAGATTTTGAGCTCAGATTGTTCATCATATTTCTTTGTTTGAATGAGAAAGCAAGTTACTTTCAGACTTTGTGCTGTTATAGATTGTGTCATTTTAGGAGATTGTTCTTATGTCTGTTTTCTGAATGTGTTCTTGTCCATTTTAAAGAAATAAGAACTAGTGGAAGTAATCAAGAAGGTGTCATGAAGCCAACTATAGAGAGACTTTGTGCCCCCCCCCCCACAATTGTCTTTAGTGTGTTTGTCTGTTTTTCGTTTCTGTGTAAAGGACCTTGGAACGACTTTGCGCCTTCATTGTCCTTCGTATTTCACTCTTGGACAGTCGAGGTGAAGACTTTGTGCTACATCTCAGTCTGTTGGTTACTACGTCCTTTGTTACCAGTTACTAGTTACTCACCAGAAAGAAATCCTGTTGTTTCCTGCAAGATCACTTCTGAAAGAAGAGAAGTGTCTTCAATGTTTTCACCAAGATTTTTTCCTTTGTGAACATCATCTCTGAAAAAAGAGATGGATGGTGTTATCCTACCCTTGAGTGTTATTTTCTGCTTATATATATAGTATATAGCTCCTCATATTTTATAGGGAACCTCCCCTTGATGAGAGGAGAGATTTGTCCCCTTTTGATGTGGTAAACCTGCACATCTGGTCGACCAATCTCCCTTGCTGTGGTTGATAAGACCTATTTTGCTCATCAGTTAGCTGATTGACAAAATATTCATCCAACACATACCTCATATGAAACAATTGCTCCCCCTTTGACATGCATCAATTTGAACTTGGACATCTCTGATCCTTAGACCTGACAAACTACTCAAGAGCTTAGAAAGTAAACCCCTGACATCATGCTTCATCTCATGTCATCTGTTCTTTGACATACATCAATCTGAACTTGGGCTACTATAATCCTTGGACCTGTTTACCTGCAAAACTCACAAGCTCCATTTGCTTATGCATGAAGATTCAACATGTTTTCACAATTATGAGTAGGTTTGATCAAGTCATCATATCAATTTTTCTTGAAATCTCATCTGTAGCAGATATCATCATATCTTCAATATGACTGAAGCATCTCACATATGCTTCCCCTCACATCATGCATAGCTCCTCAAGCCACTCAAGCTATCTGAGTTAGCTCCCCCTAACTCTATGCATACCACCTTGAACTTCTCAACCATGCACCATGACTATATTCTTCTTTGATCATGCACTGATATCAATGAGGACTAAACACATATGAACACCACAAACTGATTGAACTCACCTTGAGAACACTGAGAGAGACTCCCCCTAAGATCTATGAGCCATTGCACCTCTTGAGCATCTTCAGATCTCCACACACCATGAAGAACCACTACACAGGCTTACTAGCCTTCTCTCTCAAGCCACCTCAAGGACCATCAACAACGCTTCATGTCACTCACCAAACATGAAACGTGATCGAAACCAACCTGAAAACTCACCTCGAAACTCTCAAGCCTTGCTCTTTTGGAGAAACAGAGTAAAAACATCAAATATTCACGCTAGGCCTATCTAGACTCGTAGCCCTACCTGGAACTTGCAGAGCCCACAACTTTCAGTAGACATACTTTCAAGACCCTAAACTTCATATCTGGAGCACTCTCATATGCCCCCCTAAGCACACCAATTTGCATCACCTAGCTCCTCTACAACATACTTCCTTCACAAATCTACTAGCTAATGAGGCTTCTATTTTGACAAAAACTTGAATAATTTGAAAAACACAAACCTTCAAATATCTGTGAAGCTTGATTTGACAACCTATTTAGTTCATTCAACCTATTAAGAAGCTCCAAACCTCAACTCATAAGGCAAACCACTTTTCTAGCATAGCCCAAAACTTTAGAATCTAAAAACAAACAAGGTCAACAAACCTCCTTCTGGTAAACGCCCACCTTTGAAACTTCTTGCACACCTGGAGACAACCATCACACATTTCTAGACCAAGATTTGAGCCTTCACACTTTTCGGAACCTTGACTTCCTATACCAAGGCTTTGATCTTTCTAAGCACAAAACTCTCCTTGACATTCCATCAATCGCTTTTTGCCACCTAAAAACACCCATTCTGATCTTGCAAACACTGTATACACAGCAAAAACACCTTATGACATCACTATGACCTCATCAAAGCATTTCTCCCATCTTGACACACCAACTCCAACTGGAAACACTCATCTCTTGCCTTCTAGGACCTTCTGAAGAACACCACAACACTTGCTTCTCCACTGAAAGGAGTCTCTTAAGAAGCATAGGCAGAGACACCCTACTTCACATAGTTCCTTAAAACAATGTGAAACCAAGAGTTGCCCACAACTCCTCATATTCCTTCTCCTCCTTGGTCATCTGATACTAAATAGTTTTTCTTTTTAGGCTTAAGAGAAACAACTTGCTCATCCACTACAACATTCTCCTTCTCTTCTAAGACTGTATTGGCAACACATGGGGATAACATAGATTCGTGACATACCTTTTCAGTTGAAGAATATTCCTCACAGGTCGGCCATAACTATGGGTCACACTTAAGCAACAATGCCTTTCAATTAAGCCTTAGTAGCCCTTATAGGTCTCGTGGAGACCTACTCACCCATTTAGCACGCCATCGAGCAAATTAGAAATACAGGTCCACTTCCAAATGCATAGGTCCACTCCATGTGACCCCTTTGACATCCTCCAATGATCACAGTCATCATTACACACTTTTGCGTATGCTTAATCTACTCAAACATTAGCCTTGTGCACAAGAACACAATGAACGAACAAACAGTCAACTTCTAAGCATTTGTTCATACTAAATATGGATTGGTCAAACCTCCAAAATCCATACAAATGATCCTCATGGAGTCTATAACACTCTCCAATAATTAAGTCCCCTTGAAACATCCAAATACCATCAAAACAACTCAAAATATCCTTCTTGGATCACTTACAGAACATGGTCAAACACACAGTCAACTTTGGAGCTCAATAACTTTGATTGTACAAACATTCAGACCTTCTAACCAAATTCAATGGATGCGCCTTGAAGTCCTCTACAACTTTGTTTTTTATTGCATCAAGAAATTCATCCTGGATCAAAAGTTATAGCTCAAAAACTAAGCATCGTTTCTTCCTTCATTAATTTGAATATTTGAATTCCAATGGTCACTGAGCAACTGTTAAACATCGAGCACTTGTCATCATCTCGTTGCTTCCTGACAATTTGGAACACAGGCGCTCTGTCGATCTCTTTGAAAGTAGCTCGGTCTTTATCTTTGCTTACTGTTAAACATAGAACATGTTGACCTCATCTCATGCACCCTTATAATATTGACCAAATACACACAGTCGATCTCTGCTGATTAACCAAGGTTTATCTTGTAGTGCTCACTATTAGATCTTGATCAGAACTCTCGCAATTATGACACTTGGCACCTTCGCATGCCCTTTTGAACACTTTGTTGTGAGTCCATGTGTTTGTGCCACTTGGTAGTCCCGCATGCTTTGTTGACTCTTTGACTTGTCCTGCACCGTTGATCAGAGGATGTTCATTTCATAGGTGTTGGGAGGGTGCTCAACATATAGGTCAAAAGGACTTAACCAACAGGTGGTCAAAAGGACTTGATCATCTTAGGGGCAGGTGCTCTTTGTGAAACAAGTGTTTCACTAAAGCCGGTCAAAAGGACCTGACCAACAAGTGGTCAGAAGGACTTGATCATCCTAGAGGCAGGTGCTCCTTGTGAAACAGGTGTTTCACTAAATTCTTGTCAAAAGGACTTGACTAGTCTCATGTTTGTGATCATCTTATAGGACAAGTAGTCCATGTGTTTGTAGGCTTCAAAGTGGATTTTATTCCTCAAGAGGGTTTCCCATGTAAATCTTGTGTTGTGTGTCTAATCTTGCATTATCTATTTGTTCATTGCTATAAACATCTTGAAAGTTTCATGAATGGTTGTATTGAATGCTTAAGTGTTTGAAGGGTTTGGAAATTGAATTGGATTGTTTGCCACAACTGATTCACCCCCCAGTGGTTTGTACCTCTAACAGGCCCATGAAACGCTAGAATCTTGGACCCTATATTCCATGTTGATTTCTATTCAAAGGGATATTTCCAAACTTACAAAGATACCTGGTCGAATGGACATAAATGCAAGGGTTCCAGAAAGATCCACATGATTGAGATTATAGATGGAGAACCCAAAGCAGTTTATACCGGTCAAGATAAAGCAAAACTTATGGAGAAGCACATTGTGGATAAAGAAGACCAAGAACGCAAAGAAATAACAATTGTCTCCCTTTCTGCCATGTTGGGAATTACCGAAAGTGAAAAGTAGAATGGTGGTGACCCTTTATTGATTACAGAAGCACTCATAACTTTGCTGATGCAAAGCTTGTGACTTATGTGGGCCTAAATGTTGACCTGTTATAAAATTTCAAGATGCCAGTGGTCAATGATAGTATAATGTAGTGTATAACAGCGGAAATTGTAGCTGGGCGGGTTTGAGTTAAGCTCTGATTCTTATGTTGTGGCTCTAGGCGGCACTTATGTGGTCGTGGGAGAACAGTGGTTGATAGACTTGGGGGAATTCCGCACAAACTTGGATGAGTTGTACATGAAATTTGATTAAGGACAGCAGCTGATTATATAGTTACAGAACTACAAGTCAATGCAAACAAGCTGAGTTCAACCCAAATTGATTGATTAGGGACAACGATGTATCATTTTTCAATGTAATTTCATAAGGGAATTGCAATGTAAGGTCAACGCACATGAAGCAACAACACAAAGTGAGGTACAACTTCCAATTCTTGAATTTGCAGATGTCTTTTAGAATCCACCTCATAGGGCTGCCACTGGATAGGGAACAAGAACATACTATGGAGCTGGAATCAACAGCCAAAGCAGGCATTGTTTCTTCCTACATGTATGCAAAATTATTCAATGATTAAATATAACGAATAATACAAGAACTATTAGACATGGGTCACATAAAGCCTAGTAAAAGTCCTATTTCCTCATCAGCATTTGAATTGACTACAAAGAAGTAAACAAGAGGACCATAAAAATTAGATTTCATTCCATGCATAGATGATTTTTTTACTCAATTATATGAAGCAGCTGTGTTCACAAGGATTGATTTGAGATCAGGGTATCCCCTAATAAGGGTGAGAGAATGTCACAAGTTTAAGACCACTTTCAGAAGTCGTCATGACCATTTTTGGGTGATGCCTTTGGGGCCAACCAATGCTGCAACCACATTTCATGTTACAATGATCCAAATCTTCAGTCCCTATTTGAGGAACTTCTTTTCCTTTTTAATGATATCCTCGTTTACTTACATTTACACTACTTGAGGGTTGTTTTGGAACTCTCAAGGTTATAATCCTTGTTTGCAAAGGAATCAAAGTGTGACTTTGCAAAGAGCTAACTTGTATACTAGGGACATATAATTAGTAAGGTGGGATTCGAGGTTACCCCAATCAAGATTCAAGCCATCATTAATTGGGCCATTGCCAAGCATGTGACTTGGTTGAGAAGAACCAATGGGTTATGCGATTCATATAAAAACATTTTTCAAGGGTTTATGGGGCATCATGGCAACCCTCACTGGTCTTATAAAGAAAGGCCGGGTCATATGTACAAAGGCAGCAAAAGCCACTTCTAGTCTTGTGGTTGTACTTCTTTTTTTTCCATCCGCTTTATAGTGGAACATAATGCTCAAGGTAGGGGTATAGGGGTTGTGTTGATGCTAAATCAGTGACTAATCACTTTTGAAGGTAGAAATTTGACTGACAAGGAGAAATCATCGTGTGTCTATGGCAAAAAAATGTTGGCCCTTATGCATGTTGCATAAAAGTTCAAGCCATATTCATTAAGGCACCGGCAGCCTTTCATCATCCTAACAGACCATCAATGTTTGAAGTATTTATCACCCCAACAGATTTTCAGCAAACGTCAGAAAAGGTTGTCAAGAAAACTACAAGGTTTTACTTTTGACTTTAAAATTCAATACAAGAAGGGCATACATAATGTTGTTGCAGATAGGCTACCTGAGTTGCATGCAATAAATGTGGTGGAAACAGGACAGAGTGGAAATCTCGGTTGAAAATGCAAAATTTGAGAAAGCTATTGATATGTGAAAGACCCAAAAAAAATTAAATTACCCAAAAGAGCAATAGTAGGTATACCTTTTCAAGTGAATTAATTGTATATAAGAATCGTGTGTACCTCGCATCCAATTCTAAATTTAAGAGGAAGATACAATAAAAATGCCATACCTAATCAGCTATCAGTCATTTTGGCTTATTTAAGACACATCACACCATAAGAAGAAAGGTTTTTTGGAAGGGACTGAAAAAAAGTGGAAAACATAATAGCATCTTGTAAAACCCGCCAGAGGAATAAAATAGAGAATGTAAGAAGACCAAGTCTATTGCATCGCCTACCCATTCCCAACCACAAATGGCAATCCATTAGCAGCCTTCATAACTAGCCCACTATGTGCGGAAGAAAAATACCGTATTTATGTAGTGTTGACCATTGTGTCCATATTATTTCCATGGATGATGTGGGTATTGACAAATCTTCACCACAAGTTGATCTACTATTTGTATGAACTCCAAAAACAAACATTGTTAGTGATTGAGATAAAATATTTACAAGTAAAATCTAGAAAGAGTTGTTTAAATATGTTAGGACAACCTTAAACCTACGTACCAGCTATCATTCCCAAAGAGACGCACAATATGAGATTGTTAACAAATGTTTAGAAAGGTACTTGAGAAATAAGTTACGAATCAGCAAACTTTCTACCCAAAACGGTTGTATTTGGCTGAGAACTGGTGCAATACAACATATCACACAACTCTGGACATATCACCACTTAAGACCTTATACAATTATGATCGTCCCTTGATGATAAATTGCTCCACTATAAACCCTCAAATGCCAATTTGTGATTTCCTTGAAGGGGGCCAGTAGATCTTGAAATAATTAAAAGAACCTCAAAATGGCTCAAGATAGGATGAAATCTTAGTAGGACCAACATTGAAGTGAGAGATACTTAAAGCTAGGTGATTGGGTATTCTTGAAGTTGCAACCCTATATGCAAAAGTATCTTAAATGAAAATGAAGAATAGAAGCTTGGAACGCAACATGATAGGGCTTAGAATATGTTGCCACAAGTGAGGAAGGTTGCATACACTTGTGAGCTACTAGCGGAACCTGAATGCACAATAGATTTCATATCTTGAACTTGAAGAAGGTATTCCAAGTAGATGTTAAAATTCAAAGGCCTTGCCACACATAGATGATGAAGGACATGCTCTTCTGATTTTGGAGCGCATTTTGGTAACTTTGGACAAGTTGAGAACTAAAGTTTTTTTAGAATACCTCATTCAGCAGAAGAATCTTCCTTCAGAGGATGCTACATGGAAGGGCCCTGAGATACATCAACATCCAACATTCAATTGCTTTGCGAAAATAAAATTGAGCCAGGGTGCGAACTGCCAAGATGATTGAAGGAAGGACCTTTGTATTCGGCATAAAATCTCTTGATATAGTTGTGCAGGCACAATCAGCCATGAAGAAAATAAAATAGTTGTGAAGGAATAATAAGCTATGCAAAGTTTTGAAGGTAATCACTGATCAGTTATGCATTCATTTAAATCAGTCACCACTTACAACTTAGTTAACATGTTACTAATCCATTATGCTGTCAATTACTCATCAGTTATGCAGTCAACATCAGAAAAATGTCAGTTACAATAAAATGACCCTACAAATAGCAAAGGGAATCTGCAGTCAGTTGCGGTAAGAACTAAGGCATATAGGAGTTATTAAAAAGCCTCAAGAGAAGATTTCAAGCCTGAAGGAAAAAGCTTCTTTTGGCTGAAAAGAAATTGAGTAGGATCCTAGAGGATTTACGTGGCCAAGTGCAGCACCCATACTGCTCTAGTCTAAGGTAGCACCCGTAAATTCTCAATAAGGTTTGTCTTATGCTATCAACACGGTCTAGAAATGTTTTGCTGAATACAATATAGCCATGTTTGGTTTCTATTCCATTTTTGGTGTGTTTTCTTTACTGTTTAAATATTCTAGTTCATTAATTCAATTATTTTATTGTTTTTTTGGTTTAAGTTTAAGTTACTGGTACAAGTACAGGTATGAGGTTCAGGTATGGGAGTTTGCCATTTTTAAGACCTCGGGTATGGTACGACTTGGGTACTTCCATACAAAAAATAATTAAAATTATAAAGATTATAACTATAAAAAAAAAAATAACCATAATATTGATGTTATATGCAAAAAAAATCACTACCGATAATTGATAATCAAAATATCAAATGAATCATGCCACATTATTTATTCAAAATAGGAAAATAGCCAATGGCCATAGTCAAACTCAAGAACTACATGAACAAATCATCATATTGCTCTTCATTGAGAGCATTGGAATCAGCAATTGGTTCGTTAGAACCAGATGCAATAAGACAAACAACAGTTTAGCTAGTTATGCAATTTTTTAAAGTTTTTTATTTTTTTATTTTTTTGTGTTTATTATGACTGCCATACCCATACCAGCACTGTTTTTTAGTTATGTTTAAATTCTGACAGTCGGCTACTGGGAGATAATAGAAGAACCTGAGATGTACTTGAGAGGTGCCTGACCCCAGACCAGTACCAAAACCATACTGGTACAGGTATGGGGACCTCAAGGGCAGTACCCAGTAACGTAATTTGAATTTTTTCTCTGTAGAGAAATTCTTCTCTTACGATGAGTTATGACCTTTTTTCTTCATTGTTTTTGAAGTATCTAGACTATGCTAGGCTTGATAGTCTTACAACTAGATAGTCTTACAAGCAATCTCTGCCCCTCCATTAGGGTTTCTTCTATGCCCCCTCCACCATTGAACCAGCCATCTCCTCTCTCCATTAACAAACCACCACTCCCCTAAATCAGCCCAAGGCTGATTGAAGCAAGGATCTGCTCCTTTGGGGAACAATGGCCTCCTCGCAAAGCACTCCCCTTCTGAATTGAAACTCTAATTTCAGATCAGCTGTCCACCATAATATAAATAAGATATGTAAGGAAGATTTGCTGCAATTCATTCAAGATGCACATAGGAAGATTATCAAGCCTTCTTTCCCACCAAGAAAGAAAATCGTTGTTACGTAGAGAAGGGAACCCCACTAAAGGTAAAAAAATCTGGATGAAATGGAAAATAGACTCTGGCAGCTCAAGGAAGAAGACCTTATATGCATATTTATAGTGGCTTTTCTAGTTCATAGGGGCTTTTCTACATCCCGAAACTATAAAAAAATTGGGTGCTAGAAAATTGAAAACCCTCAAGATTTGTAGATATTCTCATGATGCCAAAGGGATACTTCATGGCCATTTTCTCCACCAAACAAGAAAAGGATCGGGTTTTTCAAGGAGGCCTTGGTTTATGAAAAAATTGGGTTTGAGCATGAAGCACCGGTCTCCCTCCTTCAACCCAACAAAAGGTCTTCAAAGCACAATCCCATTATGGGTCAAGCTACCCCTACTTCAAACTAAATATTGACAAGAATCCATCCTCAGAAAAATCAGAGGAGCAATAGGTGAGTACATTACCACCTCTGGATTTACCAAGTAGCATGGGGTTCTTAATTATGCAAGGATCTATGCCAACATTGATCTGGATAAACCATTGTCCAATTGCATAGCTTAGACATGGGAGAGATTGAATAGGAGCGACTAGTAGATTACAAGAATATCCCCTTTTATTATAGGCTTTGTCATGAACATCGCCATCCAGCTAGGGTATGTCTTGCACATCAACCACGAGAACAGAGAATGTACCCAAAGAGATCAGAGGCCACAACCTCTCAGGCATCCTAGCAACAATCAGCTGACCTTCCCAAAGAGGAACAACTGTCCAATCACAAAGTCAAAGCCTCACAGAATGAGAAAAAATTCCAGAGGGCATATGCATGCAAAATGCATAGGCAGCCTCAACAAACACGGAAGGAGCAACTCAAAATTATAAACTCTTTCCATGCTCTAACCTCACAAGTAGACAATAAATTGAACATCAAAAGTAGTCATCAAAATCCATAGCTTGGGACCAAAGAAACAAATACTTTTCACATCAACAACCAATGCTATAAAGACATAACCAAATCCAGAACTTCCAAAGGAAAGCAAAAGGCTCGGCCCAAATTTGAAGCCTTGATTCCCCAACTCAAGGACTCTATTTTAAACAAAGTCACCAAAATCATCCCCTTGAGTGTAGCACTATGAAGCTTAGAGAGGGAAAACAACATATAGGTAGGCATGGAATCAGAAAAAACACTCACACAGATCCTTGGGGAGTGCCCTACCGATAGCTCTGGAATGGTCACTACCAATGTTGGGCCGAAGACCAATACACCCTACAAGTTGGTGCCACATTGAAATATGGTGGATTTATATTCTTAATAGTTTCTTTGATATTGGTAGATTTGTCTATGGATTTGCTCAAACTTGGAGGTTGAAATCTATTTTGTAAAACCCCTTAGACCAATATCTAAACATCACGATTGTTTCAATGTCCAAATTTTGATATTGTGATTTGTTAAACATTTTTTAAAACAACATTTTGGGTCTTTGTCAAAAAAAATTGTATTCCCTTTCCAAAACTTTGGATTCCAGTTGAATGGAGAAAACCTAGGTAAAAACAAATTTTATATTTCCATATCCAAACTTTGTGAACTTTTTACTACAGGTGTATTCTGTTTTCATCAGTTCTGATCTGATTCATAACATACATGTAACAGCAAAATAAAGACCATAAGCTAAACACCTGCATACATACCGCACAAGCCAATAACCAAAACACAATTGGTCTAGAACAAGTAGATAACAAGCATACCTCAATGTTCCTCAACACAAGGCATCAATAACATGGTATTCCTCAACATAAGGCATCAATAATTAGGCACTACAACTATATTTTCCTCTATCTCCCAACTTTTATATAAAATTGCATTCAGTTGTAAACTCAAAATATCACAGCTACAACCCATTGTTCTCATTTCAATCATATACAACATTCAATATCACCATTATTCTCATTTTCATTATATACAAGGTTTAATATTTCAACCATCGCCCCTGAAACTATTGGCTATTTGACAAAATCCATCACAAGATTGTTGGCTAGAACTCATCACCATCCCTTACGAGTTTTTTGCTAAATGTATCATACATCACGAGCATCATTCCTTGTAGGACCACTAGCTAAAGCTTTTGCTAAGATAAAAAAATCCATTATCATTGTGATCATCCCTTATAGAATTTTTGGCTAATGAATTCATCTGCTACGCCCTTAACCTACGACATGTATTGGGATATGTGCGGCCGACTTTGACCAACATAACCTTTAATTTAGTCATATGATCATTTCTATATCTTCATATTCATAGTAGGGTCAGCCTATAGAGTATCCATAGCCTAAGCAGGGTGTATATAGGAAGTAGTGGTTGGTATTAGATCATCATATTGCAAATTTTGCCCTTATTATAATACCCCCCCTGAAGTGGCTCATCATATATTCAAATATTTTGATCTTATTTCAATCATAATGTGATCTATTGCCATGATTCTACTTTAGTGGTATAGTAATTTCATTACAAGTGGTATCGGAGCTTCGATTTACGCAAAAGTGTGGTCAAAACCCTAATTTTGAAGAATTACCTATAGATTGCAAACCGCTGTGAATTTTTTTCGAGTTGGAGGGTTATTCAAAGAAGCTATAGTCCAATTTTTAGCTTTTTGTGATCATTTTTTAGTGAGTTATTGTAATTTTGGGTTTTCATAAATTCCCTCTATAAACCACAATAATAAGAGTTATCTTGATTTCTTTACATTTTCAAAAAGATCACAAAAATTTATTGGGGGTTGTTGTTTGAAGTTTTGGATTTGAGGCCGACCTAAGTCTAAAATCATCTGGTCAAATTTCAGTCAAATGTGAAAATCAAATTTTGTATTCCCAAGCCTCAGCATGAGAAGCCCGCAAACAACAGACTAGGGCAAGAATTAGTACACAACAAGAAGAGATAGAGTTGGAGTTTGGAATAGGTGGGACTTCTAACATGGTGATTGTTGGATGACAAAGTGTGCCATCTAGATGAGAGTGTGTGCATCATGCAGTTTGAAATGAAAGGAGATATGGAGAATATGCGACAACATACAATCTGAAATGAACGGAGATATAGCTAGCATCAACAAACAATTAGCTTCTCTTGTGGATACCATAAAAAACATGCTAGTCTCGCAACCGATCAACAACCCCATATAAACAAGTCACCAATGTCCCGACCTATCAGGGTGGATTTGCGGGACAACGCAATCTTGATCTGAATGTTGTGCAACCTCAACCCATGGCTAGCACTAAGGCCTTGGAAGCTGCTACCAAGGGTGGCCAAAAATTCAGTAATTTTTGGGGATATGCCAAAAGAGTTGTCATCTGAAATAGATACTTCTTCCAAAATGTCTCCATTCAAGGCATTTTATGGTTACAGCCACCATCCATCACCTTGTCCTAGAAGATACAACCATGAGTTTGAGTAGTCGAGGAACACACAAAACACCAACAAGAGTTATCTCAGTCAGCAAAAATACGCCCAATATTTCATGTTTCTTGTTTTCGCCAAAACATTTCCACCCAGACAAAGTTACCTAAGCTTAATGAAGAACTTAGAATCATAATGGAACTAGAGGAGATAATAAATATTCACTTCAAAAGGTTGCAGACAAGGGTGATCACTGAGTATTTTATCAAGTGGAACAACATGCCATGAGAGGATGCGACATGGGAGGACGAATATTTCATGTAGAAAGATCCACGGATGGTCAATGTTGAGAACAACACTTGTTTGAAGGGGGAAGCATGTTATGCCCTTAACCTACAACATGTATTGGAATATGCATGGCCGATTTGTGGCAAGCATAACCTTTAACTTAATCATATGATCCTTTCTATATATCTTCATATTGGTAGTAGGGATACCCTATGGAGTATCTATAGCCTAAGTAGGGTATATATGAGGTAGTGGTTAGTATTAGATCATCATATTGAGATTTTTGTTCTTATTATAAAGTTGTGGAGGTTGCCACTTCGAAGTGGCTTGGCATATCAAATATTTTGATCTTATTTCAATCATATAGTAATCTATTGTTGTGATTTTACTATAGTGGTATAGTAATTTCATTACTATCACCACTCCTTACATAGCTATTGGCTAAAACGATCATTGCTACCATTCCTCAGACTGTTGTCTAAACAATTCGTAATCATTATCACCATGCTTCTTATAATCTAGTCTCATAGGGTAAGGTATTCAATGCTATGATCCCACTAAAGGTGGATCCCAAGAGATGTTGGAGGGACAATATAGTGAATGAGAAATATCCAATGTTCTAAGACAACAACTATAGCACGCAACACGCGCACGCAAATAACTAAATCAAAGTGCAAAAAAATAAAGAGACAAAATGGATAACTTAAGAATTGTATTCCTTTATTGAGAATGGCTCTGTATGTTAGTCCTATGAGAAGATGCACAGGAATCCCTTTGTATGAAGATAATCTCAAAGAGAACCTAAACTAATTGAGTTACACCAGTATTTATACAACGGATGGCACAAATCAAAGAACTAGTGTGTATTGGAAGTTGTGAAATTCAACTTCCATCTATTACAAGAAATGGATGCGTAACCAACACTAGTGTCATGGAGGTGTGGAACTCCGACAACAACTGATGTTTGGAACTAACACGAAAAAAGGCATTGGTGCACAACTTGACATTGGCACAAAAATTGAAGCAGTGGAATCTACACCAAATAAAGAGTTTGGTATTGATGGAGAACTTGA
Source organism: Torreya grandis (assembly GCA_037957365.1). NCBI lineage: Eukaryota > Viridiplantae > Streptophyta > Pinopsida > Cupressales > Taxaceae > Torreya > Torreya grandis. The sequence continues at coordinate 3,488,629 of JARHVA010000714.1, read as the reverse complement.
CACTTAAAACAACGTAGCATCCTAATCAAGTTAGACCACCTAAATATATAATACAAAAATTCAAAGCAAGAGTGAACAATATTGACACCAGCACTCTTCATACAACAACATTTTAAATTAATATTACCAAATCACGTATCCATAAGGAAAGATTAGTCACTAGCATTTTCCATCACACCTTTGTTGATGGTTGCTTTGATGCCCCTAACTTCTAGATAGTAAAACTTGGGAGGCTTGCAAAGCCCCTAAATATGGCAACTTCATAAACACTCAAGCTTCCTTTCATAATTTTTTCAATGATCACCCTCATTATCCTCCCCATCTTCATGCTTATGATTTCTAGCATGGAAACCCTTGTAGGAAGCTTAAACAAGCTTGTCCCTCCTTCCCTTGAAGTGATAAGAGAAACATTAGCAACAAAAGCCCCCGTCTCTTCCCAGATTCGTTCGTTATGCACATTGTTAGCACTATGACAACAAACAATAATACCACCACAAGAGGAGTGGCATCATCCCCTTGAGATGTCGCACCATCAACATCCGTAATGTCACTATGGACCACCTCTCTCATCAACCTTTTTTATTAGCTTCTTAATATTGCTATGAAGCTCAAATTGGTTGAACTTGAAATGTCAACAATACCAAACCCAAAGCTATTGCTACTTTCTTATTTCATATTAACTTTTATTGTGATACTAACAAGCTTCTATTGACTCTTGCATGTCAAAGATCCACAAGCAACTCAATCTCCTCATTTGCTTCATTAAATTCTTGTTTGTCAAATTCTAAGAAAATATAATTTTCACACACTTTATCCATTCAAGGATTTTCTCTATTCAAGCAAGAAACCCTTACAATCTCTCCTCCATTATTCTCAAAGATTTCACACCCAACAAGCATCAAATATTTTTGCTTCCCCAAGCAGTTCTTCTTGTACCACCCCATATTAGAGACCCCTTTCCTCACCATTAAATTGAGCACAAGAAGATACACAGACAAAGGATTCAATAAAAACAAGCAAAATAGCAATTTGCATTGTTTTTGGAAGAATGTTGCATATATGCATGTTTGTCCTTTGGACAAGTTGTCACACTATGAGGGGCAAATCTCTTTCATCATAGTCAACCCTAAACTTGCACCAACCTCATCTACACACCATTGTGAGGCTTTGAACCCAGGACTTAATGTTGTAAGTTTCTATGCCTTGCACACTACCATTTGACCACATTTTTGCTTGGTATAAAAATAATCAAAATCATGGTCTCAAGTCTCAACTCTCTATGATGCCCCAAGTGACAATCCTATACTCAAAATCATAACATCAAATTGCAACCTTTGACACCAAGAATCTAACCAACGGCCCTAGTCAAGCCTAAACATCATCAATTATTTTGCAATCTCAAAAAATAATTTTATAGACAACTAGGAAAAACAACCCTTCATGAATCTAGACCGGCATCATTGGACTTCAAGCTGACAACATCCCTCACCAACGCATCATAGTTTAAGTGTCAATTCAAAAGTAAAAAATTTGAATAACGGAAATTACATCCATAATTCAAGAATGAAACCTATGCCATATGAAAGTATGTGTTCAAACCTTTCCAATGATATATAGCATGCCTATATCTAGTCAAAAGCCTATAAATGACTTTTCTATATTTTGTTAACTTGTAGACACCTAAAACATTCCCCTAGACATTTATTAGTCATTAAATTGCATAGTTTAAGGATGTTTGTGTTATTGTCGATTATTAGTCTAAATTAGGTGTTATTCTCAACTTTTGATGGTCCTCGTCTCTCCTCTTAGTGACCTCTAGTTGTCCCTTTCTCTCTCCTCCTTATTTCCCCTACCTCAAGATCTATCAAGAACATAACTCATGTTCATGAGCCATTGTGTGGCCTCTCTTGGCTAATGTGCATGCATCCCTCTTGTCCCGCTTTTTTTGCTTTTCGACCATTTTATGTAGGTTTGGGCGCCAATAGGATTCCTAATTTGAATTCAATTTGCTTATAAATACACAAACATCATAATCCATTTAATAATAAGCATACTAAGCATATACAAAAAACTATCATTCACAAGAATCTATTTAACACTCACAGGGATCTTCGAGACATCAAACAATCATTACAACATTTATCATTGTTTAAGCTAGCATTTTCTCATAAAGTGCTTTTGGCGCATGACCTAGGCTTTGCATGTCACTGGAATTGTTTTCAATTATGCAATTTACTACTTTCGATATTGATTATTGTTTAGGGGACTGATAAGTAGACACTTCTTGAAAACCTAGCTAACCCTCACCACATGCCCCAAAATATTCATTGTTTTCCTTAAGTTTCAAATATTGTTTCCACTCTAGGGCAAAGAAAAGAATTTTGTTTTGCGAGTTATAGGAGTCGCAACACAAAAAACAAAGCGCGATAATTGAAGATCTAGACCAAGTGAGCACAGTCGTCAAATAAGTTTTGACCAACCTGTGACATACTAGGAACATCACTCATGGTTCTAGCCCAACTAGGAACTTCACTCATGCTTCTAGGAACCTGCTCCAATCAGCTCCAAATTTTTTGGTGAGTCACTGTCATTGCTAGGCGAGCAATTATGTACTCTAGAATTGGAATAATTGATTAGGGTTTTTTACTATTTTGCACATATTATTTAGCCTAGTTAATAGAAAATGGGTATGTGTTGTGATCTAGTTGTCATCCATTTATCCATATTACATTTTAGTGAACACGTGCTATCTTACACCCCTTCTAGGGTTAGACCTTGCTCAATCTTCGTACAAATCTAAAGTTATCTAATTATCCAAGGGTTAATTTCACTGCATGCTCTTGGACCCAATAGCCCTAATTCCTTTTACTTAATTTGTTGATCCTGAGCCTTGGGCTTTTTTTTCCAAACCTTAGCGTGCTTGTATAGTGTGTATGTTTCATGTTCATTTTCAATTTATGTCACCTAAATTGATTAGATCTAAGAAACATATAAGGAAAAGTGCTAGGCTTAATCGACAACCTGTTGATTTTATTTATGGTTAATTTTAAAACAAGCTTGAAAAAGAAAATGGAATCTGAAAATGTATCTTTGTTGACCAAAAATTGTACTTTTTGTTGCAAATGATGGAAATGATGTGTCTTTGCAAAATGCCAATGCATCTTCTTTAAATGATAATGTTGTGAATGGATCCCAAATTGATAATGTACATGAATGTGAAGGAGATTATGAGGATGAGGCTTACTAAAAAAACAAAGATAGGGCTAGAGTTCATGATGTGTCTTAAAAGGTAGATAATAGATATATGAGAGCTCATAAAATCATGCTCCTGAATTTAGAAAATATATTTTAAACCACCCTAATTAACTTCTTGGATTGATTGATGTCATCCAAGAACTTCAACATATGCCTTCTCATATAGTCATTTCTCAAATTTCTTCTAATTCTACCAATAATCGAGTTTCTATTGCTCCCACTCTTGCTTCTATTCTTCCTAATATTTCTTCCACTTCTCAAAATACTATTGTTTCTATTGGGTCTCTCATTCCTCAAATGCCAGTGATTCACAAGTTCTTATTTCTCAACATGTCTCTATCACTTCTCAAATTCTTCATATTTCTCAACAAGACTCTACTTCTCGAGTTCTTCCAATTTCTCAATATGCTTTTATTCCCTCTTATGTGCCTCAAAATCCTTTGATTTCTAAGGTTCATTTTATTTCCTAAAAAACCTCTTGCTTATAGCATTCCTCAATCTGCTTCAAACATTGGTAATCCTTTTATTTTGCAAAATTCTTTTATTTCAAATTATGCTACTTCTTCAACTTCTACTTCTATTTCAAACCCCAAAATGACTATTATGATGCATACATTGCGTGACAAAGTCAAATCAAAACTTTTTCTCAAGGTTCTCAAAAGTCAAATAGTAGGGTGACTTCCAACAATGTTCTCCTAAATCCATCGGCTGATGAAGTGCTTGCAAATCCTTTTCCAATAGGATTTGTAAGCTCCAAAGTTTAAATTGTTCAATGGAAAGGGAGATCCTTCTCGTCACATTCGAGCCTTGTATGCCTCTTGCTTAGACTTTGCTCATGATGGTAGATTATTGACTAAGTTATTCCAAAGGAACTTGAAGGATTATCAACTTGATTGGTTTTATGCTTTAGCATGTAGATATGTACATTTTATACGACCTTAGTTGATGATTTCTTAGCCCATTTCCAAAACAAAGTTGGTATGAAAGATTTGTAAAATTGGCTCAAATTAAGCAAGGATCAAATGAAACCATTAGTATGTGTTTTGGTTTAAGAATATGCTTACTAAGATGACTTATCGATAACCAAATAGTGAAATTTAGAGTATATTTTCCATTAGCTTGGTTCCAATCATTAAGGACAAAGTGTTCTTGAACACTTATCATTCTTTTGATAAACTTTTTCATGCTATAAGAGACTTTGAAGTCAAGTTTTTATATGCAAATGTGCTTAAGTATGATCAAATGCTCCTCCAACTTCCAATAGCACAAAATTTCCAAACAGGACAAATTTTAAGACGAGGCAATAAGAATGGTTTTCAGCTTAAGAATGTAGTCCATGCTATATAACCAACTGAAAAGCTCATATTGCCTCAACAAAGGAAGCATAGGCAATTCACTAGGCTGAGTGAAAGTCCATAAAATGTCTTGAAGAGATTGCTTGAGTGTAACATGATTACTTTGACTCTAGTAAGAGAATTTAATCATTCAAGAACATTTCCTACGAACTTTGACGCAAATGCATTTTGTGATTACCATAAAATTCCAAGGCATTCTTCCAATAGATGCATTAACTTGAAACATTGGATACAAGATCTCATTGACAATAATCAGATTCAAACAGATGGAGCAAACAAAAATTTGAACAAATCAGTAGCTCCACCATATCAACACTTAAAGATCTTTACCAACCCACTTCCAAATGACAACACCCAATTAAGTGACAAAGGGAATGTTTGTACAATAGGCAAATAGGGTCAGCAATATAAATATTCTTTAATATAGGAAAAGAGAGAAAACCATACTAGATCCAACATACATACAATTGGCCACACTGCAAAGTGGGGCGAAGGCTATAAGCAAGAGTTATTTGTAAAATGGGGATCAAGGATATAATTAGGAAGCCTATGCAAAGAATTGACAAACAAAGACAACCTCGATCCAAGATGTAAAAAAGGTAAATTAACAATAGAGAAATGCCATTAGGCAGTAAACAAAAGGTATTTAAATTAAGCGTTTTAACCAAGAGGTATCTAACTAGAGATATACTAGCATGCAAAGAAACCATAAGCTAAGCTAAGCATGAGGAAGACAACGACAACATGCTACTCTAGTATATATGCATATAAACCAAATAAAGAAAGGGTTTAGAAATAGAGATACCTTGGGTTGATTTGTCAGGATATCAATCTCCCCATTAGCTCAAGTGGTACTTTATGAGAAATGTTGTGAGGGGATAATCAAAAGGTAAAGATGAAGACCTAAGAATCTTTAATTGGGGACTCCAAAGACTAAGTGTACCTCTCTAATTCAACTCCCTTCTCAATACTCCAAAGACCTTGCGCAAACATAGACCTCCACAAGTATAAGCTCCTATATTCTAATTTGTCTTCTACTACAGGTAGGTTTTTGTGGTCAAGCAAAGCATAATGGTGTATTTTTATTTATGAAAATGAAATTTGAGAGCCCTATATATATGAAACCAACTCTTGAAAGTGACCTATCTAATATGCCTACAAACTCGATCCGGATTGATGTAGTATAAAGATCTAGACAAAAAATAGTACTATGTCGGCCATGATGAGTTAACACATAAGGACACACAACTATATTGAGTGGGGCCAACGTAGTTGAAAAGGGACTCAGACAAGAAAATGAACTACATTGGCCATGGTCGATACAATTGTAAACACAAGGGCCAAAACAGAACTAACTTGAAACTAGGCAGAAGAGGCAAAAAGTAAAGAAAAAAGCACCCAAGAAGCTTGAATCAGCTAATATATATATATATATATATATATATATATATAAATATAAAATAAACATTTAAGTATAAGTTTAGGGATTTGGGATTTCAAATTTAGCCATATTTCAGGACTTCAAGATTTCAAGGTTTCAGGAAGACATCCTAGAAGGTATAAAGGAATGGACGATCATATGAAACAAACTAGCCCAACCCCAATCCCAGTGCACTCCTTAGGATGTGCACTCAAGGAGAAGATGCACTGACAAGTCCTACTAGCGACTGAAATATATAGGCGTATACAATGTCCAAGTAATAGATAAACAAAATCATAGTGAAGTGCCAATGGACTTTGATGCTCATCCACTTGATGGTTTTATTAGCATGGTTGATTCAATTAAGACAAAGAAAGCATCTCCCCAAATTGTTTTTGATGAGAGTAAAAATTCCAAGTGAGATTTCATATAATGGACCTTTATTCATAAGAGCTTTTTTAGGTAGAAATCAAAAAGATTGAATAATGGTCAATAATGGTTCAAGCTTGAATATTTGCACTAAATAAATTATCTATAGTCTTGGATTTAACAAGGAAATTTTGCCATATACTCCAATGGTTATTATAAGATACAATGGTATAGGTAGAGAGCCTCTTAGTTGTATGATCTTTCTTATTAGAGTGGGTCCAAAGATGTTATAGTTATTAATTAGTTCTTAGTTAGTTCATTAACAAATGGTTAGTTAGAAACTACCCCAACTGTATTTAGCTACATTTTGCACAATAAAAGGATGCACACGCACTTCAATGTATGCCTTCCATTTTTCCCTTCATTCTTTTAGTAGTCATATTTGCTAACATTGCTGTTAGAGCCAATCATTCTAAGAAGCCCTAGGAGAAGGGTGCAAACAGAACAATTGCAGAGTTCAAAGAAGCCCTAGTCAGGTACAAACTGCAAGAAAAGAGAAGAGGTTTCGGGTTCTAAGTTCGAGGAAGCCCTAGGAAGATCAATAGGGTGTGAACTGTACAAAGCACTACAAGTCTATGAAAGACCAAATTTAAACATGGGTTTTTCAAAATATACAATCTTTTGTGTCTAGATCTTCACACTTTCACTGTCATCATGTTTTTCCTTCATGAAAACATCTAGTATTTCTCCTCCACATCTGGTATAATGATGTTTTTCTCCTTCACAACCTGCGCCTGGTATTTCTCCCTTACATCTAGTATTTCTCCTTCAAGTCCTGGCAAACATCTTCCATTTGAACCTTGTCCTCACAATTCACAACTTCTGCATGATTCTCATGATGACTATTGTCTGCAAATTCTGCTGCAAATCTCCACAACGTCCCAAATTTTTTCTAGTCTACATGATACAGGTCTAGAAATCAGTATAAGTCTAAAAATCTTTCTAGATTGTATACTCTGTAAAACCCATGTTTAAATCTAGTCTTTCATTGACTCATAATGCCTTGTACATTTCTTACCCTGTTAATCTTCTTAGGGTTTCCTCAAACCTCTTCCCCTTTTCTACAATTCGTACCCAACTATGGCTTCCTCGAGCTCTACAATTGTTTCATCCATACCCTTCTCCTAGGGCTTCCTCGAACGATTATATTTGATACCAATGTTAGCAAATATGAATGCTAAAAGAACGAAGATCCAGACACAGAAGATGGTTGTGATTTTTCGTGATTTGCAAGGAGCAAAATGTGAAAGGCAGAAGATAACCAAACCAAAGAAAAAGGTGAGCAGAACAAAACACAAATAATAGACGATAATAAGATCATACTTCAGCAAATCATGGTCATTTTGTTTTCACTCCTGACCTTTGTATGGTACTTGAACAACCAATTAAACAACCCATTGGATGCAAATGGGTGGATAAAATTTGTACTTTTGACAAGTACAAGGCCCATCTTACTGCAAAAAGATTTTCCAAATAGGAGGGAATAGATGAGGAGATGGTTTCTTCTCCTATTGCGGAGTTAGTTTTTGCTACGACTACTCTTGCAAAGTTGGTTTTTACTCCCACTACTATTGTAGAGTTGGTTTTTTCTCCCATTGCTATGACTGAGGAGTTGGTTTTTACTCTTATTGTGAAGATGGTCACATTTCGGCTGCTTCTCTCCATAGCAACTCAATTTGGTTCCCTAAACAAAGATTTGGACGAGAAGGTCTACATGATGTTCCCTGAAATATTTTGAGTACTTAGGTGTGATCATTTGGTTTGCAGGTTAATTAAGTCATTGAACGGACTTAAGCAGGATCCACGAGCCTAGTATATTTTATTTGAGCAGCATCTCTAAGATTCTAGATTCAGAACTATGGAGGTCAAGCTGAGCTAATGATTCATCACCAGTCAATGAATCACCCTATAGTGAATTGGTGGATAGTTTGACACATCTTATGTCCACAAGATCAAATCTTTGTTTTGTTGTTAGCTATCCTTTTCGGTTGTTGTCTACACAAAAACCCCTGCATTAGACATCAACAAAACGTCGAAGGACTACAAATTTTGTGTTGATATCTAAAGAGAAACCTGTAAATGTAATGACTAAACTATTTGGTCCCACTTTGTTTGTAAAATTTTGGGACAAACTTGAAGTAGTCTCTAGTTTAGTCATTAAGGGAGGGTGTTAAAATTATTAATTAGCTAGTAGTTAGTTCATTAACTAATGGTTAGTTATAAACTACCCCAATTGTATGTAAATACATTTTGCACAATAAAAGAAGGATGCATGCACACTTCAATGTGCGCCTTCCAATTTTCTCTTCATTCTTTCAGCATTCATATTTGCTAAAAAAAGACAATTCAAAGCTTATATCATGCCAGGTATGATGGATATTAAAATGCTTTGCTTGGTAGATCTTGGATACATCAAATGAAAACAATTCCATATTTTTGACATCGATGTTTGAAATTTGGATACGAAGGTCAAGTAATTACAATTTAAAGAGATCTCAACTTTCTAAAATAGCAAGTTCAAAAAGAGATCTTACATAAGGAAATATCAAAGGAAGAACCACAATGTATACCTAAGGCAAGAGAGCAAAAAAGTACAAGTACATAAGGCTATCCCAACAAGAGTGTGCCTACCACAACCCATAGCTACTACACAACAAAAAGAGCTCAAAAAGGTTCACTAATTCAAGATAATATCAATGAGAAAGATCACTTAGTAGAAAATATGGTAAAAGAAGATGATGAAGATGACGATTTATCACTCCTTGATTCATAGGTGCCTCAAAATCCTATGTTTCCTTCTAATGATCCCAATGCTCCATCTTATATATCTTTTGATGATTATTGTGGCTTGTGTGGTTATGACACTATTATTGGCTAGCTTTGCTTATTAATTGCTTATGCTTGCAAAATGAATACTCTCTATTTTTCTATCTTTGTTGCTTGATGTTTGTTTTTGTGCTTCCTTCTTCGAATAATCTTCTTGTAATCATGATTCTTCTATTTTATTCCACGCATTTGGGGTATTGTTTGCTCTCATGTTTTCCAATTCTAACTTATGTTTGGCTTCCCTTTACCTTTTATATTGATGATCAAAATTTTGTTTTGTGCTCCATCATTGTTTCAAAAATACTTTTCACCTCATTATACTTCACTGGCTTCTTGACTTCTTTTAATCTTGCTTTGCATTGCCTCTTCTTGTCAAGTTGTCATGTTAACTTTTGAGCTTTATTTTTCAGTTGTCTTCACTCAATTTTGCATCTTTGCCTCTATTTCTCTACTTTCCCTAGATTGTCTTTTCGAATGTTGCTTTATTATTATTTATCCCCCTGATTTTTTTTTTACTTTTTCCCATCCCGAAAGTCCAAAATAACTTTCAAATGATGAAGGCACATTTTGGCAGCAAGCCAGTAAACCAATAAACTCTTACAGTAGTGGGGGATCCCCCTTTTTCTTGCCCTTGTCTCTCATTCCTTTTATGTGTGTGACTAGTTATCTTTGATTTTATTCTACTTTATCTAATTGTTGTAAGTTTTTTTCATATGGCTATCATAAGATACAATGATAATTGTTTGTTCTTTGAAATTCCTCTGCCTTTATCTTGTTTAATGGTGATTGCAAAAAGACCAATACATGGTCATTGTGTTAAGGTACACACCTCATGTTCATGTCCTATGCCTATAGATAGAGGTCTCGCATCACTTTTTTTCATATATGGTACCAATGAGATTGGCGAGGTAAGTGCAAATCTTGTTTTTCAACAGCTTGCAGTTCATTATTATGGTTTTATGGTAGTTTGGAGGCAATTCCAAATTCACTTAAAAGCAACTCTTAGGGAATTATGGAGAATGCCCTTGCTCTCATACAAGTTACTCTTTCATTCATTATTGTAGTGCTTTCATGTGTCTACCTGATGTTCTTCTCTACGTCTCTGATATGTATTTTGTGTTGTTTAATATATCTCATATGCTTGATGTGTTCACATATGCCTGGTGTGTATTCATATGCCTTGTGTGTTTTCATCTATTGTATGTGCTTCCATCTGCTTGACATGATTCCTACCGCTTGATATGATTCTTTATCTCTAACATATATTTTATGGCTTTATGTTTCCTATTTGCTTGATGTGCTTCATAGTACTTGTTATGTTTTTCTATATTGATACCTGAAATATATGCTCTATGCCTTGTCATATATTTGGCATGTCTTCTATCATGATTATCTTACTCATGTGCTTAGCATGTTTTATGTTCATGTTGTGTTGCCATGATCCATATCATGCAAATGCCTTTACTGCTTGTCCGTGTTGCCATTATTCCTATTATGCATCCACTAGGGGCAAGTTCCTATACTCATGTAGCAAGATCCTATACTCATGCTTTATGCTACTATATCTTGCAATGATGATGCTACATTGCTCATATCTTGAGCCCACATGGGGCATATTGTTCTTAATCGTGCATAGCTTATATTTCGAGCCCACATGGGCCATATTGTTCTTGATCTAATATTGTTTATATCATGGGCTCATATGGCGCAACTTGTTCATAACATGTACAATTACAAGGACACATCTTTATATGTTCTAAACCTGCGGTTTCATATCTTACATTACACATGGTACATCTAATTTTTTTCTTTTGATATGTGAGTTTCACAAATTTATCTCAAATGTCAAAAGAGGCACATATATCCCACCTATCATATCCAGAAACATGCTTCTGGGATAGGTGCATCACCGCCCCAAAATTTTAGTAGCTCATACTTTACTTACTCCCATGAAGAATGTACTTAGGATATCATTCAAATTTCATCTACTCTTGTTGAGGATGTAATTGGATATCATCCAGATTTATTTAGGACAGTACTCAAAATCTTATCGTACTCAGAATTGTATCTAGCTTCTATCAAAAATGTTATTAAAAATTGTACTTAGAATTCTGTTCAAGACTTTATACAGGTGTGGAGACCCAAATTTGATAGGGTTCCTAATTCCATTCAATATCTTAGCAAGACAAGGTATCACATTTCCGTTATTTTATATTTCAGCAGATTATTATTATTTGGCATTAGAAAAAGAAATCATATTTTTGCAAATTTTGAGGTGCATTGGCCATTGTTCCAGAGATCATGGCGCACAAGATTTTATACCCGTAACATGTCTTCTCTTGTACTTTGATGCGTGCGTACAAGATTTTATATCCATAACATGTCTTCTCTTCTACTTTGATATATGTTCACACACACATCAAAACAGGGCAAAATGTAGACACCTAAAAATGGCCCCTAGGCATTTATTAGTCCTTAAATTGCATGATTTTAGGAATTTTGTATACTTTTTGATTATTGGTCCAAATTAGGTGTTAGTCGCACATTTGTCGACTTCTAATGGTCCAGTCTCTCCTCTCGACAACCTCCAAGGCTCCCTTTTTCTCTCCTCATTATTTCCCCTGCATTGAGCTCTATGCCAAGAGTGTGAGTGATGCTCTTGGGTCTATCAGGAACGTCACTCACATTCGTGTGCCCATGTGTGGTCCCTTTTGGCTAATGTGCATGTGTCCCTCTTATCTTGTCTTTTTCGTTTTTCGACTATTTGATGTTGATTTGGGTGCCAATACGGTCCTGTTTTGAATTCAATTCATCTATGAATACACAAGCATTAGGGTTCATTTGGTAATAAGAATACTAAGCATATGCAGACATTCTATCTATCATTCACATGAATCTATTAAGCACTAACATGCATCTTTGATAAATCAAGCAATCAATAGAGCATTTATCATTGTTGAAGATCCCATGAAACACTTTTGGTGCACGACCTAAGTTTTGCATGTCACCAGAAATTGTTTTCAGTTATGCAATTCATTATTCTCGATATTGCTTATTGTTTAGGGCCTTGATAAGTAGACGGTGCTTAAGAACCCAACTAGCCCTCAGCACATGCCCCAAAACATTCATTGTTTTCCTTAAGTTTCAGATATTGTTGCCAATCTAGGGCCAAAAAAGAAATTTGTTTTGTAGGTTATAAGTGTCGCAATGTGAAAAACAGAGTGAGGTAATTGAAGATCTAGACTAGACAAGTGCAAATGTCAAATCAGTTTTGGCCTGTCTGATCTGCCAAGAATGTCACTCACGCTGCAGGGAACCTGCTCTGATCAGCTCCAAATTTGAAAGTGAGATCACAGTCACTGCTGGGTGCGCATTTCTGTGTTCTAATCCTGATGACTGTCACCATATTTTGCGATATTCTATGCATTTGTCGTACTTCTGGAATTGGAATAATTAATTAGGCTTTTATTAATGTTTTGCAGGTATTATTTAGCCTAGTTAATAATAATTGAGTATGTGTATCACAATTTAGTTGGAATCCATTTATCCATATTACATAACAATCCCTACTTACCTGGAATTAAATTAAATTATTAAATAATTAATATTGCTATAAGTAGATCGACTAGACAACTGTGTCAGCATCAGTTAGAGATTGTAAAACCTATAAATACCCTTGCCTCATCAAATCTCAAATTCATCCTCTTTCTCTCTCCATTGAACCTTGCTGTGTTTGAGAATAGAAGAAAGTGACTTGAGGGCAGACCATACAGCTTATGACCAGTTACGCGACAAGACCAGACTGTTGAATCATTGAATGGACAGATCTGACTGAATTTGACCTTCCATTGACTGATTTATCTGTTGTATTGACCAAAAATACTATTATTCGACTGATTTGTACTGTCTTGACCAAGAAAATCCTAACGTATGCAGACTGTTTGAGCACTTTTAACTCTTTACATCTATTTAGTGATGAGAATTGATTATTGTACTTGAAATGATGATGAATTGGATTAGCCATAATTATAAATGACCATAGGTGAAGCAAGATGAGAGATTCTAAACAAAAAATTGATTTTACGAATAGAAGCATAGGCTAAAAATGCTCATATTGAATTCACCAACCCCGGAAATGATGTGTCTGAATGAAAAGAGGAATTCTTTATAGGATAGGCCCTCTTAATCAGTACTGAAAAAAAAGCTCGTGTCAAAATGTTGGACCTAAAACCTAGAGTTTCATTTGCAAACATAAACTGCTAAAGAAATAATAACATAAAATGTAGCTTCAGTCACCAAAATTGAAATAGACTAAAAATGAAAACCACTAAAATACAAGTACATGTTGACGTAAAATGTACCTTTAAGATGCTTATCATAAGGCCTTTCAGATCTTGTGTACAAACACCCCTTACCTCATACTATGGTGATCAACACCAGATAAGGTTTTGTTAAGCATTTTAACTTCATCCAAAAAGAGGTTGGAAAAAACAATCTGAGAAATGATTAATATTTTGGGGCTTGCATGATGAAAAAACCTTCTTATGTGATGTGGAGTTAGAATAAAAAAATTGAAAAAGATGCATTTGAAAACCTCTGGAAGGATGAAAATATCGAGGTTAAATGAAAGTAATTTTAATGCAAAGATATCATCAATCCCAAACTTGAACTTCTGTCATACTCACATAAAATTATCAGCTTCAAGAAACAATTATGATTGCAAAACTAAGAACTGATTCACATAAACTTTTATAATGAAATGGGTAAAAGGACACCACTAAAACACCTTGCAAAAAAGGAATATATATGTTGTGTAACTTAAATGAAATTAAGAATGAAGTTCATTTTCTCCTAACATGCCCACTACACAATGCTATAAGATATGCTTATATTAACATGCGAAATCATAACTTGTATAATTAACTCCTAAATCAGGGCAAGCAATCAAAGCTCGGTGATTATATTTTGAATCTAAACACCGATTGATCCAACTGCCTACACAAATTAACATCGCTGTTGACTGTACAAGTTTTCTTTCGTCTTTGGGGTTGTTAAAAATTGTTTCTTTCCCAATTTTGTCTCATTTTGGATTTAAATATTTTATTATTCCAATATGTAAAGTTAATGTCAACAAAGCCAACTACAGATCACATTTTATTAAAAGGATTCAATGAGAAATTGTAGACCAATTTTGTCTAAAGGATGTTAAAGTCATTATCATCATCATATCATCATATATATATGCACACAGTGGGGACAGTTTAATATTTATGTTTACAAAAATAAACCTGTTTATACTATTCAAGAATTAAGCATTGAACTTGTGTATCGAGGTATATGGAACATGTGCGATGGTCTACCATTGACTCAGGTAACAGGAAAATTCCAGCTAAAGAGGGAGAGAAAAGCCTGATGCTTTGTAGCACAAACCCTATTATTATTGTGCCTAGCAAGTACAACTGCAAAATGAAAATCAATCAAGGTTAAATGATCAATGGCATTGGCATTGTATTCTTACAAGGGAGGAGACGATCAAGCCGTTTTGGTTGGGAATGCTGCGTCCATGTCTTAACACCCAATACTTGTTCTTCATTTTTCTATTCTGTCTTCGTCTCTCGCCTCTCTCTCCACGGAATTTTTTTCGATCTTTCACCTCTTTCTGTCTAAACTGGTAAAGCAATGATATTATTTACTTGAATCCCATAGACAGACCATTTAATAATAATAATAATAAAAATTTTAACGTCCACGAGACTAAAAATAGTCTATGGGACAGCAAGACAACTCAAGCAGATTTAAGTAGCACTGTTCGCTTCTTGTGTAGGCTGATGATGAGCCCCCCTAATTGCTCAATGTGCTCTTCGTTGAATAGGTTATGCCAAGAACTGTCACATATAGTATCCGCAAATTTATCTCTGCTATCTTTGTAGGCCTCACATTCTAGAATAAAGCGCTGTTCAGTTTCCACTTTCCCAGAATTGCAAAATCTGCAAATTCTCTCTTCCCAAGCCTCCTTTGGCCTCTTCCAACGCCCGGTCTCACAACGAAGTTGGTGAGAGTTGGTTCTCAGCTGAGCAATAAGAATTTTAGCCCTCCAAGAAATGTTGGCTCCTATGTACGCTTTTTGGAGTTGATCACAAGTGGGGTTGAACTCATTTATATAATATAGTTTCTTCCTCCCGATCTCGCTTCCCCAATTTCTCTTGTAAAATTTCTCCATAACAAAGACTTTTATTTCTTTATTATTTGTGGGGCACATATTGAATTGAATATTCCATTTACTCATCCATGTGATATTTTGTTGCATCCATGTCCTTTTTCGCTTACATAGTGTATCACTAAAAACAACTTTAGGCCATCTATCCTCTTCCATTTTTTCGATTCTTTTTAAATAGCTTAAAAGACGAACCATAGCAAGTGCCTCGATAGGAACAGCTCCCATTTCACTTAGCGTGATGTCATATGGGACCGTGCTTTTGATTTTAATCTCATTCCATTTTGGTCTCAACGAACTATTATGGATAAAGCGAAGAGAGGCCGAAGTCCCCAAATCCGTTCCGTTTGGGAAACCGATCCTGGATACTAGCTAAATTAAAGCTCGGGTGTTATAATACGGATCATATCTAATGCGTTAATAGGTGGCATAAGAGGAAGTGTGCTTTTATTAATATAAGTGTTTTTTTTTATAATTTTTTTAAAAAAGATGGCATTAAAAATATTAATTATTATAATCTTATGAATAGATTAGTAATAAGTATTATTTTTTTTTAGAGTTGTTTTATAAGAATAAATTATTAACAAGTATTAATTTTTCAAGATAAATAGTAATATAATATATTGATGAGGCAATAAAAATAGTTTTTTACTAAATTTGTGGTATAATAAAGATAGTGAGGTAATAAAGAGAATGTTAAAGAATTTAGGAATAGATAAAGAAAATTTAAAAAAATATGAAAAATTAGTGAGGTTTTAAAAGGAAGAATATATGTGAATAAAGAGGGAAAAAATAATCTCTTAAGAAGCATAATTTTATATGTTTTTGAAAAGAATTACACCAAAATAAAAGATATGTAAAGATTGGATATTATAGATTCTCGATGACTTGAATATACCAAGTCTAATATTATATGAGGGAGACCAAGATAAAGACATTCTCCTTAATTAATACAATGACTAAACTCTTCTCCACAAGAGATATTAAAAAAGGGATTAGGAAGCTAGCAGTGAGTAAGGCTTCTGATGTAGATGGGTTACAGGTATAATATTTAAAGTGGGTTTGAAATGATCCGTAAACATGCAGTGTCCAAAACTACACCAATTGCTTTGTTTTTATGGATGCTTTATAAATTCTCAATTTTTCGTTAATTAACTTGAAATTGGCATAATAATTAAAATCAACATTCAAAACTGATAATAAACCAAAAGCATGAGCCACAAAGATAATATGCAAACCAAGGTTGATAATGGAGTTCACTTGATCTGGGCTACGTTTCTGAGTCATGCTCAAAGGCGTAATCGATCAATTATTGATGCAAAATCACTTTGTATATCAGTGATCCCCAGTTGGGGTTCTCAATCTGTAAATAAATGTTTTGATGTCCACTGGCTCTGGCTCTGGCCCTCACTACTAGCTCTAGCTCTGGCTACTGGCTCTACTTGTCTTTCACAAGTATGATGTAATGCCTCTACCAAAAGAGGTCTATGTAATAACTCTAGGCCTATAATTGCTCCTTCAGCAGTAAAGACTTACAAACTTGCTTACTATGCAAAGGTCTAAGCTTCAAGCTTTCTTACTCTTTGTGCAAAGGGCTAAGCTATAAGCTTTCTTTTTTTTACTCTCTATTACAAATAGATCTCTTACCAAATTCTTTTGAAGAGCTCTCAATCAAAACCCTTACTCCTCCTTGATGGATGCTTGGCTCCAAAACCTTGGAATGGAAGAGTTGCAATGCAAGTGAGACCTTGCTTCTCAAATACTTGTAATGTAAGTGACAGCTGGGAGTGCTCTTGAAATGAGTTTACAAATGAGATTCACAGGTTTATATAGTTTTTCAAAACCCATCAATTATGAATTTCTTCATTATCCATCCCCATGTATAAGCCTTTATTTAAGCTTCTTAGCCTTATCTCCCAAAATGGGGCGTGGCAAGTTGATGAGGGGAAATGGGTCGAACCACCCTTCATATCTTGCTCTTTGGTTAAACCTCCCATGCATTTCTATGAGAGATATCCCAATTGCTATGAGAAATATCCCACATTTGTGGGGAAAGAGATATTCATGGAGTTAATCCCATTTCTCAAGCCTTAGGAAGTGGGATTTGTCTAAAATCTTGAAGAATATTTTATAGAGTTATTGTGGACACTCCAAATGTGAGGATTTCATTAGTCCACGTGTCAATAATCTATTGGACCACATGCATGTCCAATCACCATACCTGCACGTTTTTCTCTGTTGCCTGAAATTTTCAGTAGGCCATAACAACTGCATATTTAATCCATTTTTCAAATTGTAAAATGTGTTAGAAATATCTTGACGAGCTCTTCACTATGAAGATATTTTAGGGAAAATTTGAGACCATATAATTTGGTCACTATTGAAAATCCTCCCAGATCACACCTCCCCATTGAAGAACTTTTGGTCCACCAAAAGTCTACTTCTTCTCAAAAATAAGTGAATGTATCACTTCTTCACCCTTATGATTTCTATTTGTGCTTGTCTTGGATGCATTTATCCTTTGGAGGCTAAATTTTGTAATCTCCTTGTTGTTCAATATTAACACAAGGATAGAAAACTATGTTGTATGTTAAGTGATGTTATAACAAGTCATCACTTTTACATTTTTTTCCATTCTTGGGGCCTTACATGCAACTGATGTACTATCTTTCTTGGGTTCTTACATATAACACACATGTATTACAAACATTGCCCTTTTTGGGGTCTTATATATGATATACATGTTTTTTAAATGTTGCAATCATTACAAACATTGCCCAATTTGGGTCTTTTACAAATGTGCATACAATGATTATATACATACATCGAAAGAACACACTTCAAAAATAGATGGCCACATACATCCATAAACAACAGTGCTTTAATTGAGTGTTACTCACCATAGAAGCACCTTTCATGTCGATGCCACTTTGTCGCCCTCTTGGAAGTACACCTCAACTCATGGGCATGCTAATGATGCCTATTAACATGTCTACTATTATCCTACTCCAAATCTCTTGTGTTGGGTTGCTCATGCATGCTTATCAACTTGGATGGTTGCTATATATTCACTCTCAACAAGTGATCTACCTTCACACTTGCTCATATAAATGGTTAGTTTCCTTAATGCTTATCAACAATGAAAACCAAATAAGTGAATTTAAAGTGTTTTTAAGCATGCTAAATAAAACTTGGCTATGCAAAAATTCCATCTGTTTCTTATTGATCCAATCTAATGGATGCTCCCTATTGATGAAATCTTCTTTGGATAGGTGGGCTTCTTCATGGGTTGCATGTGAATTAACAACTTCATTATTTGTTACCTTTTTAATAGGAGCATAAACCATCTTCTTCTAACCATATTTAGGATGGTGAGATGGATGAATTTTCCAACAAGTTTCAACTATGTGCCCATTCATATGACAATGAGTGAAATAGTTCTTTTTGTCCTTTTTGGACGAGGAAACATAATTGTCATTTCTCACTTCTAGATTACGAGATCGACCTTTATCACCTGCCTTGTTTTTCACAAAAAGAAACAATTTCTTCATAAAAGCTTTCCTCTTCCAAAAATTAGCCATAGAATAATTACTTTACCCACAAAAGGTACATGGGAAAACATTCCATATTTTTTGTATGTCATTTCCATATTGTTTAAACTGAAAGAGAACATCAGATGTTTTACAATTACCATTATGTTTAGTGTTATGGTTTGTGTAAATACAAGGAAGTCGTATTACATTACCTCTTTTCTATGCTTTCTTATACACTTTCTTATCACCCTGTGATTATGTCACATTTCTCTACATCGAAGAATTTTGCAAAGCTAGTTGCATGAACATTTGGCTATTTGAAGCTTGTCTTCCTTCAACAATTCTAGAACTCTCTCCAGTTTCCATCTCTGCACTAACATAACCCAAACCTACAAAATGAGGTCGATACTCTACCTGTATTGGGTTAATCAAACATTAACCATTCTTACCAAGGCCTTTTCTATCATATCCCATTTTAAATACTAATCGAGATCCAGTGCCTTTAGTGTGTTTTTCAAATGAATCAAAAAGATCATTATTTGAATCCAAATCTGAATGAGAGGAAGAAGAATTTTGTGGTGAATAATTTATAGTGCACTCATTAGTCATGGTTTTTGCATCCGAAGTGGAAGGTAAATCCTTTTTCAGCTCATCATACTGCAATCTAATCAAGAGTTCATCCTTGGATTCAAGCTCGGATCTGAAACATGCAATTTGTTCTTCGAGGGAATAGAGCTTGCATCTCAGGAAAACATTCTCTTCCTAAATTTTCTTGTTGATACTTTCCAACTCTTCTAACCTCTCTCTTTTCAAGGCTTTCCCCATGGTTTCCTGCAAACAACCTATACTTCCAACACAATTGCAAATTGCAAATGAAAGATCAAAACAAGCCAACAAGTCTGTAAATAACTCAATGGAATAAAATACTAAAACTAATTTCAAAAATCTATTCAAGACTATATCATAGAATCAAAAGCAAGTTCAACATTCTGACTGCTATGATACCAAACTTGATCCATAAACAGGCAATGTCCAGAACTACACCAATTGCTCTATTTTTATGGATGCTTTATAAATTCTCAAATTTTCATTAATTAACTTGAAATTAGCATAAAAATTAAAATCAACATTCAAAACTGATAATAAACCAAAAACATGAGCCATAAAGACAATATGCAAACCAAGGTTGATAACAAAGTTCACCCGATCTAGGCCACATCTTTGGGTCCTACTCAAAGACAGAACCGATCGATTATTGATGGAAAATCACTTTGTACATTCATTATCCCTAGTAAGGGTTCTCGATCTATAAATAAATGTGTTGATGTCCACTGGCTTTGGCTCTGGCTCTGGTCCTCGCTACTGGCTCTAGCCCTGGCTAATGGCTCTACTTGTCTTTTACAAGTCTGGTGTAATGTCTCTACCAAAAGAGGTCTATGCAATAATTCTAGGCCTGAAATTTCTACTCTAGTAGTGAAGACATACAAACTTGCTTACTATGTAAAGGGCTAAGCTTCAAGCTCTCTTACTCTTTATGCAAAGGGCTAGGCCATAAACTTTCTTACTCTTTGAGCAAAGGGCTAGGCTATAAGCTTTCCTACTCTTTGTGCAAAGGGCTAAGTTATAAGATTTCTTACTCTTTGTGCAAAGGGCTAAGCTATAATCTTTTTTTTTTTACTCTCTATTACAAATAGAGATCTCACCAAATTCTTCTTAAGATCTCTCAATCAAAACCCTTTCTCCTTCTGGATGGACGCTTGGCTTTAAAACTTTGGAATGGAAGAGTTGCAATGCAAGTGAGAGTTGCTTCTCAAATACTTGTAATGTAAGTGAGAGCTTGGAGTGCTCTTGTAATTCTCTTAGAATGAGTTTACAAATGAGGTTCATGGGTTTATATAGTTTTTCAAAACCCACCAATTATGGATTTCTTCATTATCCATCCCCATGTACAAGCCTTTGTTTAAGCTGCTTAGCCTTATCTCCCAAAATGGGGTGTGGCAAGTTGATGAAGGTCAATGGTTCGAACCACCCTTCATATCTTTCTATTTGGATAAGCCTCCCATGCATTTATGTGGAAGATATCCCAATTTCTATGGGACATATCTCACATTTGTGGGGAAAGAGATATTCATGGAGTTAATCCCATTTCTCAAGCCTTAGGAAGTGGGATTTGTGTAAAATCTTGGACAATATTTTGGAGCTATTGTGGACACTCCAAATGTGAGGATTTCATTGGTCCATATGTCAAGAATCTATTGGACCACATGCATGTCTAGTCACCATACTTGTGCATTTTTTCTTTGTTGCCTAAAAACTTTAACAGGTCATAACTTCTACATACAAAGTTTGCTTTTCAAACCGTAAAATGTGTTGGAAAGCTCTTGATGATATATTCACTGTGAAGATAGTTTAGATAAAATTTGAGAACATATAATTTGGTCACTATTGTAAATCCTCTTGGATCATGAAAGCTCTCACATTGCACATCAAAAGCATATTCAATGGGGTCATTCATAATGGTTTTCTGTGGATAACGAGTGTCATCATTTCTCTCTTCAAAAGTGAATATGTCAATGCATTGTCAAATTATCATATTATAAATAGAGCGCATAATCAATAATTGGGAAGAAAAGGAAGGGAAGAGGGTGAAAGAACAAACAGGGTTATGGCTAAAACATTCCACAATCAATCATAACATCACTCTTAGGTGCCTAATTGAAAAAGTATGAGATAAACAAGGGGACAATTTTTTTTGATAATTTGTTAATTTCGATAAAGCATTTGAAATGGTACCCATAAGCAATTTCTAGAGTATAATGGAAAAATTATGAATTTTGGAGATGTATAGAGTTGTAGTTCACAGGCTTCATGATCAAGTTTGAGCTAAAATGATAATATGTAAAGGATTGTCGAAATGATTTGGAAGCGACATCGATGTCAAGCAATGATGTCCATTATCCCCACTTTTAAAGGGTTATACATAAACAAATTACAAGAAGGGATGAACACATTTAGAGGTGGGGGTGCTCAATTAAGTAATTATAAGGTAAAGTTGCTCTTGTATGCAGATGACCTTATCTTAATGGTAAAAAACATCACATAGTTTGAGTGAGCAATTGAGAGATTTAGAGTTGTCACTTTGTTAAGAGGAGGATGCAAGTGAACACCATAAAAAACAAGGTTGTAATCTTTCCCAAGTAAATAAGCCTATTATTTGAAGGAAGCCCTTTACAAGTGGTTGATGAATATAAGTACCTTGGTCTTGATTTCCACAACAAGCTTTGTATGGGGGCTTGTAGGAAAAAACTAATACAAGGGTGTTTAAAGGCTTTATACTTGCTACAAAATAAAAGTAGGAATGTAAAACTATGGAATTGGAAAACCATGAGGACCTTGTTTGGCTTGCTCATAAAGCCAATAGTGATTTATGGGTGTGAAGTTTGGGGAAACAATACATTGGAATTAAAATGGAGACAAACAAAGAAAATTCAAATGCACCTAATCACAAGTAGACTCAAAACTAAAACATCCATATGTTATGAGATCTTTTTAGTTAGAGTAGAAACTTTCCCATTGAAGACATTGAATTTGATCTAGATGTTAAGTTACCTAAAGAGAATAGGAAGCGTGGAGACTCTTTGCTAGCCCAAAATGGTAGTGGGGAAGACTCAATAAGAATAAATAATATGTGGATGAAACATGATAATAAGTGGATGAACAAAGAGGACATTAGCATACAAGAGTGTCCAAACATCAAAAGAAAATAAAAAGGTATATGAAATTAAAAGTCAATCTAAACATGTAGAAAAAGTAACTTAAGTGAAAGAGAGAGTACTATGTCAAAGAATTCAATCCCCCTTGTGACCATGAGCAAAAATAATACATAAGAGCAAAAATAAAATGGCAGACAAAAATGTTGATTACTCAGTTAAGGAATAACTCACATCATCTTAGGTGCAAGATTGGTATGTGGATAATATCGAAAGAAAATTGAGCAAAAATAATGTCATTTTTCTACTTTAGGGTTAGTGGAGATGGAGTGGCACTACGTCAGTGAGTATCTAGTTTACAAGGATACCTAAATCAAGTACACCGATAACTTGAAAGTTAACTCATTAACTAGCTTATTTGAAGAGAAAATATTTTTAAAAACAACTAATTTTTAAACCAAAATACACAACAAATAATCCAACATAAAAAAAAAATCGATATCACACAAACATACTCTAACATCCTATTTTATAAAGTTTTTTCTGTTATACAAAACAATTTAATCACTATCCTTTAATTCCATAAACCGCTTAATCCCATAGATATTATTAAAAACATATATTAATCATGATTAATGAAGATACATACTATTAAAAGTATATGTTCATTATAAATAATGAAGGTACATAACTTATTTTAAATAAATTAGATCCACAAAATGTATTGGGAATCAATGGTCTATTGGTTAAACAATGAATCTATACACTTATTAAGAAATGAATTTTGACCAACCAATGAAAGCAACTATTTGTTACATATCATTATAATAACCAAGGGAACAAAAGGTTATCGATAGATTAAACTAATTAGGATAAAGTAAAAACCAAAATGTTAAGATTGATTAAAAATGGTGTCGCGTATATCAATTCTCACACATTAAGATAAGATGAACAAATAAAATACTTTAAGTATTAAATTTGCACCATAGCTTTTTCCTACACTTTATTTTCTCATAATATGAGCTCTCAAAGCTTCAAATATTTAACTACAATACTATTTTATATTTAAAGATATAATAACTAGCATAAATTAAAGATACATATAAACAAATATTAAACAATTTTTAAAAAAAAATTAATATTAGGTTATATTAAATAAAATATTAAAGATTTAAAGCTTTCTACATTTATATAATAAAAATAAATAATTTTTTGAAAACAATTCTATATAGATTTATTGATCATATGATAAAATGTTGTTTTGTTCTATATATAATTAAATACATACTACATACTACATAGAAACTAGAATAAGGCAATCTCCATCTCTTAACCTGGATCCGGTTTCTATTTATTTTCTCATTGGGGATATTCCAGTGTTTTTTTCAGCTATAACTCTACAACTAGAACTCCCAGACCAGATCATCAAAGAAATGAACAAGGACAATGGAAGTCGTAGCTTATTTAGCAAATGCGTAGGAGCTCCAGTTTTGCTTCTTGATCTTTTTAGTTGGGCCAACTTGTCTTTGAACTCCTTAAACAGGGCTTCCTTCACCATGCTCAACCATGGTTTCTTTCAAGTAGTCTTCAACAACGTAACGGATCAAGATTTTGTTTGATTAGAAGGACCATGGTTCATTGGTAACTTTGGAGTTTTCTCTTGTCCCTAGGCCCCCTTTTTTGACCCTTGGAAGGTGGAGATCATGGCGACTCCACTATGGATTAAACTTTACAACATTCCTTCGATTTTGTGAAAAGTTGAGCACATCACTTTGTTGATCAACAGGGTTGGATCCTTTGTTAAATTGGATGAGGCTTCTTTGGAGAAAAGATTCGTGAAAGCTTGTGTTATAGTCAACCTTTCCAAGCCTCTTTGTTACTCGGTCAGGATTGGCTCGACTCAAGGGTCTTGGATCCAATACCTCAACTTTGAGGGCCTTCCCTTTAGATGCTTCATGTGCAATCAAATTGGGCATTGGGTGATAAGGTGTTCTCATAAGAATGCTCAGAGTTTGGCCCCTTGCGCTCGACTAATCTGGAGGAAGAAAAGTGGGGCTTTGGATCCTTAGTTCATTTGGCATAATCATGGCATTTGTTCTCACCTTTTAGGTGGTCCTATTCATTGTTCGATAGGGAACCCTCCCCCTAGCAGGGAAGATGGCCAAAGGGTGGATGCGACTCAGGGGGAGCCTCATCCTCCTCTGTCTTCATCCCTCTTTGAATAAAATCAAGGCACTCATAGACTCTACAATTAAAAATAAGGGGCGTAGAATAGAGATAAAAAGATTGAGGTTAGATGTAGAAGAAATGGTCAAAGATGGGACCCAATGGACCATCAAAGGCCTTCTCTCATGCCGAGGTAGAAGATTGATTTCTAACAATGTTTAAAAATTAAATTCTTGTGGTTGTATTTTTTGTACTCAATCTCTTGGTGTATATTGCTATGTTGGATGTTGCTCACTCACTGAGTTCTAGCTAAAGCCAATTGATTCGTTGACTTTTGGTAGATTTCTTACTGATGTCATTTATAGTTGTTTTTTTAGTGATAGGTTTGGTTTGGTTGTACTTAAGCTTATGTTGGGGTGTGAGATTTCTATGGGTGGTATCTTATCATTTTGGATGTTTTTATATTAGGTTGCGGGGCCCTGTCAAAACCCTCCTTTTATCCAAATTTAAAAAAAAAAAAAACAAACAAAAACAAACAAACAAAGATAATACATGATGTATGTAAATTAAAAAAATTGTAAACCTGTATAGTAATTTCACCATCAATTGTGTATATATTCAATTTTTTGAATCTCTTAGTGAGATTTGAGTAACACATGAAATTTGTTACATCATCACACAATATTCAAGAACAATAAAGTTAAATCAATTTTTATGATTCGAAAAATAGTTTTCATTTTAGTAGTAATAAATATCCATTCAAAATAAAATGTTATGTAAGAAAATAATAACATATATAGATAATTATGGTAATAGGCATTTTACAATGATAATTAGGGGTTAGTAGTGGATTGTAATATTTTTGAGATATTAATAAATGATTGAATTTAGATTTGATATCTATTTAATTATTAAATTTGAAATCCATTTAATTAATATAAGAAAAAAATTATTTGAAAATTTTAATTTTTTTAAATTAAAAAAAAACATAATATTTTAAAGATATATTAGAAATTAAATTAAAAAAAAAAAATTATTTTAATATAGTAATATAAGTAAATTGAATCTATCATTACTCAACCCAAAAAAAAATTGTTAAAAAAAAATAGATGTATTAATCCATGTGATATCTCGGCATTTTACAAATCATAATTTAACAATACAATCATAAGGTGAAGTTCATAAGTATTACATCGCAATGAAATTGTTCAACACGTGGGAGATATAATTGTTTGACAATTATAGTATAAAAATGCATGCCCAAAAAGAAAATCGTGAAAGGGGCTCTAATCAATCGCACATTTATCAAAAAGTAATTAATAGTTGATCCATATGTAAACTCAAAATTAGAGATAAAAACATGATCGTACTCACTTTAGACTCAAATTATTTTATAAATAAATTAATGAAATTTATAAATACATCACATCTACTTACAAATATTTTAAATAAATATAATTAAAACTAAAACAACCAAATCAAACTTAATTGTATAAGTCAATTTTCCCTAATGATAAATGATAAGAGTAAGGCTTAGAGGAATACATGATTTTGTATAGATCTAAAAATAATCTGATCAAAAAGTATAGAACAGGACTAGGCAATATGTGAAGTCAACTTAGAAAATTTGAGGCACAAATAAATATTACATCCAGAATTGTATTAGATATAAAAACATTTATTTGACAACTTTGTCAATTAAATTCTGAAAATTTCATTAGTTTTTCTAAAATTATATATTGATCTATGAGAAAACGATCTCTTTCTTTAAAACTGCTGAGCATAACCAACCGATACATTCAATGTGGACTATCACAGCGGCAATCCATGCTAAACGACCGATTGGTTACACCATCTACTGTTGCTCCATGACTGCCAAACAGAGCAAGTTACGTTTTGACCACCAAATGGAAAAGTTTGAGAGAGCGATTTAAATTTTGAATGTCCCGCCCAAACCATGTCCCGAATCATCCAAATATGCAGCGCCTTGTATCCATTTTTGTGTGTTTTGTCTCTTGACCGATTCACATTCTGTGAATTCAAATTAGTTTTGGAAACGCTAGATGGTTGAAGCTCAGCTGCTCGCATTCGACTTCTTAGGAATTGGAATTGACAAGCTCAATAGCACTCCCCAATTGCCCCAACCATGCATTATAAGTTGCTTTCTTTTATTTCCATATCTCTAAATTATAAAAATACACTACTGAAATTTATGAGTATATATATTGATGATGAGGATGTCGTTGGGGATTTAATGTATACAGAAATGTAGTTACACCTGAGGAAGATCAAACCCCATATGCTGCAGCAAGTGGTTTCACACTCACACCCATTTTTTAGCATTAATCCAGAGCTTTCCCACACAGAGGTGCCTGAAGGTACTAAGACTACGATGAAATTGTTTCCGCAACACACTAGATGGTTTCAATGCAACAGTAAAGAGAAGGACATTTTGGATCACCAGTCGAAATTTTCAAAAGCAGTTGTTGCTATACATTTGCAACCTTCTCCTCCGACTAAACCATCAACTGCCCAACTAACGATTTTCTACAATTGGGCAATAAACGTCTACAGTGATATTTCTGCGGAAAAAGTAAGTGGTATTCTCAACCTCTACACATTGTGGAGTTTAACTTGTCTTTCAACATAGAACTAATAGTGTGATTAATGAACAGGTCTTGCAGAGGCTCTCATTATGCTTGTTGTGGTTCGTGAGAATATTGTGCGACACACTTATCTCGGTTCCAACAAGGCGCCTCTTTCCACCTCTCTCTCAAACATTTCAAATTGTTTAACTTTGTTGGTGGGATTAAGAGTAAGTGTTTCAAGTGCAGCAGGATCCACAAACAACAACGGTCTTGAGATCATACCACATGCCAGTAAGTGATTGACTTGACTCAAATTTGTAACAAGTTTGAATGTACAATGTTTACAGTGTAGTCGTACTAATAACAATGGAATAACTTTCTACTTACGCAGAAGTTCCAATAGTGAAGAAGTTATCCCTTCAACGTTTTCTCAGAAGCGCAAGGACATGTAACTTGAGCTTGTTTGTCCATTTTTTATGGAGATAAATAAACTATTTAACTGTAAAGTTAGTGAATCTGTGCGGTATGCGTTTGCAGACTTAACGGACTATATCCCTATTCTATCTTTTCCATTAAGCCTGCACAATTGTATATCTGGAAATCAGAAAGCAGAAGGAAAGTTGGATAGTGGTGGGATTGAGAAACACCAAATGGCCAGTATAATATTTAGCTAAGGACAGAAAGCAACCTTGGATGAACCGGAGAGCGACAATTGTGTAAAATTCCACGAGTGACAACATCAGAATTCATTCCCACGTGTTCCGATCAAGAAAAAGTTTTTGCGTCACTGCCAAAGGATACTCGATTGTAATTGGACCAAGAGACATTATAACTATTATAATTTTTGGAGGGAGTATGGTGAAAAAGAATATATGTGAGTTGCTTTTAGGGGAAAGGTGAGAATTTTAATGGCTCAGTGGAGCACTGGGTCCCATCGTCTTAAATGTGAGACGGATAGGTGGACGATTTCCAAAGAAGAGTGGGCCAAAAGATCTTGAATTTTTTGCGACAAAGGTGATTGAAATGAAATGACATTACATCATTGAATGCGTTGTATATGCGGATATTCATGATCAGTTTGATAATAGCTAAAATATGAACAACGTTAGTGAGTTATTCTAAGAGCCTCGGTTCCTCAATACAACTAGTTTACTGGTCAAAATTCATAGCAAAAGATTTGATTTTGAAAAGAGATTGAAAAATATCTTAAAGGTTTCTCTTTGAATCTCTTACACTGCTTGACCTCATAAACGTCATTAAAATCTTTCATTCAATTTAAAATTGAATATTAAGATGCCCAACAACGTCCAAGTAAGTTTGACAATTGTCTTTATAGATTTTTTTTTGGGTAAAACATGATTAAATTTAAAAATGTTTTTGACATTATCTAAAAATTTTAGAGTTATTAGTACTTGCCGTAAGGCATGGTACTATTGTTTTGACCACAAATGTTTATTTTAGTCAATGCACCCTTTCCCCCAATTAAAAATAAGTTATACATTTTATTATATGAAAATTATACACTTTTGTATAGTTAAAAAATTCTTTATTATTATTATTTTTTTGGGTCATTGGTGTTAAATACGGATTAAATATTCAGAACCTTCAATGAAAGCCTTGCAAAAGCGATAAATATTTAACAGAAACATAGTTACACGTATGGAAACCATAAATATTTACAGAAGCATGGTTAAATACATATTCTTTGTTTTGGTCGCATACGAGGTTCGGCGCTGACCATTGCATAAACTGATGCCACTTGTATCAAACTGTTATGCCCATCTGCGCTTTTGTAACAACCGACAAACAAGAATTACCCGCATACATATTACTCACGAAGCTGCTCCAGGATCTTAGCTTTTTAGCGACTTCATGGAGTTTCTTTCTTACTAATTTAGTTAGCCATGGATTGTACGTAAAAGATGAGCTTTCTTCTTTTAATGGAATGCAGATCCATTTAGTGCTAGCGAAACAGGTATTTATTTTATCTTCCATATGTAGTTTAACAATTTGTGTAGTTAAATAGATATTATAATGGTTGTTTGTTTGTAGATTGTATTAGAATCCAAAAAAAATACAGTCTGTGTTTTTTTTTTTCGATAAGCAAAGGTTACTATTTCAGTTCAACAAATCAGACCACATATATATATATATATATATATTTCAAAATCTTTCATAAAATAATTTTCCATATATGTTTTTACCTTACATGTATCATGCAGTATCATCTCTGCGACAAGTGATAGGTTTTATCCCAGAAAACAACTATCAATTAAAAATTAAGGAGACCAGGGAACACAGGGTTCGAACCGGAATCAAATGGCCCACTTCAAACAGAACCTTAAACTTTGCTATGTAAATTAAGCAAACCAGCGAAATTATGCATACTCTGACGCCCCTGAGCAACGAGTTCCCCTGTACTTTCGTTTTTCAAATCTACCACTACAGTAGACAACCCTCCCTTGTGCCCTAAAGCCCTCGCATCAATCTCTATTGCATCTTATAAAAACAAAAAAAAATTACTATTTGAAGCTAAATTAGGGGAAAAACCAGGTACAGTAATTGTAATACAGAGGTTTTTACTCACATGGGCTTTGGTACGAAATTATTATGTTACAAGCTTACTTATAAGAAATAAAAAATGAAATAAAGAAAAAAAATTGTTGTGTAGGATTTTATTTGTAGATGTACACAACATATTTGAGAAGAAAAATCAAATAGAAAAGAAAATAAAGAGATAAATGTATATACATAGGAGTGCTAGAAGAAGATTGCCAGGGCTGTCAAATTGGTCCCAATTGCTGACTGTCTGACATATTCACCTAAATACAAGAAACATTGCGCCCATGAGAAAAGCCATTGCCATTTTTAAAAGAATTTAGATATCATCTGCAGATATGCAAGAATGTTGTTACATCTATTCAAACAACCCATCCAATTTTCTGAGTGAATAATTGTAAATACCAAAAAAATAAGAAAAAATAGCATGAAGCATAGGAACTCAGAGTTGCAGATGCAACGAACACTATGCCATGCTTATCCAACTACACTTTTACTTTAATCTAAGCCCTCTCACCATTTGGAGTCTGGAAAGGACCAATCTGCGAAAGAACGGAGAA
Source organism: Torreya grandis (assembly GCA_037957365.1). NCBI lineage: Eukaryota > Viridiplantae > Streptophyta > Pinopsida > Cupressales > Taxaceae > Torreya > Torreya grandis. The sequence goes on along the minus strand of JARHVA010000714.1, from coordinate 3,458,014 downwards.
GAATTGCTAAATGCATGTTTGTGACATGCAGCGTAGACGTGTTAACAATGCGTTAATTAGCTTTCGAGAAGCTACACGTGCACTTAAATTGAGAGCTTTTACTATTAATTTTATATATATATATATATATATATATATATATATATATAAAAATTTAGCATTGCATATTATATTAAATAGACATATAATCATATATTAAAATACTATAACACATTAAATATTGTAATTTTTATAATAATATTATATGTTATAATATATAATTATATAAAATATTATATATTTATAATTATAATAATATTGTATATTATGGCATATAATTATATAAAATATTATTTATTTATAACTATAATAATTATTATATATATATATTTATATATATTATTGTTATTATTATAATAATATTAAATTTAGATTTCTGGAGTTTAATGGAGCTAGGACCCACGTTATATATATAAGTTGAGTTTGTGCAGAAGAGATGGTCGCAGTTGCAATGGTACACACTTAACTTTGTCACTAATATGGTGGAAGCCTTACATGGAGCCTTCATTGTGAGAGGGCACTTTATGAGTGTGTTGCATATTGAGTATTTCATACTTTGACCAACATTTGATTCACATGATGTAAAAGCTTCTTTTTGTACTTATTTTTATTACAAGAAAGAGGTTTCAAATTCTATGATATTGGTTGAATGTCAGGTTTATTGGAAAAAAGGAAAACCTAATAATGAGGCTAGAATACAAAGTGTTTTTGCTCTAGGGTTGTCTGAACCAATGGTTCCCTCCACATTCTATTATGGAAGCCGCTCTTCTCTTGCTCTAAGTAGTATCTTTGCACCTGCAATGGATCGGGGGTGGTATCTTGCAATTAGTAAAAGCCTATTAATGAGTAGTTTGAAACACACAGAGTCCTCTATTTAGGAAACATCCAATAGCACAAAATATCCAAGCACTGAAAAAATGCTTTCATCAAATAGTGCTTATGAATATTGCCTCAAAGATATCTCAAAAGATAGGTACTCATATATCTGAATCTTTATTTTTGTGGATGAACAGATGCATGTCTATATCGCTGATGAGGTTCCTTCTATAGTTTTACAGAGAGCCAAAAAGTGCAGGGATACAATGCACTTCAAACTTGTCAATCTACCACAATTTACCGTTGATATGATATGCATTTTATTTTTGAGTGACAATTGACAGCGTGTAATATTGTTTGTGTCTTCTAAACAGAGACACGTCTTTGAGGAGCTTGTAAAAGTTTAGAAAAAGGCCTCAAGTGAAAATCATTTTATGTATCTATATACCATATCATTATCATTTACCATGTACCGAGTAAATCAATAAGCATTTGTAAGAGTTCAATGCTAGTTTGCAGTAGTACAATGGCAAACTTGAAAGTGATGTTACATTTGTTGCAGACACTATATCTAGATTCCATAAAGAAAAATCCACTATGATGCAAACTCTTACTACTCTAAGAGGCGACTCTGCATCTGTTCAGGAGCAACTAGTTAATGCTAGAGTAGGTTTATTATATCTTTGGCCTTGATAAAGCATTTTATATTCAGATCTACTCATACTTATTTGCTATGGTTAACATCAATACCTAGTCCCTGGCACCTTCGCTACCATTTTCATTTTTCTACCCTGTAAAAAGATAGGTACTCTAGCTACAACACAACTTTTGTTAATGAAATGCTTTTGTTGTGTCAAATACTACTTAATTTTTCTAATGTTAGTACAAATGAATTAATAAGTGGAATACATTTGGAATGGCTTAAATGCTTAGATATGTGTAATGTGTTTTTTCTAAGGAATGAGAGATAAATCAATAGTAGTTAATATGAATTTTATGATGATTAGGGTAATGGATTTTATGGAAATCATGTTTATGCATATCTTTACATTTGAATAAATAATTTGTGTTTGAATTTTAAAAAATAAAATAAAATTAAGGAATATAAATTATTTGTTTTAATTTAATGTTTTGAATTGATTTAGATTATTTGGGTATTTGTTTATTATTGGTTCATATTATGATTGTATTGGTGTGTTTTTCTATATTATGAGTCTTGTTTTCTTCACTTGGTTTGTATTTTCTCTCTGCACTTTGTTTTTCCATGTTCCCTTATGATTCCTAGACTTTTTCCAGGTGTGTGTTATTAAGCTCCAGGTCCCCTCTTTTTATATGTACTTGAACCCATTCTCCCTATTTCTTTAGTTTTTTTGCTACATTTTGTTGGCCTTTTTTTTTTAATATATTACATTTTGTTGGCTTACCTACGCTTTGTGTGTTGCCTTGTATATCGATAGGGTCCTAATTTGAATTTGATAAGTCTACATATACTTAAGTGTATTAGTGAATATAGGAGAAGTAATGAAGGATTAAAAGAGTAATGAGAGTCTGAAAAGAGGTCAAGAGTAACACTATATTTTATGGCATTTGATCTGAAATCAAAATTTCTTTTCTAGTCTTCATATTACATCATTTCTTTGATCATATAGTGAAATAACATATAAGGATTAGGGCTTATATCACCTTGATTACTTGTTGAAGTACACTGATTGTTAAGTTAAATCTTAACAAATAATAAGGGGTTAACTAAGGTAGACCTCTTTTAATTACACCCATATTGTAAGGTTTTGCAAGGTTGAATGTAAATGACATCAGGATTTCAAGAAAAGAGAAATATATTTGAGTGGCTTGTATCAGATTTGGAAAAAGTGAGTTATTTTTTTAGAGAACAAAAGTAAAGGAAACATATTTTTCAATTTAGTTTCAAGATCTAATATCTTTTATAAGAGTTTACATTTTTTGACTACGAGCATACCAACCCACTTGTAGTCAACTAAGAGCGTACAAACTCATCCCTAGCAAAATTTCATAAATTACCTCTAGATTAGTTTATAGGCATTTTTGCATTTGATTTCACCTTCTGAAAGTACATAGGTTTGATACAATTTGGTATTTACCTTAGGACCCTCTGTTTTTCACTTTAAATCATTTCAATACTTTTTGTCCATGCAATTATGTATATTTTTAATACTATATTATCGAAATTTGCTTAAATATAAATTACACACATGTACACATCATTTCTAACAAATGCATTCAGTCCCTGCTTGATTTGAGCCAATGTATCAAATATAACTTTCATACCCATGTTGATTTGAAAATAAGTAAAAAACTCATCAACTAGACTTAAGAAGAAATATGTATTGAAATGGAAACTTACATAAAACTAATTATGAGCATAATCTTGTAGACTCCTGGGAAATAACCAAGTTAGTAATCTGAATCATTATGAGCAAAATCTAAGCAAGCGACATAAAATATTTTAATGTGATGTAAATGATCTCCTTTTCCATTAAGCATTTTGAATTTTGAAGCAATAAACCCTATTAGAATTGTGTGTATGTAATAAATTCATTCAATGTAAAAGAATTTAAGACTACACCATTGAAAGTAACCCTCTTATTTGGTCTTTGACATTCTCCAAAAATAAAATAAAATGATATTGTATGTCACAAAGGTATCCATCATTGTTATTATTTTGGGTTATCGAGAATAATTAGTAGATGAAAGAGTATCATAAGTTATGAGCGAAGATTTTTTAAAATGGGAGAATCAACAACATTTTGATAAAATAGAAGAATGTTTGTAAGGAAGGGGATTTTAACAACAATAGAAGAAATGTTAGAAATCAAATGAAATTGAGAAACAAAATAAATATGAGCATATAAGGAAGAATAGAAAGAATGCTAGGAATAAAATAATTTTTAGAAACATGAACAATCAAATAATTTTAAGGATTGTTGGGAATAAGAAAATTTTGGGAAACTGGGGGGATGTTAGAAGCAAGAGCATTCTGAGAAATAAGAGTACTATTGGAAGTGTTTAAGAATATTGAGAAATATGAGGGAAATCAAAAGTAAAATTAATATGTCAAGAAAGAGGAAGAATATTAGAATCAATAGATTGTTGATAAATAAGAAGGACATTAGAAGCAAGATATTACTAAGAAACAAGATGACAATTATAAGTAATAACATGTAGAGAAACATGATGAAATTAAAATGAATAGAATGTTTAGGAATAATAGGGTTGGAGAAAATGTTGGAAATAACGACACCACGAGACAAATAATTTATAACAAACACCATCCAAGGAGTTCCTTAAGGATAATTATAAGATATTTCATAAATTGAGCATTACGTTAGTGTTTTATCTTGGTATTGTATTTATCAACATTATTATTATCTCTAGCACTCAAATAGTGATTATCCACATCATAAGGAAGCCCATGAAATCTAGCATTATCTTGAGAATGCAAATATGCCTCGCAATCATAACCATCTTCTTCATTATTATTTACAAAAATATATTGAGATCCATTGACAATCAAAACATTATCACTATTCCCATTCAAAGACACATGTTCACATTCATGTCTTTTGATAAATAAATTTTAATTATTGCAACATTAGACACATTTCAAAATTCCATTTTATTTTCTAAGCTTAGCTTAGTATTAGCCAAAGGAATGTCAACATCTATTGCTTCTTGATTAAGCCTAACTATTCTTCTAGTTTGAATCTCATATCTAATTAATTTAGGAGGCATAAAATTGAATCAAGCAAAAAACATATGTACCACAAAAAAAAAAACATATTAAGGCATAAAGAGGACCCATGGTTTAGGGTCAAACACATTTGAATAATTAAAGCTATGTCATGTAGATCTACGATCAAAATAAACCCTTTGGGGAATAAGATTCAACCTAAAGGGAATGTATAAAGTGGTTTCAAAAATATAAATCGATATTTATCTTATGAATTAAGTAAGCATCAGAATGCATGTGCATGGATCAAAGTTTAATATTGTTTCCCACAAGCCAAATGTCTCATTAAAGATGATTTTAAAATAAAATCTAAAAAATATTTAAAAGACTTTTATTTTTTAGGAAAATGTGGATGCACTACACATTTTTATATCTAAGATAAAACAAACACATTTTATTAATTTCAACCAACTAAACTAAATATTTTGGAATGGATATTGGACTATTTGTGATCTCCTTATTTCAAAAATTAGGGTACACTATTATGTTACGATACAACAACCTTATATAGTTCTAATCAATTTTTAAATTAAATTTATATGTTCAGGAGGTATATCTTGAATAAATTATTATCATAAATTTGACATCTAGATATAAACTTGAAAATGTGTTGTTGTCCTTCTCAACAACCTCACCTATAAATTGGGATCTGATTGAGATTACTTCTAACGAGTGAATATTAGTTGTAAATAGATTTTATGACTTTGATGCCCTGGTTATTTTTTCATTTCCTCACTCCTAATTGCATTTGTGAGCTGCAATATTTGAAAATGGATGAGGAAAGTATTGCATTCATGCATTAGGTTAGTAACTAGTGTGAACTAACTAAATGTATACTTTTCAAGTCCCTCATTGATAATAAAGATACCAATAAATTAAAAAAAAATAGATGTATATTTTAAGGTATAAAGAATATTTTTAAAACAAATTGTATAGATTTCTCTACATATTATTAAGACAAGTCAACATTGTCATTCAAATGTATCAACGAATACATAAATGCAATTATTACCATGTTTAGTAGTAGGGTAGCTTAAGAAAAACCCATGGAAATGGATTCAGAATTGATAGAGGTGTGTACAGATCTTGATTTTTGTTGATTGGCTTGCTTATGGCACATATGGTACGTGACTTGATATACCTAGATACATCAGACCTAAGATGTGGCCAAAATAATTAATTTTGTCATATTGCAAGAGTATTTTCAACGCAAAAATGTCTTGCAACCTTATTGAAATGAGCCTTCCATATTAGTTTTTATCTCTCTGCCTCATGTGGAATGCATAAATTCCCAAGATGATATAGAAGTCCATATTGAAAGTAAAAATATGGAATTGAACTATTGCAAAGTAAATTTTGATATATATCAGTAAAATCCATGTCAGATGAATATAATTCTGACCATGCTTTGAATTCATGTCCATATGCATCAAGTACAGAAAGGAAATCTTGAATCGGTAAATGACTCACATAATCTACAACTGGATTGACACTTCTCTTATTATGCTTGATGTTCAGATGAAACTATTGAAGATAATAAGACCATTTTCATGTTTCTCTTACTTTAACTTTTTTTTGCATTTACAATAATTAAAGTGCTTTGTGATCTATGTGGATCATAGTCTCTTTGACCAAGATATAATGTTTATAGTGCTTACATTCCTAAAAAATATCATACATCTCATGATCAAATGTTGGGTAGTTCCTTACTGGGGTAGTGAAAGTTTCACTATGGTAAGCAATAAAGTGACCATGTTGAGTGAGAATTTTTCCAAGTGAAAATTTAGAGGCATTTGTCTTGAGCTCAACCTTTCCAACTCATTTGGTCAAGAAGTTTATAATAGTACCCAGTGTATGAGTACTTAATATTTTATTGGTATGTCCTTGAATTCAAAAGCTTTGTGTAATACCTTACACAATATATATATATATATTTTAAATACATTATCTCTAATGAGGCTATCATAGTTTATGGTATTCCATACAAATATCCCATCCAACTAAAGGTTATTTTTCATGCATAGCAGACATCAATTGAGCAACCTAAAATGGTTCAACCTATTTAGAGAATTCAAAAGAAAATGGTCAGTTGTCCAATAAGACTTATCCTTGAAAAATCACTTCATCTCCTATTTGTCATAGATTATAGAGAACCATTTTATACTTCAACATGTCTTAGAGTGTTATTATAAGGCATTAAGAGTGTTCCAAAATGAACACTAACACATAGTTCTTATAATTCACTATGGGTTCTAAAGAGTCCTAATGCTCACCATGTTATAAATATACACTGTAACATACTACCGATTGTCATCATGACAGAGGCACTTATATTTTAAAGCTAAATTAGTTTTCATATTTCAAGTTCACATGAAGCACAATTCAACATGTGATCTACATTTAAAACCATTCTTCATAGAGAAGCTTAAGAATACCACCCTTCCTTTTATTTTAGTAATTTATATTTATTGAACTACTAAAATACACTTAAAATGTAAACTTTAAAATTAATATTCAATATTAAATTAATACGTTCATGACCACTCCTTATGCACACTTAACCTATGCTCAATTCCATAGTTTCAAACAATTATTCCTTTACTTTTGGTGACCCTCCATCCCTAGGGAACTCTGATATTGAATGTTCTTATTCCTCATTTCAAACATCCTAGATTCAATATTTTACTAATTCATACTTCCAATTTAGTTGTCTCTGCACCCCAAATAAATAATAATAATAATAATAATAATCCAATTAAATTTTTCATTGAAGAATTCACCATAAATTCATAGTGGTCCTCATGGGACAGAGTATAAGTTTAAAAAATACAAAGTATAGGTATCATAGAGGGCTCATTTTAGATATTTAAGCCTCCATGAACATAAGATATTAGATTTGGGATAGAGTATATGTTTAAAAAATACAAAATATAGGTTTTCAAAGATTCAAAGACATGCAAATCATATTTTATAACAACCTATTTTAGGGTTCCATTTTAATGTACAAACAAGTTTCAGGGTTCTATTTTTAAATACGATCCTATTTTAGGGTGTCACCTTTACATATGAACCTAATTTCAGGGTTCAAAAAAAAATAACTATAATGATATTCATCATATTAAATTTGAGGTTTCTATGGCACTCAATTTCTATCACTTTTCCTTATCCAATAGTGGTTGAGACATTTGTATTCCTCAACTCATGGTTTCAACAACATTACATCTCCTTGGGGCATAATCACCTCATGAAATTATCCAAATGAGTTCAACATGAGGTAGCTTGATTCACATACACTTAGCGGTATATTTCCCTTCATTTTTAAATTGAAAATAATTAAATAATCCAATTTATTTTAGATTTTATATTATTAATGGATATTGATTTATATATTTTTTTCATTGAGAAAATGGGACATTTTTTAGGGTAAACCTTTCATTACGAAGTATGTTTAATCACATGTAATAGTTTTTATAATCCTTTTTATTTAACATTTTCAATACTATAATAAAAAATAAGAAATTATAGACAAATAAATTTGCTATTAGACACTTTGGTAACATGAAATTTGGACAACATTGACATACTTGGAAATTATGCATACATTTGAATTTTGGGTACTCTTTCCCCTATATGTCTCTTAATCTACAATCTTGGCCAACCTAATTCACAAGATTCACATATTTAGGATCATCATAATCTATGTAAGAATCTCCCAAAATCTTAATAAAACTATATCCATATCTCATATCACTAATTTTGACTCTTAGGTTAGTATCATCAATAGTCATACAATTATAGTTTATCGTATGCATCTGCCTCTTTCGGTAATATAGAATAACACTCAAAAGATATATTTAAAATTGAAAAATCTCCACTAGGTTAGCCTTAACATGTTTAAATTATTAGTTATAAATTAAATATCAAAGAGTCAGTTATAAATACAAATCAATCTTGAGGTTATACTCACTTGGTCACTACTTGGAAATCACATTGAGAAATAAATTAACACTCTCTTTATAAATTGTAGAAAAATCATACACATATAAAAACCCCTCAAATTATTAGTCATAGATCAAATTATGAACACAAACATAGGTCGAATTTTCATGGTGCCAAGTGTTGAAAGCCAAACATTTTATTGCACTTTACATTGGTCTTGATAGTGCACACATAAACCTAAGTGGGAGAAGTACATTTGGTTTAAGACCTCTTCAAAGTATTGGAATTTATTCAACACTCAGTCACTTAGCATGGAGTGGTTGGGGCTATCCAACCTAACACACTAACCTCTTTTTGAGGGTCATCTTGTGGTTGAAAGTGAGATTAGGGTTTCAAAGGGATGAGAAGGAAAACATGATCAATGCATAGGACTAAAGGTGAGCACACACATAAGAGGTAGATCATGATGTGGTCATAATGGTCTGATGCAAAATACACTTTCATAATAAAAAAGGACACTTCCAACAAGCCTTATATAGTACCAATCATTATAGGGGTTTCAATTTTACCAACAATATCTACACATGTTTTTAGCTCTTGTTTCATTATCTAAGTGGTTAGACACATAGTAGAATGAGAAGTTTGTATGTTTAATTCATGTTGGGTTCACCAAAATGTTTTACATAATTTATAGTAATGTAATATAAATAAATAAAAACTAAGAATATTTAGATAATGTAAAATAAGTTAATAATCATACAAATTTGAATGTTAAAGAAAAAAATGAAATTAAACTTAAACAATTAAAAATAAAAATAAACACTATGGAAGAGTGGTATTTAGCTTATCTTGATATTTTTTTACTAACTATGATCATCACTTCTTATAAAAATAATTTAGTTATATCCTGTAACCACTTAGATAAAAAATTAAGAGTTTAAACCTTGCCTAGATGTTGTCAGTAAGAACAAGACCCCTATGGCAATCATATGTCATGGATTTTATGACATTGTACCTATTGAATTTTTAGGTTTGTAACACCTCTTATCACAATGCTTGAATTTATAGATGTTTCATTTGTGTAAGATCACCTTCAATCATGTTTGTTGATCCATATTTTCCTTGTCCTTCCATTTAAACCCTAATCTCACTTTAGATCACAAGATCACCTTTGAAAAAGTGGTTAGTATGTTGGGTTGCATCCCCCAAACAACTCCCTATTGAGTGGTCAAGTTTTATCTATATTACATTACTCTAAAGAGGGCTTAAAAACACATAGTTCTCCCACCTAAGGGTGTGTGTACACTATTGTGATCAATATAGAATGCAATGCAATGTTTAGCTTTTAACACTTAGAACCATGACATTTTGACTTGTGTTTGTATTCATACTCAGTTATAGGACTACTTTTTAAAGGGATTTTAAAATATATATTCATTTTTTATAATGTCTTAATAGAGTTATAATTGATTTCTTAAATACATATTCTTTTTTTTTAAGGATTAAGAAATAATAGTCATGACACTCCCCTCAATAGGGTGCAAAGTAGGCAAGGGAAGATCCTTAAAACTTTCAAGTATGATGTTATTGGTAATATATGCTTTGTTCCATACATAAGTGAAGGACATGACATTACAATATGGATTGTAATGACTACGTCCATCAATTCCCATCATCCCTCATCATCCCTAGTCATTTAATCATTGGCCCTCATTATCCCTCCTCATCCCTAATCACTCCCTCATCGATTATCATTGTCCCTTATAATCCCTAATTACTCCTTCATTGAACCTCAACATCCCTTATCATCCTTGGTCACTCCCTCGTTTCCCCTCATCCTCCCTAATCACTCCCTCATTGGTCCTCATTTTACTTAAACACACACTAATAGACCCTTATCATCCTTCATAATCTCTAATCACTCCCTCATCATCCCTCATCACCCCTCATCATCCTTATTCACTCCCTCATCAACCCTCTTCATCCCTAATCACTCCCTCATTTTCCCTCATCATCCCTCATAGTCCCTAGTCACACCCTCATTGGCCCTCATCATCCCTCATTGTCCCTAAACACTCCCTAATTAGTGCTCATTGTCCCTCATCATCACTAATCACTCCCTTGTCATCCCTCATCATCCCTAGTCACTTTGTCATGATCCATCATCCTCCCTAACCACTCCATCGTAATCCAAATTTGTCCCATATCTATATGAAAATGCATCTATTTTCACACTATACACATCATGTATGCATGATAAAGACATACTCAACTATCTTTCATGGCTTAATTACACACACGTTAGTTATGCATGAGTAGAGACCAAGTCATCTATTTGTCATGGTTCATTTACACATGTTTAAATAGGGACACACTCATCTATTTATAAATATTCCCATTGAGAACTCATCTTCACTAAAAAAATATTAACACATTATTAAGCATAAAGAGAGTGGGACGAGGTCCTCTCTATGTCTTTAGTGGGTGTTAGCCACCTCACTGAATTTTATGTTTTCCATCATCGTACTTTATTTTTCCCACCTGACCACTAACATTAAAAATGGTTATCATTGACACTCAAAACCATTCTAAGAATTAGTCTTTTTGGCACAGGGTTTCAATCATTTGTAGCTAAATTACATCATCACTACCACTAATGATTAATAACTCTTTAGATATATTATCTTCTAGGTGTATTAAATTTTGTCACTACAATAGATGATAACCCTCAATCACTCCCCCATTGTTCCCATTCACTCCTCATTGTCCCTCATCAACCCTCATTATCTCTAATGACTCCCTCATCAACCCTAATCATGTTTCATCATTCCTAGTCACTCCTTCATTGTCTTACCCTTTGTTTTTCCAAGAAGCTAGTTTTTTTTATGAGGTTATGACCATTTTGTCCCAAAATTCCTTATTCAATCGACCATCAAAGGGGAGGATCCCCAAGTATTTACTAAGAAAAGAACCAAAATAAAATTCTAGAATGTTCTTCATATTTTTTTTACGATGTGAAGTGTAGATAAGAAAAGGTTTGATTCCAAGAGGTTAACCTCTTGGGTTGAAACATGTTGATACTAGTCATTTATTTTATTAAACATTCTAGCTTCCTAAATGCAAAAAGAGTTTCTGATAATTGTATCATCCACAAACTACCCATGAGAGAAGTTTATATTCTCAATAATGTTAAAGCCACTAATGAGATTTAGATATTTTCCCTTTTATAAGGCTCTACACAAGGCATATGTACATGGATTCACAACATTCAAATTAATTAGGTTCTCCATCCTCATGTGTTCCATATTACATAACAACTTATCCCTCTCCTAAAAAAATTCCTTTCGTTCTCTTCTTAAGTCACCTAGATCTCATCTTTAACTTACCAAAATCTTAGTCTTTATGCAAAATAAATTTATCCTTCCATAAATGGTTTCAAATTCAAAGTTTTTCATGTTTATACTTGTCATTGGTTGACAGTATTAAAAGTTACATTATCATTAACATGATAAGATTAATGTATATTTTTAATTTCATCCCACCTTCCATTGTCACACATTAATTTTATCTCATTTGGCACACTAAAGTTGTAAACTTATAATGTTATATCGTTATGATTATCTATAAGGGACCTTGTAATTATTTAAGTTTCAGGTGTGTGCTTGTAAAGAATCACTTGTACCTGCCTTCATGATACATATATTAGTTCATATTTCTCTTTGTAACCTCAACATTTGATATTAATAATTATAATTTATTTAAAAATTTATTTATTATACACAAATTTCTAAAATAATGATTATTAAATATTTTTATAAATAAATGTAAAAAATGTTAAATAAGTTATCTTTTCAATATTCACTGCTTCAATATATCCCCAATTCACATTCACAAGTTAATTGATTTGAATTTAAATCCATCCAATCTAAACTCATATATTATAATTTCAAATTTTCATTTAAATTGTAGAGAATATAATCATTAATAATGGAAAATAAACTAACACAAGTATATATATATTTTGGAGGATAACATACTATTTGGAATCAAATAAAAAATATTTTCTTTTCTACACAATATTCATTCCAATTATTATGTTAGGGCCATCTTCACTAATATTCACTTACATAGTGCTACAGAACACGACCAGGTAGCTTCGAAGGCCTGCACACATGCATTACCACCAAATTATCAACCAACAACACATCTCATGTTTCCCACTTCACATCTAACTAAATAGACAACACTGATGTGATGTGACCTGTTGAACTATTTTGTCAGTGTGGATGGAATTTGATCCATGTAGACTCATGGTAGCAACAATGGCAACAATGGTGATTTGGTTCATTGATGGTAGTTATGCATGTAGACAGATGTTGAATGAACATTAGATTTAAAACTTTGACCAGAATGGGAGGGCACCAACCACCTTAGCATAAGCTCAAACGCATTGGTTGGTTAAGCCACTCCCTTCAAAACCTTTATAAGGTGGTTGCGCATGTAAATGGATAAAGAAAATGGTTTTTTTGGGCTTGTGTTAAGGGGTTTATGTATTAATTATTTGTTAAATCTTTTAATATATTAATATATCAAAATCAAGAAATCAAGTATAATACATGTTAATGAGGGAGTTCAATGATGATGTAGTTTTTATGACTTTTTACATTATAATAAATTTTTGGTGTAGTAATAAATACTTTAAAATTCTTTAAATTTGTAAATTTGTATTTTAAATGTTTGAATTGATTGATTTCACACATTCACAATATATTTCTTGCATATCTTAAATGCAATAATGCACTTGTGTATTTATAAACTTATTAAAATTAAATGAGGACTCTTTTGTTGTGTAATCCAATACACAATGCGTAGGAAAGTTGAAAACCCAGTGTCAAATGACACAGGAGACTCAAAGCAAGGGTCACAAGGATCCGACCCCATAACTATACACTATGTTTTTTGATAGTGTACGGTTTTAGGCATCATAACCATATAGTGTATGTTTTGGGGTAAATCTCATAAATATAGGAAAAAAATAGCAGAAGAGAGAAATAGAAGAGAGGTGAAATGTGAAAATAAGATCATAATTTAGACCAATAATCAACAAATACATGGAAACCCTATAATAATGCAATTCTATGATTAATAAATACCCCCGATCAAAATTAGACATCTACATAATGCTCCACTTTGATGTGTGTGTGTATACATATCAAATTAAAGCAAGTTGAGAGTAGATACAAAATTTTACACTACAAAATCTCTTGCAAAAACTCCATTGTACCTTTAAAACCAACGAATGACATGTACATGCACAGATAAGTGTTGAATTAATTCACAATCTATTGAAATATAGAAAGGAAAAACTAAATGGGGCTAGTGGTGGAGTATAATGTTTGTGAGATGTTAATAAATGGATGAACTTAAATTTGATGTCCATTTGATCGTTAAATTTGGCATCCATGTAACCATCATGTGGATGGTTTCTTCTTACTTGGAGAAGTCTATATATATATATATATATATATATATATATACTTGGGCATACGGTGGAGTTTGAAGCCTATTTTTTTCCTTCAAAAATATTTTTTGGACCTTAACATAGTAGTACAACTAGATTGAAGCCATATATCATTCTCTATTAGCACTCAATAAAGATTAGTGAAAAAAATAATGAATTCATTAATCAATGTGATATGTAAAAGATGCAGGCCTCAATATTCATATCTCTTGGCTTTTTTCAAATAAATATATTTAACACATATATACTCATGATACCTATATTTATTAAATCATGATCTAGTAATAAAATTGCAAGGTGAAGCACATAAGTCTTATGTCTGAATGAAATTATTTAACATATGGGATATATAATTATTTGACAATTATAGTATAAAAATGCATGCCCTAAAAAAACATAGGTAAAGGTAGCTACAATCAATCACACATTTAACAAAAAGTAGTTAATAGTTGATTAATACTTGAACTCAAAATTATCGGCATGGACATGATCCTACTCGCTTTAGACTATGTAGTTATTTTAAGGATAAATTGATGTAATTCAAAATGCATCACATCTTTTCACAAACATTGCAAATAAATATAATTAAAGCTAAAACAACAAAATCAAACTTTATAGTATGGTTAAATTTTCCATAGCAATAAATGATAAGAGAGGGGTATATAGGAATATATGATTTTGTATAGATCTAAAAATAATTGATAGGATAAAAAATTATAGAACATATCTAGACAATAAATCGAAGTAACCCTAGAAATTTTGAGGTAAATAAATACTACTCTTATAATTTTCTAGATGCTTTTGGAAGATTAGGTTCATTCATAAAATCATTAGGCTAGACCTAAAAAACATCAAATATAAAAATACTTATTTGATGACTCTATTCATCAGGTCTAGGGATCTAAAAATCTCACTCACTTTTCTGAAATTATGTGTGGATCTTTAAGACACTTATCTCTTTCTTCAAAATCCTGATAGGGTGGTTGCACCTGTAAAGGGATAAGGAAAATGGTTTTTTTAGAGCTTGTGCTTAGAAATTAGAAGAGTTTTTAAGCATTGGCTACATGTCAGACCCCTAAATGTATCAATATATCGAAACTAGGAAACCAAGTATAATACATGTCAATCATGAAGTTTAGTGATGATGCAATTTTTATGAGTTTTTGCTCTAGAATGAATGCTTGTTATAGTAATAAATGCTTCAGATTTCCTTAGACATGAATTTCTACTCTAAATGTTTGAATTGATTGCTTTGCACATTCACAATATATCTCTAACATATCTAAAATGCAATAAATCACCTATGTATTTATAGTCTTAGTGAAGTCAAATTAGGACCCTCTTGTTGTGCAATCCAATACATAATAGGCATGAAAGATAAGAAATTACTATCACACGACACAGGAGACCCAAAACAAGCATTAGAAGGACCCAACCCTAAAAATATACATTAAATGTTTCTGATAGTGTACAATTTTGAGCCTCAAAACCATATAGTGTATGTTTTTAGGGCAAATCTCAGAAATCTAGGAAAATAAATAGCAAAAGAGAGAGAAAAAGGAGATAGAGGGAAAATGTGAAAATAAGATCCCAATCTAGACCAATAATATACAAACACATAGGTACCCTAGAATAATACAATTTTATGAGTATTAAATGCCCCCGATCAAAATTAGGTGTCTACATAATGTTCCACTTTGATGTATGTGTGTGGGCATACATATCAAGTAAAACAAGTTGAGAGTAGATACAAAATTATGCACTATTGAATCTCTTGCAACAACTCCATTATACCTATAAACCTGGGAAGGACATGTACATGTGGATAAGTTCCAAACTAATCCACAATCTATTGAAATATAAAAACAAATAATTAAAATCAATACCCCTGGTTTTACTGAAGGTTTGGTTTCAACCCTTTATGAGTCCCCAATGTATCTTAATCTTGTTGATGTCCCTATGAAATTTTGAAGAACCGATATACATAGATAAATGCACATGATAATAATCTATTGAGATCTAGAAAATCCAAATTGGGAATGATGCACCTGGTTTTGTTGGAAAATATGAGGGTTTCCCTATATGAGTTCCCTACATCTTTGAATTTGTGCCAAATAATATTGCCCTTGTGCAATTCTAAGTCTCATATCCTATGTTAAATCATGCATGCATTAATGAGTGCAATTTTAGTGATCAAAATTCAATATCAAATAAATTTGATGTTCTAAAAAAGAGGTTAGGATTAGGAAAAGTTTTGAATATATCCCCTAGTGGTAAAAAGTGCCATGTGCTAGGTACATCTAAGAAAAATCATCTTGTAATTGCCCTGGTGCAAAGGGAAAACAACAAAATAGAATGTCATGAGTCATGGAATATATAAATAAAGATTGGTGGAATGTATGCCCCCCACCCCTTGAAATGCCAGATAAACCTATGAAACACACATATCAAAATAAAATGATTATGTACATCATGCGTAAGATAAGAAATAAAATCATCGATGTCTAACATATAAATATATCATCTTGGAAGCATGTATGTAAAAAATTAATTCCCCCACACAAGTCTATTGTAATTTATATATAAGCACATATGTAATAAGGCTTAACATGTGTACACACACACACACAAGTTTATTATATAAAAACACACACAAACACATATAGATGATATGGAGATGTTTGAGTAATATAGATGGTTAGTTTGTCACAGATTGTAGGTTTCTTGTAGGTCACTGACAACAACTTATAAGGACCCATAGTTAGCATGTGGATTTGAGAGATTGACAAACAAGAGGCATATATGTTCTCATAAGTCATGTAGGGTGAAGGTAGGTCAAAATTGACATTTCCAAATGTCTAATACCATAATTTTAGTGTCTACATTAAGACATATTTAGAAAATTTAATTAAATTAAGGTTTTGACCCTAAAAGGATCCCTTAATCCATAATATCAAGGTCTAGGATGATGTCTTTATGTAGAAGTCATGTCTCGTCTTTGAATCAAGTAATAACTCAAATTCACTGTCGATTAAGACTGTGGCATCTATACCAAATTTAAACTCAAACAAATCAAGAATTATATCAATGATAAGTACATCTCACACAAATTTATATGCAAAGAATAATAGACCAATGTATTTTATGGCTTAAGTCAGTATAAATCTCAAGTGGTGATCCAAAGTCAAAGTCAAGTATTGTGACTTATAAAATCATATTAGTTACTCAAGTCAATGTTAAGCAAGATAAGTTACAAAATGAAAAACTTGTGAATGAGTCAAATCAACAAAAAGTAAGGCTTTATAAAGTTGTTGAGTCATATTGACATGATGATGGGTGTCAACTAGTCACAACTAAATTTGTAAATTGACTTTAGTTACATGGTGAGATTGGTATTAGTGCGATAGCCTTAGACTATCCACAATAATACATTCGTTGTCAGTGACAAGCCCATACTCATAGGCATGTCTAAACATCAGTGTAATAAATGTGATATAATTATTCACATCATAAATATGAGCAATAAGCCAAATTTAATGATACAACTCATTAATCATATTAGAAGCATAATCATACAACCAATTGGTCAAACTAAAAATTGAAAAAGATCAAGCATACAATATGATCTACTATAATATGCACTATTAGAGTGATTAGTAAATATGTTCCCACAACATTATATTTACCCTTCCTAAGTGGCATACAACTGCTAGTTTTGGTTTCACTATCAAATGTATATTATTTGACTTGTATACAACTCTTTCTCTCACATGCCATAAGTATATAATATACCAAACTGTCCCTGATGATACACTCCCTCTACTAAGGGGATGATTACAATCACACACTCAAAGCTACCAAAAGAGTGGTTAGACCAAATTAATGTAAATAGATGGTTGTGAAACTACCCCGGTGGTTTCATAACAACCACTTTGTAGGAACCAATAATTGCATAACTACCACCTGCATGAAGCAATGGTTTCACCACCAAGCTTGAAACTCTCATTTTGAAGCTTTTATGATGTTTGAAATCCGGTTTTGATCATGTTGTCTAGTGAATGTATTTTTTTTTGGATCTGTATGAATCATTACATGTCACATGTTTATGTTTAATATGTTTTACTTGTTTATTATGTGTGAATTCATTTATTTCACTATTGTCTAATCAAATGGATGAATAAAAATATTCTAGAGTAGGCCAATTAAACTTGTTCAGATGACACTATATATTGCATCTAGAAAATTAATAAATATGGAAAGTATAATGCCAATTGATTTTTTGATAATTACAACACAAAGAAGGGATAATACTTAGCTTATTTATATATGTGAAGGTGGATCTAAGTTTTATAGGGTGGAAGTAGGAAAGTTAATGCCCAAGATGTAGTTTTAGATTATAAAAATATTATTTCTAGAGGCCTGGACATTTGCATCGATGATTATGTTTGTGTCTCGTTAGTTTTATCCTGTACAAAATATTCACTATATTGTGAAGTGATCAACTATGTCTATTAGGTTTTTTATCACCTTTCTATTGATGTATCTAGATTGTGTGTATGGGATCTATATGATTGTGTATAGATTAAACTCTAGTTCCTCACCTTTGGTTAGGTCACCTTGCCAAATATGTGTTAATGGGTTCACAAATTTAAGATGACCTCAAGTACCCATCTATAAATTAGCACTACCTACATAGCCAATAATCCAAGGAGTGCCTCAAACATATGTAGTTCTCCCTTAAGTATGGGCTTGTGTGTGCACAAGTGTGGAATATGTTATATGTAAAGACATACAATGATATTACTTGTAACTTGAAATATCATTTGTGGGTTGTTATTTGAATGCTTCACACCTTTAATATGACTAATATATAAATAAGGAATAATAGGGTAGTATAACTCAGTTGTGTAGTGGATTAAATGAGGTTGAATAGGTGTTTGTTTGGTATTTACTATATGTATGCCTGATAATGATGAATGGTATTTGTTTTGTATTTATACCACACCTTTTGAAAGTATCTCATGGAAGGGTTAGATAAGACAAATAAGCTGACCCATATGTTTCAAAATATTTATAATTTGGATGACTTTTTAGGTACAAACACTTTATAAGGAAACTAGACACTAGCATCGATGTTGGTGTCCCTATGTAAATACAAGTGTCTGGTACGATAGAAAACTAATGAATTTTTGTATATTATAGTGAATGATATAGATCATATTTTAATATTTATGTAGTGTACATGTAATTTACATCATTATAATGATAGGGTCAAACTATAAGATAAGTAATTAGGCACTGTTAGATGGCAAATACGAGCCTTTTGACATTTGAAAGTTTTAATACTGAAGGATAGAGCCCTAATTGGTATGTGTCAAGTGTATAAGATTGAGATTTTATATATAATCATATTTAAGTATATACATTCCCCTCCCATCGCCTTTAATCCTGTAATGCATAAGGATGAAATTACTAGGTTAAAGGAAAGAAATGTGTACTTAGGTGTGTACAACACACTTTGCATTTGCTTGAGCCCTAGAGAAATTTGTTGTTTGTGTATGATCTATAACCAAGATCATGTTATAGTATAAATTAGTACATGTAATATGAAATTGAAAATTCAAATTCTTGAGAAATAAAGAGAGCAAAAAAGGAGTACACCTATGTGTCAATGAAACCATTTACCCCTTGGTACTTTGCTTTGGTAAATATGCATCCTTATGAAGCATTGGAGATGAAAGGTTTAGATATGAATCCTATAGATTTGAAGAGTAATATTTGGAGGATGATTATGCCCCCAATTTGGTGCAAGGGTGAGTTACGCCATGACCTTGAGATCATTAAATCACAATTGCACAACTAAGATGAAAGTATAATAAATCCAAGTTAAGTGATATAATTAACTCAACCTACAAAAGGGGATTAGTGCTAAGGCCATCGAGGATGTTGAATCGCGATTGTACTTCTCAAAGGAGCCAACTGCTATAGATAGGGAAAGCACAAAATGGTGCTTATTGGTAAAGTGTTTTGAATATGTATTTGTAATTTTTGGTTCAATTGCATCACATATACACCTCTAATGTGTCTCATGCTAAAGTATATATCAAAATGTAACATTTGATATATAATTATGTATAATATCTGTCACAAATCTGAAAAACATCATCCCAAATCTATAAAGTCAATTCTAAATGTACAAGATTCTGACCCAAGTGTATATCTAAATCATGTAAATTGTATCAAATTCTTCTAATTATGTATTTGTGGAGTCATGTATCTATGACATGCCCCCCTTTGAGGTAAGGGGAATGTAATATGGCAGTCACCTTACTTTAAAAGGATAAGATAATTGCATTATTCGTGTATGAATCAATTAACATATATGAGTAACATGTCTAAGTAGATATATGAATGAATCTCATAATATGTGATCACAACAAACCATAAGATACATGATATAGATCATCAGAACGTCTATAAAGTAACAATACAGGCTCAGTAAACAATCTAACACACACACAAGATCACTCAATGTTAAACAAAAGGGGGTGTAAGGAGACCGTAAACATGGGGCATGTTCAAATGTTGTACACTTGAAGGAAGGACATTTTTAATAGTCCACAAACAAATAAATAACAATAAGTGGCATGGGGGCCTATAAGCAAGGAACATATTCAAATGTTCCACAATTAATACAATAGTAGGTAAGAAGTACACTCAATGAAGTGACAATGTGAACAAATGAATTATAATAAATTGGCATAAGCATATCATACTAGTACCTGCATGTATGTGTTAACAAAAAATGTCATGTAACATAGCATATCAATTACATAGTGTAATATGTATACATGAGTATAGGCTTGGGTAATTGTTAGTTTATAAACTCAACATGATAATGTAAAAGTGATCATAAAATAATATAACATGTGTTGATCATGATCAAAGAAGCAAATGCCCCCAACATAGTGTGCCACATGGGAAGAGGAAATGTCCAACATATATATGTACAAGTATCATGGGTCTTGTGTATACCTGTGTCAAACTCAAGCATGCATAAAACATATGTGTGTAAAGAAAATAAATAAAATATTATCTACTAACATAAAGTAAAAAACATAAATAAAGGAGCTAGTAAATGTGTGTATGCTGAATAATTTTTTGTATTTTTTATTCATTTGACTATTTTTGTATTTTCTTGGAATATATATATATATATATATATATATATGGAATATTGGGATAATATAAAAATTAATTATAATTAGAAAATGTAGGACTACTTGGTGGTCTTATCACCTACTTCTGCAACCATTGTTTAAAGTGAATCGTTGTTGGTTCTTCGATATTTTCTTGTAGTTGGCTATCAAAATCCATTGGTATTATTTTATCACCATATCCATTGTGTTAGATGTGAATCTCCTTACCCTCAAAGGAAAAAGTGAGTAACATGTTTGTTGTATCCATTGTTATGTTCATATCAGCGAACCAATGCTGCCCAAAATAAAATGTTAAATGTGGATCATGATCCCATACCCATATGACTATTGGGACCATTTGTGGTCCACATGAGATGGGTAATATAATGTATCTAAGAGATTATAGAAATAGTGGATAATATTTTAACTCTTTTGCATTATATCATAACTATCATAAACATAGAACACTGCAAACTATGTATCAATTATTAATATCAACCTTGAGATGCTCGAAATAGTTCCCATTAATATTTACAATAATGGTAATTATTTTTCGTCATGGGAATTTTGAAGTATGTTCTATTTTACCTTTATATTTTGGACTATTAGAAAGTGGATGTATTTTATTTTGTTTGGGCATAATCCATATAGGACCTTCATTTTTGTATTTTTAAATTTGGTTTTATAATTCCCCATAATGATATGTATCATGGTCGGTGATTTGATGATAGTTGCACTAGGGTGATCCTTCTTTTTGGATGAGCCTACTCCCTAATCAATATTTGTTAGTAGGTAAAGGTATCATCTTATGCTCAAGTACTATGTAAATTATAATATGCAGAGCATCATGTTTTATGGTGATCTATATAATATGCTGTGGAGACATATGTGAAGAATCCACATTATTAACATGGTGTATCTACATTTGTTCCTTGTAAGGTTGTCTTAAATTTTTTAGCTAAGAGGGATGAATATAGTAACAAGCATTTACATGTTCATATATTATTTTTGGTTTCCCATTATTTGTATTTGGTTTAGTACTTTTTATAAATGGATTAATTTTATATTTACTAGGACTTGTAGGTGTAAATAGGTTGTGTGAAAGATGCTTAAGTGGATCAAAACTTAGTTTGTGCAATTATTGATTTGTCATATCATGAGGAACATCCTCGTCATTGTTATAATAATCTGAAATGTTTTCATCTTGTTGTTTGGAATTGACCAATAAAGAAAGACCAAATGTTTGATTTTCATGTTGTTTGAGTATTATTGGCTCCTTTGGTGATGGTTTTTATTTTGCTTCTTTATCATTTAGTTCAATTAATATGGTAATGTGTGTACCTATGTGCACCTTGATGGTTAATGTCTTATGAAAATTTTGGAATAAATGATTGATTTTGTTTGAATCACCCATATCATAAGTTGGTATACTTTCAAGTGGAATATATTATTTAGGTGGTATCATTTTAGTAACCCCTTCCATATCAGCATGCAACATTTTTCAAAAATTTAAGGGTTCATCATTGACAAACATTGTCCATAATGTTCCATCATGTATAAATTTAATGCATGAATACAATGTACATGGTACAAATTTCATTATGTGGATCCAAGAATGAAATTATTAAGACATTACTTCGCATGTAGTTTGGACCCTTTTTTGTCCCAAAGTCACACTTAATGTGATTTGGCCAATTGGCAGGCTGCATGAATTATCAAATCATTTGATATGCATATCATATTTTTTAAGAATAATTGTGCTAATTCCAATTATGATTAAGACTTTTGTGCTACAAATTTTTGGATCAGATCCATTATCAACTACCACTCTCTTGATTCCTTTATTGTGAACACTAACTTGTATGAATAAAGTTAAATCTTGATTAATGATATATTTTGAGGTTAAATATTTATGATCAAAAGTGATGAGATTTGCATTGCTTTTGAGATAATGCATAATACCCACAAAATAAGTTGGTTCTATATCACTTGGTATTTGGGTTTCATGTAAGGCTTCATATAATATATACTTATAAATAGTTGACTACTAAAAAATCTTTAGTATCAAGATCTTGACATGTGTATTGTGCAATAGGTCAACAATATCTTATCCCTTATATTTTATTATTATCTTAGGCTTGAGAGGGACTTTTTGTATATATACAGGAGGTGGAATAGGTTGGGAACCCTTTCCTTTTCATGTGGTGACAACATGGACCATAAAATCCAATATAAGTCATGGGTGAATAGTGGGAATGAGATGTTAGTTGTCACTTGAATATGATATAGGAAGAACAAATTTGTTGAGAGAATGCATGTTGGCACCTGAATACTGATTTTATATTATTTCAAAAGGATTCGTAAAGAGAAATTTAATTCTTATTTTTGTAAGTCAGTCTATTTGTTGTGACCAATTTATTTAAATTGTTATATTATTCCTTTGATTGACTTAGCCATACATCAAAAATAGCAAGCAATGATTATCATCATATACTTGTCAATGAAATATTAGTAGATATATCCATATTGAGCACGATTAATTTACTTTTGCAATAAAGGCAAGTTTGATTTTGAAGATATTTTACAGTTCATAAAATCCTAAGGCAAGCTAGGGTTTACACAAGAAGACACAAAGGTTAAGTTCTCCAAATTTTTAAACCTTTTAAGATTTGAATGTTATGGTAAAAGGGTTAGAATAGCCTACTTAAATGGATGAATAAAACTATTCTAGTGCAGGACAATTAAACTTAATTAGATAAATAATATATTGAATCTAAAAAATTATTAAATATGGAAATTACACTGCCAATTGATATTTTCATAATTAAATATAAATAAGGGATAATATTTAGCTTATTTGTAGATGTGCAAGCAAATATGAGTTGTGCAGGGGTGGAAGCAAGCAAGTTGGAATATAATTTTTGGAGGCTTGGACACTTGGGTTGACCTGTGGACACATGCATCGATATTTTTATCCATGTCTTGATGGCTCTACCATGTACAAAATATTCACTATATTATAGAGTGAGTGTTTATACCTATTAGGCTTTCCTAGTTGCCTTTCTGTTGATGTATTTGGATAACACACATAAGCTTTGTATGATTGTGTATATCTCAAACCCTAACTCCTTGCCTTATGTTAGGTCACCTTACAAAAAATGTTTTAGTGGGTTCACGAAGTTGAGATAACATCAAGTAAACCCTCTATTAATGATCACTTCCTACATAGCCAATACTCCAAGGAGGGCCTCATACATATGCAATTATCCCATAAGTGTGGGATTGTGTGTGCACAAGGGTGCAATATATTATATGTAAGGGCATGCAATGATATAGATTGTAACTTGACAAATATCATTCATTGGTTTTTATTTAAATGGTTCAAACATATAATATAATTGATTCTATGAATAATATATAAATAGATAAGAATAGGACATTAGAACTCAGTTGTACAATTGATTGAATGAGCTTGAATAGGTTATTGCTTGGTATTTGCTATATGTTTGCTTGATAATTATGAATGGTCTTTGTTTTATATTTATACTACACATTTTGAAAGTATCTAACTAAAGGATTAGATAAGACAAATATGTCGACCCATAGATTTCAAAATATTTGTAATTTGGATGGATTTTGAGGTACAAACACTTGATAAAGAAACTAGACACTAGTGTTGATGGTAGTGTCCCAGTGTAAATGCAAGTGTCTGGTAATATAGAAAATTACTAAGGTTTATAATTGATAGTGAATGGTATATATAATATTTTAATATTTATGTAGTGTATAGGTGATTTGGGTCATCATAATGAGAGCGTCAAACTAGATAAGTAGCTAGGCACCGTGAAATGGTGAATGCAAGACTTTACGTAGCCAAAAGATATATGATTGAAGGGTATAACCCTGTTTATTCATCAAGTGTACAAGATTGAGATGCTATATATAATTATATTTGTAGTATCTACAAGAACATATCATCTAGAAATTTTTGTTTAAATCTAAGGGTTTCATCTCATGCCAAGAAATAATAAATTTTTAAAATCAGATGATTCTATGGGTTGGCCCATTTTTTAGCATGTCAATGGCATGAAAAATTACCAAATAGATGCATATAAATACAAATCAAGTGTAAACTTATTATACATATGACACTTATCTATCAATCATCTATACACTACTACACATTGAGTAAATTTCCCTATTTTTCCTAAATCACAAATTAGTCACTAGGAGCAGTCATCATCCAATTCAAGAGTGAACATGGTGAAGTGTTGAAAGACAGATCATTAGGTGCATTTATATTTCAAAGGAACACAATTTCAAATTCACCTTAAGGGGAATAACTACATGTGGATTGATTTCCCTCTTTGAAGTATTGAATACATAGGCAATGACCAATCATCAACAAAGGTGAGTGGGGTCATCTCTATCCATTACACTTCCCAAATTTTTATAGGTTTTATCCCCTCACAAGTGGACATAAGGTTTCCAAATGAGGGAGATGTATTTATGGGTGTCATGCATTTGATCAAAGCTTGGGATCACACATAGAGTTGAAGTACAAATAAGTGCACCTACTTTTGGCAAAATAAAAAAGAAAAATATCTAGGGACAAAACCATCTAACTCAGAACATAGTAATGGACGTTACCAACTCGAGGATGATGTTATTGTTTAGGATTGCATAGAGATACAAAACCTACATTGGGTGATTCACATTCATGATTATAACTTTCCTTATTCCCTACCACTTGCCTTAGTCCCACATAGTATAACAAATTGCTAAATATCTCATCCTTTATTTTACTTTCCATATTTAGTGAGATTATGTGCCAAATATGTTTCAATCTTATACATTTAGATATATGCTTGATTTTAATACTTTATGATCTTAATTAATACATAAAATATATCCTAATTAGGGTTAAAATTGATCCAAATTAGGGCAAAATGCGTAAGACTAAAGATAACATTGATTTGATAAACTAAAATGAGAGAAGCACTACTAACAAAATATTTAAGCTAACATAATAAGGGAAATGGAATGCACACAAGATTACATAAGACACGTGATTTATCCTAGGAAAATCCTTTCAAATAAAAAATCAAATATAAAAACTCATTTATTATATTGACATAACCATTTAAAATACAATAATCACTCCCAGGTTCTATTTTCCCCCTATTTGTATGTGAAAACCTATATATGCACTTCAATAGGTAAACCATAGGTACAAAAATGATGAATATCAAAACCATGGTTCTCAAAATAATGCGTACCAAAACCATGGATCCTAATACCAATAGTACCAATACCAATTGCAAAATAAAACTATGAGCACCCATAAACATGGAAAATATACAACATACTTCCAATAAAGACTAAAAGGTTGTGTTATTCGAAATGTGTTACTTTATATATTGTGAATTGAGGGAGAGGACCCAATAATTGAGAGGGGTCCGATAGTTGAGAGGGTATTTAAGGGTATGGGAACCAACTCTAGAACCACATTTTTATTAAAATTAGATGCATATTTCATTAAATACAAACACATTTGTACCCTACACTTGAACATTGGTAATCTAAACAAATTCATAAAAAATATTTAACCTGTACACAAGATATTTTACTATTATTAGTACACAATATTTTAATTACAAACATCTCAATTTAATATTTTCATGAATAAATGCAAATATTGAACTCAAAAATGTACATTTTATATTGTTTGTTAACTACAATATGTCTATTCACTTACTATCATCAGTCACAATCCTATCAAGTATACAAGAACATGTGCAAACCTATAAACAAATTTTTATTTTTGTATAACATTTTATGCCCAATTATACACCCACCTTGTCTTATATTTCTTTTTCCTTGGACGTTCAATTCTGCTCTTCTTTTTAATTAGATGTTCATTACTACTCCAATTTAAGTCCCTGCATGATTTAAGAAAATGTGTAAGGCTCACCATACTTTTAAAATTCATATTCAAAATAGTTGAACAATAACTTCTATTATAAAACTAATTTCTATATTCTTCTATTTTAATTATTATTCTACCCTACTTGTAGACATATTTGAAAATGTGTAAGGCTCACCAAAATATTAAATTCTTATTCAAAAAATTTGAATAATAAATTCTATTATAAGACTAATTTCTATAGTTTTTTATTTTAATTTTGATTCTACTCGAGTTGCAGACATGTTTATACCCAATTTTGTTTTATGAAAATGTGAATATGGCCTCTAATGTTTTTTTAAAAATAAATAATTTTGTCGATCTATGAATTATTAAACTATATTATTAAGTGTAGTTTAGTTAAGTTTATGGTTTAGGGATAATTCTTGAGAGTATATGTACCACTGAAGTGAAAGATTTTTTTTTTTAGTATTCTAGGTTTATTTCTATTGACTTGTACAAAAATGGTGAAATAGGTGTAGGTCTCAAGCTTGGTAAACACAAAGATTCATTTTTTTAACATGATTAATCCTTAGCTTTTTTTAACCATCATCACTTATAGGTGATATTTTTTATACCCCATTAAGGATAAGAACCTCAAACAACTATAGTTTAATTAAGTGTAGTCAATCATTTGGAATGAGTAATTATGGCTTACAAAAATTACCAACCATTTAAGGTTAATCTGTGTAATAGATGGAATGAATAATATTGTAAAAACAATCACTTGCATGAATTTAATTCATAATAAAGTGTTTACCAAAATCAAATCCAAGGATTAATCATGCTTGAAAATCAATACAAATCTGGATATTAAGGCCATGATAAAAAAAATAGCATATTGCTTTGGCACCTCGAACAAGGTGCATGCATAACATGTAATGAACACTACTAACAAAAATTTAAATGCATAACATTTGATACCTACTAATTCTTCTATGATTGAGATTAGCATAACATTGTTTGTATTAAATTCATAGACTACTAATGAAATTAAACAATGCATACAAATAAATAATCATATTTTTTTAGGAATTGCATTCATTTTTTTTCCCCAAAAAAAAATTTGTAACTTCATATTAATTAAAATTAGAAAAAATCCCAAACAAAGGGGAGAAAGCCTCCCAAGTAGAAATAAAACAGTCCCCAGAGAGATTAAGAGAGAGATAACATGAAGGAAGGTGCAAAACAAATAAGAAAAAACAAAATCAAGAGATAATGGGAAATATTCCTATTTCCTCTATCCCTCTTTTTTTCCCCTTCTTATTTTTCACATCGATCCAACCCCCAAGTGGAGTTCCCACCACCACCATTTGAAGGTCAGGATGGTTTTTTACCAAACAACCATCTAGAGATAGTTCCTTATCAGATTCAGAAGTATATGACTCATGAATTCTTTTAGTTTCTCTAACTGGAGTTTCATGATTAATTATTCCACTAGAGAAAGGATCCACATCCTTCTCTCCTTCCACAACATTCTCTAGTGGCTAGTTTTTAACCTTAATGTTGTCTTATTTTCCTTTAATGATATTTTTTTCCTCCTTTGTGGAGAGCGATTCTGCTATGCCCTTGAATTCTTCATACTCTTTAGCTTTTGGGTCATAAGGCTGCCAAATTTTTGTTTTGGAAGAATAACCTCTCTTCCCTTTCAACGGTCCTAGACTTTGCAAACAAAAACCCTGTAAATGACCTGTTTGGTGACAAAATTGACACTAAAAAGCTATATTTTCATAGTCCAGACTTTGGATCCAAGTCAAGTCTCTATATTTTATTAATATTCATTTAGGTAGTCCTTTAATAATATAAATCTCTACATAAATGTGAGCATAGGTAAATAGACCTTGACATGTTCAATCTAAATATTATCTTATAAATTTGCCCAAAGTATTCCCAATATTTGTAGTGTAGGAATTTCATTCATGCAAATGATTGTTCTTACAATATTATTCATGCTTAATTACAATAAAAAATTTAACTACAAAACTTCAAAATAATTTACTAATAACATTAAGACACTTTGGCTCATGGCCTTAGAGATGTTAAAAAACCTCACTTGTAAATCCATAGTTAGCAAAAAAATGAAAAATGACCAATGAAGAACCATATAACTGTTAGACCACATATAATTATAACCCAAAAACTCATAGTAATGACAAATTTGCTGAAATATGCATTTCATAATAATTGTCAGCATAATGTGTATTGTGTTGAGGGGAAGAGTAGAGGTAGTATGTTGATGGAATCCCTAAAAATTTTCATTAATTATTGGGAGGATTGAAAATCACCTTGTAATAATGGATTTTTTTACAAACTCCTTTATTATAGGGTGACTTTCAATGCTTCTTATAATCAAGAAAATGTTGTTCTCAGAGTACATTCCATATTTTTAAAATGATTTGGGTCACATCCTCAATGAGGTATAAAAAACCTCACCTATACACAATGATGGAAAATGAAGGAAAGTAGTCATGCAGTGACTGTTACTCTTCCCATCATCTTGTCTCCCAAACTCTCCATCTCCTCTTCCCTTCAATAGCATAGCACATGCAATGTGATGGCTTGATGGGGGCAAAGGTGTGAGAAGGTCAACATCAAATAACATGATGATGGACAAAATGAATGCATGGAAGTGGGTAATAACTATGGGATGGTGAGGCGTAAATGACTTATCACCTCGAAATAGGTGTATTCATTTCATGGGCTACACACAATTACAAATTATCAGAGGTCCACTATAGAATAGAACCTTACACTACCATTAAAACTTATTGTTATCTTGTCTCATTTTGAATGATTCATAGATTGACTACACTAAAATTAACTACAGTTTAAGAATTCAAGGAATGATGGCAAGTGAATGAACAAAATTAACCTCTTTTCAATAAACATTTGAAACCATATAAGCATTTTTTAAATGATTTATGTCATAGCCTTAGTGAAGTATAAAAAGCCTCACATATATGTAATGATGGCAAGTAATAACAAGCAATCATGCAATAACTATTGATATTACCATCATCTCATC
This sequence comes from Torreya grandis, assembly GCA_037957365.1. NCBI lineage: Eukaryota > Viridiplantae > Streptophyta > Pinopsida > Cupressales > Taxaceae > Torreya > Torreya grandis. Next base: position 3,427,744 of record JARHVA010000714.1, on the reverse strand, counting down.
TCCCAAATCCTTAATTTCTTCTTCCCTTCAATAATAGCACACATGCAATGTGATGGTCCGATGGGGATGAAGGTGCAAAAAAGTTGAATACATAGTTGGCTACACTGAAATGGACTACAATTTAAGAATGCAAGGAATGATGGAAAGCAAACAAATAGAATTATTTTATTTTCAACAAACATTCAAAACCATATTAGCATTTTTTAAATGATTTAGGTCACATCCTTATCAAGGTATAAAAAACATCACCTATACATAGTGATGGCAATCGATGGTAAATAGTCATGCAGTGGCTATTACTCTTCCAATCTTCTCATCTCCCAAACTCTCCATCTCATTTTCCATTCAACAAAAACATGCATGAAATGTGATGGCCCAATGGGGATGAAGGTGAGAGAAGGTCAGCATCACATAGTGTGACAATTAGCAAATTGAATGTAAGGTGGTGGGTAATAATTGTAGGTTGGTGAGGTGTTAATTCATTTCCACCTTGAACCAGGTGTATTCATTATGTGGGCTACACACTATTAACCAAAGTTTAAATGTTTAACTTTTGTTACCCACTTAGATTTTTGTAGGTGATGTTACTATCACTAATTAGTTGTACCTCCAAAATGGCATCATAATGACCCCTTACATGACAATCAAAACCAAAGGTTTGTACTACCACATAAGATGTCCAAAATATATAAATATAAATTAGTCACATTAAGCTATCAATCGACATCAATTTTACATGTTGATGTGTCATGGTTTAGGTATCATGTAAGCATGAAGTTAGGGCACATGACTATTGGGTCCTCTCCCTTATAAAACATGTTGGTAGATGATGTTGAGCTTATCATAACATAACATATTTTTAATTTTATATTAAAATTGACTATGGTTTTGGATATTATATTGTATGTTTCACATATGTGAAAGCTTATAAACTCGAGCATATAGTGATATAAATATCAACCTTGGTTTAAAAATTATAAAAATAATGGTTTTAGACACAATTGGTTATTAAGAAAATTGAATTAAATGGTTTGAAGTCCAAAGCTTCTTCAGAAATCTAGGGAAAGCATGGATCTTAGGGTTTTTAGATGATTATTTTAATTAACTTCTCCAATTTTGATCATGAGGTTGAGTGGTTATTGCCTTGACAAAGCCCTGTCAAATCTATTTCATGGAGTCTTACATGTAGAATTATGGAATCTTGCATGAGATATTTAGAGTAGTTGCATGGATTATATTATGGTATTTTCAAAGGATTATTATTATATTAGCAGCCATGTAATTAATTATTTTTTTATTATATAAGGGTAAACAGAGGGTTTTGATAAGGTCCCACAACCCATTACAAAGCCAGCCAAACATCAATTAAATCAATCAAGATGACAATAAAAAACTAACCAACCATAACCACAAGGCTGAAACCAAAAACAAAGTCTAAAACAACAATAGGGAATCAACCAGAAAAATAAGGAACAATAGGCCTTCAATTTAATAGTTTATAAGAATAATGTTAGCTTGATAAATAATATTCTCCCTGATTGTTTTAATATTTGGTGTGAATGATTTATAATGGGATGAAATGTATTATTGGATCTTACTTGAATTGTATTGAAATAAGCCTTTCTAATACTTATAATCAATAAGTATTTGAACAACCATAAACTCTATGAAGTAATACCATAATGAGGTGTTATCTAATATTTATTGCCAATGGTATTGTGAAATTTTTATCACTATTGAGTGAGAGTTTGATGTTTAGAGTTGTGACTGCAATCTTATGAATTTTCCAATTATGCTTAGGAGCTAAAGCTCTCATCTTAGGTTAATCATGAAGTGTTGAGTTAGTGATTGACACAATATTTTATATATAATAGAAAAATAACTTACTAAGTTAAGGAGATTGATAACTTCATGCATATTAGAAGTATTGTCTATAATAAGATGATATTGAACCTTGTTTGTATTGATCTTGCAAGTATTGTTGTGATGTTAAAATAAGCCAAAACCAATTTATGTACATGTTTAAAAGTTGTACATGGTGTGAAAGATTATTAAAAAGATAATAATTAGTTGCGTTAAAGTTGTACTTGTGTATGAAGTTGGATTAGAATGCTATGTTTTATATTTATACCTTTTGTGAGTGATTTTTACAAGTACTAAATCTGGTTGTGCGACAAGTTATGAGGTTTTACTTGAATTATTTACCCTACATCATTGTTATTGAATCTCTTCCAGATTTTGTATGCTTGTATGAATTGATGGTGTCTACTTTATTTGACTATAATGTCATCAAGCCTTTATAATTGAAATAATGAAACTTTTATTGATAATGGTATTAGCAATTGTAATCTAAAATGTTATTAGTCTTGGAGGGAATAACTCTTGCCTTCATTTTACATTAACTGGTTATTAATCTTCAATCCATCAATCAATCATGGTACATTGGTCTCTGTGTTGAAAATATGTAAACATTTTCCCTAAGTAACTTGTAAAGAGTTTAATTCATGACATAAAATAATATTATTTTATGTATCTTGATTGGCTAAAAACATCACATGTTATTTCTAGATTCTAGCATATCGAGGCAATTGTAAGATTCTATGCATGATTTTAGTCATGATTTTAAGTCTGTGGTAGTGATTAATTGCCAACACCCACAGAGACCATCCTTGTCTACCAATAATGACACTAAGCTAGTGCTTATTTTATTCATGTTCAATGTTGGATTTGTTCAAAACATAGATTCATTTTAATAAAGGCACTTTTCATACTAAATATACCTTAGTTACAAATGTATTGCACAATGAATCTACCATATATATAGATGTACATTAAAAATATTTAAAATTGTCATGGAGCCACTATCATGATAGGGTAGATAATAACTGCCATCACTTGGACAATTTCTCTTCTTAAGTTTATAATTCACTGGCAAAAGATTCATAAATATCATAATACACTACTCTCAAATTCATAGCAATGGTTATTCTGGAATGGAACCCTTGTTTTATGGAATTTGATAGATTTGTGCGATGGTTTTATTTGTAGGTAAGGAATGTCTTTACATTTTTATGAATTATTTTACAAAATAACTGTAGATTATGAGATGCATTGCTTGAATTAATTCTAATGTTGAAAGAGCCAACCATTTTTTAAACAAGATTGAAAGAGACATGATGTTGAATTGTTATGACAATTTTTTTTCTTTCAAAAATTGAATAATCTTAAGGACTCTGTTGTTTTTTATTTCCTTTTTATACTTTTTCCCCTATTTTTGTAAAATTTACCTTTGTATGAGAGGATTTTCGCTAGATAAAAATGTTTAGTCTAAGCCCATAGAGAAGCTTTTTGAAGAAGATTAAAGTGAAATGTAGGGTTTAGGGCCATTATCATCTGTAACCATTTCCATGCATTAGATATGCATAATTTTTAATACTAACATTTATTAAACTCAAAATTGGGGTTTTGTGTCAAAAATCATAATATATCTTAAGGGCATAACCCTAGTGTTTATATTTGGTGTATTCTTTTACTTTAGATCTTTATTTTCTTTCCTTTTTTTAATTTTGATTAGATATTTTGATTTTACTTTGCATCTTCAATATCTTGAAACTTTAGCTTTTCATCGACTACCTAATTATTTGGAAGAGTTGTGAAGATTAAAAAATGTTATAACAGGGGATATGAATCTAGGCCTTAATTTAACACTGCACAGAAGCAAAAGAGAAATAAAATGGTTCATGCTCAACAAGCTCTTGGCTTGGCTACCAGGAATACATCCGAACATCTCTCACCTTTCCACTTTAGCCGCATGTATTGTTCTTGAAGTTTTGTTATTTTAAATATTGTGGAGTGATTTATTTCTCGACAAAATTTTGTAAGCAAGGGATTAAGGTTTAGGGTTTCTAGATAACATATTTTTATTGAGATGACTAATTTTTATAGCTCTATTCTAAAACATAGTACTAACTTGTGTTTTTAGATAGAATGGGCCTAATGACGTCATAATAAGCATCTTTTACTTGTAGCATCCCCACTAGGATCTAACTAGAAATATGTTTTTTTTAAAATTATCACATATATAAAAGTAAACTACATCCCGAAAGTCTAACAGAGATCATAAAATTAATTACTATGCAATCATGACAACAATTCGTAATACAACATAAAATATGGATCTCTAAAAACATGAGAGAATGACAACTCAATATAGAAATTAATTATTACATTTTAAATTCAACTTATCTAAATACACAATCACCACTATCAATGTGCATCGATGTATAATTACAACTCTTTATGATAATTTTACAATAATAAGTACAAAATAATATAATTTACAAATAAGATACTTGGCTATCCTGGGGCATAGTTCTCGAACTTCAAGTATCTGTGGCAATCTCAAGTGTCATTTCAATAAGTAGCATTGTTGTGGGAAGGGAGAGCATCATTCAGAGTGCTTTTATATACCAACCATAGACTAATGATCCCATGTACTAATCTCGTTAGGGAATGTCCCTCCCTTCATGGATAGGTAGATAGTGACAGTGCAATAATTCAGAGAGATTAGCAATACTCATGTGCTTATATGATTATATACTAAACATGCAGTGTATCATAGAAATTCATTCTATTGTAAGATATTGCACAAATATGTGCATCACACTTATGAAATGATAATGTCTCACTAAACATTCTTTGACCCAAACTTTTACATATAGTAATATAAAAGTGATCTATAGATCTATCAATTTCATGTACACCACTTAATTAGACTGCGTTCATCTAACATTGCAATGCCACCAGGCTAGTAAAGTCTATCTCAGTCCTTACTCTGCATTAGCAATGTAGATTGGTCAAACATAATTCAACCAAAATATTTAATAACTTACATCTTACTAGCAAATGCATCACACGACACACTATGCATAGGTGTAATAACAACATACATTAATTCATCAAAGATATGCATGAATCTTTCATTATATTATATCCCATACTAGAAATAATAATTATAAATATACCACTTAGATAAACATATAATTTAACTATATAATTCAAACAATATAACTAGTTTCTAGTTATCTACACCTTATGGCAACTTATTTTACCACACTCTAGTATTTTTAAGAATTATCTACCAATTTTTCATAATCAAACATATGAAGTCATCTCTAATACATAGAGGCACAAGCATTATATAGGTAACTGTATATAACAAAGCAAATTATCATTGCCATGAAACATAATAACATATTAATACAACATTTACTAAACTCTCAAAGTTTGCATGCACGTATACACAAGTCTTATCAATTGTAACAACACATGTTATCCATAGTAATAACTAGCATTTATATATTAAAACAATCAAATATAGATATGAGTTTAGGAATAATAATTATAATATTTACCATCCAGGTACAACATACTTTTATACTATAATACCTTATGATATCCCATACTATCATAGGTTCCCAAATACATATCAACACATACATCAAATTTATGATTTTCAACACTCAACTAATTCATGCAGATAATAATAAGTAAATAATAAAGTATTATACCACCTAGGTATATCCTACATACAATCATATCAAGGTATATCCTACATACAATCATATCAAGGTATCTCAACATAAAAACATGCATCACGATACACCATTATGCACTAAGTATAGCTAAATATTTAACACACTCATAGTATGTAATTCACACAAGTATTTCATATTGAATACATATGATTAATAGTCATTCATATTATTAGTGGTGAGTCAGATATTTCATAAGACCATTAGAATTTTTTATTTAAATGACTCATTTGATTCTATGAGACCATTTCAAAGGTTATAGTTCCTAGCTTCTATGTAACTTAATGACTTATACAATCATCTAAAGAATTATAGATATAATCCATATATACTATCACTTGTACATTATAATGTGCACCATATTTAGGTATGTTAATGCTATGCAATTTCTAAACCATGATTTAGTATTTTAATCATAACTATGAAGCATAGTAATCAACTCATGAAGGAGTTATAAATACATAGAACACACTTGGCATCAACAACTAGAAAAACTAGAACTTTATTTTCTTGAAACACAAGTAATCTAGTTTCACATCCAATTTATATTTGGGGGATTACAAAAAATCATTTGCTAACTATTTTATTCAATTGTTTCATTTTCCAATTAATATTTCTTTCAAGAATATTTACTAAAGAAGACTACCCCAATTTTCTTATTATGCTAATATGTAACTTATTGTCCCCCAAAAATATCGCTCATTTTTGGGACAACATTTGAACTATTTTGGTCCTACAGACCAAAATCCTCTCTTCCCATTTCAAAATTTGTTCTGAGCATTCAAATTCCTCATTTTTCAAGCTTCTCTTAATTCTACGGACTCTGCAGGCTTGAATCTACGGACTCTACAGGAAGAAAATCTACAAACTATGTAGGAAGAAAATCTACGGACTCTGCAGGCCAAGTTCAATGGACTTCACAGGTTGATTTCTATGGACTCTGTAGGAAAGAAGCAAACTCTCAACACTTAGGCAATTTCAAAGTTGGTTCAATGACAAGGCTCAACCAAAAGAGTTCATCAGCAAGCTTCTAAGCAAGGATTGAACTGATTGAACCGAAGAACCATTGAACCACTTTAGTTCAAAGGTTCAACGGGTTCAAGGTTCAAGGTTTAAAGGTTCAACATCAGCAGCAAGAGTTCAACCGCTTCAAGGTTCAAGGTTCAACAGGTTCAAAGGCTTCTACAGGCAGGTTCAATCAAAAGAACAAGTTTCTGACGCTTGAATCATTGAACCGTTGAACCATTGAACCACTTTGGTTCAAAGGTTCAACGGGTTCAAGGTTCAATGGTTTAACAGGTTCAACGACCAAATGGTTCAATGCATTTGGTTCAAAAAGATCTAAAGGACTTAGCCAAATAAAAAGAATGAATCGATTAAACCGATGAACCATTGAACCACTTTGGTTCAAAGGTTCAATGGGTTCAAGGTTCAATAGTTCAACAAGTTCAACGAGGCTTGTTTCAAAGAATCTTGGTTCAAGCAGTCAAAGGGAATGAACCATTGAACTGTTGAACCAAAGTTGGTTCAATCGGTTGGTTCAATTGGTAGGTTCAAGGGGCTGCCCCAAAGCCAAAGGATCAAACAGCCCTTGTGGAGGGCAGAAAAGGGGCAAATGGACCAATTCAAAGGCCAAAAGAGCAAAGGGATTTCCTTTAAGAAATTCCCCTGGCAAAACAGACAAAGAGACAATTCCTTCGGGAAATTGTCCAAAAGAATTCCTTCAGACTTTTTCCTCCGAAAGAAAGAAAAGACTGAAAAACAAAGCAAAGCCCGATGGAAAGACTAAGGCAAGAAATGAATTCTTTCGAACTTCTATTCGAAGGAATTCCTTTGAACAAAAATTCCAAAGAAATTTGGGGAAGCTGCGGGAGGAAAGCCCAAAAGAATTTTCGAAGGCCAAAGACAAAGCAGCCGAAACAATTCTTGCGGACTTTTTGTCCGTGGGAAAATATCCACGAAAAAAGTCCATGGGAAAGCTTCGAAGGACTCTGAAGACAAAAGGCTGCTGAAGGACCCCGAAGGGTAGGTGCCCTTGTGGGGGACTCTCAGCTTGCCAAATTAAAGGACACTTCCCCAAAGCCGAAGGGTCACCTTCCCTTCAGGAGGATGCAAAACAAGAAATCCAAAGGAAGCAAGTAGCAGAAAAGTCCGAATCAAGAGAAAGCCAAAGAAAGTCCAAGGGGTGATGCGCCCAAAGACATCAAAGTCAAGAACAATGAACTAGCCATTGGAAATTCAAACGTAGTGACGGGTGCGCGAACGTCAATTTCAAGGTTCATAAAATAGCCGTTGATTTTGAAAAGCCTTAAAGAAGAGCTAAAGAACTTAGTGACCCACCGGAAGAAAAATTCCTGAAGACCGCCCGAAGAGTAGATACCCTTGTGGGGGGCTCTTCTTGACCCAAAGCAGACTATTTCTCAAGGCCCCAAAGGGCAGGTCCCCTTTGGGAAAGATCAAACGACAAAGCTGAAGGAATTACCAAGTGACGTGCCCACAAATGTCAAAGATTCAACAATGAAATAGCCGTTGATCCTTATAGGTTTAAGCGTGGACCCGAATGCATTCAAAGGCTTTAAGGCCAAGACCAGCAGGAAGCGACTAAGGAACAGAGCATAAAATTGAATCAAGGACCCGATTCAATTAACCAAAAAAAGAGGAACGATGAGGAACGATCAGAAACATTTGCGCATCAGATATGTTTCAAGAAGAAGATCACCAGGTGGACATCGAAGGATGTAAACATTCAATGGCATGACCCATTTCTCTGCATTGAGAAAAGCAAATGGGTAAATGCCCCTGAATTCCAGCATGTCTTCTTAACAAAATTCAATGCAACATGATGTGTTATTGTTCTCGAGTCCTTCTTGAAGAGGCTATATAAGGGACTCTCTTTTATTGTTTTATGGATCTCTCTCTGATTGTTAGAAACAAAACTCTGCCCAAATTGAAAGGCATTACTGAGACTTTGAGCTCATATTGTTGATCATATTTTGTTATTGGAATAAGAAAGCAAGTGACTTATCAGACTTTGTGTTGTGATATCTTTGTTGTTGGGAAAACTGTTCTTATGTCTTTTTCCTTAATATATTTTTTATTCCTTTAATTCAACAAGCAGAATTAGTGAAAGCAGTCAGGAAGGTGTCCTGAAGTCAATTGTGGAGAGACTTTGTGCCCCCATAATTGCCTTTAGTGTGTTTTCTTTTTGTTTCTGTGTAAAGTACCTTGGGATGACTTTGTGCCCTCATTGTCCTTCGTATCTCACTCTTTCATAATTGAGGTGGAGACTTTGTGCTACATCTCAATCTTCTGGTTACCACATCCTTGGTTACATTTTGCAATTACTACCAGGAGTATTCTTGTGGTTTGTTGAATAGTACTTTTGAAAGACGAGGAGTGCTTTCTGTCATTTCCCTTGAGATTTTTCCTTTGATTTGCACGCATCATCTCTGAAGAAAGAGAGATGGATGGTTTATCCTACCCTTGAGTATTATTTTCTATATATATATATATATATATAGGGAACCTCCCCTTGATGAGAGGAGAGATTAGTCCCCTTTTGATGTGGTAAACCTACACATTTGGACGACCAATCTTCCTATTTTGGCTGATCAGACCTATTTTGTTTATCAGTACGCTGATCGACAAAATATTCAACCAACATAACTCAACATCAAATTTTGCATAACAGTTTTCAAGTTTAAATCCACAATACGAGGTAGTTATATTTTACCTGTTTGAATCTATTACACATTGTTATGGTTATCTTAAACAATAATGTTTAAGAAGTTGGTTTGTTTTACCACTCTCATCAATAATTATTAATTCTAAGTTTTAGGCCCACCAACAATGTAACTCTATATTTTTAGTTATAGGAGAAATCTATCACAAGACTAAAAAGTTTAAAATAAAATCTTAATTTAATTTGTTACATAAATCAAGTTTATGAACCCTCCCAAGTTCCACTACAAAAAGTGAACAATTAAAAAAAACTCCTCTAATAATGTTTCTTTTGGCATTGATCGATACCCATAACTGAGATATATTATTCTAATTTTAACTCCATTTTAAGGTCTATAACTCATAGTTAAATAATTTATGACCATTTAAGATTATAATAATATTATAATTTGTTTTTATATACTCAATCCATGGCATATATAAGGAAGAATATAATAATTTCTAACTCGGGTAGGTAGTATAGCCCAATAGAATATACTTGGGATAATATTATAAGAGTTTAAAGCCTTATCCCCTAAATATTTTTTTGCCCTATGCCATTTAATTTTACTATCATTCAAAGGGTGAATATAAAGAGTAGGTTTTATAATTATCTAAAATACCAACTGGCTATAAAATCATAAGTATAATAAATTTTGACATCGTGTTATTTGTTATAAAATCAAATACTAAGCATAACAAAGTTTGTTCATTATCAAACAAGTAAATATTCCCTATTTAAGCGATGCCTCTAAATAAATTGTAATTTTCATTCATTAAACTTACCTATGTGCCCAACAGATCGACGACCAGAATTAACTAAATCCAAAACAAATTTTAGATGCCTTTTTTCCTCTTACAACTACAGACCATGCAACTTAATAGTCTATATATTGAATCTAGTTTATAAACTTCAACCGTCACTTTGAGCCGAAATAAAAGGAAATAAGGGTTTCTAATTATTTTACAAATACTAAACCAGTTGAAAGAAAAAATATAGATCGACACCTAATTGTAAAAGTCCAAACTGGGTTAGGACACCATACTGGAAGATATCAATTTAAGATTAGAATTCCTTTTATTTATTTTTTGTGGATACGTAGGCTGTCTATTTATAATTTCATTTTTCTTGTCCATGGATGGCTCATCATCATACCACATCAATCTTAATGTTGGAAATAAATATGAATAAATATTTTAATTATTTAACTAGTTGTATATACTTAGTTTGCCCCTATTTAAATCAATATATATTCCTTATTAAGATTCAATTTGTAGATCACTTTATTTCTAAGGGCATAAAGATATATAAGAATACATAGAAGTATAAATCGCTATTTTTATACTTACAAAATAATAGTAAGTTAGACTATCCTACAGTGAAGATGATCATATATATCCAAGGTGATAACATACCATATTACTACTAATGTTTTTCACTAATCATATACGTTTGCACCTATTTCATAATCATTGTCTAGCGATTTCTAGATATATGAATCATTGTCCATAATCAGTTGAAAATATACTTGATCATAATATAGTGATTACTATGTCATAAGAATCTGATACCATTTAAATTGCTATAACATATTCTATAAAAGATAAATTATGTAGACTATATGAATCATTTACTCATTTATACCAATTAAAAAGGAATCCAAGTCTAAATGAATAATTTGTATAATCTCATAGATTTAATAGTAAATAATCAGTCTTATATTTTTTATAATTCACATAAAAATTCTCACAAAATTATAATAACATCACCTACCTCCTTGATGGCATCCAGATGGAACTAGATGGATTGCACTCTCTTCCCAAGTCATGCTCCCTTCTTGCTAAAAATCTCCAAATGTTTCTATAATTCTTTTTTTTAAATAGAAAATAGATGCTAATTTCTTTTCTAGATTTTTGTTTTTTGTTTTGCTTTTATTTTATCTTTTTATTTTTGTTAATTTTAAGCCCTTTAATTTTTTTTATTTTTTTTCTAAATTTTTAATTTTTTTTCTTATTTTAATGTTTTTCTCTTTCTCTTATTTTTTTTAAAAACAATTCCCTTTTAATATTTTAATATGAAATTATAATTTCATATTAAATCAATTTAATATTTAATTATGCTTTATCAATTTAATGGTAAAATAATAACCCATATTAATTTTTACTTTTATCAATTTTGATTTTATGTATATTAATGACATATTAGGCTAAACACACAAAAGAATTTATTCTTATAATTTACCTAATCAAATAAACATATAAAATAACAATTTTAAATAAACACCAAAATAATTATTTTTAAATGTATTTTCTACCATGACTAATTATTGTGGTGTGTGTAAGGTTTCACTAGCTATCTATCAACCAATGATGTCTCTATCTACATCATCTTCTCCGATGATGCTCTCCCTTTGGTATGCTCAAAAGAAGAATTCTTTTGTATTCACCTCATAATACACAAGTAATTAGATCTTTTTACATGATAATTATAAACAACAATATATAACTAAAACAATTCATTAATATACTTAAAATGTAAATGCACACATAAACCATTTCATAATAAGCAATTATGTATTATCATTTAACTAAGCAATATTATATGATCTCAAAATAGAATAAATCTCAAACTTAATTAGAAATATAAAAAAATCTGAATTTGTTAATTGCATATATCTATAGATAATCTAGTAAGTTTGCTTGAAAAAGAATCGAGATGTAACATCCTTCTCCTTAAAACTAGTCATCGCCCCTGTTGATGTTTAATCAAAGATAAGTTCTCAATCAAAAACATTTCTTAGCATTGCAATAACATGATATACAATGTCAAACTAAGCAAATAAATAGAAAATTACCTATAGAACTCACTGTAGTTCTTCCAAGTTGCACTATTTTCTAAAGTATTAGTTCCATAAGACCCTACTCAATAACATCGTTCAATTAAGAAAACATGGTTATAAGTATTACTTACTTTGACTAATTATGTTATGACCACCCTAAGGTTCAAAATCATCAAGACAAGCCTATATACTATAAGACTGACCACTTCTGTTACTTTGAAGGGTGACACATGTCTTAGTCAAAGTTTAACTGACTTCCTAAGAGCACATAAGATCATCATGCAAGCCAAAATAAATGACTAAAGAGAGTTCCACAAAATCTTCTAGCACATCCTTTATAAATCTCTCTAACTTAGAGAGTGTTTTCTCATTCTGGAGAAAAGTAATTAAGAAATCTGGTAAAAATGATATGTATATGTTAATATTATCACTACTCCACGCAGCTCTAGATAAGTATAACATGTCAATACTATCACTACTCCATGGAGCTCCTGAAAAGTATGACAATGAATATGAACTAAAAATTATAACATTTATAATGTATACAAAATTATAAAATATCCATTCACAGTATATATGTGTATGGTCATACAACTGAATTTGATAAGTTTTGCCTATCAAATCCCAGATTTGACAAGTCTATCTATCGATCCAAATTAGTACAAATAATTTGAGTTAATGTAAGTCTAATTAAGATACCATCCTATTGCTTAGAACTCACATCCTCAATTTACCACTCTTCTCTTAGGTGTCACTACCTAACAATTTTAAAATGTACACAATGTTTTCAAAGAATCACAATTTTATTTTATCATATCAATGAAAACAAAGCTATATGCTAAATGATTCTAGATGTATCATCATACATATAAAAGAGATCATACAATCGATCTGTAATTGCATTAAGTTACTACTAGTTAAACATACTAGTATCATATTTCACAGCGTAACCAATAGAGTTATATTCATGATTAAATAATGTTATAATTAACATAGCATACATAGGCCAAGAATCACACTATTATTTTAGCCTTATAGGGGAATAGACAAAACAATATCTCCTTACTTTCTCAACTAGCATAACAAGTTATAAGTTTATTCCAACCTCTAGATTGACAAGATAATTTGCACATTCTAAACCTTACTCGCTTCTGACAATGGATATAAAATAAATCTTCCAAAACAACATGCTATAAGCAAAATAGAACAATATTAATCTATTCAAGGGTGTATAATACTAATTATAATCAACTTATAATTCTTAGTAAATAATTTAATATATAAACCAAGGTTTGCCACCTTACGTGGTCTAAAAATCACAAATTAGATCAATTAGTTATTCTAAAGAGTTATCAGTGAAAATAGAGAGCTATCATCTCAGAAGAAATCTCCTACATACCTTCACCGGTTAAAAGAAAACACTGCAACTCAATGTTGATAAAACACTACCTGCTTACCAAATTTGAAAGTATGATTTCACAACTATTTTCACAATCGAAAGAAATAAAATACTAACCACAAAGATGTGTCCATCCATCCAATTTTAAAACTTTTCTTTCATCAAGAGTAGAAAACATTCTCCCACAAATTTCAAGGGAGTACAGTCAAACAACATTAAAAAATAATTTTCATTTAAGAGAACATTAAATCAACATCATCATAATGTAAAAAGAGAATAAGATAATAAAAATTCACCTTTATGCTAACTAAAATAGATTACATTTCTTCAAAATACACATATCTTAAGAGTGCAAATTTCATAATCAAACTCCTAACACAATGAAATTATCAAGCAATACAACAACACTCTACTAAGAAGATTTCCACCGCCCTAGGTGGTACTAAAAGAAAAAAGGTCTTATGAGATTTTCTACTCCTAAGATTTATGAATATAGACACAAAATTAAAGAACATAAATTTAAATGAGAAGCATCTTGAGCTTATTAAACACTCACAAAAGTCAATGATAAAAATGACTTGATAATCAAGAAGAATGTAATCATTCTCGAGGTGTTCGATCTAAGTGATCAAACTATGATAGAAGGCTTTTGTTCATAACTCATAAACTATTCTATATACCCATCTATCCAAGCCTCAAATACAACCATCACAATAAAGACACTCGATAAACCGATCTCCTACATAACTCAAATGGGTATGAGTGATCTTAATGGTATACATTTAATGTTTCAAACACATTTTATGAATATCAAAAAACTCCAAACATGGTGTAACATGGTTCCTCACTGAGACACGACAAGTCCAAATTCTAGTGCAATACTTCATGACACTAGTTTCACACCAATGAACAAAAAGACACAAAAATGTTAATGGACTCATTAGGTCCTAAAGTTTGAGTCACAACTCTGATATCACATGTAGCAGCTCCACTGAGATCTAACTAGAAATAATTTTTTTTTAAAAATTAATACATATAAAAGTAGACTACATCTTGAGAGTCTAATAGAGATCATAAAATTAATCACGTGCAATCATGATAACAATTCATAATACAACATAAAATACAAATCTATAAAAACATGAGAGAATGACATCTTGATATAAAAAGTAATTATTACATTTTAAATTCAACTTATCTAAATACACAATCACCACTATCAATGTGCATCAATGTATAATTACAATTCTTATTGATAATTTTATAATAACAAGTATAAAATAACATAATGTACAAATAAGATACTTGGCTATCCTAGAGCATAGTTCTCGAACTTCAAGTATCTATGGTAATCTCAAGTGTCATCTTAATAAGTAGTACTACTGTGGAGAGGGAGAGCATCATCCGAATGATTTTCTACACTAATCACAAACCAACAATCTACTACACTAATCCTATTAGAGAATAGCCCTCCCTTCATGGATAGATAGATAGTGATGGTACAAGAATCCAGAGAGACTATCAAGTATCTATTTACTTGTATGATTTTTTATTAAACATGTAGTTTATCATCAAAATCTATTCTATTATAATATATCACAGAAACATGTGACTCAAACTTATAATAATGTCTCGCTAAATATACTTTGAACCAAAGTTTTATAAATAATAATATAAAAGTGATCTATAGATCTATCAATTTCATGCACATCACTTGATCAAACTGCCTTCATCTAACATTGCAATGCCAGTAAGTCAGTGAAGTATGTCTCACTCCTTACTCCACATTAGCAATGTAGATTAGTCAAACATGGTTCAACCACAAGATTCAATAACTTAAATCCTACTAACAAATGCATCACATGACATATTAACATAGACATAATAACAACATATATTTAGTCTATCAAATATATGCATGAATATTTCATTATATTCTATCCCATACTACAAATAATTATTACAAATATATCATTTGAGTAAACATATAATTTAACTGTATAATTAAAATAATATAATTGGTTTTTAGTTATTTACACCCTATGACAACCCATATTACCACAGTCTAGTATTTTTAAGGATTATCTACTAATTTTTTACAATCAAACATATGAAGTAGTCTCTAATACATCGAAGCACAAGCGTTATTCAAGTAACTATATCTAACAAAACAAATTATCATTCCCATGAAACACAATAGCATATCAATACAACATTTTTAAAATTTTTAAAATTTGCATGCACACATACACAAGTCTTACCAACTGTAACAACACATGTTATTCATGGTAATAACTAACATTTATATAGTGAAATAGTCAAATATAGATGAGTTTATGAATAATTATTACAATATGTACCACCTAGGTACAATATATTTTTATACTATAATACCCTATGATATTCCATACTATCATAGGTTTCCAACTACATATCAAAACATACACCAAACTTAATGATTTTCAAGACTCAATCAATTTATGCAGATAATAACAAGCAAACAATAAAGTATTATACTACCTGGATATAGCTTGCATACAAGCATACCAAGGTATCTCAACATAAAAATATGTATCACAATGCACCATTATGCACCAATTATAGCTAAACATTTAACACATTCATAGTCTGTAATTAATACAAGTATTCCATACTAAATACATATGATTAATAGTCATTCATATTATTAGTGGTGAGTTAGATATTTCATAAACCCATTATGAATTTTTATTTAAATGACTCATTTGCTTCTAGGAGACAATTTCAAGGGTTATAGTTTTTGACTCATATGTAGCTTAATGACTTACAAAATCATCTAAAAAATTATAGGTATAATCCCTATTTACTAGCACTTGCACATCCTAATGTGCACTACATTTATATATTCTAATGCTATGCAATATTTAAACCATAATTTAATGTTTTAACCGTAACTAATAAGTATAGTAATCAATTCATGAAGTAGTTATAAATACATAGAACCCACTTTGCATAAAATAGTTAGAAAAATAAGAACTTCATTTTCTCAAAACATAAGTAATTATGTTTCACATTCAGTTTATATTTGAGAGTTTACAAGCAATCATTTTCTAGCTAATTTATTCAAGTATTTCATTTTCCAATTAATATTTCTTTCGAGAATATTAACTAAAGAAGACTACCCCAGTTTTCTTATTATGCTAATAGGTAACTCAATATTAAATTGTAAATGATGGTTTTCAAGTTTAAATCCACAATATGAGGTAGTTATGTTTTACCCGTTCGACTCCATTACACATTGTTATGGTTATCTTAAATAATAATGGTTAAGAATCTGGTTTGTTTTACCATTCTCATAAATAATTACTAATTCCAAGTTTTATGTCCACCGACAATATAACTCTATATTTATAGTTATAGGAGAAATCTATCACAAGACTAGAAGGTTTAAAATAAAATATTGATTTAATTTGTTACATAAATCAAGATTATGAACTCCCCTGAGTTCTGCTACAAAGGGTGAACAATTAAAAAAACTCCTCTAATAATGTTTCTTTTGGCATTGACCAATGCTCATAAATGAGATATATCATGCTAATTTTAACTCCATTTCAAGGTCTATACCTCATATTTAAATAATTTATGACCATTTAAGATAATAATAATAATAATATTATAATCTATTTTTATATACTTAATCCATGACATATATAAGGAAGAATATAATAATTTCCAACTTGGACTGGCAGTATAGCCCAATAGAATATACTTGGGATAATATTATAAGAGTTTAAAGCCTTATCCCCTAAATCTTATTTTGCTCTACGCCATTTAATTCTACTATCATTCAGAGGGTGAATATAAAGAGTAGGATTTATAATTATCCAAAATACCAACTGGCTAGAAAATCATAAGTATAACAAATTTTGGCGTCATGTTATTTGTTGGAAAATCAAATACTAAGCATAACAAAGTCTGATCATTATCAAACAAGTAAATATTATCTGTTTAAGTGATGCCTCTAAACAAATTATAATTTTCATTCATTAAACTTACCTCTGTGCCCAACAGATCGACGCCTAGAATTAACTAAATCCAAAATAGATTTTAGATGCATTTTTTTTCTTACAACTATAGACCATGCAACTTAATAGTTTATATATTAAATCTAGTTTATAAACTTTAGCTATCACTTCAAGCCAAAATAAAAGGAAATAAGGGTTTCTAATTATTTTACAAATACTAAACTGGTTGAAGCAGAAAATACAGATCGACACCCAATTTAAAAAGTCCAACCCAGGTTAGTAAGACCATAAAAAAAAAAAATTGTGTGGGGATACACAAGCTGTATATTTATAATTTCATTTTTCTTGTCTATGGATGGTTCATCGCCATACCGCATCAATCTTAATGCTGGAAATAGATATGAATAAATATTTTAATTATTTAACTGGCTGTATATACTTAGTTTGGCCCTATCTAAATCACTATATATTCCTTATTAAAATACATAAAAGTATAACAAATTATCCAAAATACCAACTGGATAGAAAATCATAAGTATAACTAAGTATAACAAATTTTGATGGCATGTTATTTGTTGGAAAATCAAATACTAAGCATAACAAAGTCTACTTATTATCAAACAAGTAAATATTGCCTGTTTAAGTGATGCCTCTATATAAATTATAATTTTCATTCATTAAACTTACATCTGTGCCCAACAAATCGATGACCAGAATTAACTAAATCCAAAACAGATTTTAGATGCCTTTTTCTCTCATACTTATAGCTATAGACCATGCAACTTAATAGTCTATATATTAAATCTGGTTTATAAACTTCAGCGGTCACTTCGATCCAAAATAAAAGGAAATAATGGTTTCTAATTGTTTTACAAATACTAAACTAGTTGAAGGAGAAAATATAGATCGATGCCCAATTTCAAAAGTCCAAACTGGGTTAGGATGCCATACTAGAAGATATCAATTTAAGACGAGATATTTTTTAGTGGATACACAGGCTGTATATTTATAATTTCATTTTTCTTGTCTATGAATGGTTCATCATCGTACCACATCAATCTTAATGCTGTAATATGAATAAATATTTTAATTATTTAACTGGCTATATATACTCAGTTCACCCCTATCTAAATCACTATATATTCCTTATTAAGATTCAACTTATAGATTACTTTATTTATAAGGGCGTAAAGATATATAAGAATACATAAAATAAATCAGTACTTTTATACTTATAAAATAATAGTATAAGCCAAATTATCCTATGGTGAAGATGATCATATATATCCAAGGTGATAACATACCATATTACTGCTAATGTTTTTCACTAATCATATACCTTTGCACGTATTTTGCAATCATTGTCTAGTGATTTATAGATATATGAATCATTGTTCATAATCAGTTGAAAATATACTTGATCATAATTTTGCGATTACAACATTATAAGAATCTTATACCTTTTAAATCACTATAACATATTCTATAAAAAATAAATTATGTAGACTATATGAATCGCTTATTCATTTATACCAATTAAAAAGGAATCCAAGTCTGAGTGAATAATTTGTATAGTCTCATAGATTTAATAGCAAATACCCAGTCTTATATTTTTCAAAATTCACACAAAAATTTTCACAAAATTACAATAACATCACCTACCTCCTTGATGGCATCAGGATGGAACTATATGGATTATGCTTTCTTCCTAAGTCATGCTCCTGTCTTGCTAAAACTCTCCAAATTCTTCTATCATTCTCTCTTAAATAGAAAATAGGTGCTAATTTCTTTTTCATATTTTTATTTTTGGCTTTCTTTTCATTTTATCTTTTTGTTTTTTCTAATTTTAAGCCCTTTAATTTTTTTCTTTTTTTTTAATTTTTAATTTATTTCTCTTTTTTCTAATTTTAATGTTTTTCTTTTTTTCTTTTATTTTTTTTATAAATATTTTAATATGAAATTTCAATTTCATATTAAATCAATTTAAAATTTAATTATGCTTTAGCAATTTAATGATAAAATAATAACCTATATTAAAATTTGATTTTATTAATTTTGCTTTTACGTGTATTAATGATACATTAGGCTAAACACACAAGGCAATTTATTCTTATAATTTACCTACTCAAACAAACATAGAAAATAATAGTTTAAAAAAAAACTAAAATAATTATTTTAAATGCATTTCTACCATGATTAATTATTGTGGTGTGTGCAAGATTTCGCTAGCTATCTGTCGACCAACAATGTCTTTATATACATCATCCTCTCCAATGATGCTCTCCCTCTGGTACGTTCAAGAGAATAATTCTCTTGTGTCCACCTCACAACACAAGTAATTAGATATTTTCACATGATAATCATAAGTAATAATATATAACTGAAACAATTCATTAATATGCTTAAAATGTAAATACACACATAAACCAGTTCATAATAAGCAATCATGTATTATAATTGAACTAAGCAACATTTTATTATCCCAAAATAACATAAATATCAAATTTAGTCAAAAATATAATCAGATTTGAATTTGTTAATTACAGATATCCATGGATAATCTAACAAGTTTGTTTGACGAGGAATTATGATGTAACATTACCACTATATTTGCCATTCACATCTTCATAATGAAAATGATGATTGGGGAAACACTATATATGTTGCTTAATACGTACCCTATAACTATAACATTCCACTAAATATTTTGTAAATCAACCCATTCCACTAAATATTTTGTAAATCAACCCATTCCAGGAGATCATTTTTTTCAAGGCATTTTGTCAAATAGTTAGTTTGGATAATCTATATATAGTCAGGAACTATTTTTAAAAATGTTATTAGTATTATTTCATTGTAATAAATATTTGTGAAGAATGATAGAGAAAGTTTATGTCATTCACATTGAAGATTGAGTGTGTCTTAGACTTGATAGAGTGTGGAATCTCTTACTCTTAAAAAATATTCATACAAGCTGCTATCTTGTCTCCAAGGGGATAAAAGGAATGGGGTTTAGATGTATAGTAATGCATATATAAATGCCTCTTAAATAGGTTTGCATGAATTCTTGTGGAACCTATTCTAAGATAAAATAAACGTCTCAAATAATCATTGAAAATAATTTGTTTGGATTTATTCATGAAACACTGTTTTATCTCCAACTCATGTTTTCTTAGACTTCCCTTTTTGCATTTAATGTATAAGGGGACTTATGTTCCAATGTTGGATTCATTTCTTTGCTTTCCATCCCTACTTGATAATGTCAAGACTAGAACTTATGCCCTTATATTAAAAGTTTTGACATGATATTGCCATTAAAACCGTAAAGAATTATGCAGGTAATATCTTGATTTAATTTAAGCCTCCCAAGAAAATCATTAAACAGAGTTGGGTAACACCTGCACTTTAAGTGAGTAGATAATTAAGTTATTTTCTTCCCAAGAACATTTTTCTTATAAAGTATTTTTTATAATCATGGTAGGTACTTAGCTAGAGCTAACAAACAAATCTAATTTTGCACTAATGTACAAGTCAAAAATTAATGTTTCAAATTACTACAATATATTTGAATTGGACTTTACAGAGCCTAATAGAAAGAATGAAATGAAATTTAGGTACTTATCAATTGTTAATGAGATGCTATCCATGGCTGAATTCTGAAAATTATTCTTTTAGATTCTTATCTAAGATGTGCTTTGTTCAGTATTTTATATCCTTTATTTGGTAGTTTTTTTTCAGGTGCAAGGAACTACCCACTGTATATCCATTCTAAAGATGTGCCAATAAGCTTGCTCTTAAAAGGATATGTTTATTTACTCTCTAATACTTATATTTTTTTTGTCAGATGTAATGGGAATTTTGTTTTGTGGATTTGCAGTTGTTATAATGTTTATGTTGGTTTCCTATCAAAAAGGATTTGTAGAAGAAAAAAAGTATCCTTTTTTTTGTTTGCAAATGAAGCTTTTAGAACTCATAATTTTTGTTCCCTTCCTATAGGCAATTCTATGTTATTTTATTTTTATTTATAATAGTTTTAATTATATTCTAAACCCCACAAGGACTTGGCGCATAGTGCCCTTAGTTATTATGTGGTATTATGATAAAATAATAAGCATTTTTACTGGTATTAGTAACATGATGTTTTGTTAGTGATTCATTTATTACTTGATTTTTTGGCTTATAAAGATTTGTCTTCATTATTATTTAGAGTTGTATCATTCTAAGAACTTACAGGAATGAAGTAATTATTAAATTTTTTTATTGGTACTTGAACAATAAATTTAAATTAGATTTGTGTTATGCCCAAAATTATACATGGCGAATCTACATAAAGACAAGCAATTTTTTTTGAGAATGTATAATGCACATTCTACACAACCACATCATGAACATGCTAACTATATTTATGGCATGAGACATGGAATGCATCAAAATAAATTTGCATGCCTAAGTGACACAAATTATAATGTGCAAGTAGATGTATGGTCGCTACGCAACCACATCAACCCCACTTGCTCTAATTGGTCTACAAGAACCCTACTGGCCTGTAATTATCTAGGCATGCCTGGTGGATCCCATAGACCCAAGGTTTAAATTAAATTCTTGATTGAAACAAGGTGAGTTCAAGCTAAAATTAGCTCAAATAATTCATCTTAAATCTACACAGGTTTCAAATGGGTCATCGGGTGAATCCAACTAATTATAGAGTTTGATTCCCACCTTAAGTCGCCAAATAATTATTTTCTTATGTTGACTTAATTTTATGGAAATGACTTTAAAAAATATCTTATAGTCTTTAGATGACCTCAAAAAGGGTCTAAAATGCATTTGCTTAGTTCCTTGAGGAAGGAACATCCCATTTCAATTGTCAGATTAGGATAGGTTGTGGAAACCATAGAAATCCTTATGGGAACGTATATAGGTTTCTATCTTCATAAATAAATTTTTAAATTAAGATATGGTAAAGGGGAATGAAGGTTTGGAGAATGACATGTCCATAGTCATCCCTCTCCACCTTCCTCACCCTTGGACCACCACTATTAATGGGGTCTCCAAGATTTTGTAAAAAAAAAAAATTATTTAATTTTAATTTTCTAACATGATACAAAGTTAGCTGGGTCAATTTTATAGTTACCCATCTTCTTAGAATGTTTCCTGGAGGTTTCATGCTCTCACAGTTTTTGAAACAGTGATTGAGAGCTTCAACCGCCCATGACCATTAATGGCCACCAATGTTTAGGTTAAGAAGAAAGCACATTTATTTTTAGTTTCATATTTTAAAATTAATTTCACATGGTAAAAAAGAAAAAATTTAGGACAGTGCTTTTTTGGGCCAACCCACCCCGGGCCTTTTTGAAGTTGGCAAAAGCCATAAATACATAAATAAACATCTCTTTGAGAAATGAGCCATATATTAAAAAGTACAAAGTTTTAAACCCTAAAACTACTTTCATGTAGAAGAGGGTGAAAAATTAAATTTTAAACCTCTAATATGTTAGCATTATTTAATTGAAATTTGCTTTTCAAATCAAGCCAAGGGATCCAATCTCTAGAAGTAACCAAATCATGAATAATGTGAATTCCTTTACAGAATAATCATAACACTTTAATACCAGGAAACTCATCCAGGGGAATAGAAGAACCGGTAAGAATAGGACACCACCATAAATTATGATCATTAAAAGATAACCCTCTATGAAAGCCATCCCCTACCCACTTCAAGTGAGGTTTGACTGCTTCGAAAGTCTTCCAGATAATTTTGACCAAAAATGAACCTATAATCTTGATTGAAACAAAAGTGATGAGAAGGAATTAAAAGCCAATATTTTGCCAACTAGTTTTTCATAAGGAGAGCCTAAAGAGATACAATGGCAGAGGAAGATTTTACACAACTTGTTTCCTTTAATGTCCCAAATAACCCATTTAACACAGAAGGCCATACTTTATTGATAAGTGTCAATTATGCCCATGCCACCTTTATCACGAGGAAGATAGCAAATATCCCAAGACAATTGATGAAAACCCCATAGGCCTTGTTAGAATTAGCCTAGAGGAAATCATAGAGAAGCTTGGCGAGATTTTTATAAGAGGCTTTGGAGAGGGCCCAACATGAGGAGTAGTAGACATGAGTGGCTGCCAAAATCTTGATGCAAATATGGAACTTGCCCACCAAAGAGAGGGGTTTAGTGATCCAATATTCAATTTTCCTTTCAATCTTATTGAGGACATACTACCAAAGATCAAAAGGTGATCTATTAAAAGTGAAGGGGATGACCAAGAACTTAAATTATTCCCCCCAAGCAATCCACTACCAATTAAAATTTTTAAGCCACTGAGGCACTAACATTATGCTTTGTTGGAAGCACTAAGTTTTCTTTCATTGAAGGTTGGATCCTGAATCGAAACAAAAGGTATCTAGACATTGCATAGCTTTAGTAAAAGTGGCATCTTGTTCTTCAAGCATGAAAAAGATGTCCTTAATAAAATGGCCATCGATAAGTTGAGAGGTGTGATCAGGCAAAATAATGCCATGAATAACCCCCTGTGAAGCCTTAGAAGCCAAAAGGTAACCCAATGCTTCAACAAAAAGAACATAAAGTGTTGGATTAAAGGGCACCCTTATCAAATAGAGCATTAGATTTTAAACCCAAGGGTTTGATAACCGTTAATAGTGAGGCAGGCAGAAACATCATGAAGTAAGGTTTGCACAACCCCAATAAACTATGGACCAAAGCCAAGATCCTTGAGTATGGCAAGAATAAAATGTCACTCGATCTTGTCATAAGCATTTTCAAAATCTATCTTAAGAAAAATAACTCTCTACAGAGAGGAATGAGCCTAGGCCATTCCCTCCCAAACTACAATAAGATTGTCCAAGATGTACCTCTCTCTAATAAAACTTATTTGTTCTAGTCTAATAATGGTAAGTAAAATTAGATGGATGAGGTTGGTGAGGGCTTTGGCAAGGATCTTGTAGGAGACATTTAATAGGGTTATTAGTCTCTAATTGGTGAGAAGCTCAAGATCCACAACTTTTGGGATAAATTTGATATTTTCTTGATCAATCATGGGGCTAAGGGACTAATTCTATAGGGCTTCTTTGTAGACCTACAACAAGTCAAGGTCAGTGAACTCCCAAGTTTATTTATGAAACTCATAAGGAAATCCATCAAGGCTTAGGTCTTTGTCATTTCTTATACATTTTAAAGCCTTTGTAATCTCCTGTAGGGTGATTAGGGCATCACATAGCCACTAATTTACAAGATCAAGCTTGTAAGGCACCATTTTGAGGTAATTTTGAAGAGCATTGGACCTATCAGCTATAAAGGGTTGGGCATGGAAAAGCTACTGGTAATGCTCTAGAAAGTTTGAGGAGATATTAGCCTGGGAGGTGAGTTGGGATTGAGCCACTTGAATGGATTTAATTTTCCCACAATCTTGTTTGGATTTTAGTGCTTTGAAGAACTCCTTGGAGGATTTGTCACCAATTTTGAGCCAATGTAACCGAACTCAAAGCTGGGTGCCTATAGCTGCATGACAATCTGTGACCTTAAGGTGGTGTTTAAGGGAGGCGACCAACCTTTGAAATTGAGTATTGAAAGGATCAGCCTCAAGGGAGGCAAGACTCATTTGAATTCATGTATTGTAGCCTCCTCTAAATGTTTGTGAATTCAAGTAACATGTTTGTCATGGTGGTAAAAGAAGGAGGTGGTATTAATAATGGATTCATTCCACCACTCAATCCATTTGGGGGTGTATAAGGGCCACAATGTTAGGTCCCAAATTCTTTGGATGAGTCAGATGGTGCTAGCATGACTCAACATAGAAGTGTTGAGAAAAAAATGATTGCGTGGCACCTTATATCATCTATAGGTCCATTCTAATTTGTAGGAGATGGGTGAGTGGTTTGACAAGATGATATCTAAGTGGATGTTGATAGGCTGGCCATCAATGCTGATAAAGGAAAATAGATTTTTCTCTGATAGTATAAATCAATCTAACTATTTAAGCAGGTGGTGATCCCCAATTTGATAGTTAGACCATGTAAACCAAGACATATGATTAAATGTCTACCATCAGATGAGAGGGTCTACTAGCCCCCATATATTTTTGAAATAGTACCAAGACTCATGCTCACCAACACACCAATGCATGTGGAAGGCCCTAACTTTGTCTTGGGGGTGTTCGGTCATATTAAAGTCATTACACACAAACCACGTGGTAGGAGGTAGCCCATCTACCATCGAACACCAAATCTTAGAGCTATCAAGGCCATCATTATGAGCATAAATGTTGAAGATACCAAAAGGATTTCCATCAATGTCAAGAATAATCCAGGCTACCTAATGTGATGGTTCATCCCTCATGGCAACAATAACAGAGGATATGTTAAAAATAACTAAGATACATGCACTACCATGTCCTACCTCATGCAAGGTGATGACCTGGGTGGCATCCAACTAAATACTTTGCATAGCCATCTAGAGGAAAAAGATAAAAATATTAACTTCTTATAGATAGAGAATGTCTAGAAAACTAATCTAATGGCACACAACTCACATAGAGTATTTATGGGTAGACTCTATAAGACCCCTTACATTACATGATAAGACATGCATAAGGAGGGGTCATCCATTTGAAGCTCCCCTTACCCATTTTCAAAATATGCCAATGCTACAAAGCTATTGTGTTGGTGAGTGTAATGTCCCTTACTTAGGGGCTCTTTTTTTTCTGTCAAAAGCTCTGATACCATTGTAATATCCCCTTCAAATAGGGAATATAGAAACACAAAAGCACTGAACCAAGAATACGATTTTGCAAGATAATTTCAAATAAGTAAATAAATCACAGTAAATCTCTTATATGCCAATCAAATATCTTTCACTTATTTAGATAATTACAATTGAGTCTCTGTCATACAAATAAAATAATATGAAATATTCTGTCTTAAAACCCTGGCTTTTTGCAAATCTGGGAATGAAACCTGAATTCTGTCTCATCTCGACCTGCTGTGTCGAACACACAGTCGCCGGTGTCGATTGATATACCTGCCGACATCGGTCTCTGTAGGTCCTTCTCTACCGACGTCGATCTTCAGTCGGCCGATGTCGGTCACTGGGGATCTCTGTTTACCGAGGTCGGTGTCTGTGGATCTGTACAGACTTGTACGATCTTCGTATGGTCGCCAATTAAGCAAAAACCTGTCTGTTTTCAACCCTGGATTTGAAGATATGTAGCTCTAATACAGAAGATATCTATCTGTATAACTTATTAAATCAAAACATTAAGAAATAAATACCTGGAATATCTGTAATAACTTCTGTGTGAAGTTATCTCTCAACCCTGTAAATTCTGTGATAACTTTTGGATGAAGCTATCTCTCAATTTGGCAATAGATCAACTGATATTTCACAGCCTCTGAATTGCACACACTGAAGAGGGAACGTTCTCCAATGCAAATGGAATCCTAGAACCCTAGGCTCAGTCTTCACATAAGAAATTCTTCAAAATCAATAATCAATAATCAATGGTTTATCAATAATGGCCTCCATGAGAAACCCTTATACCCTCAAAAGATATGCTTGCCCTAATTAGGGTTTTCTTAAATTAGAATTAGAGTTTCTAATTTAAAATAGGCTAAATAATTAATATTTGATTAAATCAATCAAATATTAATATCTCCCTCAATACATGTCAGATCCTCAACCCGTTCAAAGCTGGTGAACCAGGGAGTGATTCCGCACATGACCATACCAAAATAAAGGTGCTCTGCTGCATGTCAAATATCCCTAAATAATAGGAGATCAGGCCAAATGTGTCTGAAATAGCCGGAATGAAAGCCAACTATAGGAATTTTTCAAATCAAAGCCAAGCCAATCTCCATCATGACCCTCTATCCATCCTATTAGCCTACGAAGGTCGCATAATAGGCTAATCATCAAGTCTGTCAATGTCCACGAAAAAGGGGACATGACAATCCGCCCCTCCAAAAATTGCTTGTCCCCAAGAAATCTCGGAACAATGAACCACTCAATCCCCCTGGATCCCATATGTAGTTATGCTCTGCACTACTGTAAATCAATGCAAGTAATTGCAATATAATTAGAAGTAGAACAAAGAGGAATCCACAATCAAACTGGTGAATGCAACTCAACCAATCTCTGAAATCACAACTGCCCTGGATGTGTCGATACTGTACACTGTGTAATTGGCAACTGCAAATTCCATCTACAAAAGATGGTGTCAATCCATCCCATAACTGATCCCTCTGTAAAGGTGGCATGACCAATTGTACCACACTGTCATCGGCGTGAGAAAAATCAATATGGAGACTCGACTCCACTGGTATCTCAAACTCATCAAAATCAGGTACTCCCAAATCCTAAACATGCGTGTCAGCATCAAAAACATGCTCCTCAACAATAACTATAGGAATGTACTCACCACCAACCGCCTCAATATACAAATGAACTGGGTCTGGGACTGGTGAAGACCGCAAATGCTCTAACTCTATGGTCATCTCAGCCAAATGAAATTGTGACTCCTCATATGCCAACTGCGTACTCTCAAGAA
The DNA here is from genome assembly GCA_037957365.1 of Torreya grandis. NCBI lineage: Eukaryota > Viridiplantae > Streptophyta > Pinopsida > Cupressales > Taxaceae > Torreya > Torreya grandis. The sequence continues at coordinate 3,399,615 of JARHVA010000714.1, read as the reverse complement.
TCTCAGAAGTCACCTCAAGCTACTGAGTAAGCTCACTCAACTTATCTTCCTTGGCCAATAATGCATCATACGCTGTGCTGCCCCACTCTATAAGATAATCTCTGTCGGTGACCAACTGCATATAGTCCTATCTCAGAATCTGGATAGCCTCCCATAAAGAGTGGATTTTTGCCAAGGATAAATAACTACCTCCCTGCTCAATGCTAGTAGGAGAACCCCATCCGTAAATTGCTAACAACTGATGAGCATCATCGAAATGCTTGCAAGCGGTAACAATGTCTCGCTCACTAACTCTCAGCTGACTAGACACATGATGGCGCTGGCTAGATTGTCTCCTACAATCCTCCACTGATGCATGGCCCAAAAGAATAGACTCAGAATCACTGACCACTGTAATACTACCATCCATACTCTGTGAATCAACTCCAAAGCTCATATCGACATACGGAGTATCAACAACTGTAGCATCACTGTCTAACTCTTCCACATCGAAAGAAACTGCCGGTGAAACTAAGTCCTCAAAATTGTCCACTACATTCTCCTGGGTGTCATCTGCAATAATCAAATCCTGGGACTCTTCTACAATCTCTACCATAGCTGAGAGATCATCAACCCTCAGTGCCCTAACATCTGAGCACACCTCTACACTCTGAGTGCAAGCATCGTACTCATCCTCATCTTCACTATCTCCTATCTCATAATAGTCAGGGGACATGTTGTTGCCCCGTCTAAGTGATCTGTAGTGCTCTCTCCTTAGCTTAACAAAGTGATCAAAAGGCAACAACTCCTGAACTCGAGGTGGTACTAACTCCCACTCCTCATTCGCTGTCTTATACTGTGTGGATTTGACTTTGAATGTAGGGTATGAAAGAATTTCATTCATCCTCCTCTAGGTTTCATCCAACTGCTTCAAACTGTGTTCCAGCTTCTTCATATCATTGTCCCACTATTTCTGAGTATATGAAGTCATCATGATACTTTGCTGATTCAATCTACCCAAACTACCCAACAGGATGGCAAGACATTGGCTCTAATGTGCCCAACAGGATGGCAGGAATTTGGCTCTGATACCACTGTAATGTCCCTTACTTAGGGGCTCTTTTTTTTCTGTCAAAAGCTCTGATACCACTGTAATATCCCCTTCAAACAGGGAATATAGAAACACAAAAGCACTGAACCAAGAATACGATTTTGCAAGATAATTTCAAATAAGTAAATAAATCACAGTAAATATCTTATCTGCCAATCAAATATCTTTCACTTATTCAGATAATTACAATTGAGTCTCTGTCATACAAATAAAATAATATGAAATATTTTGTCTTAAAACCCTGGCTTTTTGCAAATTTGGGAATGAAACTTGAATTATGTCTCGTCTCGGTCTGCTGTGTCAAACACACAGTCACTGGCGTCGATCGATATACTGCCGACGTCGGTCTCTGTAGGTCCTTCTTTGCCGACGTCAGTCTTTAGTCGGCTGATGTCGGTCACTGGGGATCTCTGTCTATCGAGGTCGGTGTCTGTGGATCTGTACGGACTTGTACGATCTTCGTACGGCTGCTAATTAAGCACAACCTATCTGTTTTCAACCCTGGATCTGAAGATATGTAGCTCTAATACAGAAGATATCTATCTGTATAACTTATTAAATCAAAACATTAAGAAATAAATACCTGGAATATATGTAATAACTTCTGTGTGAAGTTATCTCTCAACCCTGTAAATTTTGTGATAACTTCTGGATGAAGCTATCTCTCAATTTGGCAATAGATCAGCTAATATTTCACAGCCTCTGAATTGCACACACTGAAGAGGGAACGTTCTCCAATGCAAATGGAATCTTGGAACCCTAGGCTCAGTCTTCACATAAGAAATTCTTCAAAATCAATAATCAATAATCAATGGCTTTTCAATAATGGCCTCCATGAGAAACCCTTATACCCTCAAAAGATATGCTTGCCCTAATTAGGGTTTTCTTAAATTATAATTAGAGTTTCTAATTAAAAATAGGCTAAATAATTAATATTTGATTAAATCAATCAAATATTAATATCTCCCTCAATACATGTTGGATCCTCGAACCGTTCAAAGCTGGTGAACCAGGGAGTGATTCCGCACATGACCATACCAAAATAAAGGCGCTCCGTTGCATGTCAAATACCCCTAAATAATAGGAGCTCAGGCCAAATGTGTTTGAAATAGCCTGAATGAAAGCCAACTGTAGGAATTTTGCAAATCAAAGCCAAGCCAATCTCCATCATGACCCTCTATCCATCCTATTAGCCTACGAAGGTCGCATAATAGGCTAATCATCAAGTCTGTCAATGTCCACGAAAAAGGGGACATGACAATGAGGGTGACAAATTTTACTACCTACAATGTAGCAGCTTTTAGAACCATGCTCCTTCTAAGGAGAGTCAACACCCCTATGAGGTGGGCTATGAGACCATTGGGAGAATGAGCCATTGGTTGAATGAACCTTAGCCAAAGGCATCCTAAGATTTTGGGAGGTTGGAGAAATGCTCTAGGGGTTAGGAGGAGCTGAGATGGAAGGGGGTGATAAATAAATCCCCTAAGATGGTTTGACAACTCAAGGAGAATCCTCTTGAGGTTGTGGTTGGGGTGTGCTTTGTGGATTAGGGCCTGATGCCTATTTAGGGGGAACTGTGGTCTAACCATCACCTTGGTCTTTTGCTTTTAGCTTCTTAGACTGAGGAGGTGGCTAAGGAGGCTTGGGATGAACCATGTGAGGACAATCCTTGATGTGATGGTCTAAGGCTTGACATAAAAAAAAAGTGTTGGGAAGGTTGACATATAAAACCTTTTTTTACCACTAGGTTTCCCCAACCTGGATTTCAATGAACTCATTCAGCTCTTTAGAGAGGTCAACCTCCACACAGACTCACTTATTAGGGCAAGGGGATAACCACTTATCTATTTCAATCATAACCACACATCCTATGGGAGCAATGATTTAGGGGATAAAATCCAAAATGTGAACTAGTAAATTGGGAAGTTCAAACTAAATAGGGACACAAAGGGTGTTATTATCAAAAACCTTAAAATCTTAGGACTAGAGAGACAAAACCATAAGTTGGTTGCAAAGGAATAAAACATTAGACTTCACGAGAATTAGCTAAATTTCATAAGGCTCCTTAAATTAAATAAAAAAACTTTGGTAAGGTTGTAGATTCTAAAGACATGGACCCCTAGTGATTCCCATTGGTTATGGAGCCAGTTGTGGAGGTAATCATTTAAAAGGATGCGAACAATAAAGTAAGCAATAATAGAACAATTTTCATACCACTTTCAATGTTGTTCAATAACAACAATAGGAATACTTACCTCTGCAAGGGAGGGGACAAAGGGATTACCTCATTGTAAACTTTCAAAACAAATGTTCAAGCTCATGTGGGTGCCATTAGCTCTATCTCATGTATCAATATATGCAGTTTAGCATAGAGAAGCCATAATATAGGGCCTACCCACCCAAAGGGTAGTGTGTAGAGCATAGTTAATGTATTATATCCCTAATAAATCTCATGGGTTTCACAGTGTGACACAAGGGGGCTAAAAATGTAAATAGGTATATGCAAACCATGAAAAAACCCTAGTAGAGCAATTTCTCCTCTCTCCAGTTATCGTGAATTTAAGTTTTGTTTTTAGTTTTAAGATATCACTTTTTGGGAATGTCTTATTTAGTCTAAAGTTTTTGAAGTGTCTAGTAATAATAACGGGTTTACTAAACAGTTTTAGAAGTTTGAGAAATGTTAATAATCAACCAATTATTTTTATTTTTATAGGTTTTTGTTATGTAATTTATGAACCACATGTTCCATGTTACATAGTATTTATTTATCTCAAAAATAGTTATTTTTTGTGTTATTTATAGGTCAATAGTCTTTAGTTATGGTATAAATTATTTATTATAAAATGGCATGTAATCCCCCCCCCACCAAAAAAAAATAAAATAAAATAAAATAAAATAAAATCTAACATACAACTGGAGGTTGGAGGACATTCATCGACCTTAAGTCAGTCACTAACTTAAGGGTTGCACATCACATTACTAGAATCAATGTCTATGCCAAACTAACAAAATCCAAGGGTAGTCCTTAGCGGTATTGGAATCATATTTATTTTGGCTATTGAGTGGCAATGATCATATGTAGTGGATACAAAAGACTAAAATGAGGACTTTGTCTTCAAACATTTATTTTTTATGTTCTTGTTTGTATGTGTGAAAATAATTGGTACAATTCCTATTTTTTGAAATTTGTACTTCATAGAGAACTATTTTGTTTTGTAGATACATGAGTGAAGGTTTAACAAATTTAAAGATCATGCTCATAGTTCCCACATTGATTAGGTTTATGAGTTCCCATCAATAAATGGTTGATGAGAGGCTGATGTTTCTTGTCCATAATTCTGACACTTATTAGGTTGATGAGTTCCCCTCAGTGAATAGTTGATGAGAGGTAGATGATTCCTATTCATAGTCCCATAGTGATTAGGTTGATGAGTTCCCATCAATGAATGGTTGATGAGAGGTAGATGACTAAATGATCCCGCTTTACCTTCATATAGCTGTGTAAAACACATATGCCCATGTAATTATTAGGGGGGATGATAGGAATTTTTGTACTCACATTATAATTATTTGTATGGGTTAATGTTTATATGTGATATTATTTATATTAGTGTACATGAGTAGTTACTCACCTAGATAAGACTTAGAGAGTGTAAATAAGTTGGATAGAGTGTTATTGGGGATGAGTGTTGATTCCTTCTTTATAGGATAATATTATGCTATATATGTAAGTAGTTTGCAGAGGATAATGCAATGAAATATTAGTATGTTTTACATTGCACATAATGAATATTTGTGTGAATACATAAAATCTGACCAACTATAATATCTTCCTCTTTTTACATGTTTACAAATTTATTGACCTTAGGCTATTTTTTTGAATGAATTAAGGGGAAAATAGTAGTTCATCTTTAAAAATTCATAACTTGCATTTCATGACTCCAAAAATTAATTCATGAAATTATGAAGATTTGCAACGGAGTCCATTTTATGAATAAATTATTTTTATGATGGTTTAGGTAAATTTTTATATGCATAAAAAATACAAAATCCATATAGCCTCTTTAATTCCTTGAGCTCTACAAGTGATTTCATGAACTTCCAACACAAATTACCAATTAGACTAATATTTTGCATAATAAAACATGTGTATTAATATGTTGGGAGCATAAATATGCTTTAATTTATATAAATAAAGTCATGTTTTTTGATTCACAATACATTACAATATGCCTTCAAGAGAGTGCAAGGGAGAGAAACACTTTACACTCAAATCAATGATTATTTTAACTTTCCTTCATTTATTCACATAGTGAAATAGTTTAAAGGGCCAAAAGTTAATATTATAAATGTCTACAAGGATTTCAAATAGCCTAATATAAAATAATACAAATTTGTAGCAAGCTCGTTCAAGCTATAATAATCTACAAGCTCCAAAAGACAACTACAAGGCCAAAGCAAGGATATAAGGTAGGATGTGTGCATATAGGACCCATCAAAATGATAGTTCCTCTATGCACATTTGCTACCTTATACTATATCATGCCATGATTCACCTAAGATATAAGCACCATTAAGAAGTTTTTTTGTAAGATCATGTATGACTTGCGAACAAGATCAAATATACATTTTAAATTTAACAAGGCATTCTACGCACCCTATGGATGGACTTATCATGATTGTTGAGACTAGTAATGCTAAAATAGAGGAATCAGATGAAATTAATGACAAATAATTCACTGAATATATTAATACCAATTCACATAATATTGATGCATTAATATACATTGCAAGAGATGAGCAAAATAAAATGGATCAATTCTCTACATTAGAAGAATAATATGATCCCTTTTATTATCTTAATCAAGTCAATATTTCCGCTTCAGGTGCTCTAGTGTATACTATTGTATCTATTCGTGCATTGACAATTTCAATTACATATGTGACATCATCCTTAGGTATGGGCGCATCACAAGGTTTTCAATAGATTAATATGCCTATCGCTATAGAGGAAACATACACAACTACTTTTGTTAGTACGCATGGTCCATCACCAACCTCTCCTAATGCACATACTCTTGAGTAGATTATTACAAAACTACATGTTAAAGTATTTCAATTAGAATAAGGTGTCTTTAGAGATAGTCATTAAATGGATTTCCATGCATCATTTCAAAATCCTTTGGCACTTGAGATAGTAGCTTACCCATTACTATCAAACTTTATAGCTCCTAAGCTACCACTCTATGAAAGTAAAGGTGAACTTGAACAACATATTTGATTATACCATGCATCATGTTTAGATTATGCTTGTAATAAAAAAATATTAACCAATATTTTTCCATGAAGATTTAAAGCCTATGCTTTGCAATGGTTATATGATCTTCCACTCCAATCAATTAAAGCATTCAACCCTTTGACAGATTAGGTTTTAATACACTTTTCTATAAACATTTGTGAAAAACTATCGTATGTGTAAATTATTAAAATCAAGCAAGGGTCTAATGATCCAATCAATGACTATGTTATTATATACAAAACTAAGTTAGCTAAGATGACTGATTATATGGTAGACAATAAGTTACAAGATATGTTCACACAAAGTTTGTCAGCAACTCTCTGTGAATCTATCATGTTTGACAAATTCAAATATTTTGATGAGTTATGCCATATGGTCAAAGAACAATAAGTCAAGCTCATAGCTTTGAAAAAACTTAATTACATTCCACCAAATGCTCCATCTGCTTCAAATACTATGTTTCAAATCAAACCAAGCTACAAATTCAAATCTCATGAAAGTAATTTAATTAAGCAAAAGTATAGTATCACAACCAATGAATAAGCTTTAGTTGATAGCTCCACCAAGTTAAAATTTTCAAGGTTACCATCACCTCCTCAAGTATTTTTACTAAAATTACTTTATTGCTATCTCATTTCTCTCCCTCCACCATTATAGGTTGATATGACTAAGCCTTAACATAAGGGATTCAAAATAATGCATATTGTGACTAACACAAATATATTGGACATTATACAAACAAGTGTTATAGGCTACGGAAAAAGATAAAAGATTTTATTGATGACAATATTGTTGACTTAAGCACACCCATAGAGTAGGATAGATGATAGTGAAATGATAATGAAAATTTGAAAATATTCATTAATCCATTTCCAAACCATGAAACAATAGAAATATAAATAATTAATAGGTAAGAATGCGTACAATGTGCATCCTCATCCTTCAATATATGGACACCCAATAGATGACATTATTGGTACACTTATAAACATATCAACACCACATCCTATGATCATATTTGATGAAAAATATATTGTTGATGATCATTCAGACATACATGCACTCTTTATTTGAGCTTATGTAAATAAACAAACCATACACAATGTCATGATTGATAATAGGTCAAGTGTAAATTTATGTACAATGACACTTCATCATACTCTTAGGTATATAGAGTAGGATTTAAAAGATACATCAAAATTAATTAAAACTTCCATAATTCAAGGTAGGATGTTTGCATAGAGGAACCATTAAAATAAGGCAGTGACAACGTATATGTGACATTATGGTGGTAATTCTATTTCATTATCTTGAAAGAAGGAGTGCCTAGCCATCGATGGTGGTGGTAGTTGTGGTCTTCTCTCAAAGTCATGGCTCTGGTTCTCACTCTAAGCGATCCCTATGAAGAAAGCTCTTCGTATCCCCACTTCACTGCTACATAATTTTTCACCCTTATGCTTTTATCTACTTTTTTGTGAAGTTTGAGCCTTTCCTACAGTTTCAGGGTATTTATGTTTACTATCTTGTGCACTAGCTCTTAAATTCTTATTACTTTAAATAAATGTTGTGGTTATACAAGGGCACTGCCCAAGGGAGTAGACATCTCAATGGGAATTATAACTCAATCATTGCAAGGTAATTCTGAGCAAATAATATCTGTGCATTACCATCTAGTATATTTTTAAAGATATGGCTAATTGTTTTAGATTTGTGCAAATGTAAAAACGTTGAAGTGAAATTAATTTAATATTAATTCATGTTTTATATAGCTAAATCAAGATACAATAAAAAGTGGGTAAACAATACTTTGATCCTCATTTAATGCTCGTGAAAACTCTAGCAAAAGCATTTAAATCAATAGTTTAGAAGTTTGATGAAAACAAACTAACTTTTGGTATAAAAGCATTACAATTTTTTCTTATTGTACGATGAATATAATTAAGGGTCGTGTCTATGATTCTAAGCATCAATAACCATATGATTGGGTTTTTCTTAATGCAAGAAATAAATTTTTAATTTTTAAGTAGGGTTCCCAAAATGATTGAGTATAACAAAAATTGTGAATGAGTGGTAGTCGCATATATGATGACACATCTTTATAAAAATATTCCTTTCTCTCTTCATTTTTAGAGAATTCTAATTCTATATGTACAAGTGTGTATAAATCATGAAACATTGATTTTATCCATGTCACAACTATTCACTAGGGGAAAGAATCCATTGATGTGTCAACTATTGTTGTTCTAAAATAGTATCATAGAATGATTAGTAGGAGATCTTGATGAAAAAATTAGATGCACACATTATGGTAATGGAAAAGAGGAAAACAACATTGATAAAATCAGGTGCACATATTATGGAAATGTCCAAACAAAAGGAAAACAACATTTTGGTCCACAAGTCTGCATAGAAAATTGACAATGGTATATGATTTTTTTCATTTCATTTCTACTAGCATTCTCTTCTAGTCACTAGGTTGCCTTGCCTTCTATAAGTTGTTATTTTCATGAATGGTTGTTATAATATATCATTATATGTTATTTATGTGTTGTGTTATATATATTTTTTTATTGTGATGGTTTACATATTTATGGCAGAAGATGGGAGCAATGTTAATTACAAGTTTTAAATGTGTGTACATTTTGGGATATTCAAACCTCATTCTAGTGCCTATAGGATTGGTCTAGGGAATTATTCGTATGATTTTTTAGGTGATTTCTCACTCCATACCAATATGTTTCTTACAAATTTTTACATAATAGATTGATATCACTTTATCACTCACAAAGATTTAACATTCACCTAAAACAACCCTTCCAACAGGGACTTGGTGCTTTGCAGGAATCATCTGGACTTGAAAATTAAAATTATCCATGAATGTTGATATTCACCTTATTTTTGTAGACAATACTTAGTGGATGCTTTGATCACTATTTCTATAAGATACTGTACACCATTTCTTCTACTAAATCTTTGAATTGTTGTATATTTTAGTAGGTCAACATTAGCATTCATAATAGTAATATCTTTCCTTCTTGGAACATTATGTTAGGGAATTGCAGGATATGTTACCATTGTAAGTATTTGTTGGTCCTCTTTGTAATCAATTTTGAAGGGCAACTTAAGAAAACATAATTAGTTGTACATTGTTTTTTATATTTCTCTCTTGAGCTTGACTGCAGGTGGCCACTTGTGTAGTTGACTTTTTTGCTATTATTATGGTGGGTATGGTAGTATATCTATATCTTAAGGTGGACATGCCAAGTTCCATCAAGGTGATTGAATGTAAGATTTGAAACACTTTTTCACTTGATGTATTTCTTAATTTACTGGGAGAAACTTCTACCTTTGTTGTCATTTTTGACAATACTAAAATATATGGGGCATAATGAAGTCATGTCTTTATGTTGCATTTTGAATAGTTTTGTTTTGTTTTCATTCTCATAGATTGAGTTCCTTGTAAAACTTTGCATTCTAAATTTAGGCTACAAAGCTTCTATAGCCTAGTACAACACCTTTGACATTTTTTTTTTTTTTGATGAAGGTATAGTTTCATTCTGATTTACTTTACAATAACGAATAAGGATTAATATAGGTTTTAGTGTTTTATAAGCTTCATGTTTGCAACTTCCTTTACATGAAGTTCTCATTCAAGGCCTTGGAGCTTTTATACAATATGACCTATAAGTAATTTAACATTTGGGAGTAACAATGTACAATTTTTGCTTGTTGTTATGTGGTCAACATAATGCATGCATTACAATATTGACATTTCATGATAATTAACATGCTTCTTTTATTTATTGATGTTCTAATTTGTATATGTTAGTCAGAGGTTGGGATCTTCATTTGTCAATCAATGAAAGAATAGTTAATCTAAAGGTGTATTTTCATTGCTTTCATTGTTTTGTGGTTTGAGACTAGGAGAAATTAGAAATTGGAGTTTTAAGAGATTTATCTTTGATGTGTAGTGCCTCTTCTTCTTGTTGGTAATGGATTTGGGGCCTCATTTATAGCACTTTTTGCTCAGTTTGGTGGATGAATATATATTAAATTAGCCAATTAAGAGTTGATTTGATTGATAAAATGGAACAAATCATTTTTAAGGACGATCTTCGTAATCCTATCTCCAATACTAACTCACTTCTCCCACAAAGACTTGACACTATATGCACCTTCATCTTTATTTATATTAACGATAACTACTTTAAATATCTTTTTTCTTCTATAAGACACTTTATATATACATGAAAATCTAAAAGGGGAAATATACGATTACAATATAGATGATAATGACAAAAATAGGAGTTTCGCTTCTTAAAAGGTAAAAATAACATGGACAACTCAATGTAAGAGAATTCGAATAATACAACGAAGTTAAAAGATAAATTAAATTGTTTAACTATATAGTGCCTTTGATTTAAGGTAAAGAAATTAAGTAGATCAGGGTTTAAAGTGTACCATTTTCCTTTTTTCTTAACGGTCGTTCAACGATAGATTAACAATAAAAATATACTTCCAACAAGGCACATCCCAAATTCCAGCCAAATTCCAGCTACGAAGAATGAACCTCTGATATATATTCTCTCGAAATTATTTGAGCCTGTTAGCATTGGGACTGTGGGTTATTATGCATGTGCTCTCATTTTTTTCCCGACGGTGTCCGTTAGATCCAAAGTCCACCTAATTTTCATTTTGTTTTGCTGGCCTCAAATTATGGACAGTCTGTGATGCTCATTCCACCACCTCTTGTTTTTATTTTACCTTTGTTGACCTTGCGATTTGTGTGAATGTGAACCAGGGGTGGTAGATTTCGTTAAAGACATGCGATTTTGCTTTTTCTTCACTCATTCATGAAGAGAATCAGATCTACAGTTTTGTTTGGTATTTCTTCTGCATCTGGTGTGGTTTGTAAGATGGCACTGTCATTATGTTTATCTTTATCTACTGGTAGCTTCTTGTGGTTATCGCTGGTTATGTACTGCTCCCACGCATGGTGCGACATCAATGATGTGAGCAGCGACCGGACTTGGTCTCTTTCGCTTGGCACTCCATTCATTCTTCACAACGAAAACAATGCCGCTGCATTTCTTATCGCTACCAGCAGAGAGGAGATGTTCCAACGCTTGCAAAAATATACAAGGTCGTTCTTGGCCTTCGTAGAATCGAATGGAAACACGTATTTTCTGTGCTTGATCATGTCCACGTCGAATGATCCCTCAGAGGGAGAGATAGTGTGGACTGCCAATTACTTCCGCCCCGTGTCGCGGAATGCCGTATTGCAGCTGCAGCCTGATGGGAACCTCGTCCTCTCCGATTCAGATTCTGAATCCGTATGGTCTACAGCTACGGGCGGACAGGCAAAGTATATGCAAATGCGGGGCGGAGGAGATCTGAAGCTACTCGACCCCGTGAACAACACCGTCTGGTCTAGCGAATATTACCCCACCGATACGCTTACGCTGGGCCATAAACTCCTTGACAGATATACGCTGCACTGCAGATCCGGCCCTTATAATCTGTCTCGGGGCATATATGCTCTCATCGTAAAGTGCGGAGGCGTCGGACTGTACATGAAGCAATCCAATCGCCCGCCGGAGCTTTACTGGATGTGGAAGTGGTACGATGAAATCGACAGCACGTTGGATTACCGTGGGCGACGGTGGTCGGGGTCCAATTGTGCTTTCTTGGTCGATATTGCATGGCCGGCGCCAGAGCTGGGTTTGACGTTTGTTCCTGTATCGTCAGAACCCAATTGCTCCACGGTTAGGCAATATTATTACCTGCACTACTCCATCCGATCGCGGCAACCTTCGTTGTCGGATCTCGTGTTTGTGAGGCTAGATTACGATGGAAACCTGCGAGGATATGCATTTGGGCGTCCCCAGCCCCTCTCGCACGCCATGACTAAATGTCAATTGCCCAATTCATGCGGAGAATATGGAATTTGTAAGCACAATGAGACCTGCGAGTGTCCAAACAACGGCACCCACTGGCTTCGTACCGCTAACAACGGGCTCTGCGGAATCTCCCAAATTCCATCCTGTGAAAATGTGAACGCAAGGTGGCAGATGTTCTCTCTTACAGGGATAGAGTATCACCGAAACCAGTACGCCGTTCCTTTGAGTATGCCCACAAAAGAAGATTGCTCAGATTACTGCTTGAAAAATTGTTCATGCTCGGCTTCCTTCTATTTGGCTGAGTCCGAATCTTGCTACCTTGTTTCGTCTCAGGTCGGTACGCTCGCACGTACAGGTAATGAGCAGCACCTAGCATTTATAAAACTGCAGAGCAAGGATTTAGCCCTGAATACGGCCAAGTCCCACAAAAAAGAAGTCATTTGGGTTGCAGTGGCAGTGTTTCTAGCAGTAGTGAGTTTAGTTTGTTGTTATTATTTCGGAGGCTCCTTAAATGATCCAAAGCCAGAGGTGGCCAATTCTGAAACAACAGATAGTTCCGATAGCCATTTGATGTCTAGCCTATCAGATTTGACTGCAAGAAATTTCTCGCTCAAAGAAATCGAAACAGCTACCCGCAGTTTCTGTAAGGTTTTGGGATCCGGTGGATTTGGAACAGTGTACGAGGGTCTCCTTGGCGACGGGATGAAGGTGGCCGTGAAGAGACTGGAGATTGCTCGACAGGGACAAAAAGAATTCTATTCGGAGGTGGCGATACTGGGCTTAATCCATCACTGGAATCTGGTTCAATTGCTGGGATTCTGCTCACAGAAATGTCAGAAGATCCTTGTCTATGAACACATGGGCAATGGATCTCTGGATCAGTGGCTGTTTAACGAGAACAAGAAAAAACTTCTGACATGGGCCATCAGATATAATATCATATTGGGCACTGCAAGGGGTCTGGCGTATCTCCACGAGGAATGCAGGTACAAAATCGTTCACTTGGACGTCAAGCCTCAGAACATTCTCCTGGACGAGAACTTTGTGGCCAAAGTGTCTGATTTTGGAATGGCAACGCTGATAAACAGAAAAGACAGTCGCGTGATGACCACCATGAGAGGAACTCCGGGGTACCTTGCTCCAGAGTGGCTCTTCGAATGCACAATAACCGAGAAGAGTGACGTATACAGCTTTGGGATGGTGCTTCTGGAGATCATAGGGGGTCGCAAGAACTGCAACATGCATATGTTGGAATCTGATCAGCGTTACTTCCCTGCGTGGGCGCTCTCCAGGGTGTGCAGTGGGAAGGAGATGGAAGTTTTTGATCCAGAACTCGCTGATAAGCTTGACTGGAACCAAGCTATGAGGGCCCTGAAAATAGGATTTTTGTGCATTCAAGAAAAAGCCCAACGCAGGCCTTCCATGGGGGCGGTTGTTCAGATGTTAGAGGGAGAGAAGGAAGTTCCAGAACCCCCTCTCAAACAGTGTTTTCAGTTCGCCATTGCAACTAAACTCAGCCCAGAGAGCAGCTCAAGAAACTTTGCTGCTCGCAATATCCCGTCTCTTAGTCCTTCTCCTTCGCTATCCACTCGATTTAAGTTGTCAAGGTAGTTTTCATTTATTCCTCCCTAAGTAGCTGTACTGTGAAGTGAAGATGAAGGTGCCGCAGGCGCGCTCCTTTAAATGACTTCTTCTAGTATTGTGAAGAGTAACCTATTTTTTAGCAGCCATTAGAGTCGGAAACAGTCCTATAATCTAGTATGTACCCTACAAGTCCATCCACACTTACCCTATCAAGTTTAGGTGGAGCCAAAAATCAGTATTTTGGCTTCACAAATATATGAAATATAGTTTTTATTGAAATTTATCTTTGATTGCAAGTGTATTTGCAATTTGAAGTTAAGAACATTGTTTTTTTTTTTTTTTTTTGGGTTTGTTTCTATCGGTAATTGTATTGCATGTATAAATTATGCACACCTCTAATTATTCATCATAAAACATGTTCTATACAATAAATTATTCATAACTAAATACCCAATCACATATGGAAGGAGGGAGTAGAGGGTTCTATGTTTGTTTTTATAATGTTGCATATTTTGTTGTCATAATTTGAGCCTATATGATCTTGAGATTGCTTAACCTTTCACAATCAAATTTAGGTTTAAACAAATAAAAAATGCAAGAGAATCATATAAATGGTACTAGTTACTTACCATTGCATGTAACGTGATTCATCTTGCTTATTTTTGATCTTTCATTTTTTAAATTTTTGTTTTAGTTTTAAGCAATTCAAATTTACATTTTTTAAAATAAGTTAATTTTATTTTAAAAATTGATAAGAATTTATTTTGGGATTTACATAGATAAGGTTAGTGTTGGCCTTTCATTTCTCTTAATTTATCAAACCTTTCAAATTAAAAAATAATTATTGAGAAAGAAAATAATAAAATATGTCTCACATATATTCAATATGTGTTAAATATATTAGATGATCAAATGATTTATTTAAGTTGGATATTTATAAATTCTGAATTTAAATTTAGCGAAATTAGTGTGCATGGCCAACTTTCAACAACTTGGATTGAAAAAGGCTAAAGAGTAAAACAAATAAACTAATTTTAAAGGATATTAAAGTACATGTAGCACGTTCGTGTGGATGGTAATGGCACAAGAGTGAATGCACACAAAATGAAGATGGGGGATTGCATAAGGAAGTGTGATGAAGGGTTTATCTATCATACATCTCCATATTAATTTAATAAACCCTAATTTAGAAATATCACTCTTATATCTAAAAAATATGTATAAAATTATAAAATAATTTGAAATAAATGCTAAGGTGTCATTTTTGAGTGTTTACATTTCCCTTCACTTTGAGGTGTATGCTTGGACATAAATTAAGCAACATGAAAACACACTTAAAAATAGAATATATAAAAATGATACAATTATTCTTGTTAATCTAGGTTTCTAAATACTGAATCACCGAGTTTTAGAGCCTACAAAATCACACCTACCTTCTCTCTTCAAACATGGGTGAATGGAGAAAGTAAATGCTAAATTAAAAGGTATTTGTTAGTGAGATACCTCTTTTGTTCCCTGTCCATAGTGGAAGCCATGGGTCCATAATATCATCAAAGGAAGCTAGAAGATGGAGTGGAGTGGGAACCTTATGTGTCATCAGATGATTGGCCTCCACATCTAAAATGAATTTGAGAAAAATGAGAATTCAGGTTAGAATATCGTAATCGTTAGGCAATGGGCCTTTAATTTCACAACACTGAATATGACGAATTACATGCTCATTTATCTCTAATATAAAATAAAAATCCATTAAATCCATCATATAATTAAAGAAATAATAAATTTTGAAAAATAGTGAGTAGTATATACCTCTTTTCTACAATTTAAGGTGAACTTGTGAAACTCACATCTCAAAAGAAATTAATTATATTATTAAAATATAAAAAACATATAATTGAATAATATAGTGTGTAATATTATAATAGGAATAGTGAGAGGAATGGTGGTGGCAATGGAATGAGGGAACTCATTTGCTATGGAGGGAATAGCACCCATGAAATTGATTACTCATTAAAAAAAATTATTTGGAAAGGTCAATGGGTTGCCCATTGGAAGATTTATTTTCACAACACAATAACTTAAACTCATTTTGTGATCACAAATCAAGTAATATTTATGTATTTTTAAGACTTATAGGCTTTTGTATATTGTCTATAATGCACTTGATTTTTTATTAATTATATTTATTACAAATTAATTGCACATATGTTCAAACTTTATTCATAGTTTATTTTAGTGGAGATTATCATTAATGATAGGAATTTTATTTGTAAAAATCTTATAATTAATGGGAAATCTCAATTAGACCATTATTTGAATTGAGTTTTCTCCTAATTATAATTATCTCCCTAACCCTCACAACCCTTCTTACTTATAAATATAATGTGACATCTTGAGATACTAAAATATGGTATTGTAATCACCTAAAAATGATACTTGAGTGCTAAGAGTGTTACTTGAGACCACCCATTCCTAGCTTAGTCCTAGACCTATCTTACAGCCTATTTAAACACTTATCCAATATTTTTGTGGGCTACATGCATCCCTAAACATACCTAAATTAGTCTTAGACCCTCACTTTAACATCCTGGCCCCTGGTGCCTTGGTCTGTCACCTAAACACTAGCACCATAATTTGGACAATAGTGCCCCATGGTGCTAGTGTCCCAATTTTGGTGCTATCCTTTTCCCTCATTTTGTTACCAATGGATATCTTTTCAAATGAGCAACCACCTAGAGTTGGCCTAGACCTATTTTAAGACCCGCACAAGTATTACAACAATATAAACTGAGAACAAGTTTTTCAAAATCAAGGTTATCGATCTCTATTATACCCTACTTATACATACAACCATCTAAAACATTCCTAAGTTCAGATTACTTAGGTTTCTAGTCTCAAGTACATTCAAAGCACTCAAGCCATCATTCATACTAGCTTCACTAGCACCTAGGTGGGGAAAAATACATCGGGCTTGATCACTCTTCAAAATTTTGGTATATAGGCAAATCTCATCACAACAATGTGTTGAGGATGTCTAGCCTACCCCACTAACAACACACTTGACTACTTTTGCCAACTAGATGCCTTAGCAATATGAAGGTTTAGGGTTTGCATATAAAATCAATCATAACATGTCATCTATAGAGATCCAAAACTTATGTGCATAGGAATAGGCTTGGTAGGCCTAGACATAGGTGCACCTAGAAGCTCAAAATAGTTATACATAGAGGATACTAGCACCAAAATAGGGACACTAGAACCACGTGGCACTCTATCCAAGAAGGATTTTAATGCTTGGATCATGTTTGCAACACTTAGATTAGCTTCTATCTCCATTTGTAGCCTCTAGATCTCTCATTTTAGTTAATTTATAGCTAATTACTTGTTTACATTATTTATTACTATTTTTAGAAAGGTCAAACTAAGTCAATTTTGTTACAAATCAATGGTTGTATTTATTGCATATTTCTATCCTGATTTACTATAATCAGACCTTTAACAACCTAGGATTTTTATTTACTAAGTCCTAAAAATTTAAAATAGGTGTTAAGTATTTGAAAATGATAATCTTGGCATACATTTACCATACATGACTTGCATGCACAAATATGGCCCTAACACACCATTCTATCACACCTACATGCTACCTTATGATTTTGATCCTTATGTTTTATTGTTACACATCTACAAGAACCTCACTATCTATTTCAAACTTACTTACTATCCTACACAAACATCTCCAGACCTTTAGTTCAGTCCTCCTATACATGAGTCAAAATTGAGACTAGGTCAGTATCGCCAGTTAATATTTACCGAAGCTTGATGGTAACAACCCTCTCCCAATAATGAATACTTTTTAAAATTAAATATATCATTAGGGCTGACCCATATACCTAGCATGTCAGTGGCATGTAAAATTACCCAATTAGAATCATATGCATATAAATCAAGGCCTCACTTGATAGGGGACTTTCGCACTTGTGTGAATGTTTGATGGATTACTACATGATCTTCAAAATAGTTTTGGTGACTTTGGAAGCATTCATTAAGAGGGAACTACATATATACCTCCTCCATTTTTTAGCTTCTTAGTTTTCACTTTGCTCTTCTTGCCTTTTGCAACTCCCTTGGTGATTGAGCTTTATTTTTGGAAGTTGAAGAGCACCTCTCTTTCTTTCTTCTTAAGAGGTATATTATATTTGCATTTTTCATCACTTTCTGTATGTTGATAGTCTCCTTCAAATTTATGATGGAGTTCATTCTCCTTTTAAAGAGTAGTTAATTTTATGAATCCTAGTGTCATATTTTTAGTGTTTAAGTAGTGGGGATTTCCCACTCATACAAATATTTTGAGTCACTATACCCATGACTATATTTTGAGCCACTACACCCATTTCAATATTTTGTGTCCTAAAATGTTAAAACATTTGGTGAACCCGACTTACTTCAAGCACATTATTTCAAACCCTAGTGCACCATTAAGGTTTCCCTTCTTATTTATAGAATATACTTAGTTTTTAGTTTGCAATGTATCATCATGATTATCATGACAGATTCAATCTTCTACTTCTTTGCACAAAGTCTTGTGGTTTGTCTTGCATGCTTATTACTCATCATTTGTATAAAGATGCACATGTATGTCACTCCTCTCATGGATCATGTTAGAGCTCAGCTTATTTTACACATTGGTCCACCCTCTTTTGAGTCCCCTTATTATGAGGATCATTTCTACATGGTTCACTTTGATTTGCCTCTGGTTACTACTCGATGACAGAGAACTCAGAGGACTCCTTTTGTTCTACCTCCACCTAGACCAGTTGCTTATCTTCACTCACATCCCACCTATACTACTCACCCTTGGAAAATAGTATATCTTGTGGTTGGAGTTGTTACTATATAAAACAAGATACCTCCTCAACCTATATAGGAAAAACGTAATCTCACCATCCCTCCTCATCCCTAGAACATTACAAAGGGACCTAGAGATTAGCATAGAGCATTTGATATTGTCAAATAGTTGAGAAACACACTAAACAATATATCCATATTGGAATTACTTCAATATACAACTATTTTTAAGGAGAAATTCTTTTTCAAACACTAAATCACACATCTTTGCCTCATGATACTGAGCCAATTTATTTTGCATCTATCATGATCACTATCAAGGATATTGAGGATGTTGTATCTTTTTACAATGAGGATTTTACATCACCATAAATAATTAATCAAATTCTATCACTTTTCATTCAAGCACAAATCAATACCACCACTATTAAACAAGTTCTAATTGACAGTGGTTCAAGACTTAACATAGGAAACCTCACATTTTTATAGACTATAGGGGTTGATATAACATCCATTTAGAATACATATAAGAATATCATAGCGTTTGATGACATTCCTAGACAAACATTGAGTTCTATCACATTAGATATTATGGTTGGGCTAAAAGCCCTACCTACATAATTTTAGGTGATGTATAACCATTTGCACTACAACATATTACTTGGGAGACCTTGGATACATGCTATGGAGGCCATACCCTCTACCTTTCATAGATGCATCAAGTTTTTACATGACAAATACTTATACCCTTGTCCAATTGATAATTAACCATTCAAATATTGTAGAGTCACTGAGCCTACCACCCCGAGTACATCTTCAAATGGGATACTTCATGTTCTTATAGAGTCCCTACCTCACAAGATTGTGATTAAGTAGATGCATATATATGAGGTTGGGTAATCCAACATCACTATTCCTACACCTATTCCAGATCATCCTACAACATAGTTACCTTTACCCATGATAAAGGAGAACCCTCCTACAACATAAATATCTCCACCTAGGGCAGATGATGGGATTATCACAACATAATTACCATTAATTTTTAATTTAGAGGAAGTATACATTCACAACTTTGATAAAGATTCCCAGGCCACCATAGAAGATGATCCAACACCCATTGACATTGATGACTATATATGTGGATTGAACTTCACACCAGTGGGCCTTACAATGTATAAAGATGATTCTAAGGCATTCATGCATTTTTCTACATTGACAACACCACTAGTTCATAGTCCTACAACTACATCCCCACCTACTCAGTCACAGTTAGAGGTAGATCCCTCCATTCACTCAGTTCATATGGTTACATCTATGAATATAGACCTAGTTATATGTATTTAAACAAGTAGCTCATAGGATAGACCACAATATATTCTATAGATATTACTTGTAGAGGATTGACATTAACCATAATTCACCATAGATCTATCAATAGATTGTCACATCATAAAGGTCAACGCTTTTATCATTTTAATAGGCTTATAGGACATGATACAAATACATGCTCAACATTACAACACAAGTTGAATACGTTCAATGCTTAGGGCACTATTTAGATTATACAACCTCCACCTCCACAAGTATAGACACCATGATAAACTTATCATCGACAAAGATACTCACAAAATGATCCATTGACTATCCAATTTTTTTTTAAGGATAGATACATCTCCCATGTTTCTATAAATGAAGATTATGATCCTCATACTTACAATTTAGCATTTTTACGACACATAGGACATCAAGATAATGAGCTACAACATGCCTTACATTGTTAGGATTCCATAGGACATATCACACTACTAGTTGCATGTGGCCCCAAGGTGGGCAACACTTTATTATTTTTCATAATCATAAGCACTCATATACAGGTTATACTTAGTAGTACATGCTTATAGGTGATGGATGCCATAGTTGATCGATAAGACAGATGTTTAACATTCAATCATGAGGGACACATGGTCCACATTCTACATGATGGCACAAATGAAAACCACATGTTTCATATAAATAATCTATGTTATAATGTGGTTTACCATGGGACCACATGGGAGGAATCTTACATATTAGAGAAACACCCTATTTGGATGCATAGAATCTAAACTAATGCCAAAGATAAGGCTACACTGATACATATAGCATGGTATCATGATTGTGATGATGAGGAATTATTTGAGTTCAGATGGATCCAGTATATGACATTGGATGACCTACCACCTGATCCAACATTTGATTATCCATATCCCATGAATGTGCTCTTGGGTCTATAGAGACATTACACTTCGGTTGTACACTATCTCATTTATTTCCAACATTTACTTGTACATAGTTTCCTTATTTCTTGTTCCTTGTATATAGTTCCATTTTCATGTTATTTGTACATAGCTTATATATAGAAAATACAAAAATAATGTAATATGTCAAAACACAAAAACATTCAAATATTTACTTAGAAAATAAAAATAATAGATTGTATGCATTTCCATGTTTACATCTCTTATATTTTCCAGACACTATATATGCTAGCTACCTTAATATAGCCAAATTTTTATCATATATACATTACTTCACTTGTTATTTTTGAGTGTTCACAGATATTTACATGACCTAGGTCCACTACACAGATCCATATTTGATACTATATACCATCTAGGGGCATATACATAGATACATGAGTTCTTCATTTGATACATTCACCCATTTGGGGGCATCCTATACATAGTTTCGATTACTAGGTTACATATTTATAAACTCTAAATCATAGATTTAAAACTTTTATATCTTGGTATTGATCATCCTACTCATATTCATTACTAACTACAACAACTTTACACTCAGCCTATGTACATATTATCTCTTATACAAATTTGTACCACATGATCATGCATACTTTCATTTCTAGCTTTCCTAGTTTAGACTTGATTGTGTCTCTATGCTTCTTCTATTCACAAAAATTTAAATATTCCATTGCTCTATGGCTCTATGCCACTTATTTTCATTATGTGTATGTTTTGGACATGTGCCCATGTCTTTGCATGTGCCTTCCTGATTTTATATGCAGATATTTGAACATGTCCTTCCATGTGGCTCTAAGCCAACTTGTTTGTTGTTTGCATATGTGGACATTTGAACATATCCTTATATGTTTTAATTTCTCAGATTTAGTGACATGTGCCCATGTCCATTGTATTGTGGCCCCTTGGGCTACTTTACATACCTCATGTGTGTTGTATATATGCGCCATGGTCATGCCACTTTTTTCTTTCTTGTTACACATTCTAGTTTTAGATGCCATGATGGACCTCATGCATCTCCCCTTCTTAATTGGGTGCCATGATGGATAACATGCCCCATCCCCTTAGGTAGCTACTCAGTTATTTCTTAAATTTATTGTTCATACACATTATCATATCTATCTTGATAGCCTTGTGAATGCTAGATCTAATATACATCATACACTAAAAAATGATGCTTAGATTACCTTACATTATGATGTTCTGTATGCACATTATATTGGTTTATTACATATATATCATATATGTTAGGTTGTGGAGCTAAAAGCTTCACTGATGCAAATAGGGAAGGAGGTTGTTGAGAGGTTGCTAAGTTGCAGGGCAACTGACGTCGGTCTGATCAGTCGACATTGGTCATATACAGTGGAAAAGGCAACTGACATCGGTCATTTATCGGTCGACGTCGGTCATCTCCAGCCTGACAAGGACCGACATCGATCGCCTGTGCGGTTTGAAACTATGAGTGTTACAGACAGTTTGTTAACGAACCGGTTGTTTGCATGAAGAAGGCTAATTTTAGCCTTGGAGCTGTGGATCTCATTATTGTAATTAGGTGTCTAATTATTGTTTGCATGAGATCTATATAATAGACTCATGGGCTGTATTGTAATTTGTGCTAGTTTGAGTTGAGCAAAGTTAGCTCTTTCTGTGTGTGAAGTGAGCAAGGGTGTTCCTCCTAGTTCCACAACAGTGCCAAGTGTGGGTGCTAGTTTTGGATAATCAGAAGGGTTCTTCAGGTGTGTAGGATCTTGGTCGACAGGTGTGCAAGGCCATGTTTGGAGATCTACATGGTGTGTGTGTGTGCGAGGACAAAGGAGATTTGCAGGTGACAGCAGGATCAAAGGTAACATCAACACATCAAGAGCAAATAGAGGAAGGCAAGGTAGTTCCTTCCAGGTAAGTAAGATCAGGTTGATTTGTAGGTGTATGTGGGTGCAGGATCCAAGTTTGCAGGTGTGCAGAACCAGATTGATTTGCAGGTGTGCAAGATCAGGGAGGACAGCAACACAACAGGTAGCAAGATTAGGAGAGATCTACTTGGAGTACAGTATGTACTCAGTTATTGAGCATAGAGGAAGGCAAGGTAGACCCTTCCAAAGTAAGATCATTTGATTTGTAGGTTGTTGCAAGTTTATGGGAGATCTACTTGAAGTACGTGGAGTACTTGTGTACTGGCAGTAGTGGATACTGACTGGTTGGAGGTGAACACCAACTCTGTGTTTGAGTTGTGTGTTGGGACCATAAGAGAGAGAGATTTGAGGAAATAATTACTATACACTTGAGGTGTGGGAAGCCTTTGAGAGGTGTGAAGAAGAAGTGGCATCTTCTTTATTGTATTCTTTTCAGGATGAGTATTAATACAATTGGGTATTATCTCTCATATTCTGTGTTGTTTCTGAATTCTAGTTACTTGTGATTCTGTTTATTTCTACATATTTAGTTGCATGGTAATCAATGGTGCTTCCTTGGGTTCCTAACAATATATGCTCTAGATACACACATTATACAAAGCTCTTTATTTTAGGGGCAACTCTTGCACATGTATAACAACTCCCATGCAAAAGAGGAGGAATTCATAGGAGTTTTTTAGAGAGATCAGGCTATCCAAATACACTTAGAGCATAGATTTCAACACATAGGCACAAAATATAGAAATCAATTTCAATAAAACATAATAGGAAATAATGACTTAGAGATCATTTTCAATTACATAAAAATCAAAATAGTTGGCCATTAGCACCCAAATTGGGACACTAGTGCCACATGGTACTACTGTCCAAGATATGGCCTACTATCTAGTAGCCTTAGTTTTATAAAATTATAGACTGGCTAAAAAAGTACAATATGTACAATCCATCTTTGCATAGGTTCAGTTATAGATTATCGATTTGGCTAGTTTGGCTCAGACTCATACCAGTTTGCTTAGAATGGGGGAATCATGCATGACATGATCATTCCCATTTTAGTTTAGATACTCAAATAAAATTTATTACAACTCAATCTAGAATCTATATACTCATATATCAAATTTAGGGGCATGTGTATGGCACATTATTTTTGTAAGCTCACTTATACACTAGTTGATCAGATGGAATGACAAACTCTATGTCATTCTCTATGTTTTACACATTAGACACCATGTTCTATGTTACACACTAGATTCATGCCTTAATCCATCTATAGTGGTTGGCATTCTCGAGTGGCCTAGAGCTGCCTAATATTATCGAGTGGCCATAGATTTAACATACATAGTTCTAATTATAGTTACACATCTCTAGTTAGATTACACAATTTTATTTTTAGATCAATCTAATACACATGGGTAGGCAATGATGGAGTCATAGTATAATTGAGTTCTTAAGACACCTACATAAAAGGGTTGGACACACCATCAATCCAATCTAAGCTATTCACAAGTCATGATCTACCATGTAAGGGTGGGAAATGATGGAGTCAAAACTGGATTGATTTCTTAAGCCACCCACACATGGGGATTGAGCAAACCATCATCTCAATCCAAGTTATTCATCAATTGATCACTATCTACATGCACACACATCAATTATCACTAAGTTTATGCATTGGTTCACATACCTAGTGAGGTGTATTTGTTCCTTTATTCTCTCTTATCTCTTTACTCTATTTTATCTTTTACTTTTGATATCTCTTAAGTAAGTACTGATCTATGCACATTTCATTTGTAGGATACACAATGGAGCATGCTTCACATACTCAGATCCAATTTTATAGGCTTCGCCTCATAGGTAAGTTTAGGTATGTTCTTTTTTCCTTTATCCTAGTCATTTCACTTTGTTTCATATATAGAATAAAGGGGGGGGCAAATGTAATCACTTAAAAATGACACTTAAGTGTTACTTGAGACCACCCATTCCTAGCTTAGCCTTAGATCTATCTTAGGGCCTATTTAGACATTTATCCAACCTTTATGTGGGCCACACACATCCTTAAACATCCCTAAAACACTCCCAAACCCTCACTTTAACATCCTGACCCCTAGTACCTCAGGTTCTGCCACCTATACACTAGCACCATAATTTGGATAGTAGTGCCCCATGGTGTTAGTGTCCCATTTTTACTGATATTTTCCTTTTCCCTCCTTTTGTTACCAATAGATATATTTTCAAATGAGCAACCACCTAGGGTCGGCTTAGAATTCTTTTAAAACCTGCACAAGTAATAGAACAACACACACACACACACATGACTTTTATCCCTTTATCTACTAGATAGAAATCAAATGAAAATTAGATAAAAAAACTTAGAACAAATTTTACAATATCAAGGTTATCACTCCTTATTCTACCCTACTTCTGCATACAACCATCTGCAACATTCCTAAACTCAGATTAATCAGGTTTTCAGTCTCAAGCACATTCAAAGCACTCAAGACAACATTCATATTATATGTACTCACTTTTTACACCAACACTTAGGTGGGGAGAACTATATCAAGATTGATCCCTCTTCAAAGTATTGGTATGTAGGCAACTCTCATCACATTGGGTGTTGAGGATGTCCAACCTACTCCAATAAAAACATATTTTACTAATTGTCTAATCAGATGTCCTAGCAAAATGAAGGTTTAGGGTTTACATATAAAATTAGTCATAATAGGTCATCTAAAAATATCCATAACTCATGCACATAGGAACAGTTTTGGTATACCCAGAGACAGGTGCACCTAAAATCTCATAACAATTTTGCACAAAGGACACTAGTGCTAAAATAAGGACACTAACACCACATGGTGCTACTATCCAATTAGGGGGCTACTGTCTAGGAAGGGTTTTAAAATTTGGATCCTATTTGAGACCCTCAAATCAACCTCTATCTCAGTTTTCAACCTCTAGATCTCTTGTTTCAGTTAATTTCCAATTAAGTACTTATTTACATTATTTATTGTTATTTTTAGAAACGTCAAACTCAGTTAATTTTATTACAAATTAGTGGTTGTATTTGTTACATATTTCTACCCTAATTTACTATACTCATACCTTTAGTATCGTAAGATTTACATCTACTAAGTCTTAAAAATTTAAAACATGTATTAAGTACTTGAAAATGATAAGCTTGACATACATTTACCATACATGACTTTCATGCACAAATATGGCCCTAATACACCATTTTATCACACTTACATGATACCTTATGATTTTGATCTTTACATTATATTGTTACACATCTACAAGAATCTCACTATCTTTTTCAAACTTGCTTACTATCCTATACAGACTTCTCCAGACCTTTAGTTTAGTCCTCCTATGCATGAGTCAAAAAATTGAAACTAGATTAGTATCACCAGTCAATATTTACCTTAACTTGATGGTACCAACCCTCTCCCAAAAATGTCTAATTTTTAAAATTAAATCTATCCTTAGGGTCAACCCATCTACCTAACATGTCAGTAACATGTGAAATAACCCAATTAGAATCATATATATACAAATCAAGGCCTCACTTGATAGGGGACTCTTGCACTTGTGTGAATGTCTAATGTATTAATACATCATCTTAGAATTAGTTTTGGTGACTTTGTAAGTGTTTATTGAGAGGGCACTATAAATATGCCTCTTATATTTTTTAGTTTCTTAGTTTTCACTTTGATCTTCCTTCCCTTTGTAACTCCCTTGGTGATTGAGCTTTATTTTTGGAAGTTGAAGAACACCTCTCTTACTTTATTCTTGAGAGGTATATTATATCTGCATTTTTAAAATTTTTCTATATGTTGATATTCTCCTTAAATTTTATGTGGAGTTCATTATCTTTCTAAAGAGTAGTTAATTTTTGTGA
The DNA here is from genome assembly GCA_037957365.1 of Torreya grandis. Classification (NCBI taxonomy): domain Eukaryota; kingdom Viridiplantae; phylum Streptophyta; class Pinopsida; order Cupressales; family Taxaceae; genus Torreya; species Torreya grandis. The sequence goes on along the minus strand of JARHVA010000714.1, from coordinate 3,372,780 downwards.
ATCCTAGTGTCATATTTTCAGTGTTCAAGTAGCGGGGGTTTCTCATTTATAAAGATATTTTGAGTAACTACACCCATTTCAACATTATGGCAGGGGGAGGGGTGGGTGGGGGTATGTGGGGTGTTCATATATTACTTTAGGTGTCATGTTCCTTAACATCCCTCAACACACCACTCTTTTATTTCAGGCACATGATTCTGGTCTATATAAATTTTATGAGTTGTGGATTTGAACTTGACAATGTTTGTTGTATGACATTCCAAGCACATTTCCACTCTTCAATAACAACTTTGAACTACTTATTATCACCAAAAATTTTATAAATTTTGATTCCATTAACTGTACTTGTGCTTAATAGCCTACGCTCCATCTAGTTCACCTACCTTAGCATTGTGTATGAGCCTTGATATGTGCTCCACTTTTGTTGTGGTTTTATTGGTTTTTGGATACCTTGTGATGACTAATTTCATCCTTGGTTACTCTTTTTTACCAGTTTTGTGGTCAATATATTTTTTATAAATGAGCCTCTTACATAGTATCAGTTCCTATATGACTTAGTGGTTATAGTGAATCAACATCCATGCATTCTAGTAAGATGGATTGGTTACCATATGGACACTTAGTATTTCACTGTGCATTTGTACATGGGTACCTAATTAGACCTATTTGTCAAGACCCATTAGTTTCTTTGCTTCCTATTTTTTCACTCACTATTATGTACTTAAGGGAAGATGTTGGAGTGGTTGTGTTCACACTAGCTAGTGGTTTGGATTATTTCTAAACCAACTTTATGTTAGCCATGTTCATACCTATTATAGGAATTAAGATTGATTTATGAGTTAGTTAATTATTTATTGTGTGAGGAATATTTACATATAATAATTGGTGAATGCAAACATTCCATCCCAACTAATGTTGGTTTCATGCAACAAATTATTCTTGCATGAAATAAATTCTTGGGCCTACTTATTAGGCACCCCTTATGGTTTCTCCTAGATTATTAGGGGAAGATGCTATAAATTATATATTGTTATTGAGGAAATAATGAGATTTTATTGTTTATATTATTTGTGTGTGAATTTTTTATAGATCAGTGTTGTGGTAATGGTGTGTCAAAGAGAACCTAGGGTTGTATGAGTGCATTATGCACTCCAATATCTAGTACACATATACATCCTAATAGACATTGAATAAATCTACCCTATTCTTCCTAAATTATGGATTAATCACCAAAAAAACCCACAATCCAATTATGAATCATATTAAATCCAAGTCAAATCAAGCATTCTCAAGTCTCAAATCCAACTCACTAGATGCATTCATATATCAAAGGAGCACAATTACACAATCACACTAGGTGGGAGAATTACATATGGCTTGATTTGCCTCCATGTAGTATTAAATATGTAGGAAATAGTCAATCATCAAATGAGAATGATTTAGGTCAATTCAAACCATTACACTTCCTCATTTTTTTTAGGTTTATATCCCTCACAAGCACACCTAAGGTTTCAAGGTAAAGGCCACTACTTTCTAGAGTTATGTGCATCACTAGGGCTCAAAATCAGATATATAGTGTTTTTAGAGACAGATGAAGGTGACCATATGGTCATATACCCATATTTTGCATATGTCACTATATAACACTACATCGTGTTAGTATCAATATTGTATACTAACCCACAATTGACGTAATTAATCCTACATAGATAAAACATAGTTTTAGGTCTAGACGAATCACAATCCTATTTCAATTTGTTTTCCACTATTAGAACATAGTCACAATTAGATAGTTTATCAAAATAACTAGGTACTTATCTTTATTTTACTTGCTATATTTAACATATGCCACTTGTTAAATCATTACAATCTATTTCAACCTTTTACATTTAGATTCATACTTAAATGCTATCAATATGAATTATTTTAATAGTTCCTATCTTATTAGGGTTTCTAAAACCAAATTAGGGTAAGAAATATTGATGAACCCATACACTGATCAACCCATACCAAACCCTAAGTATTCTTTATATTTTCATCCTTCTAAGGTTTTATATTTTAGCCCCACGATTTTATTTTCAAACCTGATTTCTGATTATTAACTAATTTATATATTACTCATGGCTATAATAAATTAACATTATTGGTTATTAGAAGTCATGAAGGTAATATTTTCATATTGTTATCATTGGATATTATATCTCTTTTGGACCAATTATACAAACAAATGGGTTAAAGGTAGGTACATAAATAAACATAACACAACTTATACATGGTGTGTTTATAGTTTACAATGTCTTAAGATTCAACATTTATTACCTACTAGACACCAAAAACATGCATGAATCAACCTGTTCTTCCCTCTAATTTTTAAAATGTTGAAAAATGTCATCTTGGATCTAATATTGGCACTTAATTTATATTAGATCCAATGGTCCATGTTGTCATAACACAAATGGGTAAGGTGATATATGGACAATAGTATAAACCAAAGGTCGTTACCAACTCCTTCCTCAAACCCCATTATGACCCTCTAAGAAATATAATAAATCCAAGGGATACAATATCATGGATCAACTAAAAAACACTCATGCCAAAATTTCTCTATTAAAATTACTTCAAAGAATGCCTAATTACAATATACATTCTTTACACATCATTATGCGATATAATTTCACCAAATGATGTAGAACTACCCTATGTGGTCTCTATTATCAATGCAATACAATGGATAGAGGAAAGTATCTCATTTTAAAAATAATACTTACATGTTAATCACATTATAGATCAACATATACCATTGCATATTAAAGTATAAGTTCAAAATAAGGTAATCAAGTGAGTTTTGGTCAAAAATGGAATACAATTAAACATTTATAATATCTCCTTCTTAAATTTATTAGTATTGAGGTAAAAAATATTAACTACTCAAATATCATGAATATTTAGGGATTTGAAAATACCTCATGAAAAATACTCAAACATACTACACTACATGTAACTATGAGCCCTTGAACAAGAGCCATAGTTTCTCAAGTCATGCCTAATGACCTCAACTATAATATTTTATCAGGGAGACCATGGATTCATGAGATGAATGAAGTACATTTTACTTTACTTGCATGCCTAAAATTTAGTCATCAAGGACACACACACACACACACACACACACACACACACACACACACACACACACACACACACACACACACACACACACACACACACACACACACACACACGTGTGTGTGTGTGTGTGTGTGTGTGTGTGTGTGTGTGTGTGTGTGTGTGCGTGCGTGCGTGCGCGCGTTCGTGTGCATGTGTGCATGCATGCGCGCGTGTTTGTACACACACACATGCCATTTAGATCAAGAGTCATTAAAGTATTGTGTATTGATTCAACCTAAGGATCACTACATCCCTTATATGTAATGCTATCCTCAAGAACCAAAGAAAAATGAGGTACCAATATCTACTTCAGCTCCAAAGTTATCACCATCAACATATTTAAACCAATATGGTTTTGGGATTAAATGTTTACAAAAAATGGGAAATGCGAGACAAAGATTAGGAAAAAACACACAAGGCATTATTCATTATATCACAACATCTACTCAAAAATCATGACAAGGTCTAGGTGATACAAATAATAAAACAAGTTATAAGAAAGGAATAAACACAAATGTACTATTTATACACACTTATTCAAAGTAGATCCAAAACTAGCATGAGAAGTTCATCATGTATTTAGAATACAGTTAGTATATCCTCATATGATTGATGAAAAAAATTCCTATAGATTTAGATATTAGATGAATTTTTAAATAATGAATCTATCTTAGAATAACTAGAGGCATATGAGGATCATTCTTCCTTCTATCATAAGAATAAGTTTCCTCACATAAATAATGTCCATGCATATTTTGGAGAAAGTGAAGATCATAATGTCCATGTCCAAGTAGATGGCCAAAATACCATCCCTACCGTGCACCATATATGGAAGATAGATCAACTCTAATTAATGAATACAAAGTAGAATATCATTATATAATATAAAATGATGCAAGACCAATACTATTAGTAGCTATGATACAAGAAGATGAATAAAATAAATTCAAAAAGTCCTACAAGACTATTCAAAATTATTTACTTGGGATTATGTAATACCCCTCATGTGAATATTATGCCCTTCGATGATTTTAGTGTATCATTTGCATTAGAGGTATTTTTTTGATTCCCTTGTGCACACATTTTGTGTACCTTACCTTGTTAGCTATCATGAGTAGTGTCTTTTGTGTTTACCAAGAAAGTCAATTTTGGAGATTGACTAACTTTCTTAAGTTGTTTGATGACAAATATCCATTATTCATTTCCTTATAAACACTAATTTAATTTATATTAAAAGGAAATCTGCATAACGGGAGAGGGATGTGAGACCCCAAATTATCAAAATGCTTCGATTTATAATTTTGGTGTCTTTCACATGTCCTATTGAGGCATGCCTTATGTAATATCAAGAAAAAGATTATATTTATATTATGTGATGTTGTTTATTTTATTACACAAGGAAAATATATTCTTATATTAGATGATTATTCCATTCATTATGATATTAGTTTACTTTCATTTTTTAGTTGTTATTTATGATGTGCATTGATTCCATACCACTAGAGCTAATGTTCTTAAACATGTAATTGAATTATACACACACACACACACACACACACACACACACACACACACACACACACACACACACACACACACACACACACACACACACACACATATATATATATAAATAAAAAATAATACTCATATCTTTAAGGACGTAGTAACTAGCAAATCGAGATGCAGCACAAAGTCTCCACCTAAATTGCTCAAGAGTAAGATACAAAGGACAATGAGGGCACAAAGTCATCCCAAGGTCCTTTACACAGAAATGAAAATAAAACCCACTAAAGGCAATTATGGGGGCACAAAGTCTCTCCACAGTTGACTCTTTAGGACACCTTCCTGACTACTTTCACTAATTTTGCTTGTTGAATTAAAGGAATAGAGAATATATCAAGGAAAAAGACATAAGAACAGTTTCCCCAACAACAAAGATATCACAACACAAAGTCTGAAAAGTCACTTGCTTTCTTATTCCAATAACAAAATATGATCAACAAATTGAGCTCAAAGTCTTAGTAATGCCTTTCAATTTGGGCAGAGTTTCATTCTAATTGTCAAAAAAAGATCTATTTACAATAAAATAAAGTCTCTTATATAGCCTCTTCAAGAAGGACTCGAGAATAGTAACACATCATGTTGCATTGAAATTTTTTAAGGAGACAAGCTGGAATTTAGGGGCATTTACCCATTTGCTTTTCTCAATGCAAAGAAATAGGTCACACTTTCAATGTCCACCTGGCGATCTGATCCTTCTTCATCGTTCCTTCTTTTTTGGTTATTTGAATCGGGTATTAGATTTAATTCAATGTTTTGTTCCTTAGTCAATTTTTGCTAGTCTTTAGCAATTAACACGTGGCACATTCCACTACTAAATAGGTGAAGACGCGTGGCAACTTTTACGGTCTGAGAAATGTTTATTAATAGAGGCTTTGAAACCTATTAGAAACTCAGAATTGTGGGTGCAAACACTTGTCGTTCTCCGCAGAGTTACAACTGAAAAGGTGGTAGCTTCTGCTTGCCTCTTGAGAATCCTGTAGAGGATGACACATGGCGGCTTTCACTGCTTTGATACTATGTCTCAATGGATGACACATGGCAACATCCGCTGTGACTTTGACAAAAGACACGTGGCATCATCCGTTGAACTTGTAGAAGCTTTAGACGCCTTTTGAATGTCCTGTGGAAGATGACACATGACGGATTTCATCACATTTTAGAAACACTATAGAACTACACGGAACTCATTTGGATTCATGCAGATGATGCCACTTGAAATGATCTGATACTTTAAGAATTGAAGTATTTCAGATGCTACTTTTGTACATATGTATATTTGTATAGTTTTTAATTCTATTTTGTTTTGTTTGTTTTCTTTTTTGATGCCTTTCATTTCTAGGTAGCATGACTCCATAGCCCAATGGTACACATGAAGACATTGGAGATTTTGGATTCTACTCCCTTTAATTCTTTTTTCAATTGATAGAAGTTCTCCAGCTGGAGCCAGCTGTTGTCCCCCAAAAATATCACTCATTTTTGGGACAACATTTAAACTATTTTGGTCTTACAGACCAAAATTGTCTCTTCCCTTTCTAAAATTTGTCTTGGGCATTCAAATTCCTCATTTTTCAAGCTTCTCAAGATTCTACAGACTCTACAGGAAAAGAAAATCTATGGACTCTGCAGGCCAAGTTCAATGGGCTTTACAAGTTGATTTTTACGGACTTGGTTTCTACGGACTCTACAGGCATGTTCATTTCTATAGGTTCAAAAAATTCTACTAGTGGATTCAACCAAAAGAATTAGTTTCTAACACTTGGTCATTTTCAAGATTGGTTCAGTACCTTAGTTCAATAAAAAATCTTCATCGGCAAGCATCTAAGCAAAGAAGGCTTGAACCATTGAACCATTGAACCACTTTGGTTCAAAGGTTCAACGAGTTCAAAATTCAAAAGGTTCAACACTTTCAGTTCAATGGTAGGTTCAATCAAAGGAATGGTTCAATGGCTTGGTTCAACCAAGAGGTTCAATGCTTTGTTTCACTCAGTTGGTTCATCCGCTTTGTTTCAACACTTTGTTTCACTCAGTTGGTTCATCCACTTTGTTTCAACGCTTTGGTTCATCCTTTGGTTCAATCAAATGGTTTGTCAATCAGTTCAAAGGCTTCGTTTGAACCGTTGAACCAAAGTTTGGTTCAATGCTTCGGTTCATTCAATTGGTTCATTAGCTTGAACCATCGGCTTGAACCATTTTGGTTCAAAACTTGGTTCATCGACTTGGTTCAACGTTTGGTTCAACCAAGCGGTTTAATGCTTTGTTTCACTCGCTTGGTTCAATCAAACGGTTCAATCAAACAGTTCAATCAAATGGTTCAACAGTTGGTTCATCACCTTGGTTCAAAGGAGTAGTTCAAAGCAAAAGTTTAAGAGGGCTTCCCGAAGGACAAGTGCCCTTGCAGAGGGCACTTGGTCGACAAAAGTACCCTTCGAAAGGGTCATTTTCAAAGAAGGTCGCAAAGGTAATTCTTTTAGATTTTTGTTTAAGGATTTCAAAAAAGACTAAGGCAAGAATCAATTCCTTCAGACTTTTTGTTTGAAGGAATTCCTTCAGACAAAAAGTCTAAAGGAATTCGGGAAAGCAGTTGTGGGCAGAAAGCCCGAAGAAATTTCCAAAGAAGCAAAGACCAAGGTAAACGAAACAATTTTGTGGACTTTTTGTCTGCAGGAATTTGTCCATGGACTTTTGTCCATGGAGAAATCCCAGGGAAAATACCCACGAGAATTGTCCACAGGAAATATCCACAGGAAATGTCTGCGAAGACTCTAAGGAAAAGGCCACCGAAGGACCCCAAAGGGTAGGTGCCCTTGCGGGGGACTCTCAGCTGCCAACTTGAAGGACATTTCCCCAAATCTGAAGGGTCACCTTCCCTTCAGGAAGATGTAAAACCAAAAAATCCAAAGAAGGACCAAGGGGTGACGCACCCGAAGATGTCAAATTCAAGACAGTGAACTAGCCGTTGAAAACGTAGTGACGGGCGCGTGAACGTCAATTTCAAAGCTCATAAAATAGCCGTTGATCCTTGTAATCTATAGACCTGAATGCATTCACAGGCTTTAAGGCCAAGACCAGTAGGAAGTGAGGAAGGAACAGAACAACAAATTGAATCTAGGACCCGATTCACTTAACCAAAAAAGGAGGAATGATGAAGAAGGATCAGATTTCCAGGTGGACATTGAAAGTTGCAAACTTTCAATAGCGTGACTTGTTTCTTTGCATTGAGAAAAAAAATGGATAGATTCCCCTAATTTCTAGCCTGTCTTCTTAATATTTTTCAACACAACATGATGTGTTACTGTTCCCGAGTCCTTCTTGAAGAGGCTATATAAGGGACTATCTTTTATTGTAAATTGATCTCTTTTTGACAATCATAAATGAAACTCTGCCCAAATTGAAAGGCATTACTAAGACTTTGAGCTTAGATTGTTGATCATATTCTATTATTGGAATAAGAAAGCAAGTTACTTTTCAGACTTCGTGATGTGATATCTTTGTTGTTGGGGAAACTGTTCTTATGTCTTTTTCCTTGATATATTTTTTGTTCTTTTAATTCAACAAGTAGAATTAGTGAAAGTAGTCAGGAAGGTGTCCTAAAGAGTCAACTGTGGAGAGACTTTGTGCCCCCATAATTTCCTTTAGTGTGTTTTCTTTTCATTTCTGTGTAAAGGACCTTGGGATGACTTTGTGCCCTCATTGTCCTTTGTATCTTACTCTTGAGCAATTTAGGTGGAGACTTTGTGCTGCATCTCGATTTGCTAGTTACTACGTCCATGGTTAAATTTTGTTGTTACTACCAGGAGTACTCTTGTGGCTGGCTGAATAGTACTTCTGAAAGAAGAGGAGTGTTGTCTGTCATTTCCCTTGAGTTTTTCCTTTGATCTGCATGCATCATCTCTAAAAAAAGAGATATGGATGGTTTGTCCTACCCTTGAGTATTATTTTATGTTTATATATATATAGCATATCCATAGGGAACCTCCCCTTGATGAGAGGAGAGATTAGTCCCCTTTTGATGTGGCAAACCTACACATTTGGATGACCAATCTTCCTACTTTGGCTAATCAGACCTATTTTGTTTATCAGTACGCTGATCGACAAAATATTCAACAAATAGTATGCATGATTGTGGATTGAGATCACTTTTATTTTGTATATTCTTTAGCTTCGACTATCTAGGTTAAGGAATTTTATGTGTGATGTTATATAGGTGACATGGGAGGCCAATAAGGGAACTAGGACTACATTAGACATGAAAACATCATGGGTAGAGTGGTGACATGTCTAACTGAACTTACCATGATCCAATCCACTCCTTGTACCTTGTTGTGACCCTAGTTAGAAGTGTAGATTTCCATAAATTATTTTTCACTATTCACCTCCCCCCTAAGGTGCTTTTGGATATTATTCACATGTTTAATTTAACCTTAGGAGTTATTTTTAAGATTTTTATTTCATGATCTTAAATAATCATAAGCTACTTAAGTGGCCCCATTTTACTCAAAACTCAAATGGATTGAGAAAGCCAAATTTAGAGTTAGTCATAAAGTAGGTTTTAGATATGTTATGTTGAAATTCTTGACCTTAGACCAATAGGAAGGTAGGATAGTCTTTCAAGGAGCCTTAGAGGACTTTTGAGGTAGACCAAGTTCCATTTATAGTTTGGGATAATGAGTCCATTTATGAGATATGGACTTTATTGCTTTCCCACATGGGCTTGTAAGTGAGGTTTTGGAGAGGGGATACTATTTGCCCATGAGCCAACAGATGGGAAGGGACACCTATCACCTTCCCATTAGATTTTGGATGGGATATTTTAGTATATATGAGGAAGGAAAGCCTTACTTGTGAGGACTTATTCTATTAATTTTGAAAATTTTGAAAAACTCTAAGTGGAGGAGAGAAAGAGAAGCTTTGAGGAGGATCATAAAGAAGAGGTGTTAGCTAGTGTACAAGACTTATAAATGGAGTTATTGAATGGATTCATGAGGTGGAGCCATGGTAGGTTGACTTAACCATTTTATTTCAATGTAATATTTTTTAAATTATCTTCTCCCTGCTCTTAAGTGCAGTTTTCAAGAGGGGTAAGGCTATTTGGCTTACCCCTTTCCTTTAATTGATTCCATGGTTTGTGTTAATGGCCACCATGTGGTTTTGATTGCCTTTTTGGATTAGAGATATAGCATCCACCTTGATTTGTTCATTGTTTTTAAAATCTTTATCTTGAATTATAAGGGTGTTGTTATGCTACCCAAATGATTTGTATTGAATTCTTTATGTATTAATCATTAGGTGGGTTCAAGCAATAAATGTTTTCCAAGGAACTCTCATCTTCCACCCCTAGTGTAGAGTGGATATTCTTGTCTATAAAGGAGTGAGTAAGGGACTTGTTATGTTTGGAATTTTGAGGTTTTTTGAGTGTTAATACTCATTTATGAGTGTTTTTCCTTCATTTATTTTTCCTAGTGAGCACCCTTGCCTAGTATATGGTTACTACCTAAACCTCCTTTACCAACTCGTTTAATTAAACCATGATGCAATGATGTTTGGAGCTAGGAGTCTTAGGCTCGATGATGCCTATGGAAACTCACTGATGATGGAAAAAGGATGGGAGGAAAAACGCTCCTTCAGTTGGTCTTGAGGTTGCGTGTGAAGAGCATATTGTTCACTTTTTGTATATGCTTGTAAATAACTAATTTGGCTATTTGAGAGCCATGATTATTGTATTTTTTCAGCTAGAAGTATGTATATATTGGAATGAATTTTTTAATAAGTGTTTTTAATTAACAATATGTTCCTTTAGTACTTGCACACCCTTTTCAGAGAATGTGTTGGTTTGTAAAAGTAATGAAAAATATTAGTTTGTGTTCAAATTTCAATTGTGCATTCTAATTTTTACATGTATACCTATGTATTTTCATAGTAGGCTAAAAATGTTTATTTTCTTTTTACTGTAATTTCAAAATGCATTGATTAACATGAAGCCATGAAAGGCTAGTTGCATTTGATTATTTTTTAAGCACTTAAAAAAGTTCTATTTTTTCCCAATTTTTGTTGTACTGTAAATTAGGATTAATCAGAGATTTAATGCAATTGATGACATAATTTTTGGAGTTACAGTTGAATTGTTATTAATTTTTAAAGTTTTTGATCTAAAAAACCTAATATCTCATTTATAAATTTACCTCATTTTATATAATTAATTGGCACATAAAATGGTGCATTAAATGACCAAAAATAATTGTATCAATAAATTATAGAGTTTATAAAACCAACATTGTTGGTTTAGTAAATGTTTAACTTCCAAAGCTCTAGTTATGAAATTTTGAATATTACATGTTTATAAGGTAATTTTAATTTTAAATAATCCCTTTTGATGGACACTAGCCACTTAGGATAGGGCATTTTATTTAGTGTAGTCAACGGTCACCCATGTGACCATGTGGCGTTTGGCAGAAAGCCTAAGGGCTTGTGCAACATTGGTTAGAGCCTAAGTGGCTAGTGCTCAATAAATTATTTAGACCTAAGTTAATTTAATATGGCCCTTGAAAGGATACTAAATGCATGTGGTCAATCAAGGTTGACCGCTGCCCTTTCCATTTTGCACGGTTTACTCTATGTGAACCAATTTTTTATTTTTAACAACTTATAGTTTATTGATTTTAAATTTATTATTATTTATTTAAACCATGTCATCATGTTAAGTTGGATTTTAATTTATCATTTAATATTAATATTATAATATTAAAACCTTGCCTTTCATAAAGTTATAAACCTACAACAAGAAATTATAAAACTGGAACTTTTGTCAATCTCTTTACCTAGTTTTGTTACCTTGATTGCAGAGAATTAGAGACCTAGAGGTGGTGTGACCCCAAATGGGATCCCCATTAATTTTTCATACTCTTTCTCATGAAACCATTTTTGAGACCTGGTAATGCATACTTTTCCCATTATGACCTTTTTCTCTCAAGTGTGTTTAGACCTCCCTTGCAAACTTGTATGCCTATTTTGCAACCGTGATTGCAGAGACTTAGTGGCTTAGAGGTGGGGGAATTAAAAAGGGACCCTACATAATTTTTTCATCCCCTTCCACTTAGAATTATTTTAGGGACTTAAAAATTCATAGTTTTCACTTTGTGTTGGTTTTGTCCTAGGGAGGCGTGTTTGGGCTTTATTGGCTATCATAGGCTCCTAAGATCCCAAAAATAGTTTGAACCAAAGGAGACCCATCTTATTTTTGAGTCTCCTTTGGTTTGAGATAAAAATATAAATATGAAATTGATTTTTTTTTTGAATTTTTACTTTGTGGCAGCCATTAATGGTTGTGGAGGATCTTGAAGCTCCTAGTACCTTTTCGATAACCATAGGATACTAAGACCTCATTTAAGCATTCCATAAAATTACATACCTGAAGAACTCATGCATGTATCTTCCTATCAAGTTATAAAATTGAAAGTGAAAAATCTTGTTTTAACCAAAATCTCAAAGACTCCATTAATGGCAATCATCCAATACTAAAGGAGAGGAGAGATGACTATGGAAAACTCATCCTTCAACACCTCCTCCCTCCTAAAATATATGATTTTTTCAACTCAATGGCTAATTTGGAGACCTTGTGTCATCCATGAGGATTTTAAGTCTCCTTTTTACTTGGACTACATATGACAGTTGAAATCAGTATGATTTGATGGTGGAGATTGGGTGCACCAATATCAAAGGGCTTAAATAGGATATTTTAGGCACCTTTTGAGGTCTTATGAGGTATATTTTATTTTTATTGTAACACTTTTCTTGAATTCAAGTCAATGTAAAATTAGATTTTGTTTGTGACTTAAATGAGAACCGAGCCATGTGATTGGTTAAAATCACTTGGAACCCTCCTTGAACTCCATTGGGAGTTATAATGTCTAGCTTGATCCAATGGTTGATTGAAACCACCTCATTTCAATTGAACACTCTTTTAGGCCTTAGGGTTGTGGGGCCTACTAGGTTGACTTAGAGAGTTGTAGGCTTATCTGTTAGCCTGAAAGTGTTAAGCACGAGATATACTGAGAGGGGGGGGGTGAATAAGTATATAATAAATATTATAAAATCTCAATTATCAAATTTAACTTAACCATACATTCAAGATATGCTGTATAATTAAAATAATAAACACCACACAAGATAGAGAGAGACACCAGATTTAACGTGGAAACCCAATGTGGAAAAAACCATGGAGAACAATCTCAAGTATATGAATGAGCACCAACTCAAACTACAATATTCACAAGCACCAACTTGTAGGAGCACCAACCCCTTTGCTGAGCACCAACACAATAACTATTCGTGAGAACCAACCCACAGGAGCACCAACCCCTCTTGTGTATAAAACACAACTATATCTCAATGTTGCTTTCTCAACAAATGATAACACATTACAATATCTCTTTCTTTTATCTCCTTTGCTCTTCTAAGCTAGATATTACAATTACAAATCATACTCTATCTTCTATATTACAAATAGCTTCTCAAGCCTTTTTTTATAACTTTCCAAATGACCTTTGGCATTGACCCTTTGTGACCCTTCAATCCTCATGGAAAATGGCACCAAACTTGCATGACCCTTCATATCCTTGCATTTGAAAAGTCATATGGTGACCCTTCATAAGAAAAAGCATCCTTTCCTCTTTTATCTTTCTCTTGGTGACTTTTTGTATTCCTCAAAGTGTCCCTTCATGACAAATTATGCCCTTCCTCTTTTGTCTTCACTTGGTGACTCTTGGAATTCCTCAAGATGACTCTTCGTGAGAAAATGCATCCCATTCTTCTTTTATCTTTACCCTGTGAGTCTTTGACTTCTCCATGGGCCCTTATTTTGACTTTATGCAACTAAAAATATATTCGTTAATATTAAATAAATATTAACACACATTAGCCAAGATATGACTATTAAAAACATCATTAAATGCAATGGGGCATTTATCACCAATAATGCTAGACCTTTGACATCAATGTTAATATTTTCAACAATCTCCCCCTTTTGTTGGGAGGATGGGTTGGATAAAACCGGAAGCACACGGTTTGATTACCAAACCAAGCAACTTAATATGCGGAAGTTAACCAGATTCACCAAGTAACTAGAATTCAGAATAACACAAGATATGAGAGACAATACCAAATTGTATTAACACTTTATACAGAAAAGAATACAATAAAGAAGATGCCACTTCTTCTCCACCACCTTACAGAGGTTTCCCACACCTCAAGTGAACAGTAATTCTTCTCCCCAAAGCTCTCCCTCTCACAGGTCCCAACACCCAACTCAAAAACAGAGTTGGTGTTCACCTCCCGTGCTCCACGCACAACTCAAGTGCTCCATGCACTCCACAAGCACTCCACGTGCTCCACAATTACTCAAGGTACTTCAAGTAGATCTCCCATGAATCTGCAACAACCTGCAATTCAACAGACCATACTTATGGAAGGAACTCCCTTGCCTTCCTCTTGCTCTATCCGAGTACACACCTGTACTCCAAGTAGATCCTGCCTGATACTGCTCCCTGTTGTGTTGCTGTCTATATGACCTTGCACACCTGCAAATCAAACAATGGTTCTATTCACCTGTGAACCTCGATCTTGCACACACATACACCTGTAGATCAACGATCTTACTTACCATGTAGATCTCCTATATAGGCCATGCAACTGTGACCAAGATCCTACACTCTTGAAGAACCCAGTTGGCTCTCCAATCCAGCACCAACACACCTGGTACTGTGGCACTAGGAGGAACGCACCATAGCTCTACCTCACACACAGAAGGAGCTTATAATTATGCTCTCTTACTCCCTAGCACACTTTTCCAATACAACCATGAGTCTATTATATAGATCTCATCCAAACAATGATTAGACATCTAATTACCATAATTAGATCCGCAGCTATGAGTCTAAAATTAGCACTCATCATGCAAACTCTTGGTTCGTTAGCTCACTGCCCGTAATTAACTCGCAGTCGAACTACACAGGCGACCGACGTCGGTCCCTGTCCGCCTGGGGTCGCCGACGCCGGCCGATATATGACCGACGTCGGTTTCCTTCTGTCTTACCCTGCCGACGCCGATTGGCCAGACCAACGCCAAACACTTCTGACACTTAGCAACTCATTCTGCAACCTCCACTCCTGTTTGCATCAGTGAAGCTTTTAGCTCCACAATCCTAACAATCTCCCACTTGGAGATAAATAGCTGCACTGTACCTGTACCTGTACTCCGTCTAATCTGTTTCCTAGTTTGTATCCCTCTTCAAGCTCCCACCTGAAGACAACCCACCACACATCCCGTGGTGTACCACCTGTCATCCGAGTACCCTGCCACATCCGAACCTACAAATACATGTAGTGAAGTCCTGACCCTGCATAGCAACACCTGCTGCCGGTCCCTCTCAGAAAAACCTGAGAACCCACTTCCCCAAATTGGCTCCTAACTCTCTGACAGCTCCCACTGCATGGGAATACTCAGGTCTATACCAGACCTCATGTGATTTCGGACACTGTACCTGTCCAGCCCTTAGTGTGCTCCGGCTCTGCATCCTGAACCTCGCCAACACCTGATTCACATCAGCTCCCACTCGAGACAAAATCAACCTGTGATCTCCATGCCTCCCATGTCAAAGAATTCCGCTGCTCCAAACTCCCCCTGACATGCCACTGAACTAATCTTACCCTTAGCTCAGCAAAACCCTGTATGTACACCCCTGATAGCTAGCATACTATCCACATACAGCAACAGAATGATGTCATGACTCATCATCCCCCTGGTAAGACAAAACCACAGTAGTTACCCTGACATTGACTGAAGCCATGCTCCGTCCTCCACCTGTCAAAACCTGTACCACTGTCCTGCAGCTCCACAAGACCATATGCCTGGTCTTCCGTCTCATGTATCTGTTCTCTCTATTCTTCTACTAAGGAATCCATTCGTCTCTGTGCTTTTATACCTGCTGGCATCTCTACCAAAACACACCTGTCTGGTTCTCCTCCAAGGAATCACATCCTCATCCATGCCAAGCTCACACCTGTTTCCTGGATCCTTCCTGCTCTATAATCAGCAACATGTATAAAGAAGAGGAACAACGAATTTGAGGGCCTACTTACGCCTTCAGTCCTCCGTATGGGTGTTTGAGACTCCTTGACAGCTTGCTGTCCACCCAAAATTCGTTACAGTGACCGACCTCGGTCACTCCACAGTCTGCATTCGACCGACGTCGGTTCCATGTGTCTGTACCTGACTACCAACCTGCCTGCGCTGGTGTCCCTACTGCCGACGTCGGTCCTGATAACCGACATCGGTCTTACATACTGCCGACGTCGGTTTCCTGACCGACGTCGGTCTTACCCTGCCCGACATCGCCGGCTTCGGTCTGCACATGACCGACATCGGCACCTGTCTGTTCGACGCCGGTTCCTCTTGACCGACATCGATACCTGTGTTTGCCTGTGAGTGATGACTTTTTACCCGCGAGCTCCTTTGAATCAAAATCCATGTCCAAACTGCCCTGCTTAGAAGTATCCAGCCACATCCACTGGGTTCTGTCCGCCATCTCCTCCATAAACACCAAGGCTTTCCAGTTCTTAAGCCTGTCAAATATATCTATCTTCCACTTAAGAACATGCATCTCCTTCCTGCTCATGTGACCAAGCCTACGAAGCCACGTCTCCGCAACAAAAGAAGAATCAGTAATATAAACAAGTAGATAAAGGATACCTGTTTTCTTACCACCAGCTAATTCAAGTGCATCCACTGTGAGAGTTCTTGTGCATCTCTCATCACCCAATCTTTCTGAAGAAATTAGCCATATCTCCAAACCTGGGACCTGCATGACCTTCATCAACACCTGTGTGTTGGCCGCCTGCAATTTCAGCTTCACTTCCCCTTTGCCAATTCTTTGGCAAGGCTTCCCAGCTCCTCTACCTGGAACTGCATGGAAAGAGGCAACCGAATCTTTTATCCAAGATTCAACTTTATCCAAGAAACCTGCAAACACATCCTGTGCAACAACACCTGCTACATCTATATCTTCAGTTTCTTCATGCTGATCTGCTACCAACCAACAATAATCTTTTACCTGCTCTTTCTTTCCATAAGACCGTGAGTGACCATCTGTGCTTTTCAACTCCTCCATTCTTAGCTTACTTTGATCTGCTGTTGCTCTACTCCCACTCGATCAGAAACCCCTGAGAGTGCCCTGTAACCAAACACAAAACCTGCTTCCTCCAACCTCAGCTCTGATACCACTTGTTGGGAGGATGGGTTGGATAAAACCGGAAGCACACGGTTTGATTACCAAACCAAGCAACTTAATATGCGGAAGTTAACCAGATTCACCAAGTAACTAGAATTCAGAATAACACAAGATATGAGAGACAATACCAAATTGTATTAACACTTTATACAGAAAAGAATACAATAAAGAAGATGCCACTTCTTCTCCACCACCTTACAGAGGTTTCCCACACCTCAAGTGAACAGTAATTCTTCTCCCCAAAGCTCTCCCTCTCACAGGTCCCAACACCCAACTCAAAAACAGAGTTGGTGTTCACCTCCCGTGCTCCACGCACAACTCAAGTGCTCCACGCACTCCACAAGCACTCCACGTGCTCCACAAGTACTCAAGGTACTTCAAGTAGATCTCCCATGAATCTGCAACAACCTGCAATTCAACAGACCATACTTATGGAAGGAACTATTGTGTTGCTGTCTATATGACCTTGCACACCTGCAAATCAAACAATGGTTCTATTCACCTGTGAACCTCGATCTTGCACACACATACACCTGCAGATCAACGATCTTACTTATCATGTAGATCTCCTATATAGGCCATGCAACTATGACCAAGATCCTACACTCTTGAAGAACCCAGCTGGCTCTCCAATCCAGCACCAACACACCTGGTACTGTGGCACTAGGAGGAACGCACCATAGCTCTACCTCACACACAGAAGGAGCTTATAATTATGCTCTCTTACTCCCTAGCACACTTTTCCAATACAACCATGAGTCTATTATATAGATCTCATCCAAACAATGATTAGACATCTAATTACCATAATTAGATCCGCAGCTATGAGTCTAAAATTAGCACTCATCATGCAAACTCTTGGTTCGTTAGCTCACTGCCCGTAATTAACTCGCAGTCGAACTACACAGGCGACCGACGTCGGTCCCTGTCCGCCTGGGGTCGCCGACGCCGGCCGATATATGACCGACGTCGGTTTCCTTCTGTCTTACCCTGCCAACGCCGGTTGGCCAGACCAACGCCAAACACTTCTGACACTTAGCAACTCATTCTGCAACCTCCACTCCTGTTTGCATCAGTGAAGCTTTTAGCTCCACAATCCTAACACCTTTGTCATTGATAGCAACCTCAAACTAAAATTGTCACATCCTAAAACCTGCACATACTATCATCTGAAAAACATATAGTAACTCCCCCTTACTATAGCAACCTGTAACTATTCCCTATATCTATTTCTACACCTGTACCTATACCTATTATTCTCCCCCTTTGACATCAATGGCAAAGGGCCTACTTGGAGCTAACACTTAGCTCTCCCTCAACTGATGCTGAACCTCAATGGCAGGACGTAAAATAAATTACTTCCAAATCCTCTTGCAGATCCTTGACTATGTCCTTTGGTCGTGCCTTTGTTAAGATATCTGATAATACATATAAATTATTGCCTATCCTTTGAGCATCTACAATCAACTTATTTAAATCTTTTCTTCTAATCTCACAACTTTATGCATAAAACTTTAATGTGTATCCCTGATTACATATTTGACTTACACTCAATAGATTATGCTTAAGACCTTTTACATACAATACATTCTTAGTCTTGGTTCTACCATTATCCAAACTCAAAGTACCTTTTCTAGTTATCTTGGTAGTTGTTTTATCTCTGAATTTCATTGTGCCACCATTGATCTTCTTTAGAGTTATGAACTTACTCTTGTCTCCTATCATGCACCTCATACATCCGTTATCAACGAACCATGGTTGTTTTTCATTTCTTGCATGCAAAGCTGTCTGAACCAACATATAATCTTCAGGTTGTTTCTTCTGCCATGAACATGTCTAAACCTTCTTCTTGATGAATGGAACCTTGTAACTTTGGTCCTTCTTGATTGACTCAAACATGCTTCTACAGTACCGGGCTATGTGTCCAAAATTATTGCACTTGTAACATATTATGGCCTCTTCATCAAAGCTTAATAGAGGAGCAAAAGAGTTGTAGCTTCTACTAGATTCTGCATGAGTTTTCTTCTCTTTGTTTCTAAAATTGTTAGCTCTTTTTTGACATTCTATTTTCTTGTGACCATATCCATTACAATAAAAACAATAACCGTGTAAATAGAACCTATTTGTGTATCTCTATCCTGATTGTATTTTGTAACTTTGTTCCTTTAAGCCTTCTTTGTTTGAGATGTCCTTTGTATTCTTCACTTCTTCCCTTTTTGTTTCCTCTTTTGTAAGAGCTTCAACATAGCTCTTTTTCTTTTCAAATATGATACCTATCTTATCTGATATTGCCTTTTGGATTTCTAATATATTATTCAACATGTTAGTGCTATCCTCAAATTTTGAATTACTAACTACTTTATAATTGACTGCTTTCTCAATATCTTCTTTTAAAGAGGTAATTTCAATAACATACCTTTCACATTATTTTCTTACTTTTTGCAATTGTGTTGTTAGATATTTTTTATTCCTTTTAGCTTCTTCAAAGTGTGATGTTAGATCATCAATTATTTCTTTTAACTCCTTTTCATTTTTTTCAATCTAGTGCTTTAATCTTTGATTCTTCTTCTCAACAGCTTATACTCTTCTAAGGCACAAATGAGTTCTCTTTCTAGATTCACTTCAGATTCATCCTATTATTTTTCTTGATCATCTATAATTTTGCTTGCAGAGACATCTTCATGTATGGCCATGAATAAAATCTCTTCTTCTGAATCACTGACTCCACTATCTCTGGCTGAGTTAGGATCTTTAGAATACAAACTTTTCTTCTTGAATCTCTTCTTAAATTTACCTTTGAAATTATTCTTGTATGTAGACTTTCCTTCTTCATTATCATCATTACCTTGATTTGGGCATTTAGCTAAAAAATATCTAATCTTTTCACAATTAAAACATTTAAAAGATAATTTTCCTTTATATTTACCTGTGCATTTTTTTGACTTTTGAATGAAAAGAGCTTTGTTGTCATTTTCATCATCGCTAGAACTATCACTTGATTTTTGAATCTTAGCCTTCTCTTTCTTTGATGTCTTGAAATATGCTTCTCTCTTTGAGAGTTTATCTTTTTCAGTCTACATCTCATATTCCGTGAGAATACCATGAAGCTCATCCATCTTTAGCTTGGCTAAATTATTCATCTCTTCAATTGCCAAATCTTTTGCGTCACATCTCAATGGTAGATATCTCAAAACTTTTTGAACCATAGTTGATTCTTCTAAATTTTCTGCAAGACCTTGAATCTGATTAACTAATTGATCAACCTGCAAAAGATAACTTGCTATATTTTCTTCTTCTTCCATCTTCAAACTCTCAAACTGTCTTCTGAAAGTTTGAAGCTTAGCTTGCTGAACCTTTCCATCACCTTTGTAAATATTCTCAAGTTTTACCCAAGTTTTATGAGCAGATTTATATTTCATAACTTTAACAAATTTTGATTCACATAAACCACATAAAATAACATTTAAAACTTTAGCATTATTTTCACTTGCCTTTTTTTCTGCCAGAGTAGTTACAAGTGTCTATGGCTCTTCATATTCTTCCACCATTGCTTGCCATATCTCAAATCCAAGGGATATCAAATAAGTCTTCATTCTTATGCTCCAAAAAATATAATTCATCCCATCAAACAAAGGTGCCCTATTTTTAGAAAATCCTTCATGTGATCCAACCATCATACTTTTCTAATCTACCTTCAAGTTGTAAAACTTTTTCAAAAGAAACTTGCTCTGATACCAATTGTTAAGCACGAGATATACTAAGAGGGGGGGTGAATAAGTATATCATAAATCTTATAAACTCTCACTTAATCAAATTCCACTTAACCATACATTCAAGATATGTAATAAAACTAAAATAATAAACACCACACAAGATATAGAGAGACACCAGATTTAACATGGAAACCCAATGTGGGAAAAACCACAAAGAATAATCTCAAGTATATGAATGAGCACCAACCCACAGGAGCACCAACCCCTCTTTTGTATAAAACACAACTATCTCTCAATATTTCTTTCTCAAAACATGATAGCACATTACAATATCTCTTTCTTTTCTCTCATTTGCTCTTCTAAGCTAGATATTACAATTACAAATCATACTCTATCTTCTAAATTACAAATGGCTTCTCAAGCCTTTATTTATAGCTTTCCAAATGAATTTTGGCATTCATCCTTTGTGACCCTTCAATCTTCATGGAAAATGGTGTCAAAATTGTATGATCCTTTATATCCTTGCATTTAAAAAGTCATATGGTGACTCTTCATAAGCAAAAGCATCCTTTCCTCTTCTGTCTTTATCTTAGTGACTTTTCATATTCCTCAAAGTGTCTCTTCATGAGAAATTGTGCCCTTCCTCTTTTGTCTTCACTTGGTGACTCTTAGAATTCCTTAAGATGACTCTTCATGGGAAAATGTGTGCCATTCTTCTTTTATCTTTACCCCGTGACTCTTTGACTTCTCCATGGGCCCTTATTTTAATTTTATGCAACCAAAAATATATTCATTAATATTAAATAAATATTAACACACATTAGCCAATATATAAATATTAAAAACATCATTAAATGCAATGGGGCCTTTATCACCAATAATGCTAGACCTTTGACATCAATGACAATATTTTCAACAATCTCCCCCTTTGTCATTACTGGAAACCTCAAACTAAAATTGCCACATCTTGAAACCTAAACATACTATCATTTGAAAAACATACAATAAATCCCCCTTACTGTAACAACTTGTACCTATTCCATGTACCTATTTTTACACTTGTACCTATACCTGTTATTCTCCCCCTTTGACATCAATGGTAAATATCCTACTTAGAGATGACACTTAGCTACCCCTCAACTAATACTAAACCTCAACGGTAGGAAATAAAATAAATTACTCCCAAATCCTCTTGCAGATCCTTAAATGTGTCTTTTGATCATGCCTTTGTGAAGATATCTGATAATACATATAAATTGTTACCTATCATTTGAGCATCGAAAATCAACTCATTTGAATCTTTTCTTTCAATCTCACAACCTTCTGCATAAAAATTTAATGTGTATCCCTAATTACATATTTGACTTACACTCAATAGATTATGCTTAAGACTTTTTACATACAATACATTCTTAGTCTTGGTTCTACCATTATTGAAACTCAAAGTACCTTTTTCAGCTATCTTGGCAGTGGTTTTATCTCTGAATTTCACTGTGCCACTATTGATCTTATTTAGAGTTATGAACTTACTCTTGTCTCCAATCAAGTGCCTCAAACATCCACTATCAATGAACCATGGCTGTTCTTCATTTCTTGCATGCAAATATGTCTGAACCAACATAGAATCTTCAAGTTGTTTCTTCTTCTATGAACATGTCTGAACCTTCTTCTTGATGAATGGAACCTTGAAACTTTGGTCCTTCTTGATTTAATTGAACATGCTTCTACAATATTGGGCTATGTGTCCAAAATTATTGCACTTGTAACATATTATGGCCTCTTCATCAAAGCTTGATAGAGGAGTAAAAGAGTTGTAGCTTCTGTTAGATTCTGCATGAGTTTCTTTCTCCTTGTTTCTAAAATTGTTAGCTCTTTTTTGACATTCTATTTTCTTGTGACCATATCCATTACAATAAAAAAAATAACCATGAAAATAGAACCTGTTTGTATATCTCTGTCTTGATTGTATTTTGTAACTTTGTTCCTTCTAACCTTCTTTGTTTGAAATGTCCTCTGTATTCTTCACTTCTTCTCTTTTTGTTTCCTCTTTTGTAAGAGCTTCAACATAGCTCTTTTTTTTTTTTAAAATGATACCTGTCTTATTTGATATTGCCTTTTGGATTTCTAATATCTTATTCAACATGTTAGTGCTATCCTCAAATTTTGAATTACTAACTACTTTATCATTGACTGCTTTCTCAATATCTTCTTTTAAAGAGGCAATTTCAATAACATACCTTTCACATTCTTTTCTTACTTTTTGAAATTGTGTTAGATATTTTTTATTCCTTTTAGCTTCTTCAAAGTGTGTTATTAGATCATCAATTATTTTTTTGACTACTTTTCATTTTTCTCGATCTGGTGCTTCAATCTTTGATTCTTCTTCTCAATAGCTTCTAACTCTTCTAAAACACAAATGAGTTCTCCTTCCAGATTCACTTCAGCTTCATCCTATTCTTCTTCTTGATCATCTATATTTTTACTTGCAGAGGCATCTTCATGTATGGCCATAAATAGAATCTCTTCTTCTTCTGAATCATTGACTCCACTATCTTCAACTAAGCTAGGATCTTTAGAATACAAACTCTTCTTCTCGAATCCCTTCTTGAATTTACCTTTGAAATTCTTCTTATATGTAGAATTTCCTTCTTCATTATCATCATTACCCTTATTTAGGCATTTAGATAAAAAATGTCTAATCTTTCCACAATTAAAACATTTAAAAGGTAATTTTCTTTGATATTTACCTGTGCCCTTTTTCAGCTTGTGAATGAAAAGAGCTCCATTGTCATCTTCATCATCGTTATAACTATCACTTGATTCTTGAATCTTAGCCTTTTCTTTCTTTGATGTCTTAAAATCCACTTCTCTTTTTGAGGGTTTATCTTGTTCAGTCCGCATCTTATATACTGTGAGAATACCATGAAGCTCATCCATATTTAGCTTGGCTAAATTCTTCATCTCTTCAATTGCCAAAACTTTTGCATCATATCTCAATGGTAGAGATCTCAAAAAAATTTGAACCATAGTTGATTCTTTTAAATTTTATCCAAGACCTTGAATCTGATTAACTAAATAATCAACTTGCAAAAGATAATTTGCTATATTTTCTTCTTCTTTCATCTTCAAACTCTCAAATTGTCTTTTAAAAGTCTGAAGCTTAGCTTGCTGAACCTTTCCATCACCTTTGTAAATATTCTTAAGTTTTACCCAAGTTTCATGAGTAGATTTACATTGCATAACTATAACAAATTTTGATTCACATAAACCACATAAAATATCATTTAAAGCTTTAGCTTTATTTTTATTTGCCTTCTTTTCTGCCAAAGTAGTTACAAGTGTCTATGGCTCTTCATATTCCTCTACCACTACTTGCCATATGTCAAATTCAAGGGCCATCAAATAAAAATTCATTATTATTCTCCAAAAAACATAAATCATCTCATCAAATAAAGGTGCCCTATTTGTATAAAATCCTTCATGTGATCCAGCCATCGTGCTTTCCCAATCTACCTTCAAGCTGTAAAACTTTTTGAAAAAAAACTTGCTCTGATACTAAGATATACCTGAGAGGGAGGGTGAATCAGTATATCATATATCTTATAAAACTTCCCTTTAATCAAATTCCACTTAACCAAACATTCAAAATATGTAATAAAATTGAAACAATAAACACCACACAAGATAGAGAGACACACCAGATATAATGTGGAAACTCAATGTGAAAAAAACCATGGAGAACAATCTTAAGTATATGAATGAGCACCAACCCAAACAATATTTTCAAGCACCAACTTGCAGGAGCACCAAACCCTTTGCTAAGCACCAACCCAGTAACTATTTATGAGCACCAACCCACAGGAGCACCAACCCCTTTGCTAAGCACCAACCAAATAACTATTCATGAGCACCAACCCATAAGAGCACCAACCCCTTTGATGAGTACCAACCCAACAACTATTCATGAGCACCAACCCACAGGGGCACAAACCCCTTTGCTGAGCACCAACACAATAACAATTCATGAGCACCGACCCATAGGAGCACCAACCCCTTTGCTAAGCACCAACCCCACCAATCCCTTTGCTAAGCACCAACATAGCAATAATTCATGAGCACCAACCCATAGGAGCCCTAACCCCTTTGTGTATACCACACAACTATCTCTCAATGTTGTTATCTCAACAAATGTTAGTTCATTACAACATCTCTTTTCTCTCTCTCACCTTTTCTCTTCTAAGCTAGATATAACACATACAAATCATATTCATCTCTCACAAATGCTCTTCTAAGCTAAATATTACAATATCAAATCAAGCTCTCTCCCACATTACAAATGGCTTATCAAGCCTTTATTTATAGCTTTCCAAATGACCTTTGGCCTTCCCCCTTTGTGACCCTTTAATCCTCATGGAAAATGGCACCAAACTTGTATGACTCTTCATATCCTTGCCTTTGAAAAGTCATGTGGTGACCCTTCATGAGCAAAAATGTTCTTCCTTCTTTTGTCCTTAGCTTGGTGACTTTTCATATTCCTCAAAGTGTCCCTTCATGAGAAATTGCACCCTTCCTCTTTTGTCTTCACTTGGTGACTCTTGGAATTCCCCAAGATGACTCTTCATGGGAAAATGCGTCCCATCCTTCTTTTGTCTTTACCCCGTGGCTCTTTGACTTCTCCATGGGCCTTTCTTTTGTCTCATATGCAACCAAAAATATATTCATTAATATTAAATAAATATTAACTCACATTAGCCAAGATATATCTATTACAAACATCATTAAATGCAATGGGGCCTTTATCACCAATAATGTTAGACCTTTGACATCAATGACAATATTTCTAACAATCTCCCCTTTTGTCATTGAGGCAACCTCAATCCTGAAACTACCACATCCTGTCACCTACACATACTATCATCTAAAAACATATAGTAACTCCCACTTACTATAACAACCTGTACCTATTCCCTATACCTATTTTTGCATCTATACTTGTACCTGTTATTCTCCCCCTTTGACATCAATGGCAAAGGGCCTACCGAGAGCTAACACTTAGCTCCCCCTCAATTGATGTTGAACATCAATGGCATGAAGTAATAGAAATTACTCCCAACTCCTCTTGTAGATCTTTGAATGTATCTTTTGATCATGCCTTTGAGAAGATATCTGACAATACATACACATTGTTCCCTGTCTTTTGAGCATCTGCAATCAACTCATTTAAATATTTTCTTCTAATCTCACAACTTTCTTTATGAAACTTTAATGTGTATCCTTGATCACATATTTGACTAACACTCAATAGATTATGCTTAAGACCTTTTACATATAAAATTTTTTCAGTCTTAGTTCTACCATAATCCAAACTCAAAGTACTTTTTTTGGCTATCTTGGCAGTAGTTTTATCTCTGAATCTCACTGTACTACCATTGATCTTCTTTAGAGTTATGAACTTACTTTTATCTCTTGTCATATGCCTCGAACATCTGCTATCAATGAACCATGGCTGATCTTTATTTCTTACATACAAAGTTGTTTGCACCAACATAGAATCTTTAGGTTATTTCTTCTGCCATGAACATGTCTGAACCTTCTTCCTGATGAATGGAGTTTTGAAACTCTGATCCTTCTTCCTGATGAATAGAGCTTTGAAATTTTGATCCTTCTTGACTGACTCAAACATGCTTCTACATTACCGAGCTATGCGTCCAAAGTTGTTGCACTTGTAGCATATTATGGTCTCTTCATCAAAGCTTGATAGAGGAGCAAAAGAGTTGTGGCTTCTGCTTGATTCTACTTGACTTTCCTTCTCCTTATTTCTAAAATTGTTAGCTCTTTTTCTACATTCTAATTTCTTGTGACCATATCCATTACAATAAAAACAATAGCAATAAAAATAAGACCTATTTGTATATCTCTGACTTGATTGTCTTTTGTAGCTTTTTTCTCTCCATCCTTCTCTATTTGAAATGTCCTCTGTATTCTTCACTTCTTCCCTTGTTTCTTCTTTTGTAAGAGCTTCAACATAGCTCTTCTTTTCAAATCCAATCTCTGTCTTATCTGAATTTGCTTTTTGACTTTCTAATATCTTATTTAGCATGTTAGTGCTATCCTCAAATTTTGAATAACTAACTACTTTATCATTGATTGTTTTCTCAATATCTTCTTTTAAAGAGGCAATTTCAATAACATACCTTTCACATTCTTTTTTTACTATTTCCAACTGTACTGTTAGATCTTCTTCATTCTTCTTGGCTTCTTCCAAGTGCATTTTTAGATCATCAATAATTTCTTTTGACTCCTTTTCATTTTTCTCAATTCGGCGCATCAATCTTTGATTCTTCTTCTCAACAGCTTCTAACTCTTTTAAGGCACAAATGAGTTCTCCTTCCATATTCACTTCAGCTTCCTCCTCTTCTTCTTCTTGATCACCTTCATGTATGGCCATGAATAGAATCTATTCTTCTTCTAAATCATTGACTCCACTATCTTTGACTTAGCTAGGATCCTTAGAATACAGGCTCTTCTTGAATCCCTTCTTAGATTTGCCTTTGAAATTCTTCTTATATGTAGGCTTTTATTCTTCATCATCATTACCCTTATTTGGGTATCTAGCTAAAAAATGTCTAATATTTCCACAATTAAAACATTTAAAAGATAATTTTCCTTGATATTTACCTATTCCCCTTTTCGACTTACGAATGAAAAGTGCTTCGTTGTCATCTTCATCATCACTGGAACTATCACTTGATTTTTGAATCTTAGCTTTCTCTTTCTTTGATGTCTTGAAATCTACTTCTCTCTTTGAGAGTTTATCTTATTCTGTCTGCATCTCATATGCCATGAGAATACCATGAAGCTCATCCATCTTTAGCTTGGCTGAATTCTTTATCTCTTCGATTGCTGAAACCTTTGCATCATATCTCATTGGTAGAGATCTCAAAACCTTTTGCACCACTGTTGACTCTTCTAATATTTCTCCAAGACCTTGAATCTGATTTACTATTTGATCAACTCACAAGAGATAACTTGCTATATATTCTTCTTCTTCCATCTTCAAACGTTCAAACTTTCTTCTAAAAGTTTGAAGCTTAGCTTGCTGAACCTTTCCATCACCTTTGTAAATATTCTCAAGTTTTACCCAAGTTTCATGAGTAGATTTACATTGCATAACTTTAACAAATTTAGATTCACATAAACCACATAAAATAACATTTAAAGCTTTAGCATTACATTCACTTGCCTTCTTTTCTGCTGGAGTAATTACAAATGCCTGTGGCTCTTCATTTTTCTCCACCACTGCTTGCCATATATCAAATCCAAGGGCCATCAAATAAATATTCATTCTCATGCTCTAAAAAGAATAATTCATCCCATCAAACAAAGGTGCCTTATTTGTAGAAAATATTTCATGTGATCCAATCATCGTGCTTTCCTGATCTACCTTCAAGTTGTAAAACTTTTTCAAAAGGAACCTAATCTGATACCAATTTTTAATCATGAGATATACTGAGAGGGGGGGGTGAATCAGTATATCATATATCTTATAAAAATTTCCCTTAATCAAATTCCACTTAACCAAACATTTAAGATATGCAATAAAACTGAAATAATAAACACCACACAAGATAGAGAGAGACACCAGATATAACGTGGAAACCCAATGTGGAAAAAACCACAGAAAAAAATATCAAGTATATGAATGAGCACCAACCTAAACAATATTCTCAAGCACCAACTTGTAGGACCACCAACCCCTTTGTTGAGCACCAACCCAGCAACTATTCATGAACACCAACCCACAAGAGTACCAACCCAACAACTATTCATGACCACCAACCCATAGGAGCACCAACCTCCTTGCTGAGCACCAACTCAACAACTATTCATGAGCACCAACCCACAGGAGCACCAAGCCCTTTGCTGAACACCAACACAACAATAATTCGTGAGCACTAACCCACATGAGCACTAACCCCTTTGATGAGAACCAACACAACAATAATTCATGAGTACCAACCCAAAAAAGCACTAACCCCTTTATGTATACCAAACAACTATCTCTCAATGTTACTATCTCAACAAATAATAGTTCATTACAACATCTCTTTCCTCTCTCTCATCTTTCCTCTTCTAAGCTAGATATAACACATACAAATCATATTCATCTCTCACAAATGCTCTTCTAAGCTAGATATTACAATATCAAATCAACTTCTCTCCCACATTACAAATGGCTTCTCAAGCCTTTATTTATATCTTTCCAAATGACCTTTGGCCTTCCCCCTTTGTGACCCTTCAATCTCCATGGAAAATGGTGCCAAACTTGTATGACCCTTCATATCCTTGGCAAAAATGTCCTCTCTTTTCTCCTTACTTTGGTGACTTTTCGTATTCCTCAAAGTGTCCCTTCATGATAAATTGTACCCTTCCTCTTTTGTCTTCACTTGGTGACTCTTGGAATTCCCCAAGATGACTCTTCATAGGAAAATACGTCCCATCCTTATTTTGTCTTTACCCTATGGCTCTTTGACTTCTCCATGGGCCCTTCTTTTGTCTCATATGTAACCAAAAATATATTCATTAATATTAAATAAATATTAACTCACATTAGCCAAGATATATCTATTACAAACATCATTAAATGTAATGGGGCCTTTATCACCAATAATGCTAGACCTTTGACATCAATGACAATATTTCCAACAAAATTTAAGGGCCATCAAATAAAACATCATTATTATGCTCCAAAAAATATAATTCATCTCATCAAACAAAGGTTCCCTATTTGTATAAAATCCTTCATGTGATCCAGCCATCGTGTTTTTCCAATCTACCTTCAAGCTGTAAAACTTTTTCAAAAAGAACTTGCTTTGATACCAATTGTTAAACACATGATATACTAAGAGGGGGGGTGAATAAGTATAGCATAAATCTTATAAACTTTCACTTAATTAAATTCCACTTAACCATACATTCAAGATATGCAATAAAATTAATATAATAAACACCACACAAGATAGAGAGAGACACCAGATTTAATGTGAAAACTCAATGTGAGAAAAACCAAAGAGAAAAATCTCAAGTATATGAATGAGCAACAACTCAAACTACAATACTCGTAAGCACCAACTTGTAGGAGCACCAATCCCTTTACTGAGCATCACCACAACAACTATTCATGAACACTAACCCACAGGAGCACCAACCCACAAGAGCACCAACCCTTTTTGTGTATAAAACACAACTATCTCTCAATGTTGCTTTCTCAACAAATGATAGAACATTATAATATCTCTTTTTTTTCTCTCTTTTGCTCTTATAAGCTAGATATTACAATTACAAATCATTCTCTATCTTCTATATTAGAAATAGCTTCTCAAGCCTATTTTTATAGCTTTCCAAATGACCTTTGGCATTCACCTTTTGTGACCCTTCAATTCTCATGGAAAATGATGCCAAACTTGCATGACCCTTCGTATCCTTGCATTTGAAAAGTCATATGGTGACCCTTCATAAGCAAAAGCATTCTTTCTTCTTTTATCTTTATCTTGGTGACTTTTTGTATTCCTCAAAGTGTCTTTTCATGAGAAATTGTGCTCTTCCTCTTTTGTCTTCACTTGGTGACTCTTGGAATTCTTCAAGATGACTCTTCATGGGAAAATGCATCCCATTCTTCTTTTGTCTTTACCTTGTGACTCTTTGACTTCTCCATAGGCCCTTATTTTGACTTTATGCAACCAAAAATATATTCATTAATATTAAATAAATATTAACACACATTAGCCAAGATATGACTATTAAAAACATCATTAAATGCAATGGGGCCTTTATCACCAATACTGCTAGACCTTTGACATCAATGACAATATTTAACACAATCTCCCCCTTTGTCATTGATGGCAACCTCAAACTAAAATTTCCACATCCTGAAACTTGTATATACTATCATCTGAAAAACATATAGTAACTCCCCCTTATTGTAACAACCTGTACCTATTCATTGTACCTATTTCCGCATATGTACTTATACCTGTTATTCTCCTCCTTTGACATCAATGGCAAAGGGCCTACCTGGAGCTAACACTTAGCTCCCCCTCAACTGATGCTGAACCTCAATGGTAGGAAGTAAAATAAATTACTCTCAACTCCTCTTGCAGATCCTTGAATGTGTCCTTTGATCGTGCCTTTGAGAAGATATCTAATAATACATATAAATTATTGCCTATCCTTTGAGCATCTACAATCAACTCTTTTTAATATTTTCTTCTAATCTCACAACCTTCTACATAAAACTTTAATGTGTATCCTTGATCACATATTTGACTTACACTCAATAGATTATGCTTAAGACCTTTTTCATACAATACATTCTTAGTCTTGATTCTACCATTATCCAAACTCAAAGTTCCTTTTTTGGCTATCTTAGGAGTGGTTTTATCTTTGAATTTTACTATGCCACCATTGATCTTATTTAGAATTATGAACTTACTCTTGTCTCCTATCATGTGCCTCAAACATCTACTATGAATGAACCATGGCTATTCTTCATTTCTTGCATGCAAAGCTATCTGAACCAACATAGAATCTTTAGGTTGTTTCTTCTGCCATGAACATGTCTGAACCTTCTTCTTGATGAATGGAACCTTAAAACTTTTGTCCTTCTTGATTGACTCAAACATGCTTCTACAATACCAGGCTATGTGTCCAAAATTATTGCACTTGTAACATATTATGGCCTCTTCATCAAAGCTTGATAGAGGAGCAAAAGAGTTGTAGCTTCTGCTAGATTCTACCTGAGTTTCCTTCTCCTTGTTTCTAAAATTGTTAGATCTTTTCTAGCATTATATTTTTTTGTGACCATATCCATTACAATAAAAATAATAACTATGAAAATAGAACCTGTTTGTGTATCTCTATCTTGATTGTATTTTGTAACTTTGTTCCTTCTAGCCTTCTTTGTTTAAGATGTCCTCTATATTCTTCACTTCTTCCTTTTTTGTTTCCTCTTTTGTAAGAGCTTCAACATGGCTCTTTTTCTTTTCAAATATGATACCTGTCTTATCTGATATTTTCTTTTAGATTTCTAATATTTTATTCAACATGTTAGTTCTATCCTCAAATTTTGAATTACTAACTACTTTATCATTGACTGCTTTCTCAATATCTTCTTTTAAAGAGGTGATTTCAATAACATAGCTTTCACATTATTTTCTTACTTTTTGCAATTGTGCTGTTAGATATTTTTCATTCCTTTTAGCTTCTTCAAAGTGTGTTGTTAGATCATCAATTTTATCCTTTGACTCCTTTTTATTTTTCTCAATCTAGAGCTTCAATCTTTGATTCTTATTCTCAACAGATTTTACCTCTTCTAAGGCACAAATGAGTTCTCCTTCTAGATTCATTTCGGATTCATCCTATTCTTCTTCTTAATCATCTATATTTTTACTTATAGAGGTATCTTCATGTATGGCCATGAATATAATCTCTTCTTCTTCTGAATCACTGACTCCACTATCTTCAGCTAAGCTAAGATAATTAGAATATAAACTCTTCTCGAATCTCTTCTTGAATTTACCTTTGAAATTCTTCTTGTATGTATATTTTTCTTCTTCATTATCATCATTACCCTTATTTGGACATTTAACTAAAAAATATCTAATATTTTGACAATTAAAACATTTAAAAGGTAATTTTCCTTGATATTTATATGTGCCCTTTTTTGGCTTGCAAATGAAAAGAGCTCCGTTGTCATCTTCATCATCGCTGAAACTATCACTTGATTCTTGAATTTTAGCCTTCTCTTTTTTTGATGTCTTGAAATCCAATTCTCTTTCAAGGTTTATCTTGTTCAGTCCGCATCTCATATACTGTGAGAATACTATGAAGCTCATCCATCTTTAGCTTGGCTAAATTCTTCATCTCTTCAATTGCCAAAACTTTTGCATCATATCTCAATGGTAGAGATCTCAAAACTTTTTGAACTATAGTTGATTCTTCTAAATTTTTTCCAAGCCCTTGAATTTGATTAATTAATTGATCAACCTACAAAATATATCTTGCTATATTTTTTTCTTCTTCCATCTTCAAACTCTCAATCTATCTTTTGAAAGTCTGAAGCTTAGCTTGCTAAACCTTTCCATCACCTTTGTAAATATTCTTAAGTTTTACCCAAGTTTCATGAGTAGATTTAAATTTCATAGCTTTAATAAATTCTGATTCACATAAACTACATAAAAGAACATTTAAAACTTCAGCATTATTTTCACTTGCCTTCTTTTTTTTGGAGTAGTTACAAGTGTCTGTGGCTCTTCATATTCCTCCACCACTGCTTTTCATATGTCAAATCTAAGGGCCATCAAATAAGTCTTCATTTTTATGCTCCAAAAAACCTAATTCATCCCATCAAAAAAAGTTGCCCTATTTATAAAAAATCCTTCATGTGATCCAGCCATCATGTTTTCTCGATCTACCTTCAAGCTGTAAAATTTTTTCAAAAGGAACCTGCTCTGATACCAATTGTTAAGCATAAGATATACTTAGGGGGGGTGAATCAGTATATCATAAATCTTATAAACTCTCACTTAATCAAATTCTACTTAACCATACATTCAAGATATGTAATAAAATTAAAATAATAAACACCACATAAGATAGAAAGAGACACCAAATTTAATGTAAAAACCCAATGTGGGAAAAACCATGGAGAACAATCTCAAGTGTATGAATGAACACCAACTCAAACTATAATATTCACAAGCACCAACTTACAGGAGCACCAACCCCTCTTATGTATAAAAACACAACTATTTCTCAATGTTGATTTCTCAACAAATGATAGCACATTACAATATCTCTTTTTTTTATCTCTTTTGCTCTTCTAATGCTAGATATTATAATTACAAATCATACTCTATCTTCCATATTACAAATGGCTTCTGAAGCCTTTATTTATAGCTTTCCAAATGACCTTTGGCATTCACCCTTTGTGACCCTTCAATCCTCATGGAAAATGGTGCCAAACTTGCATGACCCTTTGTATCCTTGCATTTGAAAAGTCATGTGGTGATCCTTCATAATCAAAAGGATCCTTTCCTCTTTTGTCTTTATCTTTGATGACTTTTCATATTCCTCAAAGTATCCCTTCATGAGAAATTGTGCCCTTCCTCTTTTGTCTTCACTTGGTGACTCTTGGAATTCTTCAAAATGACTCTTCATAAGAAAATACATCACATTCTTCTTTTATCTTTACCCTGTGACTCTTTGACTTATCCATGGGCCCTTCTTTTGATCTCATATGTAACCAAAAATATATTCATTAATATTAAATAAATATTAACTGCACATTAGCCAAGATATGACTATTAAAAACATCATTAAATGCAATGGGGCATTTATCACCAATAATGTTAGACCTTTGACATCAATGACAATATTTTCAATAGTAAGATGTTTAGAGCAAGTGGGCTAGTATGGTTATGTAGCAAATGGGTGACCACTTGCACATTAATTTCCACACCGTTTAGACATATGAATTTGTTTAGATACATTCATGCAATGGTGTTGTCTATCCAGTGGGTAATACAGTTGTGCAGAATGTGTGTTGCACATTTATAAAAGAATGGCATTTCTTATGTGTTTTTGTGTCAGTTTTTGGGAATGACAACTTAATCTACCATGTTAAGAATTTACCCCATAATCACATTACATAACCTTGTAATTTATCTTGATGTCAAGCTAGTGAAACAAAAAATTAGAAAACAAATCCAAAAGTCGATTTATTGGTTAAAGATGAGATTCAAAAACTACTAGATGAATGATTTATTTGATCCATATATTAATCCAAGTGGGTCTAAAATATATTAATAGTTGAAAATTCTAATGGACAAATTATATGTTATATAGAATATTAGGATTTAAATAAAGCTTATCCCCAAAGATAACTTCCCATTACATCTACATGATTTTTGACTCTATAACTATTTATGAGATGTTATCATTCATAGATGGTTTCTCAAGATACAGCTAAATTAAAATTAATCTAGAAGATCTAGAAAATACTTCATTTACTACACCATGGGGAACATTTTGTTATGTAGTCATGCACATCAGACTAGAAAATACAAGGTTACTTACTAGCAAGCCATGACCCATATTTTTCATGACTATATACACAAAATAGTGGAAGATGACATGGATGAACTACTTACCAATTCAAGACAAGGACATGATCAAGATATGGATTTATGATTTTTTTTAACATTTATGAAAATATAATTTATGTTTGAATCTAAATAAATGTGTATTCAAGGTATCTTTAAGGAAATTATTGGGATACATCATATGTCAATAGGGCATTGAAATAGATCCAAAAAATGTTAGAGCTAATTTATACATGTCTCCATAAAAATGACTAAAACAAGTATGATCATTACAGGGAAAAATTTAAGTAATAAGATGTTTTGTGGCTCAACTCAACTTATAAGTTGAAATGCTTCACACAATTACTAAATAAAGACATAATATTTGAATGAGATGCCAAATGTCAACAAAGTTTTGATGAAATTAAATAATATCTACTTAATCCACCTATTTTCATGCCTCCAACACTGGACAAGCATTTATGTAGACACTTAAGTGTGATTTATGTAGTAATCTAGTCTTGTACACTTGGAAAGCATCCATCATGGTTGTATCTTTCAGTTATAGACCAACCTGTTGCTGAAAAGCTCATATTCACTAGCTCTTTATGCCTAAATATTATCTCTTAGTCTAACCATTGTTATTCTGATGACCAGGACTTATATAATCTACAGAAAGCTCTAAACTTGATTATTATCCTTCATTGCTAATTTTGGACCTTTACCCATTTTATAGCTTCTTAGACACTTGCATCCCAAATAGACACCTACGTCGATGCAAGTGTCCACTTTTCCTACAAAGTGTCCAATTCCTAAAAG
The DNA here is from genome assembly GCA_037957365.1 of Torreya grandis. Classification (NCBI taxonomy): domain Eukaryota; kingdom Viridiplantae; phylum Streptophyta; class Pinopsida; order Cupressales; family Taxaceae; genus Torreya; species Torreya grandis. The sequence goes on along the minus strand of JARHVA010000714.1, from coordinate 3,337,092 downwards.
TCATCTAATTTTCAAATGAAATGTATCCTAAAGGTAAGCCTAAGTGATTTATTGTGAGATATTTTTAAAAGGGACTAGTATATATACAAGATCAACCCTCATTCATTCATCTCCTAGAAATCATTTACAACTCACAAGGCAATATACCAAGAAACAATCAATCAAGAATTTAAGTGAGTAAACCTATCCTATTTGTCCCTATTTTCATATCAATCATAGAAGTAATAATTCCATAAGTCTAAAACATTCAAAAGGTATCCTATGAGCCATATTTTCCAAGTTACAAGATATGTCACTATATGTCTATTATTATCACACATTACGTCCTTGTGCACACATAAGTGAACATGTAGGGGATAACTATGTAATTTTGAGGCCCTGTTTAGAGTATTAGATATGTAGGTAACAACCATTTTTAGATGAGTCCTTGGGGTAAATCGACACTATGATTCCACTAACCCATTTTCCCCATAGTTATTACAAGGGTGAGGAAGTTAGTGTTTGATAATTTGACAAAGAATAACCACCTATGCATGTGATCAAAAGATTTTAGAATAAATAATATAGAAACCCATAGGATCCAATTATTCACATTTAGATATAGTTAGTTTTTTGTACATGATAACTATGTTGAAGTTAGACACATGTGTTGACGCAATCATCTATATCTGATGCAAGCATTCGAGGCCACGTAAATAATATTCCCATAATCTAAAAATTGTTCTAGGTACACATTTTAGTCCACTTATAACTTGTTCCAAATCAGACCTGCATGAGCATAATAACCAACTAAGTATCAATTATTCCATATTCATTGCAATATCTATCGATAATTATAATTTACTATTTTTAGCAATCTCCATTGTATAACTTTAGAATATTATTTATTTGAGTTTCTGTTAATCAGCTTCATCATTAGATTAGTTCACCATTCTTGTGTAAAATTTGATATAATACCCTTTAACCCTAGATATCCCCTTATCTAAATTTAGGGTTTAAAATTTGGTGAATTTGACCTTTATGTCTTTCCATGTAAATCCTAGTGTGTTTTAGGGTTTTTCTGATTTTTTTGATCTCTTAATTGTTATAATTTATTTCAAAAATCAAAATTTATTTTCCTGAAATCATGTTTAATATGGATAAAAAAGAACTTCCTTCACCTATCCCTAAGGAGGATGATAGCTACCATCCCACTAACCAAGCCCATTCTATAACTCCTTCAAGGGGTAAGATGGCCCATCCTATAATGCCAAAAGAGGGTAGAAAATAAACTCTTCCTAAATCCCTAGATGGTATATCTATGTATAATCAATTTGAATCACCTAGGGTTTGTTCTTGTGAATCCTTAAAATATAAAATCACTAGTATGAGAAAGTTAATAAAAGAGTTACAAAATCATATTACATACATGCAGAATCTAGAATATACTAGTGTTAATCATGTGTTTGCATCTTCATCTAGAAATGTTATACCCAACAAGGTTTCTTATCCAAATGAAAATCTAAAACATAATACATATAAAACAAGTGATTCAAAAAGTGAACAAAGGGATACTAAGAGCTTAAGTGGGATATTAAAACAAATGCTTCAAAACAAACTAATCCAATTACCTCCTCTACATCCTATAAGGAGATAAAAATACTATTGTGCATATCATATAATCCATGGGCATCATACATATTGTTGTTTTTTACTAAAGAGAAAAATACAAAGTCACGAAGATAGTGGTGATCCTCTCATTAATACATTGACCAAGAAACCTACTCACATTATGAGTACCTCTCCTAAAACATAAATACAAAAATAGAAAATATGGGTACTGAAGAATAATTTAGAGTAAAAATAGTTTCAAATGCTAAACCTAAAGCAAGAAAATATTCAAAATGCAAAATTAGACCAAGAAAAGAATAAAAATCTACCTCTCCATAATGATATCATCTTTCAAAACAATATAGTTTTGGAGAATAATATCTGTAACAATTTGGCTATCATGGTCAAGGATTGTAAAAACATTCCCAAGGCATCATTAATCATATCTCCATAGTTGATCAAAATGATTGACAAGTCTTGGGATATATTAGACATACTAATGTAAACCAGTCAAAGATGCATATCCTTTTTATTCATACAAAACAATAATTACCTACAAGTGAAATTAAGGTACAAAAGGAATAATTACAGAAAGAGACAAAATACATAAAAAGGATAATGTTAAATGTGTGCATTCATATGAAGTAATTACAAATCATTCCTCAAAGCATCAAATCATTGAACCTTACATAGATGGCAAGCAAGGTCAAAATATCATAGTTGACCCAAATTGTGAATTCAATATTTGTACATGGGAATTATTTACATCTATCGGATATAACATGGAACATGTGAATAAATCTACCACATCTGATTTGTATGTTGGATCTATCCAAAGTAATGTCACACTTGGATCAAAACATGCTATATTTTACTTCATATTAATCCATTTTTTACCAAATATAATGCCAAACTCAAAAAGCCATGATTACAAGTAATGAAAGAAAATATCTCTCAAGAAAATATAAAAAGTAAAAACTTACCAAAAGAACATGATAAAATTTATAATTATACTACCTATTCGATACCAAAGAGTCCTATGACACATATATAGATCATTACAAAGCCTACATCATCAGATATTACACCTATACATGTTACTCAAAAATACCACCAATTTTATATACCATATCCAATGTTTGTAGCACTTAAAAATGAGCATCCCTTAGATGGGATATGTAGATGACATTTATGGATTATATAACACCTCAATCTTGTACATTTGGAAAACTTAGACCTTGGTTATTCTTCTCAGTTATGGACTTTTTCTAATTCCACAAGTTTTGTATCTACTTTATCTAATACTCCTTGGCCTATATCTTAGTCTAACTAGTCTTATGTTAATGACCCATGCCTTCTATATTTCTCATAATGCTTAAAATGTACTTATCTTCCATCTCTACAAGTTTTGAGCTTGTACCTACTTTCTTACTCCCTAGACACTAACATCTGAGATAAACACTAATGTCAGTGCTAGAGTCCTGACTTGATGCAAGTGTCAAGTACCCAAAATTAATATATTTTTCAAATGAAATGTATCCTAATGGTTGAAATAAGTGATTTAATGCAAGTAACATATCCAAATGGATTGATATAAATATAATATCAACCCTCATTCATTTCTTACCTAGAAAACACCAAAAGAGACCATGACAACTTATCAAAAGCACTCTATCAAGCATTCAATTGAACAAAGCTTCCCCATTTCCATAAAAGTCATAGTTACAACACATATATAGGTCTGAATTACTGAAGGAGTAGCCCAAAAACATGATTTTCCAAGTTACAAGATTGGTCACTATTGTGCTTACTTTGCACATATTGTATGATTCACACATAAACCAACACAAAAGGGAGAACTACGTCAATTTGAGGCCCTCTTTAGAATATTGGATATGTAGGTAGTAATCAATAACATATGGGTCTTTGGGGTTAGATCAAAAGTGTGTGCCCACTAACCCATTTACTTTAAGGTTACCATAAAAATGAAGAGCTAGGGTTTTGCAAATTCATGAGGAGTAACAGTCCATGACCCATAATTGAATGAACCAGAATCAAGTCAAAGATGAACCCAAAAGCATGTATGTGGTTGCATCATTTTATATTATATATTCCATATAGGACACTTGCATTGAATTAGGAAAATACTATTGATGTAATCATCCCAGGCTGACTTTACTATCTAGAGCTCTAAAAGCATCAGATCTAGAATCTGATGACTGTTCTAGAATCTCTGAGCCTAATTTATACCTATTCTAAATCCAACACTATGTTAGTATCATAACCAACTAAGTATATTACTTATTTATCATTAGCATATATAGCTTAGTTGTACTTTTTATATTTAGTCTATTCTCAGTATAATAAATTCAATGTGTGTTTATATCTAAGTTTAACATTTAATTGGCCAATTGTAGATATGATTATCACCCTTGTGCATTGTAATTTTTATATTATTAACCCTATTAACACCAATTTTGGATTATTAGATCCATTTTAAGGTTAAACATTTGGTGAACCTAATATTTGAACTTCAAACCCTAAGTCAATTAGGATTTTCTAATTTTTAATCGCTAATCCCTAATTATTATAATCTTGCAATCAAGTTTGCCATAGACATATCTATAAATTATTTCATGGTCTAATAATATGTTATAGTGGTTTTTACCTATTATATCTCATGCCTGATTAAATCCATTTGATCTATAAAAAATTCAAAACCCGTATTCTTGTATATGCCTTCTTGTTCTAATGTTTACAATGAGCTTTTCCCTATCACTACAGAGTGCCAAAGGAAGTACATGAAATAATCATCCTTCATAGGTTTTTTACTACCAAAACCAAAGATATTACTACTAAATCCTCACTTTTAGGCTTGTTTTACCATTTAGTCCATTACAAAGATATCCTTTTGGATGCATTGTGTATGACCCTACTCCCTTGTAATACTGAACCACCATATGTGGCCTCTATCTTAAATTCAATAAAATGGATTGAACACATTATATTTTTTGAAAAGGAGGATTTATCACCTCAACATCCTATAAATATCTATTTGTCACTCTACATACATGTTTGCATTTGTAACAAAATGATAAAATGAGTTCTTTTGGATAATGGTTCATGACTCAACATTTGAAGCATATCCTTTCTTTCCTTAATTAAGATTGGACCCTCAGACTTAGAACAATATAATATGATCATCAAAGGATTTAATAATATTTCAAGACAAGTATTAGGACAAATAACATTGAATATTACAATGGGTCCCCGTACATTACCCACTTTGTGCCAAGTTATGCCAAATGATTTGAACTATAACATTATATTGGGACAGCCTTGGATACATGAAATGTATGTGGTTACCTCTACATTACACACATGATTAAAATTTAGTCACTAATGATTTGTTTACACATGTCTAATGAATGTTAATCCCTTCAAACATTATGTCATGGTACAATAACCCAATAATACTACACCACAATCCTATAATCCTAATTTTAGTTCTTGCTATTTACAAAAATATGGATACAAAGGCTAAGGGTTGGGTAAAAATGAGCAAGGCATAACTTAGCCTATTTCTCCTACAAATATACAAACCAATAAGTTTTGGGTTGTTTAGAAAAAATTACAAGACAAACATATCTCTCACAGTACAATTTATTTTACAAAGGCCCCAATGTAATGCATGCATAGATCCATAATCGAGATCAAATTAGTCAACCATCTCTAATTGATGAGGATGCTTCCCCAAAAAATTTGACACTGGATGAGTTTTCCAATGATGATTCATTATTAAAGTACTTGGGGGCATATGAGGATTTCCCTTCCTTCTATCATAAGAATAGGTTTTCTCATGCCACCTCTACTCATGCTTACGTTGGTGAGAAATATGATACCAATGTCAAAAATGATGCATCAAATGTTATTCCTAAAACACCATTCATTACAGAGAAGTCTACTTTATTAAACAAAGAAATAATCAAGTATAAATTTGGGATAGATAAGGGACCTCTACTAGTTTTACTTATTTCCATGATGCAAGATGATGAAGGAAAAGCCTATTGACAGGTCCTCCATGATTTTAATGGACTATTTTCTTTGGATTATTCATATATGCCTGGGATTGGTCATCAATGTCAATGCATAACATATTATTATACCTAGATGCAAAAGTAGTATGATAAAAAAAAATTGAAAAATGCATCCTAAAGTGGCATTATTGGTAAAATAAAAAATAAAAAATATCTTAGATGCTAGATTTATAAGATACATTTCAAATTTTAACTAGGTATCCAACATTTTCCTTGTCCACAAACCCAATGGTGACATTCATTGTTTCACCGATTACCATGATTTAAACAAGGCTTGTCCTAAAAGTGATTTCCCATTACCTAATATCAACATGATTATAGATTCTACATCTAGATATAAGACATATTAAATTATGGATGGATTCATAGGATATAACTAAATCAAAATTAATATCGTAGATCAAGAAAAGACTATATTTACCACTCCTTGGGGTACATTTTGTTATACAATCATGCTTTTTGGATTAAAAATGTAGGAGCCACATATCAAAGGGCCATGATTCATATATTTCATGATTTTATACACAAAACTTTTGAGAATTATGTTAATGATCTATTTTAAAAATACAAACATCACCACGACCATGCTAATGATTTATGAAAAATATTTGAGTGCTTTCACAAGTTCAATATTCAGTTAAATCCAAAAAAGTGTGTTTTCGGGGTATCTTCAAAAAAAAATCCTAGGATACATTGTTTCCCAACAAGGCATTAAGGTTGATATAAAAAAGGTAAAATATATTATATACATTCCACCACCAACCAATCTAAAATAATTACGATGTTTGCAAGGTTGAATTTAGGCTATTTGACATTTCATTGCCTAGTTCGCTAATAAAACAATCCTTTTCACTTGTTTGATAAAAAAAGATACAAAATATGTATGGGATGATGTATTTTATAAAAGTTAATAAAATAAATACTTATTTATCAAATCCACTAGTACTTATGCCTTCCGTTCCATATAGACCATTACTTCTTTATATATCAGCCACCCATGAGATCCTAGGGGCCCTACTATCATAATTTGATGATAATCACAAAGAGCATGCAATATATTATATCAATCACCAACTAATCTATTATGAATGCAAACATAAAACCATGTAAAACCTATGTTTGTCCTTGGTTTTTTCCACTCAAAAACTATGACATTATTTTCTCAATAATTTGGTTCATGTTATAATTAAAGAAGATCCATTAAGGTTCCTTATGAATAAAAAAGCCTAACCAGTTGCATAGAAAAAGTGATGAAACTTATAGATTTTGATCTAAAAATTTTATCCCAAAAGTCAATAAAAGGAGAAGTCATAGCCGACCAATTGGTTGTGGCTCCTTTACTAAATTTAGTTCTGCTTATCGAAGCTTTCCAGGCTGAGTTCAAAACATATAATATATCTTTCAATCCATGCATAATGTTATTTGATGGATCAAAATTTAGAATAGGGGCAAGTGATGAGATTATATTTTGTAACCCTGAGGGTGAAAACATGCCTTCCTCTTAAAAATTAGCCTTTTCTTGCATCAAAAATAGCTGAATATGAGGCCCTAACCATTGGATTATCCATAACACATAAACTTCATATAGGAAACATTCAAGTTTTTGGTGATTCCTAGTTGAGTTTTAATCAAGTTACTAATCATTACCAAACCAAAGAAGAACATCTTCTACCATATAAATAAATTGTAGATAAAATCACATAGACATTAAACACATTTACTATTGAAATTTTTTACATAAGGTAACCACCATGTAGATGCCATTGTAAGTGTAACATACGTGATGACTTTTGATGATGATCATATAAATTTTACAATATGATAACTATGAAACCCTTTCATTTATTCTAATAAAATGAATGCCTTGTCCATTCTTGATGTTACTCATAGTACTATAAACACATAATGGTAAAATAATATTTATAGTTTTCTTTATCGAGCCTATATATCAGACCATTTTGCATGAAATGATAAACAAAAATTACAATGTGAATCACTCTAATATTGTTAAGCATATGCTTATACTAAGGGAGGGAGAATAAATATAATCTTATCTTTTACTTAATGAAACTTAATATCCAAAATTAAATCATTCACATAAAAATGACGTAGATTGACACCAAATTTATGTGAAAACCCTTTCAGAGAAAACCACAAATGAATATTTGCTTAGAAATATTGTCCAAATCCAGTCATATATTAATAATATTTTAAAAAAATTCATAGGCACAAACCTACTAGAGACACCAATCTCTTATTACTAAGAAATATGTAGGCACCAACCTATTGGAGACACCAATCCCCACTACTAAGTACTTTATAGGCACCAACTACTGGAGACATCAATCCCCACTGTTAAACACCAACTTAGAAAGAGACACCCATCTCTTTGATCTGAGGCATCAACCTCCACTGAAACAATATTCCACCTTAATTTTGTTGCTTCATATACTAATGATGGAAAATTCAAACTCCTCTTATTCTTCTCCACGAAAATATGCTTATGCTCAAATGATAAAAATAATTAATTCCATTCTTCAAAGTTACATGTGTTTGTATGATATATCTTTTTATTCTCCACACACTTGATTCCTTTTCTTCTTCACATATCTCACACTTTAACTTCCATATCTTTCTCAACCTTCTATCTACCTTATATAGCCTTCAAAGGCTCTTCACAAAGGATGTGTCTCATCGAATATGTATCTCTTTACCAAAAGATATGACCGTTGACATTTCCATTGATATTTCCATCAATATTTATATTGATATTTCCATCATCCATTGATAATTTTGTTGACATTTCCATCATCCATCAACAATTCCATTGGTAATTCTGTTGACATCAATTAAAATTCCTTTGACATCAATGATAATATTCCAATAATATCCCCCTTTGTCATTGATGGAAAAATCTATAGAGAAACTCCCCCTTGTTGTAGTTCTTCTCCTTTGCTCCCCCTTTCATTAATTGTCCCCCTTTGACATCAATGGCAAAGGGATGTCATTATACTTCCATTTATAAATAAATCAAGGGAAACATCCATCTCATCTTCTTCAACATAACCATAACTTAATGATTATCTTTTTGCTCTTCCCTATCACTTTGCATAAGGACTTCTTTATTCATTTTCTCTCCTTGAATTTGATCAAATTTGGGATTTTTGACATCATCTACATCCATCTGAATTATCTCTAGATGCTCAAGTGGTAACTTATCTTTTCCACTTCCCTTTCTATCTACATATCATGTTCCATATGCTCACTAACATTCCTAGCTTGATCACTTGTTAGATCTGAGCTACCTTCTACAATCTACACTTGATGTTGGGCCATGCTTTTTGTACGATGTTCTACGCCTTGACTGATTTCATTTTGCTTTGTTCCTATTTCTTTGAATTTTTTATAATAATAGTACCATTAATTGTATCATCACTCTCAAAAAAATATTCATTATATGATCTTTATCTTTGTCTTATGAATTCATATCACCAAATAATATATGGAGCTAAAATATAATCCAGTGATTAGCTCCCCTTGAATTGGTGCATTTTATTATGAGCTTAGTGATACTTCTTGTGTATGAAATGTAGTTTACACAAGCATAGTTTTATCCTTTTCTTGCTCATACTTCATCTTATAAAATTTTATAGGTCATTCCTTTTACTTGTCAAGGGTATCCACCTTATTTTTTTGTCTATGAGGTTCCATAAAACCACTTATACAAAAGTATGTTATATGTCCAAAGTTATTGCACTTATAGCATCTACATTGTAATCTACTAAAGGAGAAAATGGATTGTAGTTTCTATTTGAAGACCCATAAGAACTATTATTATTTCATACAAAATCATTTCTTTCTCATTCTTTACAATCTCTCGCTTTACGACCAAAATGATTACATGAATAACAATGACCATAAAAGGAACTCTTTAACCTAGTCATATGTGCCTACCTTGGAGGAAAGGACTTTGTGAATTTGTCATTGTTATCTTTTTGAGGAGTGCTTTTTTTTTGTGGGACTTGATTCTCTTTCTTCTTGCTGATGGGACATTTGAGAACATCTGCATAACTTTTTGTCTTTTCCTCATTTACATTCTTTGGTGGCACTTTGTGATTTTATTTATATAATATACTAGTCTTTATAAATGGTGACCTATGCCCATTTATGATATCATCTAAGATCTTATTACTCTTCTCAAATTTTAATATGTTCCTCAACTCATTTTTTGTCTTCTTCAATTCTAATTTCAATGCAATTATTTCATATTATTACATTTTACACTCGTCCTCCTTTGTTTTCAATTTGGATCTTATTTACTCCTCAATTCTTTTCATTTCCTTTAATTGAGTTTTTAAGCCACTGATAACCTTGTCTGATTCTTCAACATTCTGTGTCATCTTTATTTTTAATGTAATATCTTCCAATTCATATTTTTGAAGTTGTGCTCTTTATTTCAAATTCTTTTTCTTCAACATTTTTATCTCTCCCAAGGCACAAATTAGCTCTTCTTCAAGATATACCACTCCATTATTTTTGACATCATCCTCTTCTTCCAAGGTGTCTATACTTATAAAGGCGTCTAGTTTTTTCTATTTCCATGAATAGGGTTTCTTCCTTGTCACTTTTGATATTTCTTCATTGCTCTCCTTGATTGAGCTACTATCCTTTTTAGAATAGACATTTTTATTGTACTTATTGGAATTTTTATTATACCCAATTTTTTGAAAAGAGAGTTAGAGAATAGGTCATGAGGTCTTCTTAGAAAATTTTCCATCACAAATATGACATCTTTCCTCAAACTGGCATAGGGAACCTTCACTATCCTTCTTGGAACTGCCTTATTTGATGATAAGTCTACTTGACTATCTAAAACTGCCATAAAAGTGTGTGAAACATATCATCTAACCTGAGGAGGTGAAAACATTATTAGTGAATATCACCATATACCCCTCAACTAATGAACTTCTCATATTCATTTGTTGTTCATTGTTTGCAGTCACTCATTATCCCTTTAAGCTTTAGTCTTCACACTTGTCACTTGAGTGACCTATAGATTTACATGGAGATTCATTGAAGAGGCATTATAAAATTATTCAATACCTCTTTATCTTCTACTCCATTAGGTAGAGCTTAGAATAACTCAAAACCACACTTATTATCTCCATTTTTGATAGTCACTCACTTTCTCACTATTTTATCCAAGACTAGATGTAATGACTAGCTTAACAAAGTGGTATCAAGGCATGACTATGGTGAGAATGGGCTATTATGAGTTATAAAACATCCATAAAAACCTCACACAATTGTTTTCATCTATAAATTCCCTTCTTCACACTCAAACCTTGTAAAAAACATTAAATTAGGCTTGTCTATACAAGTAATGGTATGAAGCAACTAGATGTCAAGGAGCCTGAGAGAGTCCCAAATGGATCTAAATCACTTCCAAGGCCAATTAACCCCTCATGAATGATTTTCCTTTTGTATTTTATCCATCAGGTTCATATAAGGGTTTTATGAGGGTTTTAGGTCTCTTAGCTTCTTAGTGATGATTCATAAAAGCTAGACGTTTAAACTTCAAACCAATTCCACAAGTTGTTGGATTATAGGACTTGATTCAAATATTATTATCTAATTGAGACACCATGTAGCTTTTTTTTACATATATGAGTGAGATAAGTTGGGCCGAGATAAGTTGGGCCTCAAGCTCCTTCTAAGCATTCTAGATAGGCTTAAGATAGATTTAGGCCAACATGGCCAATTTTGAATTAATTTCTAAAAATAAATGGGTCTACTCCATCCTCCACTCTCCAATTAAGTCTCTAAATTTTTTTGGTGAGATCATGTGGTCATAAAAGTGAAGTTAGGCACCTTGAGGGTTTAGGCCTAGTTCTAGGCCTAAGAGACCTAGATTATGTTTGATTGTACATGACCAACTATGAGTGATCTCAATGGTTGTAGGGCCTTATCAATATATTTTAAATTCAATGAAGCTATACACATCATCCAAAAATCATTTAGGAATCTCCATCATCCATTTATTATTAATGTATCATGGTCTAGGGGTACATGTTGACTATAAAGTGCCTCATGTCTAAGACAAAATAGAGGGCACTTCCCTTAATTGTCTAGCCTAATTGAGACCATGGGAGCCTAGATTAGGTCATGAGGAAAATTTTCACCAAGTTTCAATCCTTGACCATGTTTTTAGAGGTCTCAAACCTTCAAAATCCTAAAACTAGCTTCTAGAGGTGTGACTGTAGTAAACCATAGATGACTGAGTGTGAAGTTCAAAAACCCAATTTGCTCAACCTTTATTTTATTTCACTACCTTTGGGATCTTATGAAGATGTGACTATCAAACTGAGACTGACCTATACATTCTCATTCCATGTTATACCTCTACCTGCCTCCAATCTTGCACCTTTCATTAGCCTAGATTGGTTTGTGATTGTGGTAAATCGTAGATGTGCATATTAGGGAAACCAAAAGGTTTCCTATAGGTGGTGATGTGTGTTTGAACACTATTTTCCATACCTTTAGTTCCTCTAAGTCCATTTAACATATATATGATCTTAATTCTACCTTGATATCATGCCGTCATCACACTTCATCAACACACTATAGGTCATTGTTGCATGTTATAGGTTCTTTTTGGACTAAAAGGCATTGTAGTCACTGAGTGTTTCCAAAAAGATTGTGACTGAGTTGAAAACCCAACCTATCATCAATTTCCTTTGATAAAATAACCTCCTTCTATTCTCAATATGTGACCTTTCATCTAATCTACAAGGACAAATTCATCAAGCTCATCCAAACCTCATTTACACTTACCAACATATGATACATTGTGTAGACATGATCTCTTCTTCGGAGAAGTTAAGGTAAGTAATGTCATTTGAAAATTATTCAACTTATGAACATGAATCTAGGTCTGAATATGTGTAATATACTAACCACTATCACAATGATATTTTCTATGCTATCATACCTACTTGAAGGTCTCAATTGAGTACAAACACCTCAAATTCAACACTACTTTACCTCTTTTTCTATTGACTTCAAGCCACTGTTTGAGACTGTCTGTGGGTGTCATTAGATATAGGACTGTGTACTAGTTTATAACCTCATCATCACCATAATAATATTTCACTAGGTTCATGGAATTTGTTTGAGATCTTAGTTAGATTTAAACCTTCAAACACCAATATGCTTCTTTCCTTCAGGTTGACATTAGAATGATCTTTAGACAAGCCTATAGATGGCCCTTTTAAGCTTTCTTGGCTATATCAAGTGTCTTAGACCTACCTTCCATCAATGATCCCATTGAGTGAAAAAAATTGATATAAAAACTAATTTCCATGTTCTAAGTGAGTGAACACAGGTGTATTACTTTGTCTTAGATCCACTTCATAGAAGATGAAACTATATCATTACCAAAAAAATATTCTAAAAACTATTGGTGCTCACTCCTAACATAAGAGAGATAATTATGCCTATTCCTACCCATTCACACATTCCATACTTATCAAATTGCACATGAAATGGTTGGATATCCTCTTCAAGTCCTCACACATGACTTGGTTCGCATAGACCAAGGCAATCAAATGAGAAAATTGAAACCATTGGAGTTATGCAGGCAGTTTGGAGGTGTTAATGGTCTTAGTGATTGTTCTTACAATATAGACCATCAATATGAATACCATGACCATGAAATGAAATTTAATAAGGACTAAATTCATCCACAAAATTAATTCACTCCAACTCTACTTCTACTATTCCTACTAAAGTAAAACTATTTGACCTTGTTGACCTGCACAAGAGAGCGATAGGAGAGAGAAATTGGTTTTACTCAAATTTGGATCTATCAAAGCCTCTTCAGCATAGGAAAAACCTTTAGGGATATCAAAATACCTTACAAAATCCTTCACATGTGCCATATGGGTTATGCAATTTGTACAACTAACTAAAACTACCCTATTTGCAGTTGGTCTCCTTTCTTTGACATTAAACCTAAAGTTTTCAGTTTCACAATTGCCATCTGACACCTAACACATGGTACATTAGATAACCTCTTGAAACACTTTTACTCTTGTGTAAAATTATATATTTCATAAAAATGACCCAAAAGTTGGCAAAAAATGACTTGAAACCAACTAGACAAAATGGCAAAAGATTAGAACACATTGTATGACCTCATTAATAAACATGGTGAACAATTTCAAACCTGGGGAGACCTAATATTTTTTTTTCAAAATGTAGGGGGGTTGACTTAATTTGACCTAGGAGTAAAATTATTCAACATTAACATCATAACCAACTAAGTATATTACTTCTTTATCATTTCCATGCACAACTCAATTGTACTTTCTATATTTAGCCTATTCTCAGTATAAAAATTTGAGTGTATGTTTATATCTAAGTTTAGCACCTAATTGGCCTACTTTAGATATGATTAGGCATTGTCATTTATATATTATTCACCTTATTAACACCAAGTTTGGATTACTAGATCTAATTTAGGGTTAAACAACTTGGTAACCCATTATTCAACCTTCTTCTCCACATGATTGATGACATACTTCTAAAGCTCTACAACAAAACTATCAAAGGAAAATGGAATGCCAAAAAATTTGAATTATTTTTCTTGAGCAATCCATTTCCATTGAAATTGGAGGAGCCACTCAGGGATGAACATCATGCTTTGTCTAAAACATTGAGTTTTGCTCCATTACAAACTAGTACTAGAGGCTAAATAAAAATTATTAACGCATTTCATATATTCTAAAAAGGATTTTTCTTGTTCTTTAAGCATGAGGAAGGTATCATAATAAGAAGTGTCCATTAATGAGCTGACAAGAGTCGTTAGGTAAAACAATAACCTAAACAAGACCCTACTCAACTCTAGAGGTAAGATGATATCCTAAAGGCTCTATGGAAAGGACATACAAAGCTTAAGAAAGAGAGCAACCTTATCGGATGGATTGTTGAATAAAAATTTTGTCAAATTTGAGATCATTAATAGTAAGGTAAGTAGAAAAATCTATTAACAAGGTTTGGAATGCTAAAATAAAGAACTAGACAAAACCAAGAGCCTTTAGCATGACCAAGATAACAAGGCCATTCATTTCGATCATAGGATTTTTCAAAGTCCAAATCAAGGAAAATTATTATATGACGCAAATCAAGATTAATTCTAAGAGGCCCTACTAGATAACCTATTATAAATATTTCACAAATCTAAATAAATTTGAATCATAGCTTTGGAAAATCCTCCATGGGTGATGGTGAATCTATGTTGATTCTAAAGGAGTAAAAACATATATTTTTATTTATTTTCATATAACTAGTCGACTGCATTGAATGCATCCATTGAATGGTTATGTTGAATGGATATGATGGATGGTTGTGTCGAACATATGTGTTGAATGGTTATGCCAGATGATTGAGCTGAATGACTATGTTGAATGGTTGTGACAGACAACTTTACTAAATGGTTGCATTAGGTAGCTATGTCAAACAACAAAGCCTAACCAAGTTATCAGGTTACCAGTGCAATCAGTCTATTGTCTGGTTTCCCAGTCACCTCCATAATTTAATAAATATACCCTTAGCCCTCATTTTACACATTTTGTACATTAAATTTCTCATCTCCCTTCAATCCCGCCTGCAACAATTCACCATGGTAAGAAAATATGTTTTGAAGAACTTGCCATAATGCCAAACCTATACAATTTAAAGACCATACAAAAACCACTACCAAATGTGTACATGGTACAATGATCGGATTTCAAATTATAGTTTTAAGTCTTGATGCCCTGTTATAGATTTGCTTGGATATATCCTAGAGAAATAAGTTCATATTGTTCAAGGAGAGTTTTTTAAATATGAAGAGAAATAAAATTTACAAGGGGTTTATAAGTGAAATTTATATTCCATGTGTCAAGAATTAGCAAAAATAATGGTGCTACCTTTACAAGTATTGCCATTATTTTAGACAAGATGATACAAAAAATATTAAATCTAGAACTGGTCAAGCTACCTATGATAACCAATGTCATGGATCCATTAGATAACTTCAAAATTCATCTGGAATCATATGATCTAGCTAAAAAATGTTCAAGAATGTGTATTATGAAGTTGTGGGGTGTGATTTAGATGATAGGGATAACAAAAAACAAGAGATGAAAATTGAACAATGATCAATTAATAAAAAATATGAAACCCTTGTGACATAAAGATTGAACTATTTCATGGAATTTAGGATTAATGATCACCATATAGAGAGCCAAACCAAGATGACGAATTTAGAGAGACCTCTCAATACATGGCAATATTCAGTCAATGCATATTTACGTTAATGTGTCAATCATCACAAATGATTTTGGGATAACATTTTCTATAGGAAATCGATCTCATCCTCATGAATTTAATACCAAATGCACTAGTGTTGTGGCAAGCCTCAAGTCAACAAATCCACTGTAGACTATATACATCTAATACTCTACAATGGATTTGTTGACTTGAGGCTTGCCACAACACTAGTGTATTTGGTATTAAATTTGTGAGGATGAGATTGATTTCCTATAGAAAATTCTCTCCCAAGATCATTTTTGATGATTGATGCATCAACATAAATATCCATTGAATGAATATTTCCACGTACTGAGAGTTCTCTTTGAATTCCTCATCTTGGTTTGGCTCTTTATATGGTGGTCATTATTCTTAAATTCCATGCAATAGTTTAGTATTGATGTCACCAAGGGTTTCATATTTTTTATTGACTGATCATTGTTCAATTGCCATCTCTTGTTGTTTATTATCCCTATCATCTAAATTGTGCCCTGCATCTTCATAATAGACATTATTGACCATTTTTTAGCTAGCTCATATGATTCTAGATGGATTATGAAGCTATCCAATAGATAAATGACATGGTTACTAGAGGCATCTTGACCAATTCTTAATTTATTCTTTTTTGTATTAGCTTGTTTTTAAAAGAAAGGCAATACTTGTAGAAGACACTGTTAGGATCAACCAGAATTTACCAAATCTTCATTTTATGCATTAAAAGTTTAATAGAATACACATGCCAAATAAAAAGAATATTTAATCATACTATATTATTATTCTTCACACACTCTCATTATTATTCCATACAGGAGTTTATAATTATATAGGAAAACTTTTCCTATAATTGGGGAGATCATATCTCCACCAATATCTCGCCCAAATATCTCAATCTCCTATATGAATATTAATATATAACAACTATCCTATTATCATAATATTTTGTAATAATATTACATTACTAATTACTACCCAAATATAACTAACTTACTAACTATCCATAATAATGAATTTTTACTTCTTTAATTACTCATATTACAATATACAACTTACTGTGAGGATTAACTATTCCCTAAAAGATGCACTATCATTTTTGCTAACTCTTAACACATGAAATATGAATTTCCCTTAAAAACCCCTTGTAACTTTGGTCTCTCTTCATATTCAGAAAGCTCTCCTTTAACAAAATGTGAATTTCCTACTTCTATAGGATAGCCAGGCAAATGTCAAAGTGCACATTCAGTGTTTTGTTTGTACATTCCATTGAAATTCACTTTGGTATCCTTCAACAAGTGAGGTAAATTTAATGATTTTCTATCTTTCAAGGTTTCAACCTTGGTTTCCTTATTATTTTACACCTTGTAGTGGTAGGGTTTGGGAATACCATCCTTGATTTTTTTGTTTTCCTTTGTTCTTCCCATAACCTTAAGTTTTAACTACATTGAATGTTCTTGCAATTCCATTTGACACTATCATTCAGTCTGCCATTCAACACTTCTATTCAAAAATATTAGAGGTATTATTATTTGGCATTGTTGTTTGGATCCTCTAATCAACAATATTGGTGTTTATTGTATCTAGCCCACTCCAACCCTAACTAGTCAATAATAAGATTATCAATAATATACTAAATTATTATAAATCTCATTTCTCTGGTCTAACAAGTGCAAGGAGAATGAGACATAAACAATTGGAAAGAGCTTTAACAAGGATTTTATAAAATATATTTACAAAGGTGATAGGCCACAAGGTGGTAATGAGCTCTAGATCCCTAGCTTTAGGTATGAATTTGACATTATCTTGATTGATTATAACACCTAAATAATGGTTTTTCAAGGCTTCTTTATAAACATGAATTAAGTAAATCACAACAAATTCCCATTTGGCTTTGAATAATTTGCATGGAAATCCATCAAGGCCATATGATTTATCATTGATCATGTAGTGGAGAGCTTCTGTGAGTTCTTAGAGGCTCAATAGTGCATCACAAAGTCATTGATCTATAACCTTTAATTTGTAGGGAACCACATTGAGGCATTCCTGTCAAGCTTGAGATCTTTCCACCATTTCATCCCAAGCCCAAATCACTAAACTATTGTGATCCAAAAAAATTGAGGAGATGAGAGAGGTGAGCTTGGTTTGAGCTAACTTGATGGCCTTGATTTGGTCTTGGGCCTATTTTTCCCCAAGGGAATTGAAAAAATAATTGGAAGCCTTATCTCTGACTATAAGCCAATACATTTGAGCATGCAATTATGCCCCTCTAGTAGTGTGGCCATCTACCACCTTGATGTGGTGTTTGAGTAGGGTGGAAAGACTTTGCAATTTATTTTAAAAGTATATTGATCAAGAAGGGAGTAAACTCTACAAAATTCCTTGAGCACGACTTCCTCTCCTCAATTTATGACATGAATAATTTATTTCCCATAGTGGCATAGAAGGGTTGAGATGTGCAAAAAATCGTCATTCCACCAATCAATCCATTTAGAATCATAACGAGGATAGGGTGGCAGGTTCCAAACCCAGGTAACCAAATAGATGGTACATGTATGGATTAGAAGAGATGTTGAAAATTAAATGATTGCATGATACTTTGAACTACCTTGTGACCTATTCCACTTTGTAAGAGATGGGAACATGATCTGAGAGAATGAATTTAGAAAGGACATAGATAGGCTAGCCATTAGTTATGGAGAAATAAAATATTTTATTTTGATAACATATAACGATCAATCCTTTTGAGAATGTGGTCATCATCGATATGGTAGTTAGACCATGTAAGCCAAGGCATGTTATTGAATTCACTAAAGGATAAAGTCAACAAGACCCCACCTATTATTGAAATAATACCATGATTCATTTTCTCCCATGCACCACCTCATGGATAGGGCACCAACTTTGTCATTGGGATTTTCAACCATATTTAAATGCCTGCACACAAGCCACATGGCAAGGGGAAAGTTGTTAGCCAATTATCACCAAAATGTAAATTTATCATGACCATCATTAGGGTCATAAATTTTGAGAATGATTAATGAATGGCCATCAATATCCAAAAGTATCCAGAGTGCTCAATGTGACAGGTCTTCCCCCTTGGTAATAATTAATGGGGAATTTTTTGATGATACCAAAATGATGGCACCACCACATCCCTCTTCATGTAGAGTGGAGAATCAGGTAGATTCTAATTGAATAAACTTTAGAGTGGTATGTAAAATCAACCCATAAATTTTCACTTCTTACAAACATACAAAATCTAAAGAAGCAATATGTTGACATGTAACATATATAGAAAATTTATAGGAGGATTTTGTGAGATTTTAAACATTCCAATATAAAATATTCATTGGGAAATTTCATCCATTTGGAGCTCTCCCTATCCATCCTAAAAATCATATAAAACTAAAAAAATATTGTGCTGGTTTGGAACAAAAAATTCTCCAAGCACAATGGAGTGGCATTTAGCTCAATACTCTTCCCAGGGAGACTCACCACCACTTCAAGTGGGTTTCATGATCACTGAGAGAAGGAACCACTCATTGTAGATATCTCAGTGGTGGAAAAAACATTTGGAACATGATAACTATAAGAAACAAGGTTTTATTGGGCTTGTGCAGACTATAAAGGAGGGGTAGGAGAGGTGGGAACCTCCTGAGATGGTTTATTTACTAGAGAAGAAACTATAAGAGGGGAGGGTTTCGGCCCTAAATTTAGTTTTCTTGAGGTAATCATAGTCCAATCATCACCTTTATCCACCACCTTGGGATTCTTAGTTTATAGAGGGGCCAAGGAGGGTTTTCAGTGCCCCATAATGGGATAAACTTTGATGTCATTATCAAGAGCCCTCACATCGAAACCAATATTATGTAGGTTGAAATAAATAACTTTTCATGCCTAAGGGGCCTCACTAACTTAAATGTCTATGAACTCCTTCAAATCCTTGGATAAATCCACCTCGACACAAACCCATTATTGAGGATGTGAGGAGTATAATTTTTTTGGTTCTTGACAAATTACTAGCCCAATGGACATGACAATTTTGATAAGAAATGACATCGAAATTGATAAGCCTAAAAACTCAATCCAAACTGACACCTTAAGGGAGGCTTGGTCAGTGACCTTAAAATCTTGGGTCTAATGGGATAAAATCAAGAGTGTGTTTTTAGGAAACCAACAACTTGATTTGGATAGAAGGGCTTGGACCTCAAATGACTTTTTGAACAAAAATAGTAAAAATCATTTGGTAATGTTTCGAATCCTAATGATGTGGATGCCCGAGGTTTCCTAGTAGTGGTGAAACCAAGTACAAAGAGACTTTTTTGATGGGATAAAATTAGAGAAATAGATAATAATAGAGTTATTCTCATACCATTTACATGTTATATCAATAACATCAAATTGTAAGCATACTTTTGGCTGAGAGGGAAGGTCATAAGGGTTACCTCATCATACACTTTTGGGTCAAATCTCCTAGCTCGATTGGGTGCCATTATCCTCATACCTTGTAATAATAGTTCAATTAAGAGTAGGGAGTCCATTATATAAGGCTAACCCACCCAAAGGTTGGAGCATTGAGTGCAATAAATGCATAAGAAACCTAGAAATACCATAACAATAGTATGGTATTTGGACAATCAAGCTAGCAAGGAAAAGTAAGTTTATCATGGAAAATATTGGTTCAATGTATTTTAACAAGTTAACAACTTAATTTTTTTCAAGACATCCTAATGACATGAACAACCAAAATTATGAGTTTTGATGGTCTTTCCTTCTTTGTATGGCTAAAGAGATTCACGTGGATTCAAATCTAGCTAACTTATGTTAATATGATGTGACACCTAAGTTAGTTGATTAGATAATATATGGACTAATATTATGAATAGGGGATTTGGTTTATTTTTATTTTGATAATTAGTAGCCCACATGGGTATAAACTATAAATTAGACACTAAAAATCCTGATTCGGTACACAAGAAGGACCTTATAAGGTTGATCAATACATGTGGAGTTTCTTGAGAATCATTATCAATTTGATTTCATCATGGGTAAATCCTAAATAATAATCCACACATGGTTTTTCAAGACATCCTAATGACATAAATGAAAATTATGAGTTTTGATGGTCTTTGCTTCTTTGTATGGCTAAATATATTCATGTGGCTTCAAAGCTAGCTAACTTGTGTTAATATGATGTGACCCCTAAGTTAGTTTCTTTAATATATGTATAAAATATATGGATGACTCTTTTAAATATGGGTATTGGTTTATTTTTGTGTCAAAAATGAATATCCCACATGGGTATAAGCTACAAATTAGACACTAAAAATCCTAATTTGGTACATGAAAATGACCTTGTAAGGTTGAACAATACATGTTGATTTTCTTGGGAATCATTGTTAAATTGATTTAATCATGGGTAAATCCTAAATAATAGGACATATGGTTTTTAAATACATCTTGATGACACAAAAAACCAAAATTATGAGTTTTGATGGTCTTTCCTTCTTTGTATGGCTAAAGAGATTCATGTGGCTTCAAAGCTAACTAACATGTGTTAATATGATGTGACACCTAAGTTAGTTGATTTAATATATGTATACAACATATGGACTAATATTGTAAATACTGGGCTTGATTTATTTTGGTGTCGATGATGAGTAGCCCACATGGGTGTAAACTACAAATCAGACATGAAAAATCTTGATTCAGTACATGAAAAGGACCTTGTAAGGTTGATCAATACACATGGAGTTTCTTGGGAATCATTGTCAATATGATTTCATCATGGGGAAATCCAAAATAATAGGCCAAACATGGGTGTAATTTATTCGTAAGTAAACTAATAATGAGTGACATGTATGAAACATGAAAACCCATCATTCTTGAGATAGCGCTTTAACTCTAGTTTATAGGAAAAAGTGTGGAATAGACTTTACTTCTAATGGAGTGAAGGTACCTTGAACTATTTATGTTCCTTATATCATTTAAGAGGAAATGTGACTATCCAAAGTGGTATATTTTTGTGGACTGTAATAACCAAGTGTTAAATTAGATTTGTTTTATTTCTTATGTATTATTATGAGCATTTAGGTTAAAACGTAATATTGTGTTTTACTGGGGATATAAAAAACATAAAAATAATTTTTATAAAATACTTGATGATATTTTTAAAATTTAGAAAAAAGTGGATACACTATATATTTGTATATATAAGTTAAAACACGTAGGTTGTTTTAATATCATCCACTCAAACTTATTCTTACGAGGAATTTCCAAATGTATGTAACTTATTTATATAAAAAAGTGGGATACACTATTATGATTCACTTATTTATAACCTCCATTATCATTATAGGATTTTTGGGAAGAGGATATAGTTGAATTTATTTTGAGGGGGCTCTAAATAGGACATTGCAAGCTTGCCATTTGTCCCACTAGGGCTTCAAACTGAGTTGTAGGGTGATCTAATTATCATTAGGTGCACACACATATCTCAATAACTTTAGTTGAATATAGGTCTTGTTTTACCTTTTTTAGTTCCATCTCACTTATGTAAGTTATAATTAAAATTCAAAATCCATTATATAGTGATGAAAATTATATATAACAACCTTCAAGTTAAATGACTTAAGTTTATAAATAGGGATTATTATTTGTACTCTAAAAATTACTCAAACTACCTCTTAACATCTCTTACACTCACATTGAATGCATACAACATTTCCATATCCAAATTTGGATTAATACAAATGCCTTTGCAATAGTTTAATGGAATATTTGTTTATAAATTAGATTAATAAAATGATGAAAAACACTCAAAAGTTGTATATTTCATTTTCTTGGTTGAAGGTATTATTATGTCTAACATTTGCACACATTTGGAGACAAAACTATCTTCTTTAAAACATATTGCAACCATCAAAATTTCTTGTCACAATCAATAACCATCGATTATGAATTAAAAAAGCATCAAATTTGCTTCATACACTTCACAGACATAAAATTCACTTGAATGATTCATCACCTAACAAATATACATCGTTGTTGTTGTCCTAAATAAAATAATATGGATTTTAAAGGGCCAAAACCATCCTATAAGCATCCATCAACTTTATCCAACTTTTTTCACTGCATGCATCATTATTTTATTCATTTTTTTAGACCTTGTCATTATTTTAGTCATAATAAGGGAACTATTGCTAGTGTGAAACTACTCTTGTAAGAGAACCTCCAAAGCCAGTTGGTCTTATTTCCTAATTTAGTGTTATTTTATCTAAGCTAAATACATGAACAAAAATATTTCAATGGGAATGAGTTAGTAAGATACAAGAAAATAAAAAAGGTGATGCACCAAAAGGAAGTGGGTTCATCTATTATCTTTAAGGTAAGAAGGAAAGTGAACAAAAACTTAAGAAACAACTTCTCAATCTCATGAGATGAGGGAGACATGATGTCACATTTTCTCTCACAACCAAATTTCACTTTAGGGACCAAACATTAGTTAGTTGAATGTGTATATTTTAACTCACTAGCCCAATCAATGAATCATCTTCATAGATAAATATAAATGGGCACATAAACATTGAAATGACCTTCATCTGCTTTTTATCACCTCTCAGGGTCGATAGTTGCATGCGATTAAATGCATCCCTTAAGAAAATCTTCTTACCCCTGAGTGTAGAAATGGAACGAACTTCAGGCAAGCATTGTAGGAAATTCATGAGGGGTAGAGATGAATCATTGTAGGAATGAACTTTCCATAAACTTTTCTTATGAAGCTTTCCATAAAATTTGATTATTTGAATATTTATAGAGATAACCAAATTTTAATAATGAATCACCACCCTATTCATTTCAAAGTCCTCAAACAACCATTTCTTTATTTTTTATGGAAGTATCTATGAAGCCAAGTTCCTATAACCACCACAGATCTAGTGGGATAAACTAGGTCTTCTCCATTTGTGACAGTTTTGGTTAATTTTTTTGTATCTACACAATAAGAAAAATTGTTGTTTGTTCCCTCATCATTTTCCTCAAGTGTAATTACTACAAAAAAATTCCCTACATTTAAAGTATAATCAATTTTTAAGGACATGTGGGAAAAAGTAACATATCACTAATGTTTAAGGCTACATTTAAATTATAGATAAATTGTCCCTGGTTGCATAAAATTTAAGATGTGGTCAAAGTCAATTGATGATGTCATTTCATGACCCCTAGTGGTTGGAATGAATTTTTAGTCTCCATAGGCATTAGGGGTCTACAATACCATTCATCAACCCCATTATTTTGACTCATATTCATTCCAATTAAATTCCATATAGCTCAAATAAAAACATGTTTTATGAGAATATTCACATATTTATCTGATTCATGAGAAAAAAATTCATTACAGCAAGGCACAATACTTGCAACATTGATCAAATTAACACCATCATTATGCTTTCCCTTCTCTTTTTTAAGGGTTTTTGTAACACATGCACCTACACCATCATGTTCCCCTTTGCCATGCCTAGTCTTAAAGAAACTCCAAACATGTTGAACCCCATTCTTATTTGCATCCTACTTAATAGTAAAACATTCAAGAATTTTTAAATTATCTAGCATAATTATCTGACCAAATGTAGTGTGTATTGAACATGTTTTTTCTTGCATTAATATTTATGTAACATATCTCAAAATAACCTTGGACAAAATCTGTAGAATGTGATCTATCATCGATCATATAAAATTGATATTCCCTCAAAATCCTTCTATTATCCTTTGTGTTATCAAGTGCATGTACAAATGTAATTTGCACGAAAATTCTGAATTGAATTGAATTATAGTATTAAGGTTGAACCTCATTCTATGGTTGTAGCATGTAGTTTTTATCAAAGTCCAAAACTAAAAAAATAGTCCCAACTTGGAAGTTGTCCTTGGAGATCTTGAATTGATTATATAACCATTTTGTTTGGTGTGTGTGTCTTGCATATTGGTAGATAATATTCTTCTTGAATTCAAATATGAAATTAGATACAAATACTTGGGTCATAACCAACTCACATCTTGATGACTATTTTTCATATTTCAATGTATACTTTATATATTTGTATTTCTTAAACTCAATTAATTGCTTTATAAATTATTGTGAAATTTATTCATGTATACTACTGGTCAAATGTGACAAACCAAAATATTCCATCAAAACATTCTTTGTCAAAAACAAATTATCTTTCAAGTCTTTGATAGAAAATATTTGGGTTTAACTCTCTTGACATTTTAGGTGGAGAAGACACCATATATTCATGTATAATCTCATCAATATGTAAATTACAAATTATATGATGGAAAATATCAAAATACATAGCAAATTCAACATGAATCTTATAATAATATGCAATATGTTTTGGTTTATTTTAATGTAGAAAGGATTGAACATCTCAAATGACCTTTAGCTAATTATCAATTACCCATTAAATTTTTCAATAATTTTTTTATAAAATTATGTTTTTTTCATATCCAAGAACTATTTTTCATGTGGCTCGTGATTTCTTGAACATTTTATTCTTTTAACAATATCCTTTACATTAGATGAGACCCTTGTGTTGTCATGCCAAATAATTTCAAACAAATGTAGTTTCCCTTCAACTAATACCTTTTATTTTCATGGGAGTCTACCACTAAATACCCAACAATCTATGACTAAAGGGTTATCGATCTTTGTTCTTATTGTTATGGCATTTATTAGAGTTTTCATATTCAAGTTTAGGGATGTATTTGTTTGACTAATAAATCAAGCTCTAGATGTTGATTTACTCACTATAGATTTCATTATTACTTGCCTTGCCACATTTTTGTATTATTTCAAGTTCTATTACCTATTGCAATTAATGCATTAAATACATTCTTTACTATTGCATTATTTATTCCATCTGTATTACTTGTTCTTAACCCTAAACTATACATCACAAGGCACATTTTTGTATTTTAAAAATTTGAACAAATAGTTGACATCATTTTGAATGGGTTTTCTTCTCAAGTGCATAGTCCTATACACATTGAACATGACGTTGAGTTGTTCTTGTTTACATTTTACCTTCCATAGGTTTTATTATTTTCTCATATATTTTAATCAAATACCTTGGTGTTCATTACATCATCCTTGCATGTGTGGGTCTAAGATCTACATTTTTTTTAAACTTGAATGGTGTTAGCACTTCAACCATAGAAGGAATATTAGAGTGTTGGTTAACATTAGAATCTATATGTGAAGTGACTTCCTCTTCATTAGGGAAGAGATGAATCAGGGTCATCACGTGATGTTGATTATAATCATGCTCAAAAACTTTATTATGGATGAATGTTTCATCATATTGTGTTTATCCATGTGTTTCCTCACTTAATACAAATTCATTAGTTATATATTCTACATTTTGAATTTCATCATTCAACAAGGATTTATTAAGTTCTATTATCTCATTTGAAGATGTATCTAAATTAAATTCCATGGAATTGGACATGTTATTTTTATTTGAAATATTATGTGTCATAGAGGAAGAACCTTCACCTTGCCCAAAAGCTCTTACAAATGTTCTCCTATATGCTTATTTATTTCCTTTATTTTTCTCTCTTGACTTCAATTTCCTCATTTGTTAGCTATTTAATAGGTCTTTTGTGATGATTACCCAACTCTTTGATTTATTTTTACGTAAATAAGTCCAAGTAGAATAAAAATTGGAGAATTAATAGTAATTAAGACAAAGTAAATGTAATTTTTTTAGAAATTGTAGTGTCAATTGTAAAAGCCAGTTCTAAGTTTGTAAAATTCAAAATGAATGAGTGAAATTCATGGACAAACAAGTAAAATTTGTGGATTGTAAAGGTCGTGTACCCTTTTGAAAAGCACACACACTTTGTTTAGAATTATAAACTAATGATCATTTGCATTAATTGACCATTTTGGTCTTCTAAAGGGCGTACACCCTTCTATAAAGGGTGTATGCCCATCTATAAATACTTTGTGTTGACTTTTATGGCTTACCTCCAAAGTTGGTTCAGATTTAGGCTTGAGGGGTCTGAATCTAATCTAAAACGTATCATGGAATGACCCACATGAATTTTAAGAAATTTTTATTTTTTTTTTGGTCTTTGTAGGCACATCTGATCAAACATATTTCATTATTTAAAATATACATGATTTTTTAGAGGGAAAACGTAGTTTTTTTATATTAAACTATTATTTTTAATTATTAATTAATTTTTACACAACATACCTCATTATATATATATATATATATATATATATATATATATTTCTAACTTTTTGACCATTGATAAAAAATTTATAAAACTCATATCTCAAAAATTTACACATTGTTGGCTAAGCTTTAAAAAAAGTAATTTTCATGAAGTTAAGGTCAAAAAGTTATGTTTGTACACTTGCAATTTCAATTTTCTAGTTGTTAAATATTAAAAAATATTCTCAACAAGCTTTGACATTTCATCTATTCATGTATGAAATTTAAGACTATAATTCATTCGTTTACTAAAAAAAAATGTGTTCGTACACATGCAATCTCCTTATGTTTCACAAAAAATACCATGTCATCATTAAAAATGCATCAATTTTGCAAAATTTTATCATATGAGTATTGACAACAATTATTTTTTTAGAAACTATATTTATAATTCCTCAATTCATATTCTTATATCATTATCAAATTGTTTGTCCAAGTGTCTCTAAAATTTTCTCCAAGTTTAACTAGTGTTATTTTCAAAAAAAAATGTCGCATTAAGCCCCCTTTTTGTCCCTCATTATCTTGCATCTATCTAGATAGTCCACTAATGGACTTATTTCAAAAAAATTATGTTATCATATTCTCAAGACAAACTTAAACTAAGTCTTTGCACAATAATTACACTAATTAAATACACATAAGATTTAAAGCACATAACACACTCCTTTATTCATCAAATAATGTATCAAGAAATTTTCAGCACACTAAATACATTACACAAATGCTATCTTAAGCCTAAATAACTTAAAGTAACAACTCAACCTACACATTTTTTTAAGAACAATGTGATACCAAATTTTGGTTGCATCTATGATCTCACATACTCTTTTGCAGATCCAATGTGCTCAACTTATGAATTCACATATGAACTCTTATGCTCTTGTGCAACAACAATGTGCCATCTAGACTCTATACTTGTTCTGAAACATCTTGTATGTTTTACTATGTCTCTTCTTTATTCTACAACATCTCCTCTAAAGGTCAAAATCTCTCTATTAGACAATGTCTTTTCTAGAGCTAAAAGCTCTCTATAGGGAGATATTGTCTTAGTTTACACTTCCCATACTATTTATAGAGCTACTTTGCCTCTCCAAAAACATATCCCCCCCAAAAGTATTATAAATTATCTTCTTTAAATAATCCCTTGAAATGGTTTATGTTTGGACTCCATTTTCCATTAATTCCTATGCTAGAATCTAAATCAATTTGTTTTCTTGTCCATGGTAATAGTTCTCATCAGTTTAAATTTCTTCTTTAACAATATTTTCATGAATTTATTACAAAACTAATTATTTTGCCTCAAAACCTTGGTTGATTAAGCTTCCATGAGATGTGTAATTGTAACAACCCCTCTAGGTTAAATTAAAATTAGGTCAACTAATTTTTTTAATCATTGACTCATTAACAAATTATCTTTACTAATTCCAAGTACAAATGATCTTTAACTAAATTCATCAATAAACAAACTATTCCTTAACCATCAAGTTGATCATATGATTCATTTAGTTAATGGTCACTATAATGAATATATATTTGTTTTTGAAAGTAAATCATATAATGGTAACAAAATACACAAATTATAAATCTATCATTACCAAAGTAAATATCACAACTAATACAAGAATAAATAGCAAAGTACTATAAGTATAAAATTTTCATCAAATAGTACAAGTGTGAATTATTACATATATAAATAGCATGTTACAAATTATACAATGTTCCATAGAACATACGAGTCTAAATAAACTCACTATTATC
This sequence comes from Torreya grandis, assembly GCA_037957365.1. Taxonomy (NCBI): domain Eukaryota; kingdom Viridiplantae; phylum Streptophyta; class Pinopsida; order Cupressales; family Taxaceae; genus Torreya; species Torreya grandis. The sequence goes on along the minus strand of JARHVA010000714.1, from coordinate 3,308,018 downwards.
CAAAAACATTTATGAGTATAGCCTATATTGGTTAACTACTAGAGGGGAGGAAGAGTATCATCTGAGTGCATTTTCACACCATCCATGGATATAGATCCCATGCACAATCTCCCAACTAAATAATGGCTCTCCCTTCATAGATGGGCAAATAACGAGGGTGCGAGAATCAAGAATGTCAACCAGAACTCATGTGCTGTAAGAAAAATATTACATGCATCATATCATAAAGAAATACGTTGTAACATGATATCATGTAAAACATGCAAACTAAATAAAATAAGTGAATTGATAATATTTTGACCATAAACATTACTTTATCCAAAGTTTATAATATATTTTTTAGATCTCTAAGATAAATCAAATTCACTCACACAACTCAATTGGATTTTCTAAAATTTGTATATTCATGACACTAAGTACATGAAGTCCATCTCACCTACTTGTTTAGTGTCATTAATATTAGATTAATTCAAATATAATACTAAATCAAAAGATTCAATTAATAGATTGCTACATAAAAATGTCACAACACGTACGAATAAAAAGAAATCATATTATCCCATATATTCCATCATATGCATCTAAATAGTACATATCAACTAACTTATCATAATCATAGCTTTTTAATTAAATTGTCTAATTTATTCATAAAATAAGAACAACTAAAATAGTCTAAAAATTCCTATCATGATATTAATTCACAACTGCATGTTTCCTCATATAACTCATTAATGACCCATTTATTTTTAAGTTCCATACACATACAATATTTGTATCATGTAAATACATAGATACACATACATATAATTACACAATATATCATAATTATAAATATATCACCAAATATTTCTCTATGACATAAACATATGTTTTTAGTCATATTAACATATCTAACAGTCACTTTTATAAACATACAATCTATATAAAGTAAAGCTTCTTAAAAGTGATTATTCCTCTATAATTAACATTTTATAGACTTAGCTTGAAAGCTACAAATAGTTCAACATGTTTAGGTACAAGCTTTTAAATTCATATATCCATATGATTATTATAAATATAGTTTTAATTAACTAACCCAAGGTAACCAATTTCAATAAGAGTCTTAACTTGCTCAAACCAAACATACACGTTCGTTTATAAACCACTATCATAAATTAGACACCCAAATTGTGTCTAAAGAAGAAATCCATTCCTAAGTTCAAATGTTTTATACAACTGAATTGCATCTATGCATATGGGTCTATATTAAATTATAAAGACTCAACCTATTTTCAGTAACACATTTTTATAACATAAAATACATAAGTATATTTGAGTGGTTCGATAATTTGATATGTTAACAAACACCTACAACTTGACACACTAGTCTATGAATTAAAATAGAATCCAATCCTAAAACTTACCCAACATAAACAAAGGTTTAACAATAATAAAGATTCCATTTTCATTCTTTATACTTTTTCTCTATGTTGACTCACATAGGCAAACAAAAGAAATCCATGCCTTCTATTTATTCTCATATCTACTCAAATGCTCAACTGTATACCAAAGGCTTAGGTTTATATGTATTTAGACTGTGGATGGGTCATACCCATCCCCAAGGTCAATTGCATATATTATTTTTATATTTAATTCAAGAAGTCTTTCAAAGACTGAACATACTCATAAACAAATACAAGAATACCTAAAGATGCCTGAAGCTATCATTTCAAACCAAAAAAGAGCATAATTGTTATACCTTCATGCACAAAGGTTTACTTTAGTAAAAATAGAGTTGAACTCATCCCAATTTCACCTATATAAAAATAAATACAAAATATATCTGAATGGTTCTAAGTAAGACTTAGTCATTGACAAAACGTACAGCTTGCCATAAATAGTTTTCAAATTTTCATTTGTAGCTAAGCCCAAAATGCAACACTAGTCTTATCTACCTATCCCCAGATACACAAATACACAACTATTTAACAAGGGCTTAGATTTATATGTATTCGACCCTATGGATGGGCCGAATCCATCCCCAAGGTCAATTACATATAATCCCCTATATTTTTTTAAAATTTATTCTAAAATACAAAGACCCAATTCAAATAGTTTAATAACAAATATCAAAAACAATTTATAAATCATTTCATAATGATAAAACCATGAATCTTAAATCAACAAACCCTACTTGAGAAAATTAGTCCAAGTTTGTCTAAGATCCCAAACTATTTCTCCCAAACTCTCTCCTCATCAATTTATGCTCATAAAACCTTCTCTCCTCCGTATATCTCCTTCAACTCAAGTTATGCATGCCAAATAAGTGAACAACCCCCAAAAAATAGGTCTCCCATAAATGAATAAAAAATTTCTGTAACATTTTTTTGTATTTTTGACATGGTGACTGGCCATAACCTCACTACCAGTCAATTTTTTTAACAAACAAATATAATGATAGTGAAAACACGTAGTTTTCTAAAATTTTCCCTTTGATTCCAAAAATCATTGTTACAAAAATGCCTTGTATCCAATTGTATCGATGCCCTATATTCTAGAAAATATCCTTTATTTCAAAATCACCTCAGCATTTTAGAAAAAGATTGGTATTTAATTTTTAATAAAACCATAATGTCTTCTATTTAAAAATATAACCCTCAAACATGGGTCTCTAAATTAGTTCATAAATTTCCTCACACAAATATGCCTTTGATTAATACATCAAACATTTGAATAACTAATGCTTAAAACATGCCACCCATTTGTCCCCTATGGTGTTCAACCACTTTAAACTAACAGAGAGTTTCAAACAAAATTAAGATAACAAAATTAGGTAATTATTGCCCAAATTTAAATTTTAATCAAATTGGGTCAGCCCCTACATATTTAAACTTTTCATAAGTTCCCATATGTCTAAAAGGGTCTCATGTATGTCTAAATACCTTATCTATCCCTCTTCTAGCCTTGGTCTAAGTCCATCTTCCTTGTGCTTGTCTAGTCAACCAAAGTCAACTCTAGTCAACCCTATTCAAAAATGGTCAAAGGTCCAAATTATCTTTAAAATGTCCTAATATGGTCATTTAGATGTTTTAAGGTGATGCTAAGTCATGATTTTATCCTTTACCATGTCTCATATGTAAAAAATGCTTTTGTCATATTTTTGGCTCATTAAATGACTTGTACAGACTTTCAAAGGAAGCATATTTGTCACAAAGTTGGATTTAAATGTGGATGAGGTCATATTATGTCATGAGGTAGTTAGATTTGGTTCAACAAGTAGTTTCATGCATGAAAATAAGGAAAACTCCTAAAAGTTGTCCCTTATGACACTTGTACGGACTTGAGAAGTCCACCTTCAGCTAAAAATGTGGGAATATGCCTCTTTATCTCCCTCAAGTCTTTAACATGCCTATTTTATATATAAAAGGTTAGATGGATCAAATTTTTCTTTTATTTCTTCTTTCTTGCCTTTGTAAGCCAAGGAGAGTTAACTTTGCATGCTTGGTACAAGCCGTATAGGTGATGTTGAGAGGAGTGCTCTTAGGGATTGAAAGAGGTCTGATTTAGATTCAAATCCATGGCAACAAGTTTAAGTTTCATACCTTCTCCTTTATGAATCATTTCTAATAAGCTAGATAGCTTTTTATGCTTCTTCATCCATGAACGGTCTCCATTTTTGAGCTAGTTTCAAAATAATTTGCTTTGGTCTGATGGATTTGATTATTTTAGGTGATTTTCAAGGTTTTCTAACACCTATCCATATTTTTTTCATTGTCTTTTGTCTTTTTTACGTCTCAAGAACTCAAGGAATCTCTTCTAGACTTGTCTCAACTAGGTAGCCATGAAAGTGCATTGCAAGCATCAATATAAGGGAATATCATGTTGAATAGGAGTTTTAGGGAGTGGTTTCAAGATCTCCATGGTGACAATCAACCCTTGAAAGATTGGTAAAGCTTAAACCATGTACCTTGTCCACTTTCCCCTTCACGTCTGCATATTCAAAAAAAGGTGCACCTACAGGAGTCTCCATGATAACATCATGCTTTGATAATAGCCTTGGTAATGGTTTTAATCTCTTGAAGACATTAAGATTACATTTTGAGAAGTTGAGTTGATTCACATTTCATGGAGATGATCATAGCAATGTTCCCTGCCAATCTTGTATTCACTGCCTGTTACAACTCATCACCACCTACAGAAAGCCATTGACAAGGAACATAGAACCTTTGAGAAATGTGAAATAAGTAAGGAAGATACCCTCAAAGTCTTAATGCATTGAGTTTCATCATGGCAGACCTAGTTCCAATATCATGAGCAATGAAAGAGGCAAACCATGATCAAAATGTAGAAGACTGTATATTCAGGGCTTTTATCCCTAAAAATAATAAACAGAGGCCGATAAGCTTTTTGGAGGTGGAATATAACATGGTTAATAGGGTTTTAAATAAATATAAGTTAGTGGATCCTATATCTCTATCATAGGATAACAATTATTCCAAAAATTAGGTCAAGAGAGTTGGTGGAGATCAGTTGTTTCAAGAGTCCAAAATCACATTTTATGCACTGAAATGTTTCATTGAAACCTATAACCCTGAATCCTAAAGTGACCTATAGCTAAAAATTAAGACTTACCAATGTAATAAAGTGGTCCCAAATGACTCAAGTGGTATTCCATGGCATAAATATCATCATGAAGGAATGATACTTTTTTTTTCACTCCCAATCATATTCACAGTCTGTACATTGTGGAAGTACACACCTACAACAGACCCTGTGTTGTCTCAATCATGACAGGAGGGTTTAGTTTGTGAATCTAAGGAACATTCAAGGTAAGTTATAACGTAAACATGCATTGTGTCACATCAAATATTTAAAGAGTATATTCTCAAACATCTATACTAGGTCCAATTAATACAAGTACACTTACATAAACACCTACAAGTAGGGATTTAGACAAGGATGTCTCAATCACAGTCATGATTAGATTAGGCTCAGTCTTGAATAGGAAAATGAGTTTGAGGTCACTACAGGGGATAAATGGTTCTCATTATTAATTTAATATAGTTTAACATCAAATCTAAGCTAATTTAAGGCTAAGAGTGCCACCTACAAGGGTCTATCAAGTAGTCTACAGTCAGGGTTTTGTCAACACAGTCTTGGAAATCTAGAGAGAATGTAAGGTATTTGAGTGATCAAGGTGTTGAATGGGATTTAGAGATACTATAACATGCATATATTAAAAAATATCCTTTTTACATTGAAATTCATGTAAAAAAGGGAGTTTAAGAAAGCAAACACAGTTAGTCTTACAAAACCCTACAAACAAAGTGCCTAGGCAAGGTCTATTTGAGAAATTGAGGAATTAGGAGGTCCTATGATTAGATTAAGGTGATAAAACTTGGTATAGATCATCCTTTGGAGTTTTATAGTCCTCTAAAATATCTAACTTTAATTACCAAATAGGACAACATGCCTCTATCTATCTCAGAGGCAGGGCACTTTTCCCTTACATGAACCCTGCAAGTTTTAGAAATAAAGATGAAACATAGACCAAAAGTCTGAGAGACATGGTAATATGATTGGATGAGTTTAAATTAATTTTAAATGACATGAATAATTAACCTATAAGGATTGAAACAATTCAAGATGATCTGAGCAATAAGGTTTGCAAACAATCCAATTGTGCATGATGAGACCTTAAGCCCAAATGAGAGGGCACCTTCAAATATAATATTAATTTAATATTATATCCTATTGAATAATTATTATGGTACCCTAAAATATATTTTGGATATGTTTAAACATAAATAAACTCATCAAAATAGCTTAAACACTTAGAGTTTCAGGGGGAGACCCATTGAACAAGGTCGAGGCCTAGTTTCAAAGGGGGGTATTTTAATTTATATCTCTTAATGATCCATTATGATGATGGAATAATGTATTTTTGATATGTATAAATTTTTTAAAGTATTTATTATGCATAGGAGTCCACCAAAAATCCATTTTTTGGCTTAAAGTGCACACATGCCTATGCAGAATGCTAAAAGAGCTCGAGTGGCTATCTTAGAAAGCTCGAAACTTCTCTAAGGCTTAGCATGGGAAGCCAATGTGTTCAAGGGTGTTAGGGAAGTTCCATAATATGATCTCATAAGTATTAATTTATAACTTGAATGTACCATTTTCATTAACAAAAGCTAAGACCTAAAACCTCTCTAAAAGCCTCACAAACCCTCTCTCAGACCCGATGGAGAAGATACTACAAATGGAGCATCCAAATAGGTTAAATTGACCATGAAACCAACTTGAATATGTAGATGAATATCTAAGGACCTACCACATATGACTGAGATGTACTACACCTCATGAAAGAGGTATACCAGAGCTTGTTTTGACAAATTTATGTGTTTTGTAGGCATGGAGAACTTTCAAAAGATGCAACCACATTTGGGATAGATATTAAGACTTATTATAAGTCTTCATATCCATATATTAAGCTATATAATCTCCAAAGTGTGCCTACTGTATCCTTCATCTTAGCTAGTCATAATGAATAAGCAATGAACACTTGGTGAAAAGGGTGAGAGATCCAATTGGGAAGCCTTTTAAGGCTTGATTCATGAACCTGATGACTTGGACACTATTAAAAAGTGTCATTAATCCTTGTGCATGGATCAAATTGTATAATTTTAATCATTTTTGTGTACCAAGTGTGAGAGGTGCATGGGAAGGAGTTATTTATGACTGTTAGGGATGATTGCTCATGACCAAAAGAATATGGATGATTAGAGACTAATCTAATGCATGTAGAGGATTTTCAATAACCCCTCTCCCTCAAATAAATCATCATACCTAACCTTATTCAGTGGTGAGGGAGTTTTGTGAAGGCAAATCATGAGGGTATTTTCATGTACAAGGAAAAGAGAATAAAAGCCACATATGGAGGAGTTTAATGACTTGGGAGACATTTGTCCATATTTTACTTGTAGTACCTATCTCATTCCTAACTCTATAACTATTATAACTCCTTTTTTAACAAGTGTTTTAGTGACTCTTGAGCTTCCCTTTCTCTCTCTCCTCTCATAATTGATATAAATACTAGCCTTTTTGGCTGTTATAAGGATCTCTCCACCTGAGTATGATGAAGCCCTACTCAATTTTTCCTTGAACCAATAAAGAATGATGTTTTAACTCATTCATGACTTCATCAAGTGCATATTATGGTTTTTGGTCTTGTGCAAGTGTATTTTGCTTATCTTGACATGTTATCCTTCATAGTGCCTTATGCAATTTGAAAGCTCTCTTTTGTAGATCAACAAGAAGTGTCTAATGTGGATTGATAGTATAGTGAGTAGCCTATTTAGTAGTGTATCTAGAAGACCTATTGTCTAATTCCTCCTAACCTAGACTCTCTTTAAGACCCCATGCTTTAAACATTGATGTAGAAGAAGAGATTTTAGTTTGATGGATGAAGTGTATGTATAGTTTTCCTTTTGGTTCCAAGTGCATTGAAAGTGGTGTGAGTAGACCATCTATTTGGTGCATCACCTCCTTAGCTAGGTTTATTTTAGGATTCTTAACCCTTTTCCTCATAAATTAAAGTGTGGTTGTAGTGTGTGGAAGTGGTACATCAAGGGAACTAGCCCTAATCTAGAGACTCAACCTAAATTTGGCTCACCGAAAACCCTAAGGTGTTTTCATTGTGCCACTTGGATGAGGAGAACCTTGTCATCTCCTCAAAAGCTGAAAATCCAAGTGACAATAGTAGTCATACAAGACCAATTCTAAAAAATTACCATTCCATAAAACATTTCATTTTTTACTCCACATACCAATATGACCATAAAATGATATTAGTGTACAAGCTACAAAAAATAATTACGTAAATTGTAACAAAAAAAACTAGAATTATGCAAGCTCATCAAAACCACTACATGCAAAGATTAAAGTAATATGCATTACTATCAATGAAATATCAAAACAAACATAACCAAACATTAATAATATTCTATCATGGTGTGTGTAGGGGTTTTAGTCTCATTATCTCATCCCTAAACATCTCCATATGTTCCATCCAATCCAATGATACCCTCCCTCAGTCATAGTCTAGAGGGTGGACTCCATGCTACATTCACCTCAGTACAATAAATAGTAGTTACTCTATATCACAAAATAATCCATAATAAAGTGTTTTAACTAAACAAACTAAATAATCATGATCATAATGTACCATAACAAAATATGAATAGCTAAAAAAAAAGTTAATGATCATGATGATAAGTAATATATAACTATCATAAATCAACATATTACAAATCTAGCTTCCTAACACAATAATTTAACCAATCATTAACCATAAAATTCAAAAATTTATAGATTAATGAGTCTAAAGTTTAGATGTAACATCTTTCTCCCCTAAAGTTGGCCATCACCCCGATGAAACTTATTTCAACAAAAGTTTTGAAATAAAATAGTATTTAGTAGAAAATAAACATAATATTCAAAAAAATACTAAGCAAATAAATGTGTAAACAAGTTATAAAACTCTTCATTATCTTCTCAAGTGGCACCATATTAAGAACATTGGTCTCACTAGACTTTGCAATATGACACTTCTCTATTTTGTAAAATAAGTTTTTGAGTGTCAATTATTCTGATTGGTTCTATTGTGACCACCTTAGGATCTAGAACTTGTACAACATTCCAATCCAATACATGAGAAAGATCAGCTACACACTTGTTAAGATAGAATGCATTGAAAACATTATGCATGAGTACCAAAGTTAGTGTCAAAGTAAGCCTATACACCACATGATTGACAGATTCTAAGACCTCAAAGGGTCCAACATATATAAGAGATAACTTGGCTGATTTCTCAAATTTAATCAAGATTTTATGTGGTTTAACTCATAGAAATACTTTGTCTCCCACTATAAATTGCCTTACTATTATTTTAAGATCAATATAGCTCTTATGTCTATCATTTACTTCAACCAACCTTTTCCTTATCAACTTAACTTGATCTTCCATTTTTAGAATCATATCCAAACCAAAGACTACCCTATATTCTAGTCTATCTCAATTGATTGGTGTTCTACACCCCAACTAATTAGTTTTCTACACCTTCTTCCATACAATGACTCAAATATAGTCATTTATAGAGCTAAATTGTATGAGTTATTGTAAGAAAACTCAACCAATATAAGATATTCTTTCCATTTGTATTTTTGGTTTGTGCAATACGTTCTTAGAATATCTTCTAGAACTTGATTCACCCTCTCTATTTGACCATCTATTTTTGGATGATACAATGTACTCAATTTCAACTATATGCCCAAATCTGAATTGAGATTCAACCAAAATCTATAAGTCATTTTTGGGTCCCTATCTGAAATAATATGTTTTGGAAACCCATGCAATCTAAACACTTCTTTCATGAATCTCTTCACAAGCATAGGTGTATCATCATATATATTACCAGGAATGAAGTGAGCTACCTCAATTAGTTTATCAACAACCACTGAAATCATGTTATGTTAGTTATGAGACATCAACAAACCTATGATAAAGTCCATGCTAATGATTATTACGTCCATTATAGTAAGGTATGAAGGTATAACAAACCAATAAGATGCACATGCTCTACCTTAACTCACTAACATTATAAACATTATTAAACAAAATCCATTACATCTTTCTTAATTCCCTTCCATAAGTATAATGACCTTAACTCTACTAAGAGCTTAGTCACACTTGGATAACCTGAATAAGGAGTATTTTATAGTCCTTTGAGTACTACACTCCTCAAATTATCCTTGTCTAATACATAAATCCTTACTTTGTCCTTAGTAAACCATCATTCTCAAACTTGAATCCATCATATTTAGGATCTTGAGCATTCTAAGATAATGTCATCTTTACTTGCTAGTAAAATTCATCTCTTAGAGAGAATTTAACTACATGATCATGAAATTTACTCCTGACGGTAGTTAAGGATGTTATATACCTTCTAAAACGAAGGGCATATGCAACCTTATTTTATTTTTCTTTTGTGTAGTTAATATCAAAATCATAATTTAACAAGAACTCTAACCATCACCTTTGATGTGCAATCAAGTTAGGTTGGGTGAATATATACTTGAGTCTCAAGTTGTCAGTCTTGATCTCAAATGATTTTCCCAACAAATAATGACTCCAAACTTGTAAGGCATGAACTATTGTAGCCAATTCTAGATCATGTGGGACCTAATTTGCCTCATATAGCTTCAAATTTATGGACTTATAAGTTACAACATAACCTTCTTGCATAAGAATTCATCCAAGACCATCTCTTGAAGCATCGATTATTACTAAGAATTGGCCATTTAGATCAGGAACTCTCAACACGTGTGCTAAGGTAAGCCTTATTTTTAGCTCCTAAAAATCTTCCTTGCACTTTTCCAACCACACAAATATTTGAATTTTCCATTAAAAAGAGATAATATGATTTGTTATCTTAAAAAAATTTGGTGCAAATTTCTTGTAGTATCCAGCCAATTCCATAAAAATCCTAACTTCATGAACATTTTTGGGTGTTGGCTACTCCATAATGATTTTTATCTTTGAAGGATCTATGAAAATTTATTTTTTAGATATAATGTGCCCCAAGTATTGTACCTTTTTCTAAAAAAAGGCACACTTGGACAGCTTCCCAAAAAGTTTATGTTTTTGCAACCCTTACAGAACCAACTTCAAATGTTCTAGATGTTCCTCCTCAGATTGTGAATAAATGAAGATATCATATAGATAGACCAACACAAAATGATCCAGATAATCCCTAAACACATTTTTCATGAGATTCATGAATGTTGTAGGTATATTCATTAGCCCAAAAGTAAGAACTATGAACTCATAATGCCCATAACAAGTCTTGAAAGTTGTTTTAAGAATGTCTTCCTCTTGAATTCTTAACTAATGATATCCTAATCAAAGATCAATTTTCAATAAAACTGATGCTCCATGCATTTTATAAATTGAGCCTTCAACTCAACCAATTTAGTTGTATTCATTCTATAGGGGGCTTTAGACTGTGGTTCAAACCCTGGAATGATATCAATTGAGAAATCAATCTCTCTCTCTCTTAGGGGTAAACCCATTAATTCTTTGGGAAAAACATTTTGAAAATCTTGAAGAAAAGGAAAATCCTCAATGGAAGGTTCCTTTGATTCCTCCATTCCATTTATCTCAATAAAAAATGCTTGACACCCTTTTCTCTATTCTTCCATTAACTGAATTGCATAAATCTAAGTTTTAGTTCCCTTTTTGCTCCATGGATTTGGGTTTATTTTTTCAAATCATCTAAACATTCTACCTTTTTAAGAAAATAATCCACCTTAGATTTATGTTGAGCTAATCAATTTACTCTTATGATCACATCATATGACCATAGTGGCATTGCAAATAGATTGAATACCATGGTGAATTCAGGTAGTTTAATCTTAGCTTCGAACAAATATTTATCAACCTTGACCTTATATTCATTATTATATTTGATTGACCATGCATTTTCCATAATTCTAGCTTTTCTAGATAGTTTGTTAAGCATTTTAAGAGCAATAAAATATTTAGCAGCTCCTATGTCAATCAAAATTAAAATTGGATGACTAAATAAAGTACTTGATAGCTCAACAAGAGAAGCTTGAAAATCAGCTTGATAGTTGTTAACAACTGCATGAATTCTCTACTGAAAATATCCTTGATGCAGAGTGGAACCTTTATTTTTACCATCTAGCTTTCCTTGAGTACATTCCCTAAAGTAATTATCACCTCCATAAATGAATCATCCACCTAGTGATCCCTTCCTATCAGATTATTGATTTCCCTTGAAACACCCCTTGAAACCATTTCTTGGTTTCATGTTCCTTGAATCATTGCTAAACTTTACATTTTGATTTTTGAATTAATTTTAGAGTTTCCACTCCTTTTATAATTCTTATTTTTGAAATTAATTTTAGGACCTTCAAATATTTTCTTGAATTTCTCTCTGACAAGAGCAAGTGGATTTCATTTTTTCTCTTAATTTACTACCTTTTCAAAGACTTGATCCATGGTGGATGGCCCATGTACATCCACCTCATATCCAATTTGGGTTTTTTAATCCCATAATAAATTTCCTAATGCAAAACCTCTCATCTGTCTGATACTGAGGAACATATTTTTGGAGCTTGGTGAATTGCTTCTAATATTCATTCACTAAGAGGTCTCTTTACTTTATATTCTAAAAAACTATCAAGTTATGGTCAAAATATAGCTGGGGAAACCATCATGATCTAAAAAGGTCACAATTTGTTTCCACATGGTGGTAGTAGAGTTGAAATTCATCTCTAACTTCTTATTTCCCACTATATTGTTGCTTCACCAGCTAACTAATAAGCTCCCTAAACTGCTTTTGTGACTTCAGAGTAATTCCATATTTTGAAATACTTCTCCATCTTAGTTAGCCATGCTTCTACTCTATCTCCTAAAATAGTTCCATCAAACTTGGGTGGATTAACTTTACTCATGTCTCATGAAATCTCTGCATCTACACAAACTCTTGAATCTTGTGGCATCTCCTCTTGCCTAGGTTTCTAACGAACTTATTTCAAAATATAATGATCTTTAAGTTCATCTTGATTATTTTTATCTACATGGACATGAACTTCTTATTCAAGGGAAACTATTTGATCCCTAGTCTCATTCAAGGCTGCAATAACTTGATCAATTTTTACAGCTTATTCAGGGACAAACTGATTTGGGTCAACTAGAGGTTTGGTATTATTGACATTGGATGTACCATTGCTATTTGGTCTTCAATACAACATTTTACTTTATGTTAATAGGATAATAAGAATACGTTAGTGGAGTCATTAAGTCTAAGAGATTGAGCCTCAGCTCTGATACCAAAATATAACTCCTCTGGGTTAAACTAGAATTAGGTCAACTATTTTTTTAATCATTTTCTCATTAACAAATTATCTTTACTAATTCCAAGTACAAATGATCTTTAACTAAATGAATAAATAAATAAATAATTCTTTAACCATCAGGTTGATCATATGCCCATTTAGTTAATGATCACTATAATGAATACATATTTGTTTTGCAAGTAAATCATAGAATAGTACTAGATTACACAAACTAAAAAGCAACCATTACTAGAGTAAATATCACAACTAATATAAGAATAAGTAGATAACAACTATAACTATAAAATTTATATCAAATAGTATAAGTATACATTATTACATATCTAAATATCATATTATAAATTATATAATGCTGTATAGAACATATGAGTCTAAATGAACTCATTATTATCCAAAATAATTTATGAGTATAGCCTCTATCGGTTGACTATCGGAGGGGAGGTAGAGTATCATCCACGTGATTTTCCATACCAACCAAGGACAATAGATCTAATGCACAATCTCCTAATTAGGGAATGGCCCTCCCTTCATGGGTGGGTAGATAATGATGATAAAAGAATCAATAAGTTTAACTAGAACCTGTGTGCTATAAAATAACTATTACATGTAGCATATCATAAATAAATATGTTCTAACATGAAATAGTATAAAACATGCAAACTAAATCAAACAGGTGAATTGATAATATTTTAACCATAGTCATTACTTTGGATAAAGTTTTTAATATAATTTATAGATCTCTAAGATCATTCAAATTCACACATAGAACTCAATTAGATTTTCTCAGATTGTCTATTAGTGACACTAAGTACGTGAAGTCCATCTCACCTACTTATTTAGTGTCATTAATATCATATTAATTCAAACACAATTAATACTAAATAAAAATATTTAATCAATATATTTTCATATAAAAATGCCACAACACATATGAGTATAAGGAAATCATATAATCTCATATGTTCTATCATATGCATCTAAATAATAAAAATCAACTAACTGATCATAATCATAGCTTTTTAATTAAATCAACTAATTTATTCATAACTTAAGAGCAATTGAAATAGTCTAAATTTTTTATCACGATATTAATTCACAACTGCATGTTTCCTCATATAACTCATTAATAACACATTTCCTCATCCACTGTATGCTCCTTAAAACCTTCTCTACTCCATATATCTCCTTCAGCTCAAGTTATGCATGCCAAATAAATAAACAACCCCCACAAAATTAGGTCTCCCATAAATGAATCTCTAGTTCTATAAGAATTTTCCATATTTTTGGCATGGAGGCTAGCCATAATCTCACTACCAGTCAAGTTTTTTAACAAACAAACATAAAGATATTAAAACTATGTAGTTTTCTAAAAGTTTCCCTTTGATTCCATGAATAATTTCTACAAAAATGCCTTGTATCCAATTTTTTTGGATACCTTAGATTCCAATGAATATACTTTATTTCATAATCACCTCAACATTCTAGAAAAATATTGGTATTTAGCTTTTAATAAAACTATAATTTCTTCTATTTAAAAATATAACCCTTATTAAATCAAACATGGGTCTCTAAGTTATCCCATAAACTTCCTCACACAAATATATTTAATTAATACATAAAACATTTGAATAACTAATGCTTAAAACATGCCACCTATTTAACCCCTATGGTGTTCAGCCACTTTAAACTATTAGAGGGTTTTAAAAAAAATAAGCTAATAAAATGAGGCAATCATAAGAGACCAATCCTAAGAAAGTACCATTCCATAAAACATTTCATTTTTTTATTTCACACACCAGTAGGACCATAAATGGACATCAGTTCATAAGTTACTACAAATAATTATGTAAATTATAACTAGCAAGAAACTTGTAATTATGCAAACTCATCAAAACCATTGCATGCAAAAATTAAAGTAATATACAGTATAATCAATGAAATATCAAAATGAACATGACTAAACATTAATAAGATTCTATCATGGTGTGTTTAGGGGTTTTAATCTCATTATCTCATTCCCCAACACCTCCATTTGCTCCATCCTCTCTAATAAAACCCTCCCTCAGTCATAGTCTAGAGTGTCGATTCCACCCTGCATCCACCTTAGTACAATAAATAGTAGTTAGAACATATCATGAAATAATCTACAATAAACTAATGTAATTGAATAAACTAAATAATCATGATCATAATGTACCATAACAAAATATGAATAACTAAAAAACAAGTTAACAATCATGACAATAAGTAATATATAATTGTCATAAATCAGCATATTACAAATCCAACTTATTAACATAATAGTTTAACTAATCATTAACCATAAAATCCAATTTTTAATATATTAATGAGTCTAGAGGAGAATCAAGATGTAATAGTAATGATAATTGGTTATCAATTAATAACAAATTGAGATTTTTATATTCATTATCAAATCCTCATACCATATTACAAAGCATGTCTAGGTGGATAAAGAGGTCACCAACAATCTTAGAGGCTAAGTAAACACATGGAAACATGTTCCTAATAATTATATTAAAGGATGAATAGTTCTAGATAAAGAATGAAGCCTACAGATCCTTGAAATTATAGAATGACATTATTGAAAAGCGAAGGGAATTAAGTGGTGAGTTGTCATTTGAAAAATCCTTGAGAATGCATCCAAAATTCAAAAGATAGAACATGAAAAACCTCTTCTTTGAAGTTCACCCAAGATAATTTTATGGAATCATGTTCAACGTCTTGATGTATCCTTTGGATATGGTGTAGAGTCCATCAATGTTTATAAATAATCATGTGTTGTTCAATGTCTTCTTGGACTTTGTTCCTTTTCCATGCTAATATGAATGTAAAGCATAAAAGCTTTGAATATAAGAACTTCAATTTTAAATGACCCAAATTAGAGAAAATTTGCAAAAACAAACTTATTAGCATGAATGAAATATTTTTAGGTGATGCAATATTGTTTGTTTGACTTGGATGCTCCTACATCACAAACACTAATGTGTCAATCTCGAACAAATATTTCTATAAAGAAGGGGGATCCAAACTCCACTGTATGGCTAAGATATTATGATTTTTCAATTGATTTTTTCAAGAAAAAATGAAAAACTTCAAATGGATTTCAAATATAAAATCAAAAATAAAAATGAACACACTGATGAACATTATAATACAACACCAACCTCTCTCCCTCAACTTCCATTGTAGAATGCCTCGTGGCATAGTGACGTGTCCATATAATTTAAAAAATAGATAAATAAATATATAAGCATTTTAGACTTTCATAGATAACTATGGTGTAATGGTGATTGTGTATTTGTCCCATATTTTGAAAAACCATTGGTAGTGTTTGAGTTTCTACCTATAACCATAGAAGTTTTTTACCCTACTAGGTTTGTTTTATATTTATAAATTTTACACAAAGAATTTGAAATTACTTGTTGTGGACATATTTAATAATGTACTAAGGCATAATTATAGCCTTCAATTTCTTTCCAAATTTAAAAGGTAAATTATGTGTTTCCATTTGAGACACAAGTGAGATATAGGAGAGAAGTGTCAATAAGTGAACATGTATCTATAGTTGAAATGGGGTTTGAAAACATAATGCCCTCTAATTGAATTGGTACTACTTAATATTTGTCATAGTACTATGTACTAGTTGTATAAATTTTAACTCATAGTAACTAATCATATTATGACATCAGATTCTCAACAATTAGTGCATCAATATACAATATATTTATGATAGAAAAAGAAGCATATAAAAATAAAATCAAGGTGGAGCTCTGAAATCAGGAGATGAATATTCACCCTTCATTGATAGTGTTTCATGCTTGCTTGCTTCTTTCTTGGTCCCCTTTGCTTCCTTGGTGTTTGTATCTTTGAATGTGCATTGGTTGTAAAAGGTCCATCATTAATGTTGCTTTGATTTTGTGCTTATTGGTTAATTTTATTATATTTGTGTTTTTTTTTTTTTTTTCTTGTATGATGCAATGGTAGATTGTGTCACCCAGGTCTTGGTTTGCATGCCTTTTGTGTTTCATGCCCCTTGATTTATTGATATGTGTTGGAAATTGGGATTAAAAGTAATTAATGTTGGTGGCTTATGGAGGAAGGTGACCAAAGTGTTCTGAACCATGTAGAGTGTCTTATTGATGAAAGTACTAATGGATATGGAGGCCAAAAAACATTAATTAATGAGTGACTTGAATCAAGTGGCCCCAAATTTATTACTAAGGGTGTTAGAAAAATATTGACAATAGGAATCTCCTCAATGAAGTTTTATGGTAGGAAGAGTTTGTTAAGCATTCACAAGGTGCATAATTCATTGTTGGCCTGAGCAACAGATCTGAATATGGATAAGGAGCAGGCAATGAAGGACAGGATGGCAAGTGCCCTAGTTCTAGTAAAACCCTTTTTCTACTCCCTAATTTATCTATGGAATAATATTTGATTAGAGAATAAGCTTGGTTAAAAAATATTGGGATTTTATTTGTTTATTTGAATAGAAATTCTCTCCCATCAAGGAATTTATTTGATAATTGGTTAAATTTGATATGGAGCAAGAAAATGGGTATCTATGTTAGTTTCTACATAATGTTCTAAAAAGATTTCTTTATGGTTCTTTTTAAAAATTATAACATGCAGAGAAGAGTCATTAACAAAGCCCTATGGAATATGGGATAGTCATTGTTTAAAATGGTTCCTTGAAATCCTAACTTAGAAACTCAGGACTTGGTGCTCAAAATGACCCCTATATGGGTTGATATTGAAAAATTCCCCATATAATTGTGTAATTTTATCCCTCAAGCCCTTTGACCCGTGGGAGAGATGTTTAGGGTTAAGAATGCCATGAAGTCTCTGGCCCATATGAACATGTGGGTTATAATTTCCTTGGACCCTCTAGAAACCTTTTTAGAGTCTCTGATTTTTGAAATCAATGGGGGCTCTTACATACACCCTATAAAAGGATTGGGAGGTGTCAATGCATGTTTTTATGTAAGAAAGATGGTCACTTGAGGAAAAATTTCCCTTTATTTCCTGTTAAAAAAATAGTGATAATGTAGTCTAGAGAGGCCATAAACTCAATAGCAAATACATTTTGTTTAATACCCTCTCACTTTGAATGGAAGACTTGGAAAACATAGATAATCCTATTTTTAACACTGAATTTGAGGAAGGCAGAACATCCCGTAAGGGCCCTGAAGTAAAAGTTAGTTCAAACTTTGTTGAGATTAAATTAGCTTCTCATGATATTGAGTGGGGAACCTCCCCCCATTATAAATCCTCCTCCTAAAGGTAGGTTTATCATTTGTTGAAGAGAAGGGTAAGTATAATAATTTGATGAAACAAACAAAGCTACCCTTTTTACCCAAGAATAATATGATGAGGATATGATTTATGTTGTTCCCCTCTCTAAGAGGGGACCCTTATGGCATTGGATGACCCTTAGGGTTTACAATAAAATTTATCTAAGGTGATATCAATAAATGAGATTGAGTTTCCTCCTAATAACTTTTTTGAGCAGGTTGAGCCCCTGATGGACATATCCCCCATTAGGGAGACCTTGAATGTATCGCCTCATGGTGATATTTTAAATAAATTCCATCCAATCATAATACTGGAGATAATTGGATCACTAAAGGGTCTGGAAAAAGAATGAAAACTATTTTTATTTAAAATACCTCTTGATAGTCCCTCTACCAAAGATAGAAGACTGTTAAAAAATTGGAAGGTGGTGATGGTAACCATAAAAAAGGATTCAGGAGATTAAAGTTCATCTCCAAAATAAGAGGGAAATAAGTCCCCTAATAAGGAGCATGATAATGCAAATTATCAGTTGGAATGTAAGGAGGCTTGAATCCTTGGATTATCATCAGGCAGCTCAGATACAGAGCTAAACTTTTTTCTCCCTATTTAGGAGGCCAAAGCAATTGATACAATCCTTTCCTTCACTTTAGGCTATATTTGGCCTAGCAATCCAATTCTCTACAAACCACAACAAAGGTAAAGGGGAACCTTCTATTTTGATTAACCCTTGGGGATATTATATTGTGGAACATTGTGTCTCTCCCTGTAATAGGATGGTCTGGGATATTTTCAACAAGCAAGGCAAAATATTTGGAATATTTAATATATATGCACCTAAAAAATATAGGGAATGGAACTTTGGAATTGGCTTTCATCTAATATGGACATTTTGTGGGTGTTTAGGTCATTTTAATATGATTGATAGGAGACCTGCACATCTGCAAAGGAAATGAACTTTAAATTCAAAAGACTCACAAATTGATGGACTTTTGAATAAAGGTAAACCACAAAGTAAATGCAGCTGGTTCACTTGGTGTAACAACTAGGTTGTATCTAGAAGGCTTTACTCTAGACTTTATAGATTTTATCTAAGTAAATATTCCTTTAATACAAGTTTGGAAGGAGATGGTAATGTGGTTAAGGTTATTCCATTCACTATATCGGACCATCACCCCATTGAGCTCAATTTTACTCTCAACAATGACAAAAGAGAAGAGAATGCCATCATGAAAGGACTATATAAACTTAATGTGTCCCACCTTGTAGAAAGAGAGTTTTTGGATGGTATTTGCTCAGTTTTGAATGTCAGGAAGTTTTCCTCTGACTTAGACTCTAAAATTTATTATTAAAAAAATTCAATGGACTTGTCAAAAAACTTTGCCAAATCATATGGACAAATTAAAGCTAAGAGGCAAAGGAAATATTTTAAAATAGCCCAAGAACAACTTATTAGGTTGGAAGTTGACCTACAATGTGACATGGATAGTGAGTCCTTGTTGGAAACATTTTATTCTATTAAGCATAAGTTGAGGCAACACTAGATTTATTACGCAAAGGGTGCCCAAGTCAGATCTAGACTTAATTGGCTCAAGATGGGTGATAAAGGTAATAAATTTTTATTTCATTTTTTAAGGTACAAAATAAAAAATCTCAAAAATTAAAAAGGATGAAAAAGTTTTAGTTGATCAATAATCTATCAAAAAATCATTATTTGATTTCTACTCAAACATTTTATTAACTAAGGGGTCGAATGATCAGATTGAATAAAGTAGCGTGTTGTGTGAAAATATTATTCCAAGAAAGGTTTCCCCCATTCAAGTAACCTTTTTAGATAGTGGGATATCTTTGGATGAGGTCAAATGTGCAATTGACTCTCTAAAATTTGATAAGGCCTCTGGTATTGATGGATTCCTGGTAGAATTCTATAAATTGAACAAAGATTGGATCTCAATTGAGTCCCTAGAAGTATATAAATAAGTAATTAAAGTGGGTTATCTAGGTTCAAAGATCAATAAAGGGGTTATTAAACTCATTTCAAAGGAGGCTGATCTCTCCCTGGTAAAAAAATAGAGTCTAATTACTCTACTCAATGTTTCCTATAAAATCTTGGCTAAGATATTGGCAAAAATAATATCCCCACTGTCACCCCTAGTGGTGTCAGAGACCCAAACTGGGTTGGTGAAAGGTGTGTGTGTGTGTATATATATATATATATATATATATATATATATATATATATATATATATATATATATATATATATATATTAGATAATTTTATTTCAAGCTTAGAAGGTATGTATTGGGATAGAGATTCTCATCAAGATATTGGGATGATTCTTATGGATTTTTAAAAAGCTTATGATAGAATATAGTGGCCTTTTATTGAAATAATGCTTAGAGCATTTGGTTGTCAAGAAAGGTTCTATAAAATGATCTCAGTTTTATTCAAATATACCTCTGAAGTTGTTGAGTTAAATGGGGAAATCACATAATATCTCCCCCTTACAAAGATCTATTAGACAAGGTTTCCCCCTTGCTCCTTTCTTATTTTTCATGGTGGCTGATGCATTACACTATCTATTAAAGATGGATACTATAGAAACCCCAGTAAGAGGTATCCAACTTCCAAATCAATTGGAAATGATTGATGTACTATGTGTTGATGATTCAACATTGTTCACTAAACTTTATAGAGACAATCTAACACAAGTGAGATCCAAACTGTATATATATAAATATATATATATATATATATATATATATATATATATATATATATATATATATATATATATTTCTATCCTCTAGTTCCAAAATTACCTATCTTAAGTCTTATATGATAGGATAGAAGGAGAACCAGCTAGACTGGCTTGTTGAATTTGGGTGGGATTAGAAGGGCCCCAACAAGTTGGTTAGGTGTTTTTGAGTTCCATTTTCCATTTCTCCTTTTCTCAAACAGATGTGGGAATGGGTGTACACCAAAATAAATAATAAAATTGAAAAGTGGCAAGGTCATCTTCTTTCACTCCTTGGTAGAATTAAAGTTTGTCAGAAAATTCTTTCATCTTATAGTTTATACTATGTTTCATACTAGTTGTTTAACAAAACATAGATTAATTTGCTACATAAAATTAATATAGACTTTTTGTGGTCAGATGGAAAAGGAATAGGAAAAGACATGCAGTTTCTTGGAAGTTTTGTTGTAAACTAATAGATATTGGAGGTCTTGGTTTAAAGGACCTACGCATTCAAGGTATTACCTTAGCGGTTAAATGGATCATCAATGATTTTAATGGGGATGAGCCTTGTAAAGTAATGGTAATAAAAAATATTTTGAGAGGGTTTCCTAAAGGTAAAACAAGTTGGAAAGGCTTGCACATTGCTAACATTCTTCTAGGCCCTTATTCTTTTAAAGTTGTTGGTTCTCCTATTTTCACATCCATTTGGAAGGTTTGGGACCTTATGAAACACGTTGTCACTGTAAAACATGTATTTAGCTAGATGGGATCTTGTTGTCAAGGGTATATATCTATATGGTGAAATATTTTTTTCAATAATCATCTGGTTGCCCTTATCAGAGGATGTTCTACCTTGGAATGGTTTAAGAAAGGTATGAGGGATTTTAAATATCTATTTAGTCCTGAGGGTTGGTCCTCCTAAGACATCATTAAACATAGATATCACAATCTTACAACCTAATGTAGGACTTACTTTATGGTGAGAAAATCACTCAATGACAATAACTCGGTGAATCATCTTGATAATGATAGCGAATTTTGGGACAATATCAAGTGGATCAAAGGGCCTCTCCTTCATGAATTATCTACCAAAATGCTATATCTTAAACTTTTCTTCACTCATCCCCCTTATCTAATGCTTAATTTTGTGTGGAGTGTTTGTGACTCTTGCCATAGTTGGGCCTTTAGATTTTAAGTGGTTTGAGCTTCATGTTTAGAACCTAAAAAATCTTGTTTTAGGTGGTTGTTGCTTTATAATAAGTTGGTTGTTGGAGAATTTATTGATAAATGTGGTGATTTCCCCATTTTTTGTCTTGTGTGTACTGATGTGGCGTCAATTGAACATCTTTTCTTTACCTAAAAATATGATGCTAAGATTTGGAAATGTTGTCTATATAGTTGGTATATATTTTTTATTACAAAATTATTTGGTTTAATGTTTATTTTGGATATGTTTGTACTAAAAATAAAATCCATCCATTCTTTCATAAATTCTAGTTGGTGTCTTCTACTGATATTCTTTGGTTTATATAGAAGCAAAGGAACCAAGATATTTTTCAAGGTAGAGCTAGGGTACTTACTGACTTAAAAGTTTAAGTCATTGTTAAAATTATTGATGTGCATATTTATCTCTAGTTGAATATCCCATAGAGCCAGTTAGAATGGTTCCTATAAACAATATTATTAAAGGTGACTACAAACTATATTTTAGATATTGGTGGGTACCCCAAACTTAGCCTTTGCCTTGATTAGAGCCTCTCTCATCCCATTGCAGTGGAGGTGACTCTATTAGAATATGACTATTCATGTATCAAGGACTCATACTTTGAGAAATCCAAAGACCCCATCCATTCTTGGATTTGTTCTTCAAATTCAAATAATAATGGTACCCAATGTTGGGTGGAGGAACCAAAGTGTTAGGAAATAATATCCTAATATGAAAGAAAATAATATGGAATTAATCAAGCTACAAAATCAATGAACAAAGAATAAAACTAGATAACATGAGATATACGTGGAAACCCCTGACAATAAGAAAGGAAAAAACCATAAGTAAATGGAATCATCAAGTCTTATATTAACTTTAGTAGTTAACCTCTCCACAAAAAGAGCTTCCTCACACACTCTCCTCTATTAAAATGCTTTCATACACATGAAGCATACAAGGCTATGCAAAGCCTTCAAATACTAAAACTAATCACTATTGTATCCAACACCCCCATTTTTCTCTAAGGAGAAATGGGAACCCACTTTTTCAAGATTCAGGCCTTGATTATTGAGCCTCTCTTCTATATGATTGTGAAAATTCTAGGGATGATTGATTATTAATCTTCATGCTTTGAGAAATGGACATGGTATTCATGTATTATTTTATGGACTTACTTCACTAATGCCTTTTAGGGGTTTTGAATATGCATATTTTTAGGACTTAGGTAGTTCTAAGGAATTTATTTAAGGATTCACTCATTAGACTTTTTGTTCAGGCATTCCATTCAGACATTTGTCTAATAGGTTTGGTTTTCGGGTTCTACATTTTAGTATTTTATCTTGTAAATTTTTGAGGTTTGTATTTTTAGCACTTATCTTCATTCAAACTTTGGTCTTCAAAACTTTTGTTTTGCATAAATTTGGCCCCAAAGAAATTGCATCAGACATTTTTTCTAAAATAATTTCCCCAAAACAATTCATTCTTATCATATTTTTTGTCATGGACATTTTGTCTGATGAAAATAGCTCTTCAAAACTGGCACCTCAAACATTTTGTCCAACCAAAATAGGTCTTCAAGCTTTTTTTATGGGTCTTTTATAAAGTTTAGTCCCAAACATAAATCTTGAATACCCAATTACATATAACAATACAAGGACTTTCTATACTTAGCCAATTAAAATGTTTCTTAATAGTATATGTTAAAGTCCCCTACCATACTAACTAACAACATTTGAGTTATACAAGAATATAAAAGAAGTGAATGTTTGGCATTTACATTGAAAAAAATGATATTTAATGCAAAATATTATATATGCGATACATAGTCATTGGATCCATCATTGATTTCAAATAAACTTTTATTTGAAGTCTACTACTCTTCTACATCATGAAAGAGCCCTAGCTACTATCTCGAGAGCACTATGTAAAGAATCAATGACTAAATTGGAAGCATGAATTGATCATATAACACATAGAATGAGGAAGGATATTGTAAACAACAATGATAACATCTTCATCAAGGACATTTTGAGGAGCAAATCCACCATCCCCCTACTCAATCAAAGATTCTAAAAAAATTACTTATACAGTCTTTGACATCACCATTTTTGACAATCGGTACACAAATTGTTCAAAGGTATGGCATGTTATTGATTTTATATTTATATTCTCAATGGATGTAGATAATATCACACTCTTCGAGAAAGTGTTTATCAAAGACTTACTTATCTTGAAAAGACAAAGACTGCACTTTATGGCTACCAAGCCAGAGGTGATGTCATGCATTGACCTCCTATGAGATATATTCTTCTCGAGTAAGATAACACAGGTTGCCTTCATTATTATAGAAATAAAATATTCATCACATGCATTTCAAGATTTGAATTCCAAAGATACTTATCCTTGAACACACCTGATGCATACTTTGACAAGCACAATTTGGTGCCATGGAATGAAGAAAACAAAATTGAGAAGGTGGTGTCTTTATGGTTATTCCCTAAACAAGCCATCCATTTCAAAGGAAATAATCCAAAGGGGAATGTTCCCATAGAAAAATTCAATATGAGATTATACATTGGCATGGCTCTCTTTAATAGACTATATGATATGTCAAGCATTCATTTTGTTAATTTAGATTAGGTGCCATTGTTTCACATGTTGCTAATTAGTGATACTCAATTTACACTAGGAGAAATAATTAGTTTATGCTTGAGGGAAAAAATAACCCATAAGGATAAGCACCCCATGCATACAAGCCATTTTTATATGATGTCTTACTTATTAGACATTATCATGGGAACCTGCTACAAAGTCCTCAATGAATTGTGGAGTCTAGCCATAGATTGCATCAAGAACAGAATTTGTGAGCACTTCTAGTTTATGAATGTGTATGCCCACATAAAGAACATGGTGAAGATAATAGAGGATGTATATCCTCAAGTTTAATAAGCCATCCATAGCTTTCCTATGCCCCAAATTAGAGACAATATTGTGAAAATAGTGGTTAAAAAAGGGGGTTACTTTTTGTATCCAAATTTCACAGTTATAATGATCTGGGGAAAAAAATTAAACCCCCTGTGTCTACCAACATATGTTCTAGATAAGCTATCAAAACAAGAGATTGGCTTTCAACTATGGTGGATCATTGAATAATATTTGTCTAAAAAAGTGAAGAAAAGTTCATACTCTGGCCACCATGTAGTCATCGACAGAATTATATATACCATGAAGAAGAATTTTGGAGAAGTGGGTGGTAAGTGGAAGATATATCATTTCCCCATACTTCCACACAGAGACTGGGATCCAGATTAGAATCACCTACAAGGACTTAATATACCATCTAGCAATGTCCCTTATGTGTATGAATTTTTATTTTTGAATTCCAAGGATGATAAGGAAGTATTGGAAAGAGCAAGGATTATGGTATTGAAAGAGGATCATTTAAGAATGATCTAGGATGACCCTTCAGTCTCTGCAAGGTAATTAGATAGGAAAAAGACCCTTTACAAAGGATTGGAGCATTTGGACTTTTAGAAAGGATAGTCTAAGGAACAATCCAAGGAACAAGTTGGTTCCTCATCTCAAGGACTCCTTTTGAAATTCAAGCTTAAGATTGTGAAGGAGACCAAGGTAGATAAACCCAACCTCAGGGGAGCATAGGTGGGAGATCCCATTAGTTTAGACTCTAATGAGGAGGAACAAACATAAGAATAATCTACATCAACCCAACAAAGATCCCCTACGCAACTGAATACTCCTCTTGTATATATAAAGAAGCTTAAGACCCTATAGGGAGTCTCATAGTAGAGTTATCACAAGGCTTCTACACCACAACACTTACAACATGTAGAGGGAAAGGATATTAAAATTGAGGATATTGGAGATGAATATGATTCTAAGGAGGATATAGAGCTAGAAATGGCTAAGGCCTTGAGCCTTGAATTAGAACTAGCATCACAAAGTCTCCCAGGTACTCAATCTTGTATAACTATTCCTTTACCTATTGTTCTAATATTTGGCCATATTCCTATTTCTTTTATGTTGAGGTCTCTAAAGGTGGAAATGCTTAATTTCACCTCCGTTTACCCCTTTTCCCTAACCACATTCATCTAATTCCCCCTCTTCGCCCTAAAGGTTGAGAAGGATGCCGCCACCACCTCCATTGGCCTATTATCCACTTCCATTCCATTCGCCATACCTACCTCGTCTATCCCTTTTGGCACTACCACCATTAGAGCCTTAGATAAGAAAAATATATCTAGAAAGGTGCAGACTACCATGGCCACTCCATAATTCCATATCTAGTCCACTCAAATTTCCCTTCCCATACCATCTACCACCTCCACAAAAGAGACCATTGTGACAAGTTCTAGAAGGGGAAGGAAGGCCAAACCCTAACTGGTCACAATCCATCCACTCCCTAAGTTTGGAGGAGTGGACTAGTTTAATATCATTTGGCCTTCCCTACCTGACATCCTTGTCAAGGCACAAAAGAAATATCCAGTAGTTGAGGAGTTTTAAGAAGAGGTTGTAGTCACAACCTTAGACGCATCATAATTAGAAATTCCTCCCTAAGCTATGGACATGAGAGAAAAAAGGCCTCCCAAATGCCTATTTTTAAGATCACCGAGCTCTCTTTTGTCTCCACTCTATTTGACACACCATTTGGAAGCATATAGAGGGTAAACAAGAGGAAGTTGGAGGATGAAAAAGGAAAGGAAATAATCTTTGAGGTAATATAAGAAGTGTTCTCCCTCACCAAGAGGTAGAACAGGTAGCCAAGATAGTCTCCCTATGTTGAGAATTTTTTAGACCTAGCTCAAGCACATAAGGATGCTATGGTAGCCATCCATGAGGGAATAAATATGGCTCAACAAGAACTAGAAGCTAAATTAAAACAATTAAGGGAGCAAACAAATATTTTGCATATCCATGTAGACACAAAGGCAAAGGTTCAAGAAGCAGCCTCCAAATGTCACAACTCCTTGGAAGCATTAGAATTCATGAGGGTTGAGTTAGCCCCACAAGTGAATACAACTAATCAATTATTTAATTCTTTGAGAGATGATAGTAGCAAGCTGAAGATACTAGTTCCTTACATGGGAAATAAAATGTATAGTCATCTAGATTTTATGATGCCACTTGAGGCATATAATGCTCTCAATTTAGTTATCATTAGGTAATAAAAATCTCAAGAATGGTCACAATTAGTTGGGGCTTTAATCCCCAAATATCAGACACATGAGGCCCAAGTTCTTCAAATTTTAGATGATCTAAAGTTATTAAAAGTGAAAGATGTCATAGGCAAATTGATGAGTAAGATCAATTTTGATAAACTCATTCATGAAGCAACCGATAATTTCAAAGAGAGTCTACAAGGCTTGACATTGGAGGAGATAGAAGATGAGTTAAGTGCTACTAGAAATAAGGTCATTGAGGTGGAGATATTCAAGAATAATTTCCAAATGATGAAGGCTAAACATGTAAAACTCCTCGACCAAGTTAATAGGATCCACTAACCCTCTTTTCTTAACTTGAACATCATACGATAGCATCATGATGAAAAAAATAAGGGTTACAAGGAGAATGAGGCAAATAAGAAGAAATCTCAAACGGTTACTTTAGGTACCTAATCGACATCTATAGTTCTAACTTCTTCCACCCCAGCCACTACACCGACCAAAGCACATGCAGCTATTGAGATGATGCAGCCTTAACAAGGAAAAGATTTTATGCATGTACAATTTTTTTGTGGTGTATATATTTATAATTTCCTTGAAGTTCAAGTTGTCATTGTAAAAGATTGCCTTTTGTATTTTATACACATGCACACATTGTATGGTTTTGTAAAGGCTAACTTAGTTAATTGACACTATAAGAAAATTCCTATATGGTTTTGACTGTAGTTAGAACTTATATTCTAACTATCACATGTAAATGACTTTACATGAACTTGGGGGATGAGGCAACCCCTTCCCCAAGCCTATTTAAACAATTGTAATCCACTAGTTGGAAGGGTCAGAAGATTTTGAATGTAAAGGAGTGAAGCAATTTTGATTATCAACTTCATGCATTTGAGTATTTTCTTTCCATTATTTATGTAATTAGATGTTATTTCTCTAGTTGTATGATTCAATAATCCTTATTGTGAAAAATATATGAATGGGTTCATAATTATATTATTAATGTACTAATCCTAGATGTGCAAACATTATTGAAAGATTGGTAAATTATGTTGATTAGGATAATTAAGTCAATTGATTTATAATTTTTAATGTGTGTGAGTGATTTATTTAATGTAGTTTTCTATGTGTTTCTAAAGCTACCTCAGATACCTCATTATCCTAAGTCATAACCTCCTGAGTAAGAGTGTGAAACATCCACACTAAAAGGAGTAACATTTGACTAAGGCCTATGAATTTCGTACATAAATATCTCCTTAAACATCTCAGTTGTGTCTAATTATATGTGTGCAATTGCTGATAGCAATAAGCATAGATTTTGGAAGTACTTATCCATTTAGAAATTAGCCAGGGAAGTGATTTTTAAAAACAATAGAGTCTCCTTTTATACCTTACCCTTCCCTCCTTTTTGAGTTTATTTTGAGACCTACCCACTTTAGATTAGCAACCACTCATGCATCTAACTCATGTATGAATTTAATACCCTGTAGAGACCATACCTCCATCTAAACCCTTATTAACAACCTACATAACCTGCCAACTATTCCATCAATAAGTTGTTCAAAGTGCATACTTGTAACTTGTGCCCTAGAGTGGAATTCTTCTCCATTGAGATCCTAAAACGTTAGAGGCTACCTCATTATCTATGGTGTGCATAAAACATGCATCAATAGTTCATTAGTGCTAGAAGGAAGGGCCTAACCCTTCTGATCACAATAGTTATTTTTTATGGAGAGTTGCACTAGAGTCACCTAAGAGAGTGACTAAATCCAATTCCTAGGTTGGTTTTCTAGTCTCACCCCTATCAAATCATAGGATACCTAAAACTATGACAACAACCCTAGTTCACAATAATCCACCTCATCCAATAGGGAAACCTTTACCTACAAGGAACCCTTTTCCTGTTAATTATTTGATGGCTCAGTCCTAGTTAGTTGGATCTACTATTGTCATCCCTAGAGATGTGCATGATTTACCTACGAATATTGAAAAGTACCTACCATCCTTTTCTCCTTCAGGAGCAAGGACAACAAAGGAATACATCAAATCTTTTAAAGGTGCTTTAAGATTAATGAATGTTGTCAATAAAGATGTAACATACATATTATTCCCTTTTACATTAATGGATGCTTCTTATGATCGGTATTTAAATTTAACAGATAACTCCATCACTTCTTGGGATGAGTGTCAAGTTGCTTTTATTACACAATTTGGATAGGTTACCAATCTTGGTTTGGTATACCAGTACTTCACCAGTATGAAGAGAGAACCTAATGAACATATCGATGCTTTCAATGCAAGGTTTCAAAATATGTATAACTGGTTAACCCCAATGTATAAACTAGAGGATGCATTAACATTATAAATGTACAAGAACACTCTTGGCCCAATCACTATCACATTCCTGAGAAGGGCAACTAGGGACAATAATTTGGTGTTAGCATATGAAAAGGCCATTAGTATAGATAGGTAGCTCAATCCTTAGATGCATGACACACCTAATATCAAAAATGACTTTCTAGAATTAAACTTGATACCACATGTAAATCAAAATGTTCTGGCATTCAATCAGAACCGGCTCTACACACTACCTCCATTGACATAGACATCATAGTCAAACTATAAAATTTTGAATAATCATGCATCAGGCAATGGTCACCAACAGAATCAAAAATCATCTACACCTACTATTGTTTTACAAGGTATTGAATCTATTAAGTTAGAACTATATTCTATTCAAAAGATGGTTCATAAGTTAAGCAATGACTTCTTAAATATGTAACAAAGGATGGGCATCGCTAATGGCCCAACTGGTAATTAGAACATTGGATTCCAAAGATACAATAGACCATTCAATAGGCCTACAAATAATATAGAACAACCCAACAAGATTCTAGAGATCAACATGGTAGAAACAACTCTTCCCAATTGGTGTAAAATTCACAATACTTACAAGCATGGTGAGCTCAACTACGTTGAATTCTATACAGCATTTTAAATCTTTCAAAGAGAGGTGGTTAGGTAAGACCAGATGTATAATCTGCCTGAACATCATCTAGATCTTGGCCCTTTTAGCATTTCCATGCTCTTTAAAACTCATGAGTTTCCCTTTCTAGGTGAAGATGACAATGAGTTAGAGGACAACACAGATGAAGTTCATGCTTTCCAGCAATTCTAGAAAGGTGGTTATAATCTAAGGAATAAAAAACCACTCACAATGTCAACTCCTCTAAATAATACTAAAATTCTATGTAATTATAAATCTAAAAAAAATCCACCTCCTCCAAGAGGGAGTGATCAACCTCAAACCAAAGAGGAACCTAGCAATGGAGGATATAACATTTTTTAACACATGAAGAAGATCAAAGTAAATATAAATCTTCATTGGTTAGCTTAGATTACTGAATAAAAGGAGTTATTATATAAGTCTATTATAGGGAAGACACCTATGGAGAAAGCAAAAACATCTATGGACAAATCAAAAGCATCTAACACTAATGTTATCTACAAGATCAAGATAAAAGTTCCACCCTTCTTGCTGACTACCAGGGAATTTGGATAGAATATTCATAATTTTTTAGTTTATTCTGGAGCTTCTACAACTATCATGCCTACTTTCATATGTCAAAATCTTGGTTTGATGCCAAGCCCTTCGAAGAGGATAGTTTCACAATTGGATAAGATAGTAGTGCCTATAGTTGGCAAACTAAGGTATGTGCACATCCAATTAGCCTTTAAATTATGCATTCAAATGACCATTAATATCCTGATGGTCAACATACTTGAAGGCTATAGACTACTACTAAGTAGAGACTAGTCCAAAACACTCAATAGATATCTTTCTAAATATTTATCTCATATTTGGTTATCATGGAGAGGAGTTAAAAATCAAATTAGAATTGGAAAAGAGCCAAGAATTAAGTATCCCATCATGTAATATAATGTCAAGAAAGAAGAGGTGAGGTATGAATCCCCCAATATCAGTATTTACACATTTTCTATGCATAATCAAGTACAAAATCCAAAATATGAAGGTTCCAATCAACTGTAGACTTTGCACTTTGATGGTGCTAGATCTAAGCAAGGGTCAGGCATAAGGATCAAGATGATTGATCCACAAGGTAAGAAATTCCTAGAAGCATATAGATTTTAGTTTCCATATACTAACAATAGGGCTGAGTATGAGACTTTGATTATGGGATTACAATTTGCACTCAAGAAAAGTGTAAATCAAATACTAGTATTTGGTGACTCAGAGCTGGTGGTCAGCCAAGTTAGAAATAAATATTAGTGAAAGTTGTCTTATTTGAAAAGGTACAAGCATATATCATGGGACCTAATTAAAAACTTTGAAGCTTTAAACATAGTATCCCTTCCCAGAGAGTAAAATCAAGCTACCAATTCACTAGTTACTGCCACTATTGATCTGGATCCCCTTTAAGAATCTAAGGTAAAAAGGTCCTCCATTAAATTGGTTCCTTGTCCCTTTATTCTTGATAATTTTGAAAATTTCCAATTTTTTTTATGATGACAAGTAAATTAGTCAGTTTCTAACCAATTAAAGGGAATTTGAGTCCCAAATCATTGATGAAAAGGAAGTTAATCACCTATATCAAGAGGAATTAGATGGGGAAGGTATTTTCCAACTCAAAGAAAATCATATCCCAACTAGGTTGGTCTCTTTGGAAAGGTCCTTTGACATAGACCCTCAAGCTTAGCAACTTAGGCAACCCAAGGTCAATGAATTGGAATTCAAAACAGAAAATCTAAGAGATGAACACAGCCCATGGTATGTTAATATTAGTATCAGTTGCACCCTAGAAGAGAGACAATGATTGAAGGATTTAATCACTCGGCATAACGATGTCGTTGCTTAGACATATGATGACTTGAAATTATATGACCCTCAGGTCATTACTCATACTATTTCCTTAAAGACATATCGTAAGGCATTTAGATAGAGGGAGAGACTAGTCAATTCCATTTTGGAGCCTCTCATTCAAAAAGAAGTGTAAAATTTGTTAAGTGCAAAAATCATTTTTCCAATAAGACATTCTACCTGGGTGGCCAATTTGGTCCCAGCAAGAAAGAAGAATGGTGAGATAATACTATGTGTCAATTTTAGGAATCTGAATAAGGCTTTTGAAAAAGACAATTATCCCCTACCTTCTCTAGATGAGGTGATACAAATAGTAAGTGGTTCTAAAATGATGTCCTTCTTGGATGGATTTTCAAGCTATAATCAAGTACTAATACAATCTATGGATAGAATGAAGACAATGTTTACCACAAAATGGATAGAATAAAAACAATGTTTACCATGAAATGGGTAACTTATGCATATAAGAGGATGTCATTTGTCCTAATAAAGGTAGGAGTAACCTTTCAATGCACTATGGATCATGCTTTCAAAGGATTGACATGAAAATGCATAATCATCTACATGGATGATCTTACAGTATTTTCAAAGCATAAGAATGATCATATAAGTCACCTAAAATCCATATTTGATAGTTGTAAAAGGTTTGGTATTTCACTAAACCCAAAGAAAAGTATATTTGGAGTCACTAAAGGTAAGCTCTTAGGACACGTCATCACCAAAGATGGGATCACCATTGATCTAGATAGAATTTAAGGAATTTCAAGCATTGCACCACCAAATAGAAAAAAGAATCTCAAGTCATTCTTCAAGAAGACTAACTTCATATGGAAGTTCATCTCAAGATTTGTAGAGATTGTTAGACCCCTAAAGCCATGCTTAAATAGGATGCTAAAATAGAATGGATGGTTAAATCTCAAAAGTCCTTCCAGGACATTAAAGATGTAATATCACAAGCTCTAGTATTAATCAGTCCAAATTTCATGAAATATTTCTACCTATATTCATTCACTTCATAAAATATAATTTTTGTGTCATAATGCAAAAGAAAGATGAAACTGAGCATCCAATTATGTTCATGAGCACAAATATGAAGGATGTAGAGTTTAGATACTCTATGATCGACAAATAGATTTTGGCCCTTGTCAAAACAATAAAGAATTTTTTGGCATTACATCTTGAGGAATAAAATCATTACCATCATGCCTAATCTTGTCATCAATCTCACCCTATTATAGAATGAATTAGGGGAACATCAAGGCAAATGGATGGCAAAGTTATAAAAATTTTATATAGAAATCAAGCTTAGGAAAATCGTTCAAGATCAAGGCATCATTCAACTCATAACTAAACCAGATCCATGTGTCACAATTGAAGAAGTGTGTGAAGCTCAAATATAAAAAGGGGAATGGTATACTGATATCATATAGTATTTGCTTATAGGCACTTGTCCCCCAGAGATTAGCAAAGAACAAAGAAGAGATTTGAGGATCAGAGCTACCCATTTCATGATCAAGAAGGGGATCCTCTACAGGAGAAACTATGAAGGAATTTATCTCAGGTGTTTATCTATAGAGGAAGCTAAAGAAATTATAGAAAAATTGCATCAAAAAATAGGTGGTGGTCATCCTTTTGGGAATACCACAACCCATAAGCTCTTAAGAATGGGCTATTACTGGCTAATAGTTTTCAAAGATGCTCATGCTCACATTAGAACATGCCATGAATGCCAATCTCTAGCCCAAAGATAAGTACATGCAACAATGCCCCTATAGCCAGTTATTGAAGGAATGTCATTTGCCTAGTTGGGTTTAGATTTCATTGGTGTCATCAAGACAAATTCTTTGGCAGGACATAAGTTTGTTCTTACTGCTACAAACTACTTTACTAGATGGACCGAATCCATAGCCATAAAGAATTGTAGCAACAAGATGTGATTCATTTCTTAGAGGAACACATAACAACCAGATTTGGAATGCTTATTTCTTTGGTTTGTGACAATGGACCAGATTTTATATTAGTATAATTTACTAAATGGGCACATGACAACTAGATTATTATCAAGTTAACCTCTAACCATTACCCCTAGGGAAATAGACTGGTAGAATAAATGAATAAGAACCTAATAGATGTAATTAATAAATTGTTAGGAGACAGGGACTAACACAACTATTGAAGTACACCCTTTAGGTAGATCAAATAAGGTATAAGAAAGCCCTTAAAGCTTCACCCTACTTGTTGGTATATGGATGCAAGCCAATTTTCCTTATCATATTGAAACTACCTACTTATCAGTTCATGCAAGATTACATGGAGCCAAATGACCAAATGGAGTATCAATTACTAGACATAATAGAAATGGAAGATTCATGGAATGATGCCTTACAAAAATTCAAAAAATACTAGGATGTGGTCAAGATATGTTTGATAAGAGGGCAAAGGTCAAAACATCCAAGATTTTAGATCTAGTACTACTTCAGGATAAAGCCCATGAGAAGAAAGGAAAACATGATAAGTTTAGCCCATTATGGATGTGACCATATTAGATTTTATAGATCATGGGAAATAATATGTTTCATCTAAAGGACCTACTAAGAAATGAGCTTACCTATCCAATCAACAGGTAGTTTTTGAAACATTACTTCATGGTTGTACAGTCTAAAGGTACCCTAGACTGACAAAGAAGAGTGGTAAATGTAGATGTAGGATTAGATTCTTGATTTTTTAAATTAGATTTTTTGATTTCTTATATTAGACTTCCTACTTTATTAGATTATATTTCATGATTTTATAGATTAGACTACCTTGCTTTCTTAGGTTAGTTTCTTGCTTTCTAGATTAGTTATTTTTGTTACTTTCTCTGACAATCTGAATTGTGTTTGTTCTATTGTAACCAAGATGAAATCTAGACCAATTGAGCTTATACTCAAATAGAATTTTAGAAAAGAGAAGTAAAAATTAATAAACAATTAGGGACTTATCCACAAATTGGGTGTATTTCTGTGTTTTGAGTCCTCAAGATGAAGGTAGGTAATCATGGATTATCTTGGATGGTGTCACAATTGAATACTTTCACAAAGTATGTGAAAGTTGCTCTTAGATTACTTCATACAAAATTTAGAAAGTTTCATTATTTTATTTGGATCAAGTACACTTATCATATTAAATACTTGTTGGAAGTGAAATCTCTAGGTATAGATGTGGCTGGTAGGGATATTCTGGTAATGATTTGTTTTATAATTATACCAGGTCACTGGGGTTCCAATTCTTCTCTTTTCATTTAAGAATAAAAGAAAAGAAAAGTAAGAAAAGAATTAATGAGTTTAAAAGAGAAAAAAAAATCTAAAGAAAATCAAAATGCTCACATGATGAAATAAGGTCAATGTACCACACATCATGATTAAGAGAAAATAATGAATGAGTAGAAAAGGAGTCTAAGGTGTCTTTCTCAGGGCTATGGATGCCTGGCTAGAAGTATATTAATGCCTAAGCTTCCCTTAATTTAATGAGATTTAAGAGATACTGGAACAAAACCTATAGCTTCATCAATCCTTTGAAAAACTCATCACAACAAGGGTTAAATGAATTACACGCTTCACACACACAAATCCAAAAAAAATGGAAGGCAAGTATGTTGTGTGAATCAACTTAAGAATCTCTTTCATGTTTCTGATTTAAGTATTCTTCTATGACATACTTAGTGATTGATTTAAGGATTTCTAATTGAAGTTCTAGGTTCTTGAATACTTAATAATATTCCCCTTGTGAGTCACCATTTGTTGCATCCAACACCCCCCTGCTCTCTAAGGAGAAATGGAAACCCACTTTTTTCAAGATTTGGGCCTTGATTGTTGAGCCTCTCTTCTATATGATTGTGTAAATTTTGGGGATCATTGATTATTAATCTCCATACTTTAATAAATTGACATGGTATTCATGTATTATTTTGAAGACTAACTTCACTAATGCCTTTTGAGAGTTCATATATGCAGATTTTTAGGAATTAGGTAGTTTGGAGGAATTTATTCAAAGATTTCACTCATCAGATTTTTGTTTGGACATTTTATCTAATAGGTTTGGTTATTTGGGTTCTATGTTTTTGTATTTTGTCTTCTAATTTTTTGGGGATTGTGTTTTCGGCACTTCTCTTCATTAAAAATTTGGTCTTCGAAACTTTTGTTCTACATAAATTTGTCCCTTAGAGAAATTATGTTGGATATTTTATCCAAAATAATTTCTTGGAAACAATTCATTCTTATCATAGTTTTTATCACAGACATTTTATTTGATGAAAATATCTCTTTAGAACTGGCGCCTTGGACATTTTGTCCAACGAAAATAGGTCTACGGGCTTTTTGTTATGGGTATTTTATAAATACCAATCCCCAACTTAAAACTTGACTACCCAATTATTGAGAACAATAAAAATACTTTCTATACTTAGCCAAATAAAATGTTTCTTAATAGTATATGCTAAAATTCCCCATCAATATTAACTAACAACACTCGAATTATACAAGAATATAAAAGAAGTGAACATTGGGCATTTATATTCCACAAATTGGTATTCAATGAAAAAATTTATATATATGATACATAGTCATTAGATCCATCATTGCTTTCAAACAAAAATGCAATCTAGGTCTACTTCTCTTCTACATCGTGAAAGACCCCTAGTTACCATATCGAGAGCACTATGTAAAGAATCAGTGACTAGATTGGGAACACAAATTG
The DNA here is from genome assembly GCA_037957365.1 of Torreya grandis. Taxonomy (NCBI): domain Eukaryota; kingdom Viridiplantae; phylum Streptophyta; class Pinopsida; order Cupressales; family Taxaceae; genus Torreya; species Torreya grandis. The sequence continues at coordinate 3,271,036 of JARHVA010000714.1, read as the reverse complement.
ATCATATAAAACATAACACAAAGAAGGATATTGCAAGTAAAAATGATTGCATATTCATCAAGGACATTTTGAGGAGTAAATACACCATCCCTCTACTCAATCAAGGATTCCATAGAATTTACTTATACAGTCTTTGACATCATCATTTTTAAAAATCAGTGTGCAAATTATTTAGAGGTATGGAATGTTATCGATTCTATAGATATATTCTCGCTAGACATAAATAATATCATGCTCTCTAAGTGAGTGTTTATCAAGGACTTACCCTAAAAAGATAAAGACTGTACTTGATGACTACCAAGCCAGAGGTGATGTCATGCATTGACCTCCTATGAGATTTGTTCTTCTTGGGTAAGATAACATAAGATGCCTTCATTATTATAGTAATAAAATAGTCATCACATGCATTTCAAGAGTTGAATTCCAAACATAAGTATCCTTGAACACACCTGATACATACTTTGAAAAGCATAAGTTGATGCCATGGAATGAAGAAAACACAATTAAGTAGGTGTTGTCTTCATGGTTGCTCCCCGAATAGACCATCCTTTTCAAAGGAAAGAATCTAAAGGGGAAAGTTCCCATAGATAAATTTGGATTGAAGTACACATTAGCATGTCTCTATTAAACAAAATTTTTAGTATGTCAAGCATTTATTTTGTCAATCTAAATTGGGTACCATTGCTACACATGTTGCTAACCAGTGATGGTCAGTTTGCATTGGGAAAAATAATCAATTTATGCTTGAGGGAATAAACAACTTATAAGGACAACTGCCCCAAACCTATGTGCCATTTTTATATAATGTCTTACTTATTAGACACTATCATGGGAACCTTCTATAAAGTCCTCAGTGAATTATGGAGTCCAGTCATGGATTACATCAAGAACAAAATTTGTGATCACTTGTAGTTTATGCATGTGTATGCCTACACAAAGAACATGGTGAAGAGAGTAGACGATGCATATCCTCAGGTTTGGAAAGCCATCCATGGCTTTCCCATGCACCAAATTAAAGAGAATATTGTGAAAACACTAGATAAAAGAGGGGATTACTTATTGTATCCAAATTTCATAGTTATAATGATTTGGGGAAATTAAGTAGACCCCTTATGTCTCCCAAGATATGTTCTAGATAACCTAGTGGAACAAGAGACCACCTTTCAACTATGGTGGAGCATTGATGAAGATTTGTCCAAAAAAGTGAAGAAAAGTTCATACTTTGGCCACCATGTAGTCATCGACAGAATGGTATACACAATGAGGAAGTATTTTGGAGAAGTGGGCATTAAACAGAAGAGCTATCATTTCCCCATGCTTCCACACAGGGACTAAGATCCACATGGTTTTATTCAGAAGCACCTACAGGGACTTGATATCCCCTAAAACTATCTCCCTTATGTGTATGACTTTTTATTTTTGAACGCCAAGGATGATGAGGAATTATTGGAAAGAGCAAGGATTGTGGGATTGAAAGAGGATCATTTAAGAATGATCCAAGATGACCCTTCATTCTTTACAATAGAATTAAATAGTAAAAATTCCCTTTACAAATGATGGGATTATTTGTGTTAATCATGGGATATACTGAGATGGGGGGTGAATTAGTATATCATATATCTTATAAAACTTTCCCTTAATAAAATTCCACTTAACCAAACATTCAAGATATGTAATAAAACTGAAACAATAAACACCACACAATATAGAGAGAGACACTAGATATAACGTGGAAACCCAATGTGGGAAAAACCACAGAGAACAATCTCAAGTATATGAATGAGCTCCAACCCAAACAATATTCGCAAGCACTAACTTGCAGGAGCACCAACCCCTTTGCTGAGCACCAACACAACAAAAATTCGTGAGCACCAACCCATAGGATCACCAACCCCTTTGTTGAGCACCAACCCAGTAAAAATTCGTGAGCACCAACCCCTTTGTGTATACCACACAACTATCTCTCAATGTTACTATCTCAACAAATTATAGTTCATTACAATATCTCTTTCCTCTCTCTCACCTTTGCTCTTCTAAGCTAGATATAACAAATGCAAATCATATATATCTCTCACAAATGCTCTTCTAAGCTAGATATTACAATATCAAATCAACCTCTATCTCTCATTATTCAAATGGCATCTCAATCCTTTATTTATAGCTTTCCAAATGACCTTTGGCCTTCCCCCTTTGTGACCCTTCAATCCTCATGGAAAATGGTGCCAAACTTGTATTACCCTTCATATCCTTGCCTTTGAAAAGTCATGTGGTGACCCTTCATGAGAAAAAACATCCTTCTCTCTTTTGTCCTTATCTTGGTGATTTTTCTTATTCCTCAAAGTGTCCCTTCATGAGAAATTGTGCCCTTCCTCTTTTGTCTTCACTTGGTGATTCTTGGAATTCCCCAATATGACTCTTCATGGGAAAATGCGTCCCATCCTTCTTTTGTCTTTACCCCATGGCTCTTTGACTTCTCCATGGGCCCTTCTTTGGTCTCATATGCAACCAAAAATATATTCATTAATATTAAATAAATATTAACTCACATTAGCCAAGATATAACTATTACAAACATCATTAAATGCAATGGGGCCTTTATCACCAATAATGCTAGACTTTTGACATCAATGATAATATTTCCAATAATCTCCCCCTTTGTCATTGATGGCAACCTCAATCTTGAAATTTCCACATCTTGTCACCTGCACATACTATCATCTAAAAACACACAGTAACTCCCCCTTATTATAGCAACCTGTACCTATTCGTTGTACCTATTTCTACACCTGTACCTGTACCTTTTATTCTCCCCCTTTGACATCAATGGAAAAGGGCCTACCTAGAGATAACACTTAGCTCCCCCTCAACTGATGATGAACATCAATGGCAGGAAGTAATATAAACTACTCCCAACTCCTCTTGTAGATCTTTGAATGTATCCTTTGATCGTGCCTTTGAGAAGATATCTGATAATACATACACATTGTTCTCTGTCCTTTGAGCATCTGAAATCAACTCATTTGAATCTTTTATTCTAATCTCACAACCTTCTGTATGAAACTTTAATGTGTATCCTTGATCACATATTTGACTAACACTCAATAGATTATGCTTAAGACCTTTTACATATTAAATATTCTTAGTCTTAGTTCTACCATAATCCAAACTCAAAGTACCTTTTCTAGCTATCCTAGCAATGGTTTTATCTCTGAATCTCACTGTACCACCATTGAACTTCTTTAGAGTTATGAACTTACTTTTATCTCCTGTCATATGCCTCAAACATCCGCTATCAATGAACCATGGCTGATCTTTTTTTATTACATGCAAAGCTATTTGCACCAACATAGAATCTTCAAGTTGTTTCTTCTTTCATGGTCTGATGAATGGAGCTTTGAAACTCTAATCCTTCTTCTTGATGAATGGAGCTTTGAAACTCTAATCGTTCTCCTTGATGAATGGAGCTTTGAAACTTTGATCCTTCTTGACTGACTTGAACACAGTTCTACAATACTGAGCTATGTGTCTAAAGTTGTTGCACTTGTAGCATAATATGGTCTCTTCATCAAAGCTTGATAGAGGATCAAAAGAGTTGTGACTTCTGCTTGACTCTACTTGACTTTCCTTCTCCTTATTTCTGAAATTGTTAGCTCTTTTTCTACATTCTAATTTCTTGTGACCATATCCATTACAATAAAAATAATAGCCATAAAAATAAGACCTATCCGTATATCTCTGATCTGATTTTCTTTTGTAGCTTTGTTCTCTCCATCCTTCTCTATTTGAAATTTCCTCTGTATTCTTCACTTCTTCCCTTGTTTCCTCTTTTTTTAAGAGCTTCAACATAGCTCTTCTTTTCAAATCTGATCCCTGTCTTATCTGAATTTGCTTTTTGACTTTCTAATATCTTATTTAGCATGTTAGTGCTATCCTCAAATTTTGAATCACTAACTATTTTATCCTTGACTACTTTCTCAATATCTTCTTTTAAAGAGGCAATTTCAATAACATACCTTTCACATTCTTTTCTTGTTATTTCCAACTATGTTGTTATATCTTCTTCATTCTTCTTGGCTTCTTCCAAGTGTGCATTGTTAGATCATCAATAATTTCCTTTGACTCCTTTTCATTTTTCTCGATCCGGTGCATCAATCTTTGATTCTTCTTCTCAATAGCTTCTAACTCTTCTAATGCACAAATGAGTTCTCCTTCCATATTCACTTTAACTTCCTCCCCTTCTTCTTCTTGATCACCTTCATGTATGGCCATGAATAGAATCTCTTCTTCTTCTGAATCACTGACTCCACTATCTTCGACTGAGCTAAGATCCTTAGAATACAGGCTCTTCTTCTCGAATCCCTTCTTAGATTTGCCTTTGAAATTCTTCTTGGATGTAGGATTTTCCTCTTCATCATCATTACCCTTATTTGGGCATCTTGTTGAAAAATGTCCAATCTTTCCACAATTAAAACATTTAAAAGGTAATTTTCCTTGATATTTACCTGTTTCCCTTTTCGGCTTGCGAATGTAAAGTGCTCTGTTGTCATCTTCATTATCACTAGAACTATCACTTGATTCTTGAATCTTAGGTTTCTCTTTCTTTGATGTATTGAAAGCCACTTCTCTCTTTGAGGGTTTATCTTGTTCTATCCACATCTCATATGCCGTGAGAATACCATGAAGCTCATCCATCTTTAGCTTGGCTAAAGTCTTCATCTCCTCGATTGCCGAAACCTTTGCATCATATCTCATTGGTAGAGATCTCAGAACCTTTTGCACCACCATTGACTCTTCTAATGTTTCTCCAAGACCTTGAATCTGATTTACTATTTGATCAACTCGCAAGAGATAACTTGCTATATCTTCTTCTTCTTCCATCTTCAAACTTTCAAACTGTCTTCTAAAAGTCTAAAGCTTAGCTTACTGAACCTTTCCATCACCTTTGTAAATATTCTCAAGTTTTACCCAAGTTTCATGAGCGTATTTACATTGCATAACTATAACAAATTTAGATTCACATAAACCACATAAATAAATATTTAAAGCTTGAGCATTACATTCACTTGCCTTTTTTTCTACTAGAGTAATTACAGATGTCTATGGCTCTTCATATTCCTCCACCACTGCTTGCCATATGTCAAATCTAAGGGCCATCAAATAAATATTCATTCTCATGCTCCAAAAATCATAATTCATCCCATCAAACAAAGGTGCCTTATTTTTAGAAAATCATTCATGTGATCCAGCGATCGTGCTTTTCTGATCTAGCTTCAAGGTGTAAAACTTTTCAAAGGGAACTTGCTCTAATACCAATTGTTAAGCACGGAATATACTAAGGGGGTGGGGGGTGAATTAGTATATCATATATCTTATAAAACTTTCCCTTAATCAAATCCCACTTAACCAAACATTCAAGATATGCAATAAAACTGAAACAATAAACACCACACAAGATAGAGAGAGACACCACATATAAGGTGGAAACCCAATGTGGGAAAAACCATGGAGAAAAATCTCAAGTATATGAATGAGCACCAACCTAAATAATATTCGCAAGCACCAACTTGAAGGAGCACTAACCTCTTTTCTGAACACCAACACAACAAAAAATTTGTGACCACCAACCCATAGGAGCACCAACCCACAGGAGCACCAACCCCTTTGTGTATACCACACAACTATCTCTCAATGTTGCTATCTCAACAAATGATAGTTTATTACAATATCTCTTTCCTCTCTCTCACATTTGCTCTTCTAAGCTAGATATAACAAATAAAAATCATATTCATCTCTCACAAATTCTCTTCTAAGCTAGATATTACAATATAAAATTAACCTCTATCTCTCATTTTTCAAATGGCTTCTCAAGCCTTCATTTATATCTTTTTAAATGGCCTTTGGCCTTCCCCCTTTTTGACCCTTCAATCCTCATGGAAAATGGTGCCAAACTTGTATGACCCTTCATATCCTTGCCTTTGAAAAGTCATGTGGTGACCCTTCATGAGCAAAAATGTCCTTCCCTCTTTTTTCCTTATCTTGGTGACTTTTTGTATTCCTCAAAGTGTCCCTTCATGAAAAATTGCACCCTTCTTATTTTGTCTTCACTTGGTGACTCTTGGAATTCCCCAAGATGACTCTTCATGGGAAAATGTGTCCCATCCTTCTTTTGTCTTTACCCCATGGCTCTTTGACTTCTCTATGGGCCCTTATTTTGTCTCATATGCAACCAAAAATATATTCATTAATATTAAATAAATATTAACTCACATTAGCCAAGATATAACTATTACAAACATCATTAAATGCAATGGGGCCTTTATCACCAATAATACTAGACCTTTGACATCAATGACAATATTTCCAACAATTTGGACTTTTGGAGAGGATAATTTGAGGAGAAATCCAAGGATCAAGTTGGTTTCCTATCTTAAGGACTCCCTTTGAAATTGAATTTAACACTGTGAAGAAGGAGCCTAGGGTAGCTGAACCCAACCTTAAGGGAGCACATGCAAAAGATCCCATCATTTTAGACTCTAATGAGGAGGAACAAACATAAGAAGCAACTGCATCAAACCAATAAGGTTCCCTTACATAGCTAAAAACTCATTTTATATTTATAAGTAAGCCTAATACCCCTACAGGGAGTCCCACAATAGAGGTATCTTAAGGCTTGCCTCCTGCAGCACAACACTCAGAATATGTAGAGGGAGATGCTATTGAAATTGAGGATGTTGGAGATGAAGATGATTCTGAGGAGGATACAAAGATGTAAATGGCTAAGGCCTTGAGCCTTGAAGTAGAACCAACATCATAAAGTCTCTCAGGTACCCAATCTTGTATAACTATTCCTTAACCTATTGTTCCAGTATTTGGCCATGTTCCTATTTATTCTATGTTGAGGTCTCCAAAAGTGAAAATGCCTACTTCCACCTCCATTGACCCCTTTTCCCCAATTTCATTCATCCAATTCCCCTTCCTCACCCCAAATATTGAGAAGGATGTTGCCACCACCTCCATTGGCCTATTGTCCACTTCTATTCCATTTTCCATGCCTACCTCCTTTGTCCCTTATGTCATTGCCACCATTAGAGACTTAAAGAAGAAGAATATATCTAGAAAGGTACAGACTACCATGGCCACTCCATAATTCTATATCTATTCCACTCTAATTTCCCTTCCCATGCCATCCACCACCTCCACAGAAGAGACCATTGTGGAAATTTCTAGTAGGGGAAGGAAGGCCAAACCCTAATTGGTCACAATCCATCCACTCTCTTAGTTTGGAGGAGTGGAATGGTTGAAAATCATTTGGCATTCCCTACCTAACATCCTTATCAAGGCAAAAATTAAACAACCAATAGTTAAGGACTCTTAAGAATAGGTTGTAGTCACAACCTTAGATGCATCACAATTAGACATTCCTCCCTGCATTATGGACCTAAGAAGTAAGCCCTCCTAAATGCCTAGATTTAAGATCACTGAGCTCCTTTCCATCTCAAATCTATTTGACCCACCATGTGACAACATAGAGAGGGTAAAAAAGAGGAAGTTAGAGGATAACAAAGGTAGGGGGATAATCTTTGAGGAAAGACAAGAAGTGTTCCCCCTCACCAAGAGGCAAAACAAGTAGCCAAGATAGTCTTTGTATGTTGATAATTTTGCAGACCTAGCTCAAGGGCATAAGGATGCAATGGTAGCCATCCATGAGGGAACATAGATGGCTTGATAAGAACTAGAAGCTAAGTTAGAACAATTTAGGGAGTAAGTAAAGACTGTGCATATCCCTATAGGCAAGAAGCAGATGTTCAATAAGTAGCCTCAAAATGTTATAACTCCTTAGAATCATTGGAATTCATGAGGGTTGAGTTATACCCACATGTGAATAAAACTAATCAATTTTTTAATTCTTTGAGAGATGATAGTAGTAATCTAAAGATGTTAGTTGCCTATATGGGCAATAAAATGTATAGTCATTTAGACCTTATGACACCACTTGAGGCATCTAATGCTCTCAATTTAGTTTTCATTAGGCAAAAAGAAGCCCAAGAATGGTTACAATTAGTTGGGGCTTTAATACCCAAAAATCAAACTCATGAGGCCCAAGATCTTCAAATTTTGGATGATCTAAAGTTATCAAAAGTGAAAGATGCCACAAGCAAATTGATCAACAAGATCAATTTGGTAAACTCATTCATGAGGCAACTGATAATTTCAAAGAGAGTCTACAAGGCATGATATTAGAGGAGATAGAATTTGAGTTAAGTGTTGCTAGAAAGAAGGTCACTGAGGTGGATATATTCAAGAATAATTTCCAGATGATGAAGGTTGAACTTGCAAAACTCCTCAGCCAAGTTAATAAGATCCACCAACCCTCTTTGCTTAAATTTAACATCATATGATAGAAACATGATGTAGCAGACAAGTGTTACAAGGAGAACGAGGAAAAGAAGAAGCAATCTCAAATTGTTACTTCAAATATCGCATCAACATCTACAGTTCTAAATTCCATCATGCCAACCACTACACCAGCCAAAGTACATGTGGTTATTCAGATGATGTAGCCTTAACAAGGCCAAGATTTTGTGCATGTATAATTTTGTATTTGTGTATATATTTTTACTTTCCTTGAAGTTTGAGCTATCATTGTAAAAGTTTGTCTTTATTCTTTTGTACACATGCACATGTTACATGGTTTTGTAAAGGATAACTTAATTAATTGACAACTATAATAGAATTCATATATGATTTTGACCGTAGTTAGAACTTATATTCTAACTATCACAGGTAAATGACTTTGCATGAACTTGGTGGATGAGGCAACCCCTTACCCAAGCCTATTTAAACAATTGTAATCCACTAGTTGGAAGGGTCAGAAGATTTTGAATACAAATGAGAAAAGCAATTTTAATTGTCAACTTCACATGTTTTAGTATTTTATTTCCATTATTTGTGTAATTAGATGTTATTTATTTGATTGTATGATTCAATAATCCTTAGTGTGCAAAAGATGTGAATGGGTTCTTAATTATCTTAATTGATGTACTAATCTTAGATGTGCACAAGTTATTAAAAGATTGGTAAATTATGTTGATTAGGATAATTAAGTAGATTGATTCATAATTCTAAATGTGTATGAGTGCTTTATTTGATGTATTTTTTTGTGTGTTTGCAAAGCTACCTCAAATACCTCACTAGCCCAAATCATAATCTCCCGAGTAAGAGTTTTCAACAACTAATCTAAAAGGAGAAACCTTTGACTGAGGCCCATGTGTTTCCTACATAGATATCTACTTATATGTCTTAGTCATATCTAATTATGTGTGAATAATTGTTGCTAGCAATAGGCATATGTTTTCAAAGTACTTGTCCATTTAGAATCCATCTAGGGAAGTGATTCTTAAAAACCATACAGTCTACTTTTCTGCCTTACCCTTCCCTCCTTTTTGAGTTATTCTTGACACCTACCCACTTTATATTAGCAACCAGTTGTCCATCCAACTCATGTAGGAATTTATTGCCCTTTAGATACTATACCTCCTTCCAAAACCCTTGTTAATAACCTACATACCTTGCTAGTTATTCCATCAATAGGTTGTTTAAGTCGCATAATTGTAACTTGTGTCCTGGAGTGGAGTTCATCTCCATTGATATCCTAAAATGTTATATGTTAACACCTTATCTATGGTGTGCGTGAAACCCGCATCAACAGTCACAACACTAACTTATAAGCTTTCAAGAATGTTAACAAGGATACTACACCAAGTTTTTACAAGTTTATCTAAGCTTCACACACTTGCTCACTAGTTTAATTACATAAAAGAGAGTCATACATTTATAGAAAATACAAATGGAGAAATGAGAGAGAAATAAATCAATGAGAGAGAAGAAAATGTGCCACCCTCCATGTGGCATCACTATTCATCAATAGTGAAAGATGTATTTCACATGTTCAAGGTCCAACTTTGAATGGCATCTTCATGATGCACTTTGACCTTCTCCATGTGCACCAAAATGCTACACCCCACCTTTTATGTGATCTCACTGTGGAATACTAAACAATGTTCCCTACTTTCCCATGTGCAAACTTATGAGTCAAAATATTCCTCAACTTTTGACTTTAATTAAAGGAGTCCACAAATAAATTGTGCCCCATAAGCACATACTTAAGTAGAATGATGAGATCCACTTTCCTTTTATCTCCCACATACATTAAAGTCTTCCCATGTGACTAAGTGGAAAAATTTGCTCCATTTCTCTCTCCTAATCTTTTAAATAATAAAATATTCCTTATGGTCCATGCCACATCACTAAGGTGTCATCTCATATGCATAGTCATCACCAACTTATCACTATCACTTCTCAAGCACAGACACTACCAACTCATTACTGTGAATAATAAATGCCACCTCATCACATGAATAGTGGCCATGAATAGTGACATTTGAATAGTGACTTCACATCCTAACATTATCCTAATTGAATTTAATATACACATGCATTGTCATACCTATGTATTATTCCATCTAGCCTCCAATCATGCCCTCTGATACCCTTACACAAACCTAGTAGAAGTTTTATTGCACTACTAAAAATTCTCTATCTTGACTGGATTTCTCAACATCTGCTTCTCCATAGTAGATTACAACACCTAAAGTGACTCTTCACTTCTACATAGACTATTCCTCCATTTGATATTCTACCATAAACCACTCATAACTCCCACTACTTGGAAGTATCCAGTCTAGTGCTCACCATGGCATCATGAGGCTTCCTACTCCTAATGAATCCAATACACAAGATACATCATGTCATCTCCTCCTCTACGACACTCTTGGGAAGATAAATCAATAATTTAATAATTTGGGTACTTCCTCAATCTCACATCCTTTTGCATCTCCATCCTTGGTTTGCTCTTCCATTTCACCTTCATCTCATGTTTCCCAACTAACTGAGCCATCAAAACAATGATCATGTTCAGGGCCTACATCTAATATGTCATCTAAACATAACATTAACATAAAAATGCTTTTGTTATTGATCCCACAATGATATGTTTCACTTATTCTAAACACTTATCTCTCTAATAAGGTACCTCTATACTCCCAACCCTTTGGCTATTCTATCTCTTCTAGAGAGATCACCATGTAAGAATCAAGTTTATCCAACTCTAAACATTGACCAGCATACATATCACTCTTTATAGTAGTTAGGAAATAAGATCACATAAAATTCAATACTAGACCTCTCCTCATAGCCTCTAGCTATCAACCATGCCCAAACATGGCACAAGTTCACTAGACCTATCAACTACTCTTGAGAAGTCATCACACCACTCAGTGAATCACTACACCTATCAAGTTTTCAATCTTACAATCAAACTACATCCTACTCTACCAAATATCACCTAAATAACCAACTCATGTGCCTCTAGTGTTGTTCCATGCATCAATCTACCTAGTTACTCACATTAGCTACACTACAACCCTCCCAACTACTCACTTCTACTACTCCACAACCATATTCACAACACTCAAGCAATTCTGAGTTTTATGGTTTGACACCGAGCCTTCTCCTTCTAAGAACATTAGGTCTCAACTTGTTTTTATTCATCTTCCGCAACTAATTCAAACATGTATAATTTTAGGTATTTATTATACCTCCTCTTTTGTATGGATTTTCCTATCACCTATAACATCTCAGCTAACAACATGTGGTCAATATAATACCACATCATACACCCCTTCTTTTTTTTTATCAAGAACTCTAATTTCTTGATTTTAAATAAGCCTAGACTTAGACTTGTGCTTTAAACTTTACCCTCTAACATGGATTACTACCATCTAACATCACATCATCCTGAGTAATTTCTGATGTTGGTGCTACTAAAATATTTGTTATTGAATCTCTGCACTGATACAAGGAGCCATGAGATTATCTTTTCTATACCACTAGGGATCCTTTTTAAATTATTTATTTTCCATTCCAAAAGGTACAATAATACCCTATCTCATCCATCCTCTTGATGGACATTAAATTCTTCTTTAAAACAATAACATGATGCACATCCTTCAACATTCTAATTCTACCATCATGTAGCCTGATCCTTATATCCCCTTTTCCCATAATTATTAATGTATGATCATCACCCATATAGATAGACTCTCCTATACATGGTTGGTAACCCACAAACCAATCTATATGTGGAGACATGTGAAAAGATGCACCTGAGTCTAACACCCAAGAATTGTCACTTGATCTACTACTATTAAGGTAGAAAGCTTCATGTGTTATCACTTCCTCTAAATCTATTGTATTTGCCTCAAATGAAGGTGGATTATAACTTCCATCCTTCTCCTCATTCTTTCAATCCCATAAATCCTTCTACAAGTGTCTTGGATTTCCATAATGCCATCACTTGGTCTTTTGCTTGGGTCCTCTAGACTTTGATCTATATGGTGATATCTCTTGTGTGTTCCTCTCACTAGATCTCCCTCTCGTATCCAAGGATTCATTACTTGAGGATGTACCATAAGATATGTTTTCACTCAATTTTTCACCCATGGAGAGGTAGTTCAAGCTTAATCTAATTAAGTGAAACAATGGGATTACCGTTAGACCTGTGGGTTGTCTATAGTGGGGGTAAACCTTTAGTTAATAGGGATAGCTCCTTAAATTTGTCTTGATTATCCTCTTAGTAATTATTTTGTGTATGAAAAGGGATAATAAATTATCTATTTGAAACTAAACTAGAAAAAAGGGGTGATACACTAGAATATTATCCTACACTTACACTTAAAAGAAAGAAAACTATAATTTGGTCTATGCATCAAGAGAAAGCTTCTAACATAAGTATTTAAACCTATAGATTATGGTCAGTATAGTAGATATGGTGAGAGATTCAAATTAATAATAAGACACTACTAAAACTCCAAAACACTTAGATACAATACCACACTTTAATGTGCTCCAAGTGACCTACAAGAAGATAATGTATCCATACCCAGGGGTGTACAAGTAGGACAAGATGTAAGGATAAGTAATTTTATCACTAGAATCTATCAAAAACTCTTTAAACACACTAAAATATGAACTTGGAAATCTTGAACTATTTTTAATTCATTTCTTAAGGAAAAAATGAGTAACAAAAATTGCAAGGCTTCTCCTACCTATCTTGTGGATCCCTTACAATGCCAAAACTAGGCATACTTATAGTACCAATGAGAGAGAGAGAATTACCATACCAAGAAGGGAATCTTGGGGGATGAAAAAGATTTATTGTTTAGGAGGAATCATCTAAATTCTTGAATAGGTGTTTCTTGATCTCCAAGTCTTTTACAAACTACCTTCAATTTAGAAAGAGTCAGTCTTTGAGCAGTTCATAAGCCTTCTTGAAAATTGATATGATATTTTGTAGGAAGCTTATTTATCTAAATTTAAATTTCATGAATATCCATGTATAAGGGTAGAGAGACACCTCACCAAGGTGTATGCATCATTATTTACCCTTGAAATAGGCTTTCTTGGAAGAGGGAGTTAGCTTAATTCATGAGGTATAGTCTGTCTTCCTAGGCAGCAAAGAGATCATCTAAATCTTGATATGGAGCTTGTAACTAACCACTATAAGTATGACATATTATATTACCACTTATTTAGGTATCTAAAGGATCTAATTAATACCTTGCAACACTTTCCATACTTTTCATGGAGTCACTTCAACATTAGTTGTTTAGTACTAGTTGGCAGTTAGGCTTAGTTGCACATGTTAGTCCATTTGAATGGACATGAAAATTGAATAGATACATATAAAGAGGCCTAAGAAAATTTTATCATACTAAACAAGGACTTCATTATATGATCAAGGGTTTCAAGGCATCATGAACCTATTATTCTTGCCAATTTAGGTAGCTAGGTCTCTCATTCCTAATACACCTCAAATTATCTTTTTTATGTAGACATATAGGAACATTTTCATGAGAATATGAAAGGATTTTGGGAATTTATAAGTTATAAAACATCCCATGGTACCTCATACAATGATATTCAAGCATTCATCCATGTCTTTACACATCAATCTCATCAAAACTAGAAAAAGGGGGGCATTTAGTGTGTCTGTGTAGATGACATCAACATCTAATTTCATGATGAAGAGCATAAAATAGATTTTACAAGGTTCAAGTGTTTTTAGATCCAAAATAATGCATTTGGATCCATTATAAGGCAAATCTCCCATATCAAAATCACCCAATGGTTTTAATAGGGTTTAAGACCTGTTTGGGGTCTTAACGATCATTCATAAAGCACATACCATAAATTGGCCTCATTCCACTTGTAAAACCTTATTTATTGAACCCAAAATTATTCTAACTAGATCATCTTCCCATGTAAAGTGTGAGAGATGGTGTGAGTGTGTGAATCTACTCCTCGAGTTCCAACTTAGCTTTATTGAACTTGAGAGAGTTCTAATTTAGATTTTGGGCCTCAAAACTCAATTCCATTACTGGTATATATTTATACACCTCCAAAACAATATTCATCATGATTATACATGCTTATTACTCCACTATATGCATTTGGTGCACTAGTCAGAGAAGTTGGGGTTTAAGGCTTGTCACCTCCTTGCTAGCCCTCAAGGGAATTTGGATTGAAAATTGAGGTTTTATGAAACTTAAAAGTGTATTGAGACCATATCATACACTTATATATCACCTTAGTGGCCATCAATTTTGGTTTGAGATGCTTATCTTATGTTTTGGGTTCAAATAGATCTCTTGGTCTTAAGACTATCCCTTGCCAATGAAGTGAGCAAGGTCTGAGACAAAACAATGAGTATACTTATTGACTTGTATGGATTTTATATGGACATTAATATCTTATTACAATCATAACCAACCTATGTATCTATTCTAAAATATTAATCATGCCTATGAGGGCCTCAAAACTCAATCTCTCTCATGACTAGCTAATCTAGGCCAATGGTCTGCAACTAGGTAGTTGTACCTTATGATGGGGTCTTTGAATCTATGTGACAGTCTCATCCTATAACCTTTAGAAATTCATATGATCATTATTTATTTTGGATATTATTACCCTT
The DNA here is from genome assembly GCA_037957365.1 of Torreya grandis. Lineage (NCBI taxonomy): Eukaryota > Viridiplantae > Streptophyta > Pinopsida > Cupressales > Taxaceae > Torreya > Torreya grandis. The sequence continues at coordinate 3,255,945 of JARHVA010000714.1, read as the reverse complement.
TCTATATTCAAGCCTCAAAACTTCTACATTGCCTGCAATGTATGAGATCCTTCTTGAAACCTTATAATAATCCCAAACTGAGCTTACAACTCTAAAGTGTTTTGCTTAGTCAAATAATGGAACTTACTCCATATAATAAACACCCCTTAATTGGTTAATGGTATCATAAACACCTCTTTATCATTTATTCAATTTAATATCTACAATGTTTAGTAGTGTGTTTAGTCCATCTCCTACATGTATCATTCATAGGTATCTCAAAAGGGCTAGTTGTAGGTGCACTCTCCCCTTGACCACTGAGTCATTAGGAAAATTATCATCATGAGACCTTATTTAACCCTTATAAGGGTTATGTGGGGCATTTTATATGTGTGTTCATGTTCCAAGACCATATAGGGTCTAACAATGCTCTCTTGTCACATTGACGACTTCTGCCCAATGAGACAAATCTATAGTCATGAATAAACATGGAGGTATCATGAATTTACATGCACTAGATGAGTTTATATTATGGAAATATAATACCTATAAGAGCCTTTTCAATCTCTTAAAACATTTACTATACAATAATAAGTTCATATTAGTAATAAGACTACCAATAAATCAAGGTGATGGGGTTTAGAGCCTTCTCCAAGAACTTTACTTTCTTAGCATTTGTTCATAAAGAATAGGAACCTTACCCAAAGACCAATTCCATGAATCCCATGGTACCTCATACAATGATATTCAAGCATTCATCCATGTCTTTACACATTAATCTCATCAAAACTAGAAAAAGGGGAGGCATTTAGTGTGTCTGTACAGATGACATCAACATCTAATTTCATGGTGAAGAGCATAAAAGAGATGTTGAAAAGGTTCAAGTGTTTTTAGAGCCAAAATAATGCATTTGGATCCATTATAAGGCAAATCTCCCATATCAAAATCACCCAATGGTTTTAATAGGGTTTAAGACCTGTTTGGGGTCTTAACGATCATTCATAAAGCACATGCCATAAATTTGCCTCATTCCACTTGTAAAACCTTATTTATTGACCCAAAACTTATTCTAAATAGTTCATCTTCCCATGTAAAGTGTGAGAGATGGTGTGAGTGTGTGAATCTACTCCTCGAGTGTCAACTTAGCTTTATTGAACTTGAGAGAGTTCTAATTTAGATTTTGGGCCTCAAAACTCAATTCCATTGCTGGTATAGATTTATACACCTCCAAAAAAATCTTTCTCATGATTCTACATACTTATTACTCCACTATATGCATTTGGTGCACTAGTCAGAGAAGTTGGGGTTTAAGGCTTGCCACCTCCTTGTTAGCCCTCAAGGGAATTTGGATTGAAAATTGAGGTTTTATGCAACTTTAAAGTGTATTGAGACCCTATCTACATGTATATATCACCTTAATGGCCATCCATTGGGGTTTGAAATGCTTATCTTGTGTTTTGGGTTCCAATAGATCTCTTGGTCTTAAGACTATCCCTTGCCAATGAAGTGAGCAAGGTCTGAGACAAAATAATGAGTATACTTATTGCTTGTATGGATTTTATATGGGCATTAATATCTTGGTACACTCATAACCAACCTATGTATCTATTCTCAAATTTTAATCATGCCTATGAGGGCCTCAAAACTCAATCTCTTTCATGACTGGCTAATCTAGGCCAATGGTCTGCAAATAGGTAGTTGTACCTTATGATGGGATCTTTGAATCTATGTGACAGTCTCATCCTATGACCTTGAGAAATTTATATGATCATTATGTATTTTGGATATTCTTACCTTTCTATATTCAAACCTCAAAACTTATACATGGCCTGCAATGTATGAGATCCTTCTTGAAACCTTATAATAATCCCAAACTGAGCTTACAACTCTAAGTGTTTTGCTTAGTCAAATAATGGCACTTACTCCATAGAATAAAAACCCATTAATTGGTGAATGGTATCATAAACACCTCTTTATCATTTACTCAATTTAATATCTACAATGTTTAGTAGTGTGTTTAGTTCATCTCTTACATGTATCATTCATAGGTATCTCAAAAGGGCTAGCTATAGGTGCACTCTCCCCTTGACTGCTGAGTCATTAGGAAACTTATCATCATGAGACCTTATTTAACCCTTATAGGGGTTATGTGGGGCATTTTATATGTGTGTTCATGTTCCAAGACCATATAGGGTCTGATAATGCTCTCTTGTCACATTGACGACTTCTGCCTAATGAGACAAATCTGTAGTCATGAATAAACATGGAGGTATCATGCATTTACATGCACTATATGAGTTGATATTATGGAAATATAATACCTATAATACCCTTTTAAATCTATTAAAAAATTTATTATATAATAATAAGTTCATATTTGCAATAAGACTACCAATAAATTAAGGTGATGGGGTTTAGAGCCTTCTCCAAGAACTTTACTTTCTTAGAATTTGTTCATAAATAATAGGAACCTTACCCAAAGACCAATGCCATGAATCTCAAGCCTATTGAAGTCCCCATACCTGGTGAAGAGCTCAGGAGCCATATCTTGATATTCTATATGGAACAAGCATTTATACATGACCCTTGCAAAGATGCTAAGGGACCCAATGAAGTAGAACCTAAATATCTTGCCATTTTTGGACATGTGAAAACACTCAAAATGTTAAAAAGGCACGAGGAGGGTAGGGAGTTACTTCTCATATGTTTACTCTTGAATATGATCATATAAGTGATCAAAAATAACCTTTTTAGCTTAATTTCTCCTTCTTTGAGCATTGAACCAGTATGGTCTGACTAACCTCTGACTTACTCTGACATTAGGAACATTAGAAAAAATATTTGCATGCTTTACAAGTATCACTTATACGTACCATACTTCATACTCATCTTGGAAATGGCTCTAGAATCATTAAGAAGTAGTTTTCAAGTGTAGATAATTTTGAGGTGTTTTAAATGATGTCCCTAAGGTGGCCAAGAGTGTCCATGAGTAGATTTATATACATGGTTCTCAATGAAAAAGTGTGCCTTAGTGATCATGCATGGACCTTGCAATGTTTGCTTGGTTAGTCAAGTTGATGGATGTTTGTGATGAGTTGACCATGTTTGAGGGGTAATATGAGGGGTTAAGAGTTCTTGGTGTGCTTGTGGAAGTGTAATTAATTCATTGGAATAGCCTTGTGAAGGTCTAGTTTCTCTTAGTCATCTTGGAAAAACTTCCTAAGTAAGCAGATTGATGACATCAAAATTCACACGTCTGAAGGTGTTAGAAAAAAGTAGTCACATGAGTTTATTTATATTTGTGCCTATATCATGTCTTTTTAATTTTATGTCTTGACATGATGTCTAAAAACATTTATGGTAGTGAAAATGTGGTCTCTTAGGCAGATTTCACTAGTTTCTATAGTCAAATTTGCATTGAAAAGTGACCATTGGAATTCAAATATTTGAATTTATAAAGGAAAAATAGTCTGCATTATTTTGTTAATAACTTTTAATTATGGATGAATTCGATGGTGGTATAAAAATAAAATTGATATATAAATTCAAAATAAATCCATGAAAAATGATATGGAGGTTTGATTGGTCATACACTTGCATTTATTGTGGTTCAAAGTTGACTGAGGGTTTGATTATCTTTTGTAAGTGACCCAAGAAGGATGTTTGAGTTTTTATTAATGGTATTTATATGTTTCAAAGTGAATTATCTATTGGAGAGTGTTTTAGACTCCCGAAGGATCATATATATGGATTTTTAAGGTTTGACCAATCTATTTCAGTATGATCAACTGCTTATAAGTTGACTTTTGTTTCGTTCATGGTGTTTTCATGTACAAGGCAAATGATCGATAGGTTTCACATATGCATAGGTGTGTAGTGATGAATTTAGTCACTTGAGAGTATCTTAGGGGTCATATGGTGAGGACCTATGTGCTTTTAAGTGGTCTTGTGTTCCTAGTTTTGCTCGATGAAGTGCTAAAAGGATGAATAGGTCTCCATGGACCTATAAGGGCTTCTTAAGGCCCAATTGAAAGGTTATATTGCTTAAGGGTGATCTATCAAAGCTATGGATGAACTATGTAGGTGAAATTGATCTTATTATAATTTTTATATAATCCTTAAGGGTTAATGTATGACTTATGGCCGACCAAGTAGATGGTGATCATGAAGGCTCTATAAAGAGAATAAATAAAGATGAAGGTTTCTAGAGTTGATAAGTGAAGAATAGAGAAGGGTGAGCATGCTTGATGGATAGATTGAAGAAAATATAAGTGTAATGGATATGTGTGTGATCTAGAGGTCATATCTCTAACATTGTAATAGTGTTCTTATAGGTTTGAATATTGAGGATGAGCGAAGAGGTGTAGAGTGATCCAAAAGGTTGTTTTGGATACATTACTTATGTGTGAAGGCTTGAGAGAGTGTGAAGGGTTGAAGAGAGTTTTTATTCACTATTTCTCCATCATATTGAAAGGTAATTAGATATTTATAGGTGTTTATATTAGAAGGTGTTTTGTGGGTGCTCAACATCTAGGACAAGTGGGTGCTTGTTCATGCGTAGGGGTTGGTGATCTTTGTGAAGTGGGTGCTTCACTAAAGTATATTGCTTATAAATATATTATAGGAATGTATTCCACTTATTTTTAGACTTGATAATGGGTTTTATCCCCCATGAGCTTTTCCCACATAATTCATGTGGTATGGGTGTTGATCTTGCATAGTTTCCTTTGTTCTTTATAATAATTGGTTTATATGCTTTATAAATGATTTTGTTGACTGGTTAAGAGTTTTAAGTTTTGAAATTGGAATTCAATTACTTGCATCATTGATTCACCCCCACTCTCAATAATTATACCTCTAAAAATTGGTATCAGAGCCACACCTTCTTTGCAAGTTTAACCACTTGAAGGTGATCAAAGGTACAATGGGTAGTCATCATATGCAAGGTGGTTTCTCTAATAAGAAAGAACCACTATTCAATGGATCCAACTATGCTTTTTGGAGTGGAAAATTGAGGACCTACATCATGTCTCTAGTTTTTAACATTTGGTAATCTATTATGAATGGTTATTCCACACCCCTACTCCTCCAACTAGTGCAGCTGACAAGAAGTTGAGTGAGAACAATTCTAAAGTTATGAATGTTATCATTTGTATCCTATTATAGGCTGATTTAACCAAGGTAATCCATTTCAAATCTACCAAGGAAATTTGGGATAAATTATAGATCATCTATGAAGGAGATTCAAAGGTTAAGTTGGCTAAATTATAGACCTACTGAAGAGAATTTAAGGGCCACAAAATGAAGGAAGAATATAATGTGTCATCCTATCTTCTAAGGGTTGATGATGTGGTAAACATGATCGAAGGTCTTGGAGAGGAGATTAAAGAATCTACTATTATACAAAAAGTATTAAGGTCTCTGACCCTCAAATTTGATTTAAAATTTTTCAATGTAGAAGAGATTCATGATCTCACCAAGATGAAGATGGATGAATTGCATGCATCCTTACTACCTCTAAGATGAGATTCAATGAGGATAAACTAACAAATAAGGAAGTAGCCTTCAAGTTGATCAAGGAGTCAAAAGGCAAGAAGATCAAGTTAAGTCTTGAAGACTTTGATCTTAATTAAGATCAACTTGAAGCCATGATTACAAGAAAATTGAATATAGGATCAGGTAAATATGAAGGTAAACTTCCTTTTAAACATTTTTCACATGGTAAAGTTGGTTATTTTGTAGCTAAATGCCTAGATAGAGGCAAGTCTAAACACAAGAAATCTCATGAGGATGAGCACAAGAAATTTGAGGGTCTTAGTAAGTACAAAAAGTTATTCAATAGGAGAAATGGCAAGGAGTCATACAAAGTAAGTAAGATCCTTTACCATGAAGAAGATAGTAACTCATCTACTAAAGAAGAAGGAAAAACATCAGATAGTGATGATTCATCTCATGATGAAAATAAGGAAGCATTGTTCATGGCTCTCGAGGATGATGAAGGTAAATGCTCTTTAGGTAGAGATCTATTTGGTGGAGATATCTCAAAATAATAAGATGAGAAAGTCACTATTGAAGGCAAATATATGAATATCTTGGAAGAATTGAAGCTTCTACAAGGCAAGAATAGAAAGAAAGCATCTTTGATCAAAACTTATGATGAGCAAATTGGGTTCTTTTGAAGAGAGGTTGAGAAATGAAGTCAAAGAGCATGATGAGATCACTCAACATCTTAAAACTCAGTTTTGTACCCTCACTGAAGAGATAAAGAGTACGGATGAATATTGTGCTCAATATAAATCATAGATGGAGTCCTTACAGATGAAACTAGATCAAGCTATGAGCAAGCTTGAAACATATCAAAAATTTGAGAAAATTATAGTTTATCTTAATGACCTATTGAGAATTCAAAAGGTCTCAAATGACAAGTCAGGACTAGGGTTCCATGAAGATGGTCAAAACGATAAGAATATTGAGAAGATAGTGATGATAGAACAGGAGACTAATCATGCTAACAAGAGTATTAGTAAAGACAAGAAGAATGATAGTATGAATAAAAAGGATAACTTCAAAAGCTACAAAAGTCCAAATCAAATCAAGCAACCTAATGCATTAAGGTATGATAACTCCTTAAAATGGATATTTTTATTCTTGTCATCAGTTTGGTCATAAGATCATTTATTGTAAAAGAAAAGATCCTAGTAATATATTTTCATGAAATTACGAGCAAGACAATGACAATCATAAAGAATATCATCACTCAAGATAGTCAACAGGTCCACAAGGAAATCATGACATCTTGTGCTATAGATGTCAAAGGACTGGTCATATTACAAGATTTTATAATGCCTTCATCAGGAGGCCAAATGATTAGGTACATAAATGGGATAATGAAACTTCAATGAGTCATGATGTAACCCATACACAAGGTATGAATAATCAAATAAACTTCATTTATTTAAAGTGTCAAGAGAAAGTTCATATAGAAAGATTCTGTAGGAATGGATAGAACTCCACTTCAAAGAATATCAATTATAACATGAGAAAAAGAAGCCATAATGAATGGATACCCAAGGAGGTGAATGAAAACTAGGTTTAAAATGGATTATTTGTCATGAAATAACAAGGTACAAGTTCAAGTGTCAAATATCAAGCCTTATCTTCCTGAGGGGACAAGAAGATCAAGAAGGATTTTGAGTCAAAACGTAAAAATGTAGTTAAAAACCTAGTCAAAGTCAATTTGATGATGAGGTAGGACTACAAGTTAATTGAGAGCATGGAGATGTAAGAGTCTCCTAAGTTTTGCAACCTTTAGTCCCTATATGAAAAATAGGTGTCTCTGCCTATACTTCTTAGGAGACATCTTTCATATGTAGAAGCAAGTGTGTGTGCTTTAGGTGATGAACAAAGTACAGAGGTATGCAAAGTTGCTAATTGATCCTTAAGAGTAATGTCATTTTGGTATAGAATAGATTATATTTTATTATCAAGCCTTGTATTGATAATATAAGGTCATTGATTAAGAGGGAGCAATAAATTCATGATCTTGCTCCATAGGTTTGTGATGAAAATCTTCAAGAAATCTATTCAGGGGCATTGGTCCTAAAAGCATGTTTTAGTCAATTTTTGATGTTTGGTTTAGAAGGTCAATTCATGAATAATGAAGGCAAGGTTGATAAGGAGTGTGGAGAGGAAATTTCCAAGTGTATTTCATGGGTTTATATGTGATCAACTAGTTAAAAGAGTCATTCATGAACATTTTCTCAATTTGACCATTTTGTTCAGTATTTACTACCTAGTGTGTGTTCATCTTGCAAAATTGATGCATTTGAGGTATATGAAGCTAACCAAGGGTAGATGCCAGTTGGATTTGATTTGTCCATGTGAAAAATGTGTTGAGGAGATGCCATAAGGCTTCCATGATCTTTCTAATATGTTTTAGCATAGTGATTGTTGTGTATATAGGGTTTGTAGGCACAGTTTGACTGGTTCCAAGTGTCAAATGAAGATTGGTGAGTGTTCAAAGTGAATTTATGGCATAAAAAGGTGTTTTGACCTCATACAAGTGTTATCTAGGATTTTTTAGGGTTTGAATCTATTTTGAGTGCATTTTGAATATTTTTGAAGGCTCTCGGCTATGGCAGTCCTTGCTTAAGGGCTAGCAGGTCAAAAACCATTTCATGTTTCTATGGGTTCCCAAAGTATTAAAACCTCAAAAATTAGTCTATAAGTGTGTATTGTTGACCTCCAAGTGTGAGATAAGTTTCAATATTTTACATTGACTAAAAGGTGGTGAGTTTACCTTGTATCTTTTTTATGCCCTAGGTTTTGCACCATATGGATTAGTAACCTTCCCAAAGGATTTGAGATCTGAGGTTACCCAATCTATTGAAATGGATAAATGGGTGATCAAAAATTTCTTTATAATCATCTGTAAATGTATAGGTTGACCTATGGTTGAGCTTTTGTGCAAATGGAGGGCTAAATAGTAGGTCAATTTGTGAAGGAGCTATGGTGCAGAGGAAGATTTGGATGATTATTCTTGGAATGTATGAGGGTTCATATGAGTGTTCTATAGATATTAAATTTTAAGCTATGAAGATGCCTACACAGAAAGTTATGGGCTCTACAAGGTTCAAGAAGGGTTACTAGGCCTCTAAGCAAGGCTAGTGTGAAGAAGAGTGATTTTTGGTCATATTATTCAAAATAAAAAGGTATGGTTGTCCCTAAATATGTTTTCATATTGGATTTATGCATCATATATGTTTTAGAAAGAGATTTAATGTTCACTCTTCATTCTATGGGTGGCTTGTGAGAGAAAATTTGAAGGCAACTATGAAATTTCATCATGGTTGGAGATTGTCTGAAGGTGATCAAGGGGTTCCTAAGTTAATATGAATTATTGGGATTCCATATAAATTTTATCAAGGTGTGATCACTCCTATTTGTTTATATTTTTCATTTCTTCTTCATAAAGCAATGCATGGTCAAAGCAGAGTCTTACCAATGTGTAGGTTTGAGGTAGTCATGATAAGAAATGGTATGCATAGTGATAAGAGGGTTTATATCATCTATCAGAGGATATACATTAATTATTTTAGATTTTAAAACATTTATAGGTACTTAGGATCAGTAGGTTAGCCACAATATCATTGTGTTAAAGGGGGAGAAAGTGTTTGTAAAGAGAGAAAGAGTTTGTGCATAGTTTTATTGTTGGCTTTGAAAACATTTACAAGTGTTGAAATCAATGACAAAGAGGGATATTGTTGAAGTGTTTTTAATTATATCCCTAAGGTTTCCAAGAGTGTCCATGAGTTTATTTTTATACATATTTCTCAAATGACAAAGTGTGCCTTAGTGATCATGCATGGACCTTGCAGTGTTTGCTTGGTTAGGCAAGTTGATGGATGTTGGTGATGAGTTGACAATGTTTGAGGGGTCATATAAGGGTTCAAGATTTATTGGTGTAATTTTTTAAGTGAAATTAATTCCTTGGAATAGCCTTGTGAAGGTCTAGGTTTTCTTAGTCATCTTGGTAGAACTTCCTCAATAAGTAAATTAATGACATCAACATTCACACATGTGAAGGTGTCAGAATAAAGTGATCACATGGGTTTGTTAAAATTTGTTCCTAGATCATGTGTTTCAAATTTTAGGTCTTGAAATGATGTATATAAAAATTTATGGTAGTAAAAATTTGGTTTCTCAAGTAGATTTCACTAGTTTCCATGGTCAAGTTTGCATTAAAAAGTGACCGTTGGAATTCAAATATTTGAATTTACAAAGGAAAACTAGTCTGTATTGTTTTGTTAATAACTTTTGATGAAGGATGAATTTTATGGTGCTATAAAAATAAATTTGGTATATATATTCAAGGAAAATCTAGGAAAAATGATTTGGAGGTTTGACTAGTTATACACTTGCATTTATTATGGTTTAAAGTTGATTGAGGGTTTAACTATCTTATGCAAGTGACCTGAGAAGGAAGTTTGAGTTTTTATTGATGGTTTTTAGATGTTTCAAGGTGAATTATATATTGGATAGTGTTTTATAATTCTTAAAGATCATCTGTATGTATTTTGTATGTTTGACCAATCCATTTTTAGTATGATCAATTACTTACAAGTTGATTTTTGTTTTGTTCATGGTGTTTTCATGTACAAGACAAATGATTGATAGGGTTTGCATATGAAAAGGTTTGTAGTGATGAATTTAATAACTTAAGGGTATCTTAGGGGTCATATGGAAAGGACCTAGGTGATTTTAAGTGGTCTTATGCTCCTAATTTTGCTCAATGAAGTGCTAAAAGGATGAATATGTCTCCATGGACCTATAAGGGCTTCTTAAGGCCTAATTGAACGGTTATATTGCTTAAGGATGATATATAAAATATATGGATGACTTATGTTGGTGAAATTTATCTTATTATAATTTTTATAGAATACTTAAGGGTTAAGGTATGACTTATGGCTGACCAAGTAGATGGTGATCATGAAGGCTCTATAAAGAGCATAAACAAAGATGGAGGTTTCTAGAGTTGATAAGCGAAGAATAGAGAAGGGTGAACATGCTTGGTGGATATATTGAAGAGTATATACGTGTAATGGATATGTGTGTGACCTATAGGTCATATCTCAGATGCTGTAACAGTGTTCTTACAAGTTTGAGTATTAAGGATGAGGGAAGAGATGTAGAGTGATCCAAAAAGTTGTTTTAGATACATTTCTTATTGAAGGACTTAGAATGTGTGAAGGGTTGAAGAGAGTTGTTATTCACTATTTTTCCATCATATTGAAAATAAATCATAGCTATGGAGGTGTTGATATCATAAGGGTGTTATGTGGGTGCTCAACATCTAGGACAAGTGGGTGCTTGTTCATGTTTAGGGGTTGGTGTTCCTTATGAATTGGGTGCTTCACTAAAGTCTCTTGTTGTAAATATCTTATAGATTTTATTCCACTTGTTTGTAGACTTGAGAGTGATTTTTATCCCCATGAGGGTTTCCCACATAATCCATGTGTTCTGGGTGATGATCTTGCATAGTTTCCTTTGTTCTTTGCAATAACTGGTTTATATGCTTCATAAATGCTTTTGATGATTGGTTAAGAGTTTGACATTTTGAAATTGGAATTAAATTTCTTACATCACTAATTCAACCCTCCCTCTTAGTGATTGTACCTCTAACAGATAAGGCTAGTAAAAATATATGACCTCATGGAGTAGACACTTCATTTGATCAAGACCCTACAAGACCTCATATGGACTCTTGTTCACCTCTTTTGACAACCATGAAATAAATAAGATTTAAAAATACACCCATTACCCATAATAGAAACCTTAACATCACTAAATACCTTAATTTTTGCTAATAAACCTTGACTTCTCTGAGGTGACTATAAATGGGTTTGAACTCATGATTTTAGCAATGCAAGGGCATGGGTAAGATATGAGAACCCATAGACACTTCTAGGAAAAATAAACATGAAACAAACCTAAACTCATAGAGGTCAAAATGATGTCACATTTTGATAACAAGACATTCTTCTTATCTCTTCTCCAAGTAATTATGTTACCACATCATCAAACATAAGAGCTCTAGATGATGAATTATTAATAGTCATCACCACATGATCCTAACTATTAGGGAGTGAACACAACAAGGTGATTTCCTTGTCCTCATCCTCTATCTTCATACTAATGTATAATATCTTGCTAATAATAGTGTTGAACTCATTCAAGTGAGCAAAAATGGATAAATTTTCCTTTATCCTCAAAAAATATAGTTACTTCTTCAGGAATACTTTGTTTATTATTGACTTTATTTGGTATAGATTGTTGAACTTCTCCCATAACTCTTCTATAGTATTCTCTTTAGCAACATTGAAGAGCACAAAATCTGCAAGACAAAGATAGATTGTAGAAATTGATTTACTATCCATATTGCTCTAATCTTCATCTGTCATACTATTGGGTTTGGTTGAAATACCTTGAAAGGATAGATCTTGGTCATTCTTCACCAAGAGATCCTCCACCTTTAACTTCCATTGGGAGAAATTTATGCCATATAATTTCTCTACTTCAAATCTGGTTACTCCTATCATTGTAGTAGCTCCTACTTGCACACAACTCTCTTATAAAATTAAAACACTCAAACACAAGAGGTTTTCACAAGAGCCTAGATTTGATACCATATGTTAAGAAATAATATCCTAATGTGAAATAAAACAATGAAAAATTAATCAAGCTACAAAATCAATGAACAAAGAATATCACCAGATAACATGAGATATACATGGAAACCCTTGACAACAAGCAAGGGAAAAACTGTGGGAAAATGGTAGCATCCAATATTTTATTAAATTTAAAAATTAACCTCTCCATAAATATATATTCCTCACACACTCTCCTCTATTACAATGCTTTCATACACATGAAGCATACAATGCTATAAAATCCTTCAAACACTAAAGCTAGTTACAACACTAACTTACAAGCTTTCAAGAATCCTAACAAGGATACTACACCAAGCTTCTCTAAGCTTCACACACTTTCTCACTAGATTAATTACATAAGGGAGAATCATAAATTTATATAAAATACAAACAGATAAATGGGATAAAGATATAAATCCATGAGAGAGAAGAAAATGCACCACCCTACATGTGGCATCACTATTAATCAATAGTGAAAGATGCACTTTGACCTTCTCCATGTACACCAAAATGTTATGCCCCACCTTACATGTGACCTCAATCTAGAATAGTAGACAATGTTCCCCACTTTCCCATGTGCATACTCATGAGTCAAAATATTTCTCAACTTTTGACTTCAATCAAAGGAGCCCACACATAAATTGCACCCCACAAGCACATGCTTAAGTGGAATGATGAGATCCACTTTATTTTTGTCTCCCACATGCATCCAAAGTCATCCCATGTGACTAAGTGGAAAAATGTGCCCCATTTATCTCTCCTAATCTTTTAAATAATAAAATATTCTTTGTGGTCCATGCCCCATAACCAAGGTGCCATTTCATAAGTAAAGTTACTACCAACTCATCATTGCCACCTCTCAAGCAATCACTACCAACTCACTGATGTGAATAGTAATTACCACATCATCACTTGAATAATGTCCATTAATAGTGACTCATGAATATTGACATGTGAATAGTGAATTAACATCCAAACATGAAGGAATGTATGGAAATTAGTAGAATTTATAGACTGTCTAAACTTAACTTTGGAGATAGTTTGGTAATTACAAAAGCAATCGATTTAGATACTATAGAATTTATGGAAGATAATACCTTATCTCAACATAAATCTGTGTAAATTCTATGGACTTCTCAGATCCCATTTGAGGAACAAAAGTAAACATGGAAAAAAATCCATAAGAATTTTCATGAATTGACTAATAAACTTGAAAAAATGGTTAAATTAGGAGGTCTGTATGAGGCAACTGAGGTCATGAAGTTGGTCAAAGAAAATAGTTTTTGCCCTTTAATGGATAAATTTGATAGATATTTTACACTTGATGATGTGTTTGAAGAGACCATATAGAAGGGACCTGATGATACTTGGCATCCAAGACCTGTTTCTGAGAATATGAATAGTAATGTTGATAACACATAGAGTTTGGAAGGTTAATTCACCTTGAAGGTGACATTGTCTTACTTGATGATATACTATTTTAGTTTTTTTTGTTCCTGTTGGTGTCTTCTACATGAGTCTTTTTATATTGGTATATCTTAAACTTTGATATCCGTCTGGTTACATTTGTCTGCCTATATGGTATAACTTTTGTTATTCACCTCTAGGTGATTTAGTTTTTTGTTCATGATATTTCAATATATTATATATACACATACCATGTTCAAGTATCAAACAACACTTTTTTTTAATGTATTTCAAAATTATTATTTTATATTAACTAAAAATATAGCATTCCCTCTATCTCAACTACCAAACAAAAATATTAAACTTTCTAATGAATTAATTTTAGCATTCATATGTAACATGTATGTAGCAGTGTGAACCCCCAAAGTTAAATCACTCCACTAGTGAATCTCCCCTAAAGTAAAAATTAAGGTGTGTGCCCCTTAGGTAGGGGTCCTGTGAAGGATGTGGGTTCTTTTATTTTTAATGAGTGGGTAGCTACATGAAAAATAGGAAAATACTTTTCCTAAAAGTAAGGAGCAAGCTAATTTTTAGGGAAATTTTTTAAGTGGATGGAGAAAATGAGGAGCATGAAGTTTCCCATACCTACAACTATTTTTATTGAACATAAAAATATAATAGTTTTAAATATTATCTCTTAAAAAATTATGACATACACTTTATATCATGAAACCATGTTTACTAAAAATACTCCTAAAATTAATATGTAATGTTAAGAAAATTCAGGAGGCCTCTTCCATACAACCACTTCCTTAATCTAAGGATAATCATGTGCATTATTAGATCTTAAAATTAACTTTATTTTCACTATTTGAAATTTGGATGCACTAGAAAGAATCCTAATTCACTAAAAGTATTAAATTAGAAACTACAAATCAAAGTAACCATGTCAAGTTTAATTAACTGAAAATTCCCCCTGTAATGTCTAGATCAGTGCATTATTAATTTAATTTAGATAATAATGTCCACAAGAGGCCAAGAATGGCCCATAGGACTAAAGAACATATTACATGACCCAGTACAATAACGGAGTGCCAAAAGCATCTCCAAAAGATATAGAAAAAGAAACAAAATTAATGAGAAACAACAATTCTACTATTTAAGGGTCCTAGATCTTCAAACCAATAGAATGCGTGTTGCCTTAAAGATATTGACCAAATTTTGTAAAAAATTGGTCTCTTGGGGTTCCTTAATTCTATTATTTGGAAGTAAGAACTGATATTTATAGAATTCTCTATGTGTGAAGGCATCAATTTGAGAGTTATTTGTTAAAGTTGAGGTGTTTTACAAATAAACAAGGCTAAATATTTTTGGTCCTCATACCTAATGAATCTCCTCAAGAATCCATGGGAATATTTTAAAATAAAATGGTATCTTCCACAAATCTCATAGTAGAGAGGGCACTTGAATATAAAATGATCTTCACTTTCAGGTTATAGAAAACATAATTGGCATATATGTTCATCTTGTGGGTGTTATGCTCATATTCCATTTGGAGTTGATAAGATCAAACACAAAACTAAGCTAAAAGGATAATTAAACATCATGGAAACATTTTATTGATATACTCATGAATTTGATTTTGATCTTCATGAAATCGGGAATAAAATTGGAATCAATGAAGAAGTTTTAGTTTCAAATGCTCTTTGGGGTTAAACCATATAACTTTCAAGTATGATTTAGTGATCTCTTCAATAATACCTCCATTGAATTCATATTTATTGATCTAATGAAATTAATATAAAAATAATGAGGTAGTCTTCCTATATCAATATCTAGCTTCTGGAAGAGAGCCATAACTCTTGCATACCAATAAGATTTTCAACCTTGCTTGGCAAGTTGCATAAAATATTGAAGTGCCAAGAATGGATACCTATTTTGAATAGAGAAAGAATCTTCCATTCATCAAATCCTATGCAACATAGTGATAACCTAAAAAATTAAGGAGAAAAGGAGTGGACATACCCCAAACTCTATAAGAATAATTGAGTGAGGAACCATTCTTTTGGATCGAATGTTCTTTGATAACATGGAGATGAAAAATCTTTACAAACATTTGAAATAATTATGTCTCAAGTATGGGCCCCAAACCTCACATTCATACAACAATGTGGGAGTAAAAAATGTATGGAAATGTTGAATCTTTGTCCAAATATCTTGAAATGAGAGTTGAAAACATTATCTTTCCAAGGATGTTAATGTTTTATCTCATTTGTTACATCTTATTTCTTGTAGATTATATTTTTTGATTGTGTAGCACCTCAGTCTTTTACACTTGGCAAAACTTAGGCCTTGGTTGGTCCTCTTAGTTATACACATATCTTGCTTTCGCAAGCCTTACATCTACTCTATCTTGTACCCCTTGGCCTATATCTTAGTCCAAATAGTCTTATATTGATGACACATACATCTTATCTCACCCAGAATGCTTGAAATATATTTATCTTACACCTCTATAAATTTTGAGCCTATCCCTTCTCTCATCCTCCCTAGGCACTAACGTCTAAGATAGATAGTAGTGTTGATGTTATTGTCCTTTCCCAATGCAAGTGTCCAATTCCCTAAAGTGATCTAATTTAAAAATAAAACATATTAAAATGGTCAACCTAAGTGCTTTAATGTGAGTTATCTCCCTCTAGGATTGTTATAAATACAATATCAACCCCCATTCATTCCACACCTAGAAATTATACCAAGAGACCAAGGTACTTATCAAAATCACTCTATCAATCATTCAATTGAATAAATCTTTCCTATTTCCACAATATTCATAGGTAAAACACATATACAGGTCTGAAGTACTAAAGAAGTAGTCATAAGGTCTTATTTTCCAAGTTACAAACTAGGTCATTATTGTACTTCCTTTACACATATTACATGATTCACACACAAGCCAACACATAGGGGAGAACTACATGAGTATGGGGCCCTCTTCTAGAGTATTGGATATGTAGGAAACACCCTTTGATATTAGGGTTAATGTGGGTTATCTTGATACCATGTGCCCACTTACCATTTTCCCTCAAAGTCACATTGAATATGAAAAGCTAAGATTTTTCCATTTCACCAGGAGTGACAGTCTATGACCCAAATTTGAAGGCACCAGATTAAAGGTGAATATAAACTCAGAAGTATCCAAGTGGTTGCATCATGTTTCAACAAATATTCCATACATGACACTAGCATCAAACTCAAACAATAGCATCAACACAACCATCCAAAGCTGACACAACTATCTGGAGATCTAGAGAACTAGATCCATAATCTAACAATTGTTTTAGAATTATCTTCCTTCCTAATTTTAGCTTGTACCAAATCTAGATCTACATTAGCATCAAAACCAACTAATTACCTTGTTTTATGTCATTTTTATATCTACCATACTTTTACTTTTCACATATAGCTTATCTCAGTTTAATAAATTTTAGTATATGGTATATCTTAGTTTTACACTTTAATTGGTCTATTGTAGATCTGATATTCACCCTTGTACCCTATAATTTATATATCCTTAACCCTATATACCCAAGTAGGATTCCTAATCCAAATTAGGATTAAAAATTTGGTGAACCCAATCCATGTGAATGCAAATTTTTGTGATTCATAGGGTTTTAAACCATCTAGGGTTTTAGATTATTGTACTTTTTAATTTCCTATTAGTACTATTTTACATGCAACCTAGGCTTATCCCTAGATTATAAGGTATGTTTATTGAACATAATGAGCTTCCCCTCAACCCCATCTAAAATGTCTCAAACCAATGAGGGATCTCATACCTTGGATCATGATGATACCCATGTTGACAATTAAAAAAATGTTGATAAGGTTATCATAGAAGAAGTTTCTGATGATCAAAATTTAGAAACAAATGAAAATGAACAAGTAGACCATGATCAAGTGCATGAAATTTCTATGTTTCATGAGCACATTTGACAAAACCCTAAAGATCTTGATAAAATCTTAAAAATTATACTTGAAGCCAAAAAATCAAAAACTTTAGTGGATACATCTCTCCCTTTAAACACACTACAACTTAATACATCTAATGGGGGCACAAATTATGTGTTTAAACATTTATTCCATGAAACTACTATTGATACATTTATTATGAACTTCTCATTGTATCAACAAAAATATTGGTTTAAATGCCTATTACTACTCAAAACATGTTTTCATCCCCTTTGATGACTACTCATTTGGCTAATCTAAATCCCAATGGGTTTATAGTTCAAACACTCCTTCAAGTCATAAAGACCTTAAAAGACAAGATCACAAACATTGAACAAAATGCTTCAAAGTCATCAAATGTTATAGATTCACAAGATGTATTGCATAACCTTATTGCACTTGAAATCTCTTTGAACCCTTTGTAAACCAGATTTGTTGTACTTGATCTCACATTTTATGATGGCAAGGGTGATCCTGAACAACATCTTCGAACCTTCTATGCGACATGCCTTAATTTTGATTCCAATGATAAAATTTTAACCAAATTATTTTAAAAGAACCTCAAGGACTATGCTTTGATGTTGTTTTATGACTTACCTCTTCAATCTTTGAAACCATTCAAACCTTTTATATATCATTTTTTGGCACACTTTTCTATTAAAATTACCGAAAAGGTTTCCTATGATCAAATTGCAAAGATCAAACAAGGAAAAAATGAACCAATCAATGAATATGTCTTGAGATATAAGATAAATCTAGCCAAAGTGATCAATCCTATGGAATACAAAGAGTTATAAGACATATTCAAGAAAAGTTTGCTTATTCCTTTACATGAGTCCATTATTTTCAAGAAGTTTTAATCTTTTGATGACTTATGTCATGTTATACAATACCATGAAATGAAGTTTATGTCATTGAATAAGCTCAAGTATGTATCAAACACACCAATTATATCTATATCTGATATAAAATTTATAATTAAACCAAGTTATAAGGCAAAACCTCCTGAGCCTTAAAAAGAAACAACCACCATGGTTAACATAATTACACAATAGCCTAGTCAGATTGTCCTATCTAATACACCAAAAAGATAGTTTCATGTTTATCTAAACCATATTTCATTACTCACTTGGTTTCTAGATTGTCATCTTATATTTCTCCCTCCAACTATATAGTTTGATACAAATAGACATCTACACAAAGGAGATGATGCAAATATTGATTGTGACTATCACCAAGGCCTTGGGCATTCTAAAAATATATGTTTTACCTTAAATCATAAGATCTAGGACCTCATTGATGACCAACATATTACATTTGACAATCCTCCAAATGAATCAAGTTCACAACCTGGTGATCACCATAAATAAAAAATATTTAACAATCATTTTCAAGACCATTCTGAGAAGGAACAAGAAGTAGAAATGGCATATAATACATATCCTCCTCCATCATATTATGGACACCCATTAGATGGGGTTATTGGTACTTACACGTGACATATACCTCCTATGGTTTCGAGCCCTATCATTTTCTTTGATGATAATGAAATTAAGGATGATGATTCTGATCTTCATTCTCTATTCATTCAAGCATATATTGATAAACACCCCATACACAGTGTTATGATTGATAATGTTGGAAGTAAAAATGGTTGCACCATGAAATTACTTACATATTTGGGTTATACTCATCACAATTTACACCCTTTTACTAGATTAGTCAGAGCATTCAATGGGACATCTGAAAAAGTTCTTGGAAAGAATGATCTACCTTTATAGGTTGTTCCAACACATGTGGTTACTAATTTCTCAATTATACCTTATACATATGTATTGGACATGTTATTGCAATGACCTTGGATACATACTCTTCAAGTAGTACCTTCTACATTGTGTGGGTGTATTAATTACATTCATGCTAATTAATTAAATATAGATTATGATGTTCCATATGAGCATCCTCTCGAATAAGAGAACTTCATACCCGGGCAAATTAATTATCAAGATTGTTAAGGCTAATCCACCACAAAAGGGTAAGCAACATTCAATCCCCTTCACTAGGTGGCCAATGTGATATAGGAATTTGACTCAAGAGAGGATGGTTAGCATGGTTTTAGTTCCAAAATGACAACAAAATGAAAGGAACACACTAATAACATGACATCTCTAGGCCTAGACACTAGGAAGAGCTTAGTTAACAAAAAACAAATGACAAACACAACTAAAACGTAAGGAATAAAACACAAGAATTCTTCACTTTTCTTGAATGCTCCAAATGCCTTTGTAGTGGTGGCTTGCTTAGCTTGTGCTCATGAAATCCTTGGTAATGGAAGCTTGGCTATCTCCATCTTCTCCTTGGCACCTTGTGGCTTGTAGCTTGGCTTGGCTTGGGATCAATTTGACATGGTAACACTAATTAATTGAAGCTTTTGGAACCAATTTGGCATTATAAATTTGCATCAAAAAATAGCTTAGAAATGATGTAGTAAGGCCTCCTATTTATAGATTTTTGCAAATGTTTAAAATCAACTTGAACCATCCATCCTGAGATTGAGATGCATGGTTGAGGATTAATTTAATTTTTGGAATTAAGTTTTTAATTATCCTCATCATGGCATTGGAATAAGGGAAAATTAAGAGGCATGGATGGCATCATAGAAGGCATTGATGAGGCATAGAGGGCATGAATCTTGATATTTATGGCATTTATGGCTTAGGGATGTCTTTCCAAGAAATGAGGTCACCTGATGATGTAGATATTAAATATTCATTTACAAAAATAAGTATTCAATAAGCGTCCATGTATTTCTTGATTAGGCCTTGATTTGGATTAATTATCTCTTAAGCATGTTTAAGCACTTTGTGCACAAATTACTCAAATTGATCAGAATGTCTTATTATTGGTCTAAAATTTGACTAGATTAGAATTGGAAGGCGATGTCAAATGTGTTGGATCTGTTATCCCATTTAGGATGTTATCAATATAAAATAAAAAAGGCACATGTCGCATGTAATATATTTGATAGGAAAAATCAATCCAAAGTACCCAAGTGCAAAATTGGCATTTTGACTCCTAATGATCTAATCAAAGTTAGTTGGACCATAAATTACATTGCCCCATTTAGGGATACCCTGGCCAAAATTGGCACTTGAATATGTTAGTTTCAAATCATTTAGAATTTTTTAGTGTTTTTAGGCCAAATTATGTATTTTAGGTGGAAATTGGCCAAAAACTTGATTGGAGGTTATCGGTGGCTAGTTTTAGGTGTCTATAGTTTGCCCCTATTTGGGAAGATGTTGCAAACTGTAGGTAAGAAATGTCTTCTCAAATAATGAGAGATGGCATGTATGGCAAAAAGAAGATGATGATTGAAGAACAAAGCTCCAAATGGTTTTTGGGAAGCCTATGATGATGCCCCTCGAGGGAGTGGCTATCACATTTTTTGATGGATGGTCCCTCAAAAGAAACAAGAAGAAAGGTGGAATTAAATTGTGGTAGAGATTAATCCAAATGATAAAATGCTTGCATGCATTGATATAAAAAAGATGCTAATTTTCCCAAAGGCAATTATAATTAGGTATAAAAGTCAAAATAATCATTTTCCCATAGGCAGTTATAATCATTAAAAGGACCTAGATTGGCTAAAGATGATTGTGCCCCAGTTAGGGCTAATTAACAAGCATAACTCAAGGATATAACCTAGAATATATATTAAAGATGAGCAGGTGCAAATTGATGAAATAGATGAATAGAAGAATAAGATTGATCAGTGTGAATGATTCAGTTGCACCTACCAATGAGGATATGCTTGTCCTGACTAGTAATGATACAACTAGAATGGTCAATGGGTTAATTTGATCAAAGGTGGGATGGAAGGATTTGCCAAGGTGTCAAGGAGAAAATTCTATAGCTCCATTTATTATAGACCTTCTTGAAGCTGATTTTTTCTATAACATGTGATGGTAGGCATAATGATAGAACACCACGAAGACTTGATTGAAATATGCATAAGGACTAACTCTTGATATCCAATAAACACTCAAAAATAATGCACTAATGATAAAAATCATGATGACAATGTTTACGTATGAATATGGATGGATTCAAGTATAAGTGTGGGCAAGGAATCACCTAATGAACACACATAAATTGAATCAAGGCAACAGTGCTGAAAGCAAACAAACAGGTAAGCAAACAAAAAAACAAACAAATAGAAAAACAAACAAACAAAAAAATAACCTAAAATAAATAAACAAACAAAAATCTTGAAAATAAAAGGAAAAGAAAGCATCCTAACAATGACAATTCCCCAGTAAGGTGGATCAAGGATAACTAACCAGGCTTAGACAGGACAAATATTTTTGTATTTTTGAAATGTTATGAATGTTTTTGACATTTTGAGGTATCTTAAATTGTTAGAGAATGACAAGATACCTACTCACAAAATGGTGAGAGGATATGGAAAGGGCGACTGAGGTGACCTCAACATGAATTTAGCATGACCCACATAATCTTGAAACGACCTCAAGTCATAGTAATTTCATCCACATAAAAGGTGGGGAAAAACCAACTAGGTCCCAACAAGTTCTCAAATCTGGTAAATGGCCAGTCAAATAAAAATAGTAATGGTAAGGTGATGCAGTAATGCATGGTAAACAAATGTTGCCCCTAGTTTGCCCATAGATGATTATAACTAGGATACAATGGCATAGGTCAATGATACTAATTTGCCCATAGGCAATTATAATTAGTAGCAAGACTAGTGAGACATTGATTTGTCCATAGGCAGTTATAATCAAGTTCTCATAAACAAGCTTGATAGGATGAAATATATTTTGACAGATCAACTGTCACACTACTTTAATAGACTATCATTGTAAATTTGGACTTGATTGATTATTAAAACCCAATTGGAATCCCCCCACAAAAGGTGTGGGAAGAGCCAAAGTAACCAAGATCAAAATAGGATTGGATAGGATAACTAAAATAGGCTTTGGTCAAAATAGGAATGGAATGATAGGATGGCATGGTCTTGCTTAGGATAATGATGGTTTTTGATAGCTACTCTAAAATGGTAAGAGGGTTTCCCTCAAGTGATGGGTTAAATGGTATGAATCTATAATAATGGCAAATGGATATGTAATAACAGCAATGGAATGGCAATGAAATGGTATGGTACATGTTGTTGGCCTGGGTGTAGTTTTCTATTTTGTTGTTCCTATTGATGAGGAGATGCACATCCTAATCAACAAATGATACAAATAGAATACTTGATCATGTTAATTAATAGCCCACACCTCATTTGAAAATTTTCTCTATCAAGAACTCAATGTAGATTTGGATGTGGAGAATACTTTTGTGATCTTTGTTGGTCATTGATTTTGATTCCTTCAAGCATCAAGACAAGGTATCTTTGTAGCCTTTACAAAGGAAAGTGTGGCCATGGATGGTAAACAAGGACAAATAATATATGGTAGGTTTGATTGTGAGTGGAATGGTAGATGATAATTGAAAGGGTAATGGTGGGAAAACAAATGAAGATCAAGACATTCAGTCACATGTAATGTTGTTGATGTTGAATTTAACATAACTTTGGTTGTGGCAAGGCCAAATAATTTTTCTCTTAGTAGGACCACCATATTTTTCTATTATTTGATCTTGAGAGTAGCTACCATCTAATTAGGCTATAGATAGGAAGCTATTTTGATTTGATCTTTGATTTTGTATTCATCTAATAGTGAATAACTTTTGTGTTCAACTATTGGCACCTCGATAAGGTTTTTACCAATGAAGTTGTCTTGATTGTCCTATAATGCCTTTGAGAAGGTTTCAATAATGATCATTGGCTTTTGACTTTGATTTTCTTCTAGTGCTTCTGAAAAATTTTCACTAGAATATGTTGAGTTGTGACTTTGATTATCCCCTAGTGCCTCCAAAAAGGTTTCACTAGGAGAGTACTCTTCTGCTACATGAATGTGGTCTTGGCCTCCTTGCTCTTCTTCAACTGCTATATCACCATGGATGTAGTTCAAAAAAGTATGATTCTATCAATCCTAATCGACACTTGTGGGAGATGAAATGTCAATGATAGGGCTATTTTTGTTGATAGTAATAGCCTGTGGAATGGTAATGGAATGGGGAGAGGCTGCATAATCCTCATAGAAGATACTAGGAAAACTTGTGTCAAAGCTAAAGTACTCATCCTCAAAAACTATAGAAAGATCACAAATGTATTCAAATTAATCGGCAAGGCATGTGTAACCAATGTTGTAACAGTCATGAACATATTCTTCTTTTGAATCTGAATTTAACTCAAGGGACTCTGAATCCCATGTTAAAACTAATGTTGATTCTGATTTTGATGCTAAATTTGATGTCAGTTCAATAATAGAACCTAACTCTAATTCTGATTCTTCATCTGGTAGGTACTCTATTACAATGATGTCTTGTTGAATATTTGGTATTGGATATGTAACGACCTATGATGGCATAATGGGATCCAGAAAAACTAGTTTGACAAAGTGAGACTCCTCTAAGATGGGAAATAGGTCAAGATACAACTCCTTAGAGACTAGCTTGTCAATAGGAGGCTCTTAAAAAATAGGCACATGGTCAAGGTAATGATTTTCCCAAAGGTGGTTATAATCATTAAGAAGTGACTTGACAAAGACTAGCTCATAAGTGTGAGATTCCTTGACAAATAGTATAAGATCAATAGGTGATTCATCACTGGTTGACTTATCATAAGTGGTTAATTCAACAAAAACATCTTGGATTGGTTGTTTGTTTAGGCTTTCATTTCCAATGACTTGGAAAATACTAGTTTTGAAAATAGCTTGGTCTTTGAATGATTAGATGGGTTGAGATTTGGATGGGATGACTTATGGTTGGACAATAGTAGTGCCTTGGGGAGCATGATTACTTTCATGAGTCAAAGGACAAAGTCATTGAGATGGTAACGATAGAGAATTATAGGGCTTGATTGCTTGCACAAGCTAAAGGACTAGGTCTTAGAATGATGAAGGGGCATTGTGGAGCTTGATTTCTCACACAAACCAAAGGATGAGGTCTTGGAATGGTAATGGTATTCTTTGGATATTATGGAGATTGATAGCTCATATAATCCAAAGGATGGTTAGCGGTTGTCGATGATTGCATAAAAAAAGGATGTCACGAAACTTGATTGCTTACATAAGCAAAAGCATCCAAGTCTTCCTCATAAACCATATCATCCCATTCATGAGTTGGCTTATAGGTTGGTTCTTGACTATGTTCCATGTACTGATTATTGAAAAGAAGGACATGGATTCATATCCCAAATAACATTATCTATAGTTGAGTCTTCAAAGTCCTCTTCACAATCCTCTTCATACCAATCAAGGTCTCGAGTTGGATCATAAGTTGTTTCATGACTTTGTTCCCATGAATTATTAATATGAGGCGGATATAAATCTGTCTCACAAACCATATTAGCATCACTAGGGTCTTGACAAAAGCCATAAAAGTCATTTTTTGCAGCCATTCTATCATAAGTTGGTTTTTAAGTGACTACACTATAAATGTAGTGAGACATATCCATGAAAATAATGAAAGCTCCCAAAACAAAAAGGCTTAGAGTTCTATAAACTCTGAAAAACTATGTCCAAAGGATAAATGGTTCAAGCTCAGTTTAACTTGGTCAAAAGGTGGATCTATATCTGCAATATGGTTTCAAAGTGGAGTTGTATCTCCAAAATGGTTTGTGCTAAGATTTGGCATAAAATAGCCTAACACAAATGTCTAAAGTCAAATGTCATAGGCACAAAAGGTCAAGCATCTAAATAAAAACTAGTGTGTCAAAGGTCTAGGTCAAAGTGTTCCAAACAAGGTCTAAACTAAGAAAGGAAAAAGTTGAGTTGCTAGGTCTTTTATCCAAAAATGGAGTCAAAAGCTAGGCTCAAAAAAATAGGCATATGATAGGAATTTTATCCAAATAGCATCAAAATCTAGACTTAAAACAAACACTGATGTGATTTGATTTAATCTAACAAGTTTAGAAACAACATTGACATAGACCCAACACACAGAACAAACATAAACATGATCAGTTAGCATAAGGCATAAGATAAAAGGATATTTGAAGAAAGACTATGTTTTTCTAAATAAAGGCACAAACAATGATAAGGATAGGCATTAAACAAACAAACCATCAATAATTTTCAATTTTGGGTAATCGATTAACTGAAGTTATGCAACTCAAAAGAGATAGATCTATGTATCAACCCCATGAATTGAGGCCTAAACAGAAATCAATCAATGTTTGGATCTAAATTTAACAAAGCTAATTGAAAACTCAACATTGAAAACTCATATTTGATTAAACAGGCTAGACAAGATTGGGCAGCATGACAACACAACACAAAGGTCCAAATGGTATACATGACATAGTTTGAAACAAATGGTTTTTGATACAAGGTAAAAAAGTCTTAAAACAAATTGAATAGCCTAATGGTGTAATCATGCTCGAATGATGTGGTCAATGTTATTTTTTAAAAGACTCAAAGGCAAAATGGTTTTAACATGATTTGGGTAGTATAACACTACCCCTCACAACTCAAATGCATTATTTTGACATGGCTTATGAACAAACAAACAAACAAGTTTTAGTCTCGAAACATACCAAGCAAAAATGACCAAAATACACTAATTATAATCATCCAAATCCTAGCAAGGGTATGGACAAAATGGGGTTGACTAAAACTAATAAGCTTTCAAGCATTTTTAAGGGAATCAATTGCACAATGACTTTCATGTCAAATGATGTAAAAGAAAAGCACATATTTTGGGTCCATATCACTTGGCTTGTTACAAAAAGGTCTATTCCTTTTTGCAACCACTACATCCTATTGTTCACTCAGTTTAGTTCAATGTCCAAAGTGCCACTATGTCTCATGTACAACTCTAAAGGAGATAAATGAAGTCAATGTCAGGAGGTGAAACCCCAGGTCAAAGCTTCCCTAAAGAACTTGCAGGAGGTGACGAAGTCCCCCTCGCAAGCCAAGTTTGCATAAAAATAAAGAAAGTATGAAATTAGAAAGAATTTAGGGTCATTTTCAAGGTCACCCAAACTTTGATGAGTTTTTGGGGACTATTTTATATGACTTTCTTTCTAAACCTTGGACTAGGTTATTTGCAATAGGAATGGCACTTTTGATCCCAAGCGTTCCCTATAGGGGACAAATGGAAGAACATACACGCAACATCCCTCTTTTTGCCAAACAAAATTTAGTCTAAACAACTAAGTAAATATAAAAATTCTTTTTAAAAAGGTGAGTTCATTTTTAAGCCCAAATGAAAGGTTTGGTGGTGTTCATTTGACCCTTTGGTCTTAGTTGCAAACTTTGAAAATATTCACAAAAAACATCTAAATTCTTTTTTAAACACCAAAAAACAAGGTTCCTAATTGATTTTTAAGCATGCAAAGGTGATTTAAACATGTTTTGAGCAAATATCAAACTTGGTCCTATAGTAAAAATGTTAGCATGTCCTTTAGCTTTAAATCTCTTTTTAGCTTGAAAGAATAAACTTTGGAAAAATAGCTCTCAGATCTATGTTTTTGAAAAAATAGAGTGACTGACATCAGTTATTACAACTGACAATGGTTACTTTTGCTAATCGATGTTGATTACCCAATCAACATCGATTAATATATGAAACTGATGTCAGTATTACTTGCTAACATCGATTACTGTGTAAAACCATGGCAAATAAAAAATGTCAAAATAAAGTTAGAAAATCAATTTACAAGAGTTTTAAAGGTTCAAATAAATATTTGAGATTTGCAAAATGATCTTCTTTAGGTATGAGATGTGTCTGATCCCACTGGGCATGTCATTATGTGCTCTATAAATTTGACTCAAGAGAGTATGGTTAGTATGGTGTTAGTTCCAAAATGACAACAAAATGAAAGGAACACACTAATATCATGACATCTCTAGGCCTAGACACTAGGGAGAGCTTAATTAACAAAAAATGAATGAAAAACACAACTAAAAAGTAAGGAATAAAACAAAAGAATTCCTTCACCTTCCTTGGATGCTCTAAATGCCTTTCTAGTGGTGGTTTGCTCGGTTTGTGCTCATGAAGTCCTTGGCAATATAAGCTTGGCTACCTCCATCTTCTCCTTGGCACCTTGTGGCTTGTGGCTTGGCTCAACTTGGGATTAATTTGGCATGCTAACACTAATTTCTTGAAGCTTTTGGAACTAATTTGGCATTATAACTTTGCATCAAAAAATAGCTTAGAAATGAAGAAGTAAGGCCTCTTATTTATAGATTTTTTCATATGTTTAGAATCAACCTGAACCATCCATTCTAAGATTGAGATGTGTGGTTGAGGATTAATTCAATTTTTAGAATTAAGCTTGTAATTATCTTCATCATGGCATTGGAAGAAGGGGAAATTAAGAGGCATGGAGGGTATCATGGAAGGCATTGATGAGGCATGGAGGGCATGAATCCTGATATTTATGGCATTTATGGCCTAAGGATGTCTTCCCAAGAAATGAGGTCACCTGATGATGCAGATATTCAATATTCATTTCCAAAAATAAGTATTCAACAATTTTCCATGGAATTCTTGATTAGGCCTTGATTTAGATTAATTATCTCTTAAGCATGTTTAAGCACTTTGCGCATAAATTACTCAAATTGATCAGAATGTCTTATTATTGGTCCAAAATTTGGTCGGATTAGAATTAGAAGGTGATGTTAGATGCTTTGGATCCATTATCCCATTTAGGATGTTATCAAAAACAAATAACAAATGCATGTGTCTCGTGCAAGAGATTTGATAGGAAAAAGCAATCCAGAGCACCTAGGTGCAAAATTGGTATTTTGACTTGAAATGATCTAATCAAAGTTAGCTGGCCCATAAATTGCATTGCCCTATTTAAGGATACCCTAGCCAAAATTGGCTCTTGAATATGTTAGTTTCACATTATTTAACATGTTTTAGTGTTTTTAGGCCAAATTGTGCATTTTAAGTGGAAATTGGCCAAAAAACTTGATTGGAGGTTATCAGTGGCCAGTTTTAGTTGTTTACAGCCAACACTTGAGATACCTTTACATCAGATATAGATAGTGGGTTCCTTAGAATCCTCATCTTTTATGCACCATATTTAGATATTTAGAGTACCTAAACATGCTCCTACTATTTCTATTCTAAAAAAACAACATAGTACACATAGATGGGTTCTAAGAACTCTTATTCTTTTTATTGGTACTTCACAACCTTAGATTCCTATTATACATACACCGAACATCATAAATACTATAGTGATAAATATTTCACCTATACATGTTCATTGACAGTACTACTGATTTATTACCCTAGGATCCAAGTAGGGAGATACCTATGATCATACTTTAGATGAGATCATAGGATGATCTTGTCTCTTCAAAAATATTAAAAAAAATAAAAAAACATTCAAAACTCCAAAAAATATTTTTGACACCTACATGTTATATTGGCTCCATGGCATCTATGTGTTAGTTCCATGTTGAGGTCTAACATATCATTTGTTCTTACATAAACATATACAGGCTTACATAAATACATGATACACTCATATTTCTAATGTTGGCCTTTCCTTCTACTCATGTCATATGGACATTGGGGGCATCCACTTTTTTGATCTTGATACACACATGTTATATGATTCAATGATCACTCTACGATATCGTGTTTAAGCTTATGTATGTACTTACACATTCATGTTATCCATGATTATATCTTACACATGGTGCTTCATATACCATACACTTGACATACTTTTATAACACATAGGATCCATGGGCCACTATGACATGTTTATGTTGGTTGCTTATGCTTTACTTTATGCACTTCCTTGACAGTTTTACCTTGTTATTGTCTTGCTTGTTTGAGAATTTAAATGTGTTATGTTGTATGCGGACCCTATGCCTATGTTTACCTTCTTTCACATTTAAATATGTCATTTCTTGTTGTATGGGCATTTGAATATGGCATTCCTTGCTTTGTATATATTTGACTAAGTCACATCCACTTAAGTTTGTGGTATTTGTATATGCTCCTTATTTTTTATCTTCTTCAACCATTGCCTTTTGAATTACTTTGAAGTGTTATTGTGTATATGCTTATTTTCTTGTTGAGCATGTACTATTACTATCTAGACATTACCATGATATTTATCATGCATCTTAGACCTACATGTGATCACATTGGTTCTATGTACTTCAATGATACATTTACCTAGACATATTTTCTTTTATATATTCTACATGGTTACATTCACAGATTTTATAGTTGTCTTACCCTTTTTGAGGTGAGTTAACTTGAAAGTACTATTTTTCCCTCACCTCAAAGGGAGGCATATTAGTGGGGGCATGCTTGGGAAGCATGTTCTCCACACTTCACAATTCTAAAATTCAGTGGGAGCATGTAATATGAACATGGCTTCCACACATCCACATTTTTCATATTATAGTGGGGGCATGTTTTGAAAGCATGATCTCTACATTTATTCAGTATTACATACTTATATCAGTTTGTTGATCCAGTAAGGGCATGTCATATGGACATAGTTTTCACACATTCATGGTTTTTAGATTGAGGGGGTGGCATGTTTCGGAAACTTTTTATCCACATTCATTTAGTATGGTACTTATATCAATTCATAGATTTAGTGAGGGCATGCTTTAGAAGCATGTTCTCCACACCTATTTAATATTCAGCATCTCTAGTTTATAGTGGGGGCATGTTTTAGAAACATGTCCTCCATATTGGTACTTATATCAATTTTAGATTTACCTATATATAGTGGGGTCATGATTTGGAAGTATATTATCCACACTTACACAGTTATCTAAATTAGCCAAAGCACATAGTTATATGATTCAAATTCAAATTTGTGGCAGAATTCTATATATAGTATCATTGTTATACATAGTTTCATCATGAGACATATCTAAGGTGCATATGCTATGAAACATGTGCCTAATATTATCAAATATAAATCAATTTAAGACTCCAAAACCATTGCATGTATTGATACCCCATGAATTTTTTATATACTTTATCGAACCAATCTACTACAACAGTTGGTTCACCTTTTGGTATGGTTGAGGTGATTAAATCACTCAATCTTGATAAGTTTTCAAGTTTCACTTGATCATCCAACCTCACCAAGTTATAATTATTGTGTTTAATGGTTGAGCTAATCTCAACTACTAGGTGGCAACTCAATTTTGGTCCAAACTTGGGAGCCTCTCTCTCTCTCTCTCTCTCTCTCTCTCTCTCTCTCTCTCTCTCTCTCTCTCTCTCTCTCTCTCTCTCTCTCTCTCTCTCTCTCTCTCTCCTTGGATATATACACTTTAAATATTTATCTATGTTTATCCTAATATTAGTTTCAAAGCCTTACAATGATACATCTTTTGTAAAAATAACTTGACAATAAGCAAGGTGGTTACATTGACACATAAGTGTACTCCTAAACCTTGCTTCTTTAATTTCAATATATTTCAAGTAATTTTAAACCAGATTATAAGTATTGATTTTACACTATAACATGTCTTTATTTCAAGTTAGTCACTAGAAAATCACTCAAATTCAACTTAAGCAAAACACTCAAATTCAACTTAAGCAAAGCACTCAAATTCAACTCAAGCAAAGGAAAGGTGTGCATATACACCCAAGTACTTGTTCCTTTTCTTCAAACTAGTAATTTTATTATTAGATTAAGTGGGGAAAAATGTAGATGATATTTTATGATTATATATCACCCCAATCTTGTACACTTGTAAAAACTCATACCTTGGTTGGTCCTCTTAGTTATACACATGCCTAGATTCTGTAAGCCTTGCATCTGCTCTATCATGCACCCCTTGGCCTATCTCTTAGTCCAACCAATCTTGTATTTATGAAAAAAATATTCTATCTTACCCATAATGTTTTAAATATACTTATCTTACACCTTTTCAAGTTCTAAGCCTGTATCTACTCTCCTACTCTTTGGACACTAATGTCCAAGATAAACAGTAGTGTCAACATTATTGTTCTACCCTAATGCAAGTGTCTAGTGCCTTAATGTCATCCAATTTGTAAATGAAACATATTAAAATGGTCAAACTAAGTGATTCAATGTGAATTATCTCCTAACAATATTGGTACAATACAATATCAACCCTCATTCATTCCTCACCTAGCAATCATACCAATAGACCAAGGCACATATCAAAAACACTCTATCAAGCATTCAATTAAACAAAACTTCCTTATTTTCACACCAATAATAGGTAAAAAAAGTATATAGGTTTGAATTACTAAAGGAGTAGTCATAAGGTCTTATTTTCCAAGTTACAAACTAGGTCACTATTATACTTGCTTTACACGCATTGTATGATTCACACACAATCCAACACTTAGGGGAGAACTACATGATTATGAGGCCCTCTTATATAGTATTAGATATATAGTAAACACCCTTTGATATTGGGTTCATTATGGGCTAGCTCAACACCATGTACCCACTAATCTATTTTTTCTAAGGTCAAATTGAAGATAGAAGGCTAAGGTTTTGCCATTTCACAAAGAGAGATAGTCCATAACCTAGATCTAAAGGCACCAGAGTGAAGTCAAATACAAATCTAGAAAACATCCAGGTGGTTGCATCTTATTTCAATATATATTTCATACATGACACTAGCATCAGAGTCAGACATTAGCATCGATGCAAATGTCTAAGGCTAATACAACTGTCTAGAAAGATAGACACATCAGATC
Source organism: Torreya grandis (assembly GCA_037957365.1). Taxonomy (NCBI): domain Eukaryota; kingdom Viridiplantae; phylum Streptophyta; class Pinopsida; order Cupressales; family Taxaceae; genus Torreya; species Torreya grandis. Next base: position 3,223,540 of record JARHVA010000714.1, on the reverse strand, counting down.
TAGAATCTGACAACTATTCTAGAACTATCTTCCCACCTACTTTCAACCTATACCAGATCCAAATCTATATTAAAATTTTAACCAATTGAGTGCCTTTTTTTATGTCACTTTTATATCGAGCATAGTTATACTTTCCACTTATAGCTTATCTCAGTTTAATAAATTTAGTATATGGTATATCTGAGTGTAGCACTTTAATTGGTCTATTGTAGATCTGATATTCACCCTTGTGCCCTATCATTATTATATCCTCAACCCTATTTACCCAAGTAATATTCCTAATCCAAATTAGGGTTAAACATTTTTATTACAAGTACAAGGTTAAAAGACGATCCAGAGAAAACCACACCTAAAGAGGTGTAAGAGTGCACCATATCGACCTGTTTTGATTTGTATGTCACATTGATTATATATGATTCTTTTGGTCACATTGAATTCCATGATTTTTGTATTTACAAGATTTAATTTAAGGACATTCTTCACAAAAATTTATCAAAGTATCAAGTTTATTTTGAATACCTATAATTGAGTGTGAAATCAAAATAATGTCATCTGCAAACAATAAAATATGAATTTAATTCCTAAAGAGGCTACAACCACTCATACCACTCAAATTTGTGGAGATGAGGTCATCTAATTCATCAATATATAGCCTAAAAATATTAGGTGAGAGTGGACAACCTTGTTTCACACCTATGGTGCTATGTATGTTATCTGTAGTACCCATTTTGGCATGAATATGACCAAAAACCACCTCATATAAAGTTATTACTAGGGCAATTACTAAATCAAAAAGTCCTAATCCTTTAATAATTTTAATTAAAAATTCATAAGTCTTTAATCATTTTAAGTTTACAAAACAACAATAAACCTGAGAAGTGTAGATTTTTGGTTAAAAATTTGTGTAATATTTTTGCTTGACGTGTTTGGAATCATAACCCGTGATTCATCATTAGGAATAACTCAAGAATGGGATCGTAGCCTATCTTCCTTATAAAGATCCAAAGTGTGAAAATAAAAAGGATAGAAATGGTCACCAAGTTTTATAAACATTTTAAAATGGTCACAAGGAGATTGGTCATAAAATCTACCTCAAAGAGTGTGAGCTCTATGTTAAAATGTATATTAATGAGATAAGACCATTGAAAAGGTTGACCAAATTGATTAATAAAATTTGCACATAGGAATGGTACCCTAGTCTATAGGTGTTAGAAAGGAGTTTATGAATGGATAAAGATAGGGATAGGGATGAAGTTAATACAAATCACCAAAGACCAAACTAAAATGATGAGGGCCCTTACCTATTAAGCAACATCATTTTAACTTATTAAAGGTTGGTCCCCATGTTGGATTAAGGTCCATCCCTTCGTCATGATTAATATTATGGGCATGACAATTGATCTCTATGCATTCCATCAATTTACATTTTTAAAATTGGTTTTCTATTGCAAGTATTATCAGCTTATTAATGCAGATGGAATGCATAATTTTAAGTGAATGTTTTGTGAGGGCTGATTTTTTTGACCTATCTAGTCTTATGTCTATTGCATGTTTTGTCACCCTCATTTTCATGGATCTACTAGTTTCATCAATGTAGGGTATGCCACATGAACATTATATTTTATAGATGTTGTGGTGTGGAGTCTAAAAGCTTCACCAAGGAGCGCATTACCAAAGTTACAGGTTTACACAGTCACCGGCGTCGGTCAGGAGTGACCGACGTCGGTCAAGAACAGTTGAAGAGACGTCGGCGTCGGTAGAGGATCGGCCGACGACGGTCATAGGCAAGCAGGCAGGAATCGACATCGGTTACCTGTGCATCCAGAATGCTATTTCCGATGACAGAACCGAGTGTTTGCATGATGAGTTTAAGTCTTAGTCTTAAGTTCGCATTTCTATTTTTAGTAAGATTGGTTTTTAGAGCCCTTGTTCAAGAGGCTTAACTGTTGGTTGTAAGTGCATGCTCAAGTTTCCTAATTCTATATGTAGGAAAGATCTTCTTAGCTTATTGTAGTAGAACATTGTGAATGTTGGAAGAACAGTACAGAGTTGTATCAATCCAGGTTGTTGGAGTTGATTGTACTTGAGAGAGAGAGCTCTTGAGGGATAGAGATCTAGAGAGAGATCTTGTACATCTGAGAGAGGTGTAGAAGAAAGAAGTTTCTTTAATTGTATTCCTTCTGTAAAGAGTTTAATACAAGTTTTTAGGGTGGTTTCTTGTATCTCTTGTTCTTTGCTATTTATCATTCTAGTTACTTATCTATCTGATTTAATTCCGCAGTTTATTGCTTTCATAAGTGTAATCATATTGTTGGTTGATCCCCAACAAGTGGTATCAGAGCTCAGGTTCACTAACAAGTGGTTCAGATCTGTGTAGTGTGTATTGATTACAGGTTGCTCATAGGGGTTTCTGCAGGGATTTCTGTTTGAGTGGGAGAAGCAATGGCAGAAGAAAGTAAATTGAGAATGGAGAAGTTTAATGGCAAAAACTATCAACATTGGAGAATGCAGATAGAGGAATATCTGTATCAGAAAGATCTTTACTTACCGTTAGGTGGGATTGCAAAGAAGCCCAAGGACATGGATGATGAAGGATGGGAAGTTCTTGATAGAAAGGCTCTGGGGTCTATAAGACTGAGTCTAGCATCTACTGTGATATCTAATTTATCACAACCAAAAACAACGGTAGAGTTGATGACTACTTTAGCAAATTTGTATGAAAAACACTCAGCTTCTACTAAGGTATATCTTATGAAGCAATTATTTAATTTGCATATGCAAGAAGGTGGATCTATATCTAATCACATGAATGATTTCCATGGAATTTTTAATCAATTAAGTTCAGTCAATATTGTGTTTGATGATGAAATAAAAGCTCTTTTAATATTATGTTCTTTGCCTGAAAGCTGCCATGGCTTGGTAATGGTAGTTTCTAATACTGCATCTGCTTTGAATATTTTAAAAGTAGAGGATGTTGTTAGTGTTATCTTGAATGAGGAAATTCATAGGAAAAGCACAGAGGAAACATCAGGGAACGCTTTAAATCTTGAGAGCAGGGGAAGGCAAAAAGAGAAGAGCAAGAGGAGATCAAGATCTAAGTCTAAAGTGAGAGGTAGATCCAAATCCAGAAATGGCAGGAGGCCACAATGCTGGAATTGTGGAAAGATGGGGCACATAAGTAGAGATTGCTGGTCAAAGCCTAAGGAGGACAATCAGCAAGAAGAAAAAGAAGAGGCAAAGGTTGCAGGTATTGCACAAGATGCTTTAATATTCTCTTTGCATAATAATATAAAATCTTGGGTTTTAGATTCTGGTGCATCTTTTCATGCTACCCCTAATAGAGATTATTTCAGTGACTATATCCATGGAGATTTTGAAATAGTGTATCTAGGGGATGATAAGCCTTATAAGATTATTGGCAAAGGTAAAGTGTAGCTGAAAATGCAGAATGGAAACACATGGGTGTTGAGAGATGTGATGCATGTTCCTAGCTTGAAGAGAAATTTGATTTCTGCAGGAAAGTTAGGGGATGAGGGTTGTACAGTAACTCTCACAGCAGAATCTTGGAAGGTGACCAAGGGTGCACTTATTATGGCCAGAGGTAAGAGAGTAGGTACTCTCTATTTATGTAATTGTGTTACTAATATTTCTCCTTCTGTATTATCTACTTCAGATGTGGATGCTAAATTGTGGCACTCAAGGCTTGGCCACATGAGTGAGAAGGGGATGTCAATTCTTAAGTCTAAAGGTAAGCTTTCAGATTTGAAAAATATGGATCTAGAATTTTTTGAGCACTGTGTATTTGGAAAACAGAAAAGGGTTAGTTTTCTCAAGACTGGGTCTATAAAGAAGAGGCATAAGTTGCAGCTTGTTCACACAGACGTGTGGGGATCGACTCAGGTAGCTTCTATTGGAGGATCACAGTACTATGTTACGTTGATAGATGATGCTACAAGAAAGGTATGGATCTATTGTATTAAGAAGAAATCTGATGTATTTGAGACTTTTAAGATTTGGAAAGCTATGGTTGAGAATGAAACAGGTAGAAGATTGAAGTGCCTGAGATCTGACAATGGTGGTGAGTTCTGAAGCTTTAATTTCAACTGGTATTGTTATATGCATGGAATCCATAGGCAAAGGATAGTTCCAAGGACACCTCAATAGAATGGAATTGCTGAAAGGATGAACAGAACAATAATGGAGCGTGTAAGGTGTATGAGATTGCATGTTGGGTTGCCCTTAGAGTTTTGGGCAGAAGCTGTTGACACTGCAGTGTACCTGATTAACAGAGGACCCTCTACAGCTCTGGATAGTGGAATTCCAGAAGAGGCATGGATAGGTAAAAAGGTAGATCTCTCATATCTTAAAGTTTTTGGTTGTGAAGCCTTTGTGCACGTAGATAAGGAAAATAGAAAGAAGCTGGATGCTAAGTCTATGAGGTGCACGTTTATTGGCTATGGCTCAGATGATTTTGGTTTCAAATTTTTAAATCTAGGAACTAACAAGGTAATTAGGAGCCATGATGTTGTTTTCAATGAAAAAGTGATGTATAGTGATCAGATGAAGAAGCTGAATCAATCTGGGTAGAGCAATGGAGAATTGGATGAGGTGACGGTCCAAAATGAGCTTGCGGGAAAAATAAATAATCACTTGCAGGAAAACACAGAGACCAACATCGATAGGGTAGGAACTGACGTCGGCAGAATAGAAACCGATGTCGGTCATACAGAGACCGACGTCGGTAGAATAGGCACCGACGTCGGTCAGGAAGAACCGGCGTCGGCCAGTAACAGGTCTGGAGGTGGCCGAGGTCGGTCACTGTCAGAGAATTTGGTCGGACAGCGTGTTGTGAATGAGTCTCAGACGCCCATCAGGAGGTCAGAAAGGGTAAGTAAGCCTCCAATTAGATATTCTCTTTCATTATTCTATTTATTGCTAATTGATGGTGGAGAACCAGAGAGTTTTGAAGAAGCATTACAGGTGGAGTCCAAGAGTCAGTGGGAGCGTGGCATGGTTGAGGAGATGGAGTCCTCGAGAGAAAACCAAACATGGAATTTGGTTGAGTTGCCAGCGGGTAAGAGGACACTGAAGAACAGATGGACCTATAGGTTGAAGGAAGGTGAGAATGGACAGATGAGATATAAGGCCAGGTTGGTAGTGAAAGGATTTGCACAAAAGCCAGGTATTGATTTTGGTGAGATTTTTTCTCCTGTTGTTAAAATGACTTCTATACGGGTTGTATTGTCTTTGGTTGCTATTGAGGATTTGCATCTTGAGCAGCTAGATGTTAAGACAACATTTCTTCATGGAGATTTGGATGAGGAAATATACATGAAACAACCGAAAGGATTTGAGGTCAAGGGTAAAGAGAAGTTAGTGTGCAGATTGAAGAAAAGCTTGTATGGCCTCAAGCAAGCTCTTAGATATTGGTATTTAAAATTTGACAGGTTTATGATTGAGCATGGCTATAGTAGGTGTCAATCTGACCATTGTGTGTATTTTAAGAGATTGGATAATATTAGATATATTATTCTATTGTTGTATGTAGATGATATGCTGGTTGCAGGATCACACATGCAGGATATCTCTAAGCTTAAGGTGAAATTAGCTCAAATGTTTACCATGAAGGATTTGGGAGTAGCAAAGAAAGTCCTTGGCATAAGCATTAAGAGAGATAGGGAAAATCACAGGTTGATATTGTCTCAAGAGGATTATGTGGACAAGGTGTTGAAACGGTTCAATATGCAGGATGCTAAACCGGTAAGCACACCTTTGGCTGAACATTTTAAGTTGAGTAAAGAACAATGTCCTAATTCACATGATGAGGTAGAGTACATGAGTAAAGTTCCATATTCTTCTGCAGTAGGGAGTTTAATGTATGCAATGGTGTGTACTAGACCAGATATTGCCCAAGCAGTGGGAGTTGTAAGTAAGTATATGGCCAATCCAGGGAAGGAACACTGGAAAGCAGTTCAGTGGATCCTTAGATATCTGAGAGGAACCAGCAGTAGACACTTGTGCTATGGAGGTTCAGATACTTCTCTACATGGTTATGTAGATTCAGATATGGCAGGTGATTTGGATGGCAGGAGGAGCACCATAGGTTATGTATTCACTGTTGGTGGAATGGCGGTTAGCTGGATATCAAAGTTGCAGAAGGTTGTTGCCTTGTCAACTACAGAATCAGAGTATATTGCAGCCACAAAAGCTAGCAAAGAGATGATATGGATGACACGGTTCATGGAAGAGCTTGGAAGGGAGCAAGGGAGTTGCAAATTGTATAGTGACAGTCAGAGTGCAATCCATTTGGCTAAGAATTCAGCCTTTCATTCAAGAACAAAGCACATACAGCTTAGGTACCACTTCATATGGCAGGTATTGGAGGATGGTGAGTTGAAGCTGGAGAAGATCCATACAGATAGGAATCCTTCTGATATGTTAACCAAGCCGGTTACAAAGGAGAAGTTGAATTTTCATTCAACTTCTGTTGGTCTTCATGATTGAGTTGAAGATGGAGGAGCTAGAAGATGTTGTTGTACAGGTACTGGTGCAGCTGTTTATCTCCAAGTGGGAGATTGTTAAGGTGTGGAGTCTAAAAGCTTCACCAAGGAGCGGATTACCAAAGTTGCAGGTTTACACAGTCATCGGCGTCGGTCAAGAGCGACCGACGTCGGTCAGGAACAGTTGAAGAGACGCCAGCGTTGGCAGAGGATTGGCCGACGACGGTCACAGGCAAGCAGGCAGGAACCGGCATCGGTTACCTGTGCGTCCAGAATGTTATTTCTGAGGATAGAACCGAGTGTTTTCATGATGAGTTTAAGTCTTAGTCTTAAGTTCGCATTTCTATTTTTAGTAAGATTGTTTTTTAGAGCCCTTGTTCAAGAGGCTTAACTGTTGGTTGTAAGTGCATGCTCAAGTTTCTTAATTCTATATGTAGAAAAGATCTTCTTAGCTTATTGTAGTAGAACATTGTGAATGTTGGAAGAACAGTACAGAGTTGTATCAATCCAGGTTGTTGGAGTTGATTGTACTTGAGAGAGAGAGCTCTTGAGGGATAGAGATCTAGAGAGAGATCTTGTACATCTGAGAGAGGTGTGGAAGAAAGAAGTTTCTTCAATTGTATTCCTTCTGTAAAGAGTTTAATACAAGTTTTCAGGGTGGTTTCTTGTATCTCTTGTTCTTTGCTATTTATCATTCTAGTTACTTATCTATCTGATTTAATTCTACGGTTTATTGCTTTCATAAGTGTAATCATATTGTTGGTTGATCCCCAACAATAGACACCACTTTTTAACCAAGGATATACTTGGTCCTTTATCAATTTTAAATATTATTTACACTTGTTGAGAGTTAAGGTGGTGGAGATGTTATGTTGCTTCAAGATATGATCAATCTTGTTAGATACCCATTCAATGTATGCTAAAAAGGTTATTGGGCATGTTTGTGTGGTACTATTTTTATGTTGTTTGTTATGATCTTCTTTGGATTGCTTAAAGGCTCTTGTTATTTTCTTACCATTGTAACCATTTTTCTAAAAAATTGCTTTAAGATTGTCTAATTCCTAGTATAAATTGTAATCATCATAAACCCTAAATTGCAGTAGTTTTTCACCTTTTGGATTGTTATAAAGGCACATCTAAGTCATATATTTTATCACTTGAGCACATATTTGTGAAGCTAAATCCTTGAGCATCTTCCTAAGGTTAATTTCTACCAAGAAGTGCAACAGATGCTCGATTCAAATAGGGCCATAAAGGGAAAGCTTGAGGGATTTAAACTTGATGTAGATGGTATTTTATGTCACAAGGATCATATTTATGTTCTTTCATAAGGTGGACTATTCAGAGTCTCATTGATCCCCTTACCAAGCATATCATGGAGTGAAGAAGATGCATGCAAAGTTGAGACAATTGTATCACTGGACTGGTGTGCAAAATGACATTATAAACTTGTAGCTTAATTCCTTGAGGGATAAAGGGTAAAGTTCAATCACCATCATCTTGCAAGTTTTTTACACCCCCATGAGATTTTTAAATGGAAATGGGACACCATCTCCATGGACTTCACTATTAGACTACCCACTTCTTATCATCATAATGCAATCATGGTTACTATGGATAATTTGAAGAAGGTAACTCACTCTTCTACAACAAATACCACTTAAAATGCCACATCATTAGCAAGGGTTTTCTTAGATGACATATTTTGATTAGATGGGATTCCCCATAAGATTCTCTCTTATCGATATCTTGTTAAAATGTCTAACTTTTGAACCACTCTAAAAGATGGATTGGGCACTCAACTTTTTAGTACTTATTATCATCTAGATATCGATGGTCAAATGGAGTGGGTCAACCAAGTTTTGGAGGATGTGATTTGCATGTACATCATGGATAATTAGTCTCATTGGTAGGATTTTTTATACCTAGTGGAGTTTGAATATAACAACAACTACCACATTTTGATCAAAAATTCACCTTACAATGCATTATATGGTAGATATTGTAGGACCCATTTGAGTTTAGATCATATTAAGGATAGAGTTTTCATTGGTCCTACCATGTTGGAAGATATGGAATGATGGGTTGTTCAAATTTGACATCACCTTCAAGAGGCATGAGAGTGATATAATAAATATGCATATGCAAAGAAGATCGATTGACACTTTGTATTTGTCAAAAAAGGTGTTTTTTAAAATGAGACCCAACAAGATCCCTATCCATTATGGTGAAATTTATAAGTTGACACCTCATTTTTTTAGTGTATTTGAAATCTCAAAGACCATCATCCCAATATCTTATTGTCTAGCCATACCACCTAGCCTATAAATTATTCATAACGTGTTCCATGTTTTTATTTTACATTTATATATACCTAACACTACCCATGTTCAATATTAGATGAAATTACAGGTAGAGATAGATAGGAGTTTAGATTTAGAGCCCATGCAAATTCTAGCATGCAGGTATTTGAGCCTTTAAGGCCAAAAGTTGGACCAAGTCGAGGTTCAAAAGGATCAATATGATGAGACAATTGTCACTCAAGAGGATGCAACACATTTGAGGATCCAATATCCCCACATCTTTTAGTGAATTCTAGAAATAAGTCTACATAATGGGAGGGGGATGTGAAGCCTAATTTTCACATTCTTAGTTTTTGGACTTTTAATTATTTTTCACTACTCTTGATGTCATGTGCTCTATATATTACTTGATTCAAGAGATGTTATTGTTATATTATGACTAATACATTGATTTTTGTGTACATGATGTTATTATGTTTCTTACATGTGTATTATTCTTATGCTAGTAGTAGATGATTTTAATTATTTATTAAGATGCATGTTGTATTATCTTGCTAGTAGAGCTAGCAATTATTTATCATGTGAATTGAGTATATGGATGTTTATATGTTGCCACTTTTATATTACCTCATGATGGATACTAGGATGTTATGTTTGGGATGGTATGCATTGTCTGTATGGATAAATGTTACTTGAAAAAATTATATTCACTTGCTTCAATTATCTAAGGTAGAGCAATTTTATAGGTGAAATGATGTGCAAGTGACATGAGACCAACTGAGATGATTGGACTATGCCAAGCATGGGTGTAACAATGATATTATATGAGTAATGTCCTACATGACATGCTGAATTAAGACTTAATCCTAGTTATGTCTTGTAAACTAATTTGAGTCTTTGGAATTTTGGACCTACATGGCACTATTCACACCCATTTGTCATACCTTGGAAGTTATTTAAACCTTTTAATGAGTCATAAAGGTGAATAGGAAACCAAATTAAGTTTCCAATTTCCTAAAAACATGGATGTAAACATATTCCCAATTTTCCAAGGTAGGAAAAAGTAGAAAATATATATTTTTAGGTGTATCTAAGGCCTTTATAACAAACAAAGGGACTTGGTAAAGCCTTAAAGAAGTTATTATGGCATCCCATGTGACAAATTATGGTATGTAGAAAAGACATATTAATGAGCATGGGTGATCCTTCAATTCTTTCCCACATGGGATTGTAAAATAAGCTATTACAAGGAAAGAATTTTGAAAGAAGGGCCAAGGAATGGGAAAGAACAAGTATCACCTTCCCATTGTCCATTATGTTTTAATGATTTTTATATAAGAGGGAAATCCTTCTTTGGAGGAACTTTTTGTTCATTATTTTCATTTGTGAGGAGAGATTAAGCTCCAATAGGAGGAAGAATCTTGGAGTAGAGAAGTATTGCTTGTAGTAAGGCACTTGTAAGAGGATTTCATGCTTAGGAACAAGTGGAGGTATAAAGGTATGTATTTCCATTACACCCATGAAAGCAGTTTTATTGTTTAATTCAAAATAAAATTGTTCCCTTCTTTTTTGAGAGTTTTCAAAGGGTTATCATAGCCATTTAGATTTTCCCTTTTATGGTTTTTTTTCCATGGTTGGGCTTATGGCTACCATTTTTTTAGCCCTATTAAGGTATGGAGATGAAAATATCCCTCCACTTCTTATTTATGTTTTGATAGCCATTTATTTGACTTGAAATTGTATTGTTTTTCAGCCCAAATGGGTTTAGCTTGTGTGTTTGATGTATGCCTTCTTTAGGTAGGTTTTTTGCATGGGAACTATATTCCAAATTCATCTGACATGGCTCAATTGCATGGGGTTTGTAAATATGAAACCTAATGTTTCCAAAGTCATCACATGGCAAAGGAGAAGGGTTTGGGCAAGGGGAAGCATTCTAATGTCCTCATGCCACCCAATTGAGTAGAGAGTATAAATTCTTGTCCACAATGAGTGATTCTTAAGTCTTATCAAATATTGAAATCTTTGTGGTTTCCATGTGTTTTCAAGTATTTTGGATTTGTGTATTTGATATGGGTTATTATGTTCATTATTGGTTGTTGGTGGAATCCCCTTGAAGATAAGATTGATAGGTTGAGTTACCTAGTTTTGCTTGTCACTTTCCCTTTTACTTACACTTACCTCACATCAACTTATTGGTAGTATCCATCTCAAGAGATGGTATTCCTTGCCTTGGTCAATGCCTAGGACATCCACCTTCTGATAACATTTATGGATGGGAGGTGGGCCCCTCTTTGGTTTGGAAAAAATCATGCCCATAACAATTTCATTTTTAAATTAATATTTTTCTAAGATTATATAAATTTGTTTTGTAAATTTTAGGAGTAATTGATTTCTCATAGAAAATTTTAAAACTTTAATACTCTGTAGGGTCATTTATGACTATTCAAGCCCTTTCTTATAGGGCACAAGCCACTTTTAAGGGCAAGGGCTAATTATAGGTCACCCATGTGAACATGGGTAGACCCCAAGAAAATAAAAAGGTGAGTCATCTATGACTGTTGGTGCTTGTGCACATGAGCAGCTAGCAAACCGCTAGCTACTAAACCCTCACCATATCATTGTAGCTCCTAAAGGATCTAAATTTTAATTAGTGACATTGAAACTGGTAGAAATGGTCTACATAGGTCAAAGAGTGTTCAATATCTTAACAAGAGGGCTAGAAGAATATATATCATTTGATGCAAGTTTGAAAGGACTGTATTTGCATCTGAACCCTAAAAGGGCTAACCTTGTGTCATATGTCCATTGGGGAGTGATGGAAACATAATGTGGCTCAATTTTTTTTGAGCCACCACATGCTAGCATTGACATTAAATCCATCTTGAAACTTGCACTCCATCTTTGAAGCTTGAAAGGGCCAAACTGATCTTTAAGCTCCATCATGAGCTATAGAGCATCAAAGTGGATTGGCCTAGTCCTAACCACCACCATCGATCTATACCAATAGATAAACCATCAAGAATCATGAAGGAAGCTCAAAGAAGTTGTGTAGCCAATGACCATAGTTAATGGTATTGGATCTTTTGTGACCCTTTTTTGGGGTGGTTGGGAAGTAGTTTGGTGGCTCATAAGGGTGGTTTGGTGGTGGTGTCCAGATCCATGACCACAGTGTTGAGGCAACACTTTCAGTAGCCTTATTAACCCTTTTCAAATCAACATGGGTTGTATTAAGTTGACCACATTTTTATTTAAAAGCTGATTATATCAATTTTATAAGTTGGCTAAGACTTTGATATTCTTTTAAATTCATTAGCTAATTTTAGTTAGGTTTAATATTATAATCGACCTATTTAATAATTGATGACCTATTTAAAATTAAAATTTCACCTATAAAACCATAGAGACCTAATTACTCATTACCCTTGTGTGTCATATTTGAAGTACTATGGATCGAGAGTGGGGTAGCCCAGAAAGGTCCCCCTTATTTTTTGTGCTCTTTTGCATGGAAGAGAAATTAGGAGCTAAAACATAAAACTAAACAATATTTTGGCCCATACATAGCCCTTTTGGGCTTAAATGGCCTTTTTAGGGACCCTAAGAATGTTAGAGGCAAGAAGACCATTAAGGGAAACCACTTATTTTTCATAACCTCTATGCATTATATAAATGGATAATGCTCTTAACAAGATCCAAACAGAGATTTTATCCACCTTGGGTTCAAACTCTAAGAAGTCATTGCCTGCTACTAGAGGTTTTCTAAACCCAAATATTTTTTTCCCTACAAACTAAGAAGCTATAAGAATGTTCTCATGGGACTCCCTACTTCCCCAAACATTGCACAAACTAAGATATCACCATATCTTGACCCTCAATGTCAAGGTACTAGAGGTGACCCATTATGGTCATCAAAAAAGTGATCACCTTAAATGTCCCTATCATTCATGCAAGAGTCATAGTGTCATCAAGGGCTTATAGGTCAATTAGAGTAGGCATGATAGACATGGTTAGTGACCATGCAAAAAATTGCACATCGCACCCATTCTAGTTAAGCATGTGTGTTTGTTTTAGCATGTTGTGCATCTCATGCCATGAAGATGACTAACCTATAGGAAATGCAATTGTGTAGAATGTGCATTATATATTCTTAAAAAAAATGGCCATTTTTTATATGGTTTCCATCACTCTAAATTTTGGGCATGAAAATGATGACATGGATTGATTGTGTAGACTAAAATTGTTTTTCTATGCATGTTTGATGTTGATAATTATTGCATAGTTTGATCATTCATTGTGTATTACATTGTGTGATGATTTTTGTGTGTGACATTATGTGATACATTGCATGCTTTATGTGTGATCATTATTGATTGTTACATTGCATGACCATTAATGTATGATGTGCTATGTGATTTATATGTTATCATTGATGATTGTTACATTGTGTGATGATGGAAATTCTAGGATAAATTCTCATTTTATTAAGACTATCTGATAATACCTTGCTTATTACCCACTCTCAACAATCTATTTATCCTCAATTTGTGTTTCACTATCCAATTTACTACTCTATGGCCAATCTTGAATCACTTAAACCTCATTATGTTTCTAAATTGAGGTTTGATTTACATATGCTCTTTTAAGATAGGTCTGGTCCAACTCTTATGTTATAGGTTTTCAACTATTTATCTACTCAATCTATTGTCATGAAAGTTTATCCTATTTTAAGATTATTCTTAAAATACCAATGAAATTATATTCTAAAAAAGGAATCAAAAGGTACACTCACTATGTTATTACCTTTCACTGATGTCTCTAACTCATATCTCCTCCTTAAGATCCTTATATACCAATCTTATCTCAATTATTATAGCTTTGTTCTTTAGGCCTTAATTCATAAGCCTATAACCAAATACTCACACAAAATTGTAGTAGAGGATACAATTATTTGTCTCTACCTTTCAATACCTCTCATACAACCTATTTCACTTCCTCCTTAAGTCTCATAAACTTGAAATAGTCATCCAAATATGTAGATTATCTCTTAAACTCTTAAAACCTCACTTTCCTTATAACTCTGTCAAGACATGGTCCTCATTATAAAGTAATTTTTGAGTTTAATATGATATTAAATCATATAAAATTCACTTGGAACATTATTTTAGACCCTCATACAAGCTCTTACAACATCAAAATGACTTTATCTCAACATATGGACCTCTTGCTCTCTTAAAAGGTTGTTTTCTTATATATACCTGGTAAATAGTCATTAAAATACTAAATTATATAGACTGTTTAGACTAAATAGTACTTGTATTTGGTTAAGTAAATATATTATGACTTACACAAAAAAAATCACCTCTTTTGGATTAGGTCATCTTAAGAAAACTTACATTTTATGTCTTTAAACCCTTATTATGCATATATAGTTCAGAAAACATGGTCATTAATAAGTGACTCTAGAGACTTATTTTCAACATAATACCAACTCCAATACAATATAAATACCTTATCCCATATCCATGTCAAATTTTAGGCCATTTGGCTAGGTAGATTAAATGTTATGAGACTTTTTTGGTCCTTAAAAACTTAGATTTTTGAATCTAGCTAAGAACACTTAAAGATGGATTTCAAGACTTTAAAAGAGTTTCAAAACTTCATTTCAATTGTAATAAACCTGATAAAATTACCTCCACATTTTAAAAAGGTTATTGATCTTACCTACATTTCAAAATACGTTCAAATACCTCTGTTATAGTCTTAATGTAACACAGAATTTTACTTCTCCTTGTACAATCATGTCCTTAAGAGCTTCTATGCACATGTTAACTTCATGAAACCATAAGAGATATATATTCATACCAAATAAGAATATAAGATCATCTTTATTCATTAAAAACACTTCTTTATTGATCAAACATTTACAATATTTCATACTTATTTGCAGACCTCTTTCTTACAATTATCTTGACAAACCTCCTTATCTATCTAATCAACTCTATAATTCTTCACCTATTTATCTTCCTCCTACACGTATGAGTGGATTTATTGATATATCCTTGATAGGGTTGAATCCTATATTCACTAACAATTTCTTAAATATAACCTTTAGATAGGGATAATACCAAAGTCTTCTCAACTAATTGCTTCTCAACTTAGTATATACTTTTCTTTCTTTCTCCAACATACAAATCACCCATTTTAGAGATACGATGAGTTATCTTACACTTTACATAAGATAAAAGGACATTTTACATTATGTCCTTGACTTCCTAGGGTCATTACATAAGGACTATAATTTTAAAATGTCTCAATACTAACAAACTCCCTTTTACAATTCAAATATTTTAATAGGAAGTTTTGGAGGGAAAAGTTGTATTTGGCCTATACTTGCAACTTAAGACCTTATATCAACTTGATTACTTGCCTAACATCTGATTATGAGTCCCTAAATTATTTAGGGCCTTATTAAGCCTTTAAAATGCATTTTTAGATCTCAAACATGCTTCTAAGCCTTCTCAACAAGGCTCATTCTCTCTTGTAAACTACTTATGTGAAAAATTACAAAAATGGGTTGATGCTCCTGTATCAAACACCTAGGCTTAAAATATTTATGAGCTCCTGCTCATGAGCTTTTTCTTATTTGCCCAATTACAATTGAAACTCTTTTATACATTGTCTTCTTTATTCATCTCTCAAACAAGTGTGCATGCTCCTTGCTTCCACACTTACATCTTTTCTTGCTTGTTATTTTCTCTATAATGTCCCTAAATGAGACAAATTAGTGCAAAAGGGGTTTTTCCCAAAATCCTTAAATCTGAAAATGCAATCAGCAAACCCTAGATTGCAAAATAAATTCTCAAAAACCTTAATCAACCTTGGAAACCCTAGGTGCCAAAATAATAGGGGTTTATAGGTAAAATTCAGCCAATAACTTGTTATGAAATAACAGAAAATGTGCAAAAAAAATTTATAATTTAATTTGCACAAGTACCTTTTTTATCCTTTTTATGAAGCTCAAATGCCACAAAAAGATGGCAAAAAATTTTGATTTAATATCCAAATTACAGCTATTGTTCAAAGTGGATTTCCTCTTTAAACTATTGCCAAAAATAGTTGTGATCCTTCAAAAAATATCAAAAAAATTCCAACGACCTATTTGAGCATGGAAAATGGAAAGATTTCCCTTCTAGGTCAATCAGCCCACTTCCAAAGTGCTTGGAAAAATAGCAAAAAAATATGAAAAATATTCTTACCTTTCGTAAGTGGAAAATCCTTCAAAAACCTGTTAAATAATTAAATAATAATTTTGAAAATTATTATTTAATTTTTCTCCATCAAAACCCTTCATAAATCATCCAAACCTTCACAAGAATAATAAAAAAAATACCAAATAAAATTAGATTATTTAATTTGTAAATTTTTGACCAATTGAAGCCTTCAAACCCTAGATCCCAGTTCCCCAAGTGGTTCACTCCACTTATAAAATTAGCACAATAAATTAGAAAAATCAATATGTAAAAAAAATACCACAAAACCTTCAAAAACATGCACACAAACCCTCCAAAGCAATTTGCCCCACTCCTTAGGGCACAAACAAGATCTCCTTTAGCAATGGCAATGTCAAAAGACACCTTTTTGATTGATCAATCACCAACAGTAGCGAACCTCTATTGGGCATGTATCTCTATAATTTTCTTAAAGCATGAAGGAAAAAAATATAAAATTCAACATATCCTCCATTGTAGTCTTCGCCATGTATTTATAACTTTTCAAAGAGGGTGAACCACTTTGGGAAGATAAAACACGTTTCCTTATCTTTGCTTTAGCTCCCATGTCGATATCTCCTTTTTGAATAATATATTAATTAAAATTACTTTAAGGCAAATAAATTAATATTTAATTCACTTAAGCACTTTAGTGGTAAAAACCACTTTTAAAATACTATATTAATTAATTAATAGCTACCTTACGATAAAAATCATTATTTTGACAATTAATAAATAACTAATAAAATAATATTCCTCAAAAAGGGCTCCTTTAGTCTATGGGGAGATATACTAAAGGTCTTCAATACCTTTTTATTCATGAGGGAGAAATGGGGACATCACAGTCCTCCCTTCCCGAAATTGCTTGCCTTCAAGCAATCCAAAATAAGGCTTCCTAAATAAAGCATCTGCAACCACATTATTTTTACCTTTTACATATTCAATATCAAAAGCATAAGCTTGTACCTTGATTACCCATTTATGTTGCCTATCATTTAGTTCCTTCTGATTGAGAAATAGTCTCAAGCTATTGTGATCCGATTTCACAATGAATTTTCTACAAACCAAATATTACTTGAATTTACTCAAAGCATGAATAACCGCCAACATCTCCTTGTCATAAATGGAATAAGATTTTTATGAATCCTTGAGTTTCCTGCTTTCTAAATCAATAGGATGCTTATTTTGTATTAGGACAGCCCCTATTCCTTCACCTGAAGCATCACACTCAACAGCAAAAGGAGTAAAAAAATATAGAATGGCAAGAACTAGACAAGAACACATTACCTTTTTGATATTTTCAAATGCTAGTTGGGATGTTTTGGACCATTAAAAGCCCCTTTCTTAGTCAAATTAGTCAAGGGAGTAGTAAGTTGTGACAAACCTTTCACAAACCTCCTATAATAACTGCAAAGTCCACAAAATCCTCTTAACTGTGTGAGTGTAGAGGGGATAGGCCAATCCATGATAGTTGTAATTTTTTGTTGGTCCACTTGCACACCTTGGCATTGATGGCATGCCCAAAATATATAATTTTTGTTAATCCAAACTCAAATTTGGATTTCTTTGCAAAGAAGGAATGATGCTCTAATGTGCTCAAAACCAAATCCAATTTTGCTATACACAAGGATGTCATCAAAGAAAACTAGCACAAACTTCCTTAGATATTTGCCAATCATATTGTTCATACATGATTGAAAAGTAGTTGGAGCATTAGTTAATCCAAAAGGCATAACCAAAAACTCAAAATGCCCAAAATGACACCTAAAAGCAGTTTTATGAGCATCTTCTTTTCTTACCTTGATTTGGTGATAACCGTATCTCAAATCAATTTTGGAGAAATAAATGGTACCATGTAACTCATCCACAAGATCATCAATCATAGGTATTGGGTACTTATTCTTGATGGTCTTCTTATTTAATAACATGTAATCAATGCACATCTCAAAGTGCCATCCTTCTGCTTCACTAGAACAACTAAGGAAGCAAAAGGACTTGAGCTAGGCCTTATGTGCCCCATATCAAGTGATTCTTTGATGGTTTTCTCAATTTATTCTTTGAAAGCTCTTGGGTGGCAATAAGGGGTAACAATAACTGGGTTTTCACCTATTTCTAGCTCAATATTGTGCTCAAAACCTTTATGAGGTGGCAAACCATAAGGCAAATCATCAAAGACATGAATATGCTTGTCTAAAATAGCTTGAAGCTTACCATGAGGGGGCTGCATTTTTATTTTTTCTGAATTTATAGTGGTAAGGTAGCTTGTTGCCAAAGCAATGTGTTTCCTTATAAAATCCCTCTCCATCCTCTTCATGGACACCTCTTGTGGAGCTCCATTGGCTAGACCTTTGGAGACCACTTCCTTGCCCTCTTTGAAGTATTTTAGCTCCATGGTTTTGTAATTTTGAGTGAATTCTCCTAAGGAATGTAACCATTGAACACCCAAAATAATATCAATATCTCTAATATCAACAATATAAAAATCATCCATTACCTTGTGTTTCCCAAGGGTGAGTGGAAGTTGAGATAACTTTTTGGAGCAAAAAATGGTGAATCCATCTGCCATAGTTACATTAAATCTTTTGTAATTCATATCCTCTAATTCCATCTTCTCAACCAAGCTCTCTTCAATAAAATTATGAGTGGCTCCACTATCAATCAAATTAGTCACTCTTTGACCTTTCAATGTACCTTTTATCTTGAATGCATAATACTTGGGAGATCCTGAAAGAGAATCAAGAGTGTTGCCCACATCTTGTGTGTCATCTTCATGTACATGCTCATCATCTACATGGCCATCATGCCCATCATTAGTATCAATAATATCAAAATCTGAATCATTATCAAGTACCTCAATATAGTAGACATGCCCTTTACCCATGCAATAGTGGCCTTTGGTCCATTGATTTTTGCAAGTTAAACATAAGCTTTATCTTCTCAACTCATCTCTTTCATATTTCATATTATTATTGTATGGCATTGATCTATGAGGTGGCACATATGGTGAAAATGGCTTCTTTGGTGGCTCATTTGGTGGTGCTTTGGACTGCCCACCTTGTGTTCTTTGCTAACCACTAAAACCAGTCCTTGGTTGCCCTATATTTGCCCCTTTGGGTAGTGAATAGGTGGTTTCCCTTTGCTACCCCTTTCGCCCTTCATAACCCCTGTAAGCTAAACATTATAGATCTAATGCCTTAGTGATGGCATCTTGCAAAGAGAGAGGGTTAAAAGCCTTAACCAACCCTTTCAAAGGTTCAATCAAACACTCAAAAAATAATACAATCAACCTCTTTTCACTAATGTCAGAAACCATAACTAAAACCTTCTAAAAATTAGCAACATACCTTTCAACATTATGTTCTTGTTTGAGTTGTGCTAACTCATGAAAATGTCTATCTGGATTTTTTCCACCAAATCTTTCCATGATTATTTTACCAAACTCCTCCATGGTAGTAATAGATCTGTGGCCTTATGTTAGGCCATGAAACTACCACTCATGAGTAATTCCCTACAAATGTAGGGTGATAAATTTTAGAACCTCCTCCTCAAACATGGGGTTAAGTGACAAATATGTTTCTAAGTTATGTAACCAAGATGTCACATGAAGCTTATCAGTACCATCAAAAATAGAAAGATAAATATTACCCAACCTTTATTGTAAATCTCTACAAAGTTGCCTAGTAAGAGCCTTTGATTTGATTCCCTCCACTTCATAAAAATCTTAAAAATTTAAAATTCCTCGTGTGGCCAAGCTTAGGGCTGCATATTCCTCTTGGTGAGTATCCAAAATATCTTCCCTTGGCATTCTTTTCTCTAACACTAGTTCCTTCTACAAAAATGTGGCCTTGAAGAATTTTTGAGGGGGGCTAATATAAACCCTCTCATCATTATTCGAATGTCCTTCTCCATTGGAGAAGTGATGTTTCCTTGGAATAGCATCTTTCAACATAGTTATGATTTGCACACTCAAATTTTGTTGAAGTTATTTTTGGATTTCCTTGATTAAGTCGTGCATAAGCTTAAACTATTCTGGAGATAACCCTTGCTCTTGATCCTCCTTAGTCTTTTTCTACTTCTAATAAACTATGTACTTCTTACTTGCTTGCATCCAACAACCAACACATAGGTAGACAAGACTGGTGCTCTAACACCACTGTAATGTCCTCAAATGGGACAAATTAGTGTAAAAGGGTTTTTTCACAAAATCCTCAAATTTGAAAATGCAATCAGCAAACCCTAGATTGCAAAATAAATTCTCAAAACCTTTAATCAACCCTGGAAACCCTAGTGCCAAAATTATAGGGGTTTATGGGTAAAATTCATTAGGCAACTTGTTCTAAAATAACTAAAAATGTGTAGGAAAATTCACAATTTAATTTACACAAATAAGTACCTTTTTTTACCCCTTTTCTAAAGCTCAAATGCCACAAAAATATGGTAGAAAATTATGATTTAATATCCAAATTATAATTATTGTTCGGAGTGAAATTGCTCTTCAAACCCTTACTAAAAATAGTTGTGATCCTCCAAAAAATTCTAGTGACCTATTTGAGCATAGAAAATGCCAAAATAACCCTTTTAGGTCAATCACCCCACTTCCAAAGTGCCTGGAAAAATAGCAAAAAAATATATAAAATATTCTTGCCTTCCATGAGAGGAAAATCCTTCAAAAACCTATCAAATAATTAAATAATAATTCTAAAAATTATTATTTAATTTTTTTCCTTCAAAACCCTTCACAAATCATCCAAAACTTCATAAGAATAATCAGAAATATACCAAATACAATCAAATTATTTAATTTGTAAATTTTTAACCAATTGAAGCCATCAAACCCTAGATCCCAGATCCCTAAGTGGTTCACTCCACTTGAAAAATTAGCACAATAAATTATCAAACTCAAGATGCAAGGAAAAGACCATGAAACTTTCAAAAACACAAACACAAACCCTCCAAAGCAATTTGCCCCACTTCTTAGGGCACAAACAAGATCTCCTTTAGCAATGGTGGTGCCAAAAGAAACCTTTTTTATTGATCAATCACCAATAGTAGCGAACCTCCATTGGGCATGCATCCCAATAGTTATCTTCAAGCATGAAGAACAAAAATATCAAATTCAACATATCCTCCATTGTAGCCTTTGTCATGTATTTATAACTTTTCAAAGAATGTGAACCACTTTGAAAATATAAAACACCTTTCCTTGTCTTTGCTTTAGCTCCCATGTCGATATCTCCTTTTTGAATAATATATTAATTATTAGCCTTAATTAAAATAGTTATTATAACTACTTTAAGGAAAATAAATTAATATTTCAATCACTTAAGCACTTTAGTGGTAAAAACCACTTTTAAAATATTCTATAAATTAATTAATAATTGTCTAATGATAAAAATCATTGTTTTGACAATTAATAAATAACTAATAAAATAACATTCCCTAAAAATCACTCCTTTAGTCTATGGGGAGATAGACTAAATGTCTTCAATACAAATTTATTCATGAGGGAGAAATGGGGACATCACATTCTCCATCCATAAAATGCCTTGTTGTTTCGTCTTCTCTTCCATCTTCTTATTTACATGTTTATCCTCTCGATTGAGGATATCAACTTCTATTTTCTTGTGTTGAGCTCTTAAAAGAGCTATGTTCTCTATATACTTTACATCCTTATCCATTAGACCTGCACATTTATAATCTAATGAGGTATTAGAAACAAAAATTTGAGACCCTTGGGTCTCTCTAGATTTTTTAGGCATCTATATTTGTTGCTCAAGTATGATCTCTTCTTCATAATGGTATTTGGTCTTCATTAATACCTCACACCAACTATTTATCTCCTTAATTTTTATTTTAGGATAAACATTTTTCCTCTCATTCATGGTTTATGGCATGCTCCAAGGCTGCCAACTCTTCTAATAGTTGTTCTCCACTTTGGTATACAAATATTTTATCATGTTGCTCAACTATCAACTCTCCATCATTTGCAATCTCCTGTACAAGTTGTTAGATCTCTCTCAAGAGATCTTCCTCATTATTACTTAGCATATATTGATCATAATCAATTGTACCATCACTATTCAATTGAAGACTTTTATTCTCTTCCTTTTTGATTACTTTAGGCAATTCTAATTTTGATTTTTGACCTTCATACCTTTGTTCTTTTTTATGTTCTTTGGTTTGGAGTTCATTGGCTTCATTATCATTATCTTCATTCTCCCTATCCTCTTGAGTGAGGATTTATCTTTCTTTTTTGATCAACTCCTTGTGATGTATGCCCAACTAATCTCCTTGGTTATCTTCAGCTATTGAGGTCTTATAGCAAGCCTCCTCTTCATCATTCTTGTTCATGAGCCTACTCATTGCTTTAAAGTCTCTATCTCCATCAACTTGTTTTCCTACATACAAATTAATGTTAAATACAAAAAAATTAAGCCACTTAGTCTCTTGAGTGGTTACTTGCTACTGCTCTTCTTCCTTAAGATCTTTATGATTAAGTTTATCCTCTTGTTTGCACTATAATCTCAATTCTCTTTTCAATACAATGCTTATCCTTTGCCTTCGTATTATCTCTCTTATTTTCTTAATTGGCCATCTTACCTTTTTTTTCATCAACAACCCATTCCATGGGTCCTTCCTTGTCTCAATCATGAGCCTTATCAAAGTGATCCTTTTCTTTATCTTATTCATTTCTCTCTGAAAGTTTTCCTCTTATTTATTTTTCCTCATTTCCTTCTCTCTTTGTTTCCTTAGCTGGTCTTTTTATTGGAAACTCCTTAATCACTCTTTTCACCATCTTCATTCTCTCAAGAAAGTTTATTGTACCTTAATCCATCTATTTATCCAAAATTTCTCTCCTTGGATTAATCTCTTTGAGCAAACACCTTGCTCTTCCCTTTAAGCTTCACTAGCTCTTTATCTCCTTCTTAGGCCTCACTTGGATTCTAGACTGCATGACCAACTTCTTTTTCAAATCCCTACAACTATATCACTGAAACACAATCAGTCCTTTTAAGATCTTAAAATAACTTTTTATAGACTTTTTATTACCATTATATCTTACATGCTTAATCTCTGCAACCTACAACTTGTCAATCTTCAAAATATCTTAATTTATCACACTTCAAAACTAATTAGTTTATTCAAAGAGTTATCCTTAGCTCTGATACCAAAATTGATGGAAATTGTAGGATCAATTCTTGTTTTATTTAGACTATCTAATAATACATTGCTTATTACCCACTCTCAACCTTCTATTTTCCTCAATTTGTGTTTCATTATCTAATTTAATAATCTATGGCCAATATTGAATCACTTTAAAACTCATTATGTTTATGACTTGAGGTCTAATTTATGTATCCTCTGTTAAGATAGGTCTGGTCCAACTCTTATGTTATAAGTCTTCAATTGTTTGTCTACTCAATCTGTTGTCATGAAATTTTATCCTAATTTAAGATTGGTCTTAATGGACCAGTGAAATTATATTCTACAAATTTATTAAAAAGGTAAACTCGCTATGTTATTACCTTTCACTGATGTCTCTAAGTCATATTTCCTCCTTAAGATCCTTCTATACCAACCTTATCTCAATTTTTATAAATCTATTCTTTAGGCCTTGATTCATAAGCCTATATCCAGATCACTGACACTAACTTGTAATAGAGGATACAATTATTTGTCTATACCTTTCAAGACCTCTCATACAACCAGTTTCACTTCCTCCTTAAGTCTCAGAATCTTGAAATAGTCATCCAGAGATGTAGATTATCTCTTAAGCTCTTAAATCCTCACTTTCCTTATAACTATGTCAAGACATCGTCCTCATTATCAAGGTATTTTTGAGTTAACTATGATATTAAATCATCTTAAATTCACTTATAACATTATTTTAGACCCTCATACAATCTCTTACAACATTGATATGACTCTATCTCAATATATGGACCTATTGCTCTCTTAAAAGGTTATTTTCTTATATAGACTTGGAAACACGATCATTAAAATATTGAATTTTACAGACTTTTTATACTAAATACTAATTTTATTTGGTTAAAGACATATATTATGACTTACACAGAAAATTTCACCTCTTTTGGATGAGTTGATCTTAAGAAACCTTAGATTTTATGCCTTAAAGCCTTTTTATGCATCTTCAGTTCAAAAAACACAGTCATTAATAAGCCACTCTCTAGACCTAATTTCAACTTTAAACCAACTCTAATACACTCTAAATACCTTCCCACATATCCATATCAAATTTTAGGCCATTTGGCTAGGTAGATTAAAAGTTATGAGACTTTCTTGGTCTCTAAAACCTAGATTTTTGAATCTAGTCGAGAACACTTAAAGGTGTTTAAAAGAGTTTTGAAACTTCATTTCAATTGTAATATACCCATTAAACTTACCTCCACATTTTTCAATGGTCCTTGATCTTACCTACACTTCAAAATACGTTAAGAAACCTTTGTTATAGTCTTAATACAACACAAAATTTTGTTTCTCCTTGTACAGTCATGTCCTTAAGAGCTTTTATGCACATGTTAAGTTCATGAAACTATAAGAGATATCTATTCATATTAAATATGAATATAATAACATATTTATTCATTAAAAACACTTATTTATTGATCAAACATTTACAATATTTTAGACCTGTTTGCAGACCTCATTCTTACAATTATCTTGATAGACCTCCTTATCTATCCAATCAACTCTATAACTCTTCACTTATATATCTTCCTCCTACATGTATGAGTGGATTTATTGAGATATCCTTGATATTTTTTAACCCTATCTTCAACAAAAATTTCCTAAACATAAACTTTAGATAGGGATAAGACCAATTTTTTCTCAATTAATTGCTTCTCAACTTAGTATATACTTTTCTTGTTTTCTCCAACGTACAAATCACCCATTCTAGAGATAGGATGAGTTATCTTACACTTTACATAAGATAAAAGGACATTTTACATTATTTATTTGACCTCATAGGGTCATTACATAAATTCTATACTTTTACAATATGTCTACAAGACTTACAAACTACCTTTTACAATTAAAATTTTTGAATATGAAGTTTTGGAAGGAAAACTTGTATTTGGCCTATACTTACAACTTGAGACTTTCTATCAACTTGATTACTTACCTAACACATTATTATGAATCCCTAATCTATATAGGGCCTTATTATGCCTTTACAATGCATTTTTAGAGCTCAAGCATGCTTCTAGACCTTCTCAACAAGGCTCATTCTCTCTTCTAGACTATTTATGTGCAAAATTACAAAAATGGGTTGATGCTCCTGCATCATGTGATCATTGATGTGTGTTTAATTTAGTGTCATCTTCTGATTTTATATAAGTGAATTTATTCTATATTATCATGTCACATGTCAGTTATGTCTAGGATCCTCTAGTCTATCTCATGGTTGTAGAGGCACACAATCTAATATCAATTATATGTTTGAGTGAATCTCCTTCAACCTAGGGAGAGAACCAAAATAGGCAATTGTATAACATATAAATTGTATGAATATTCATTTTAATTGTCAAACCATGAATATATAACTTATTTGAGTATACAATGTATATAGATCACTAAACTACTTTGAACAACTGAGTGAACTAACACACTTGCATGAAAGTAAACATTCTTGTAGAAAGTAAACACACTTTACTTGAAAGGGAAATTTTAGAAAAGTAAATGTTGTAATTGAAATTATAATATAATTTTGGAAGATTAGTACTCAATGGAATTGAAATTACGTGCATGGAATTAAAAGTTACATGCCCATGAAAGTAAATGTCTTCAAATGAAACTAACTATGGAAAGGAAAGTACACATGGTTACAGAAAAGAAATGTAAATGAAAGGCTTACACAACATAAAATAAACTAACTAATGGATGGGAATCCAAACAACTAAATCGCTATGAGTGGACCCAGAACCTACCTTGGTTGGACTAGAACTTGAATTCCCTCCTCCTTAAGACATATTTAAATAAAATAAAATGGTATTAATCATAGCCTATCTGTAAAAAAAAATTAATTGTTACAATCTTGTTACAATACAAATTATAATGCTTACAATGTTTCTCTAATTATCTATTCTCTAAATTCATAATTATTTCTATAACCTGTAACTCTTATTTATATAGAGAAGACAAAAGTATTGTTAAATGATTCCCAAATCATTGAATTTATTGTTATAAGATCATTTCTGTACTAAAGAGATAGAAAATATAGATGAATCTAAATATGATTAAGAATATAAATTCCATATGCAATATGAAGGCAATCAACAACAGTCTAATGGAAGCATCATGGAGAGTTGGAATGTTTTTCTATCTTAGCACGAGATTCTTCATTGTTTAGGAATCCTTGTGGAGTTGAAAAAAAAGATATATTAGCTTAAACATTCATAATTGTTTAAGAATTCACCTATAGTTGTTGTTATGATCTAATGCAATCAATTGTTATGGGTCATAAATGCTTCCTCAATCTAGCCAATAAGTGGCTATGGGTGATTAATCCATGGTGGCTATAGGTTCAAAAACATGGAAAAATATACTTATGCATATTATTCATCATTAATAATATCAAAATCTTTTAAAACCATTAAATCATACTAGTAAATCTATTAATAACATATTAAACAAAGATCAACTTTACATATATACACTATCTATGATATAAGTGCATATCAGCATGTTATGAGTTTAGAGATTGATAATTTCATGATAAAGAAGTATTATAAATAATATTTAATGTTAAGATGAATCCCATTTATGGGCCTCATCATATCCCTCGAACTTAAACCATTGCATGTCTCTATGCAACCATTGTTAGTTCAAGCAGACATAAAATGAGCATAGATACTTTTTATGTCACATGATGTAACATCTCCAACTAAACCCTTTGGGAGGTACTATTTATCCTATGTCAACTTATCTATTTTTTCCTTCTCTTTATGTTCATTCCCCAAAAATGATGCCAAAAATGTAGAAGCACAAAATCCATTGTCATTTCTATGCTTGAGGGATTCTACTTCAACCTAGGGCAGGAACCCAAATAGGTAGTATATGACATATAAATTATAAGAATCTTCATTTAATTTTTGACCCATGGATGTATAACTTTTACAGGGAGACTACAATTTTGAACAACTAAGTTGACTAACATGCTTGAAAGTAAACACACTTTGCTTGGAAAGGAAAGTTCTATAGATTAAACACACTTTTAATTGAAAAAGAAAGTACATAAAATTAAACTCATTTTTTTCTTAAGAAAACTACATTAAATTACAATGTTGGAATTAAAATGTTAATATAGTTTTGGAAGCTTCCCACACAATAGAATTAAAAGTATGCACACATAACTGAAAGGCACACGCACACAAAAGTACATTTCTTCAAATGAAACTAACTATGGAAGGGAAAGTACACACACTTTTATATATGAAATTTAAACAAAATTCTCACACAACATTAAAAAACTAATGAATGAATGGGAAACCATCATCAAAACCTAATGAGTGGGCCTTTCTTAAATTGGATAATAGCTTGAATTTCCTTCTCCTCAAGAGAGATTTAAATCAAAGCAATTGGTATTATTGATTACCTAGTTTTTGTTAAAAAAAATAATTTCTACATGGTTTTTAAAATATAGATTACAATTCTTACAATGTTCTACTCTAATTCTCTATTTTCCAAATTCTTGATTATTCCTACAACATGTTAACTTTTCTATATATAAAAGAGTCATAGGTATGACTAAATGATCCCCTAATCCTATAATTTATAGATATAATATAATGCTATGCTAAAGTGACATAAATTACAAATGAATCTATAGATGATTGAGAATAGAACTATCATATGCAATGTGAAGGAAACCAACAGTCCAATGGAATCATCATGGAATTGCAATGGGTTTACAACTTGACACATGATTTTTCATGATTGTGAAATCAAATTGGAGTGGTTATAAATGATATTTTATCTTAACCATTCATAATTGGAAAAGACATCACCTATGGTCATTGCTACAAGATGATATATCCAGTTGCTATGTGGGATTAATGCTTCCTAAATTTAGCCAACAAGTGGTTATGGGTGATTCATATGTGGTGGATACAGGGGAAAAAATATATAATAAATATACTTTTGCATCTTATTCACCATTAAGAATAAAAAAACATTTAAAACCATTAAATCATACTAGTAAATCTATAAATAGCATATTGAACCAAGATCAACTTTGCATATATATATTATCTATAATATATGTGCATACCAACATGTTATGAGTTTAGAGAGTGTAAATATCATGAAAAAAAATGTATTATAAATGTTTTTGAATTCTAATATGAGGTCCACTTTTGGGCCTCATCATACCCCCAACTTAAACCATTTCACGTCCATGTGCAACCATAGTGAGTTTAGGCAGACCTAATACAAGACATGACATAACCACAAATATTTTTTAAGTTAAATGATGTAACATCTCCAACTGAACCCTTGGGGAGGTACTATATGTTGGGTGAATATTTTGTCATCCAGCTAACTGGTGACCAAAATAGTTCCTATCACCACAGCATAGGAAGATTGGTCGTCTAGGTGTGCAACTTTACTACAAAAATTGGAGACAAATCTCTCCTCTCATCAAGGGGAGGTTCCCTATTAAATATGTAGAGGCTATATACTATATAAATAAGTAGAAATTAAGACACAGGGGTGGGATAAACCATCCATCTCTCTTTTTTCAGAGATGATGCTCACAGACAGAGGAGGAATCATGGGTTATTGGTGAAGATACTTCTCTTCTTTCAAAATTAACATTCAGCCAAGAGCCAGATCCATTCCTAGATAGTAGAAATCTTGATGAAATGATAGAAGGCACTTCTCTTCTTTCAGAAGTGCTTGTTCTTGCAAACAATAGGAATCTTTCTGGTAAGTAACTAGTAACCAAAGGTGTAGAGTAACCAGCAGCCTGAAATGTAGCACAAAGTCTCCACCTCGACTGCCCAAGAGTGAAATACAAAGAACAATGGGGGCACAAAGTTGTCCCAAGGTCCTTTACACAGAAACAGAAAAGAAAAACACACACTGAAGACAACTATCACAGCGCAAAATCTGAAATTAGTTGGCTTTAGGACACCTTCCTTATCACCTCCACTAGTTCTGCTTGTTAAATCAAATAAACAAGAATGCTTTTAGAAGACAGACATACGAACAATCTCCTAAAGTAGCACAAGCTATAACAGCACAAAGTCTGCAAGTAACTTGCTTTCTCATTCAATCAAAGAAATATGAACTACAATCTGAGCTCAAAGTCTCAGTAATGCCTTTCAATTTGGGAAGAGTTTCACTTTTGGTAAGGGGAAGATCTCCCTCTAAATGACACAAGATATTACAATATATAGAGGCCTGAGGGAAACTTGGCACTTTCTCCCAATGAAGTGACTCATTCGGCGCATTCAATGCCTTAGATGCATTCTCGGTTTTTGTCAGGAAGGTCCATGCTGGAGCAGGGTGGCTACCTTGACTGTGGCATGTCGATTCATCTTTAGTGCCTCCTTTTGATCCTAAGTCTCTCATTCCATCACCTGCTCAGCCGTACAACTATCTATTTTGCCTTTATCTCACAGGGGACAAATAGACGGTGCTTTTAATGTTTATAGGCCCTAAATATCTACTCGATGAACTGCTCCACCTACTGGAAATAACTCCTGCTAAGTTTCCCTCTAAGCTTTTTGAATGCATTAGGGTCTGCATCTTGAGTTTGTTGGAATCGATAGACACTTCATTGCAACAAATTTGACGTTTGCAGGCCCGTCATGGTTCTTAGCAACTCCTTTGTGTCTTTCTCACTTTTCATGGTCTTTTTTCAAAGGACACATGGCGGCATCCATTGCTTTGAAATAGGCTTAAAATAAGCTTTGAAATTGGTTAACAGCTGAGGAGGGCACAGATGCAGACATGGCAACTTTTGATGCAACACGCGGCAGGTTCCACTCTATGTAGCTTCATTTGAGACTATGTCTCAGCTTGTGACACCTGGCAGCATCTGCTGCTCTTTGATCAAACCTTTCCCAAAGGGAACTTGCCCTTTGGGGTCTTCTAAGTGGCCTTATCTTTCAGCGGGCTGTCATCCCTTTCATTTCCTTCAGACAAAATGTTTGAAGGAATTCCTTCAAATAATTCATCTGAAGGAAACCTTTCCTTTGACACGTGGCATCTTCCACTGTTGACACTTGGCAACATCCACCTCCTCGGGCCTTTGTGACATCATAGAAACGTTTGGGGCTCAGTCGGGCTCTTACGAATGATGACACTTGCCAATGATCTATGCAAGGGACACGTGGTGCAGTCCGAATACATGTGTTAGCCACGTAGATGCAGACACTTGGCACGTTCTGCTTTGACCCACCAGGGATATGTGGTAGCTTTCAGTGTTTTTTGGGAATCATGCAGACGATGACAAGTGGCAGCTTCCATCGAGTTCTCTATGGAGATCAAAAGGATGTATTTAGACCATCTCAGATGATGACACATGGCATGTTCCACTCACTTTTGAGACTTACCTGAGGCCCACCGTGGTCTTTAACAAAAACAAAAAGTAGAAGAAAGAAGCCGCAGATAATGACACTTGTCGGCTTCTACCAAGCTTTAGAGGGGACACATGGCACATTCTGCTACTCTTAGATGAATATATTGGGGCCTTCCATAGTTGCCACTTGTCACCATTTTTAGGACTCTAAGAAATCTATCAAAATAAGCCTTGCAGCTTATGAAAAGACTGGAGATGCAGACACCGACACTTGTCGCGCTTCGCGGAGTTTCAATGGGACACATGGCATCTTCCGAGGGATTTTTCTTGAACCTGTTGATTGAACCCAAAGATTGAACCAACTATTCACTACTTCTTTCTTTGACTGAGACCGCCTTTGAATTGCTTGAACCTTTGAGCTCTAGACAAAGTGCTTGACCCGTTTGAAGCTTGCCACCGATATTGAACCTTGAACCAAAGTGGCCAAGTGAGAGAAACTAGCCCCTTTTGATTGAAATCACCTGCAGAAGCCTTTGAACCCATTGAACCTGCTAATCCCTTTACCAAAAAGTTGAGAAAATGATGAATTTGAATGTTGCAAAACAAATTTTTGGAAAGGGGACGGACAATTTTGACCATGCAGGACCAAAATAGTCATATGTTGTCTGGAAAATGAGGAATCATTTTTCAAGGACAACACTATACATCTTGTGTCAAGTTATCCCATTTCTCATTCTCTTTTTATTCATTACCCAATAGTGGCACCAAAAATGTAGAGGCACACAATCCACTGTCAGTTATATGCTTGAATAAATTTCCTTCAACCTAGGGTGATAACCCAAATAGGCAGTCGTATAACACATAAATTATTTAAATATTCACTTAATTTTAAAACCAAGGACATCTAAAAAATTTAAGGATTTTGTTATGTATATGCATCACTAAACTAATTTGAACAATTAAGTGGACTAACACACTTGCTTCAAAGTAAACACTCTTACATAAATTAAACACACTTTACTTGGAAAGGAAGGTACTAGAAAGGAAACACAATTTTTTTGAAAGGGAAGGTATAGGAAAATATAGTAAAATAAACACG
The DNA here is from genome assembly GCA_037957365.1 of Torreya grandis. Classification (NCBI taxonomy): domain Eukaryota; kingdom Viridiplantae; phylum Streptophyta; class Pinopsida; order Cupressales; family Taxaceae; genus Torreya; species Torreya grandis. The sequence goes on along the minus strand of JARHVA010000714.1, from coordinate 3,191,825 downwards.
CTTTTATTGAAAGGAAGAGTACAATAAATTAAATGTTGGAATTGAAATGTTAATCTAATTTTTTGAGTTTGCCACACAATGGAATTGAAATTACACACATAGAATTGAAAGTTACATGCACATAAAAGTAAGTTGATTTTAGTGAAACTAATTATGGAAGGGAAAGTACACATGCTTTCAAAACTAAAATATAAATAAAATGTTCACACAACATAAAATAGACAAATGAATGGGAAACCAACCCATTAAATCCTTGTGAGTGGGTCATACCTCAATTAGATTAGACCTTGAATTCCCTCCTCCTTAATACATATTTAAATCAAACTAAATGGTATTATTAATAACATAAATGCATCAATAAAGGAAATTATATAATCTTGTTAAAATTCATATTCTAATGCCTAAAACATTCTAATCTTCTTCAAATTCTTGATAATTCCTATAGCATACGACTCTTCTTGATATAGAAGAAGTAGTGGTATTATTTAGTGATATCCAAATCATATAAGTTATAGATGTAACATAATGTTATGCTAAAGAGACAAAAAATACAAATGAATTTAAAGATGGTTAAAAACAAAACTGCCATATACAACTAGAAGGCATCCATCACTAGTCCAATAAAAGCGTTGTGGAATTGTAATGGTTTTCCAAATTGGCACGTGATTATTCATGATTGTGAAATCCACTTAGAGTGGTCATAAATGACATTTTATCTTAACCATTAATAACTAGGTAAGAAGTCACCTATAGTCATTTCTATGCACTTACATAGTCAATTTCTACATGTGATCGTTTCTTCCTTAGTCTGGCCAACAAGTGGCTAATGAAATTTTTTTTGAGGTGGATACATGTGAAAAAACATAGAACAATATACTTTTACATCTTATTCACTATTATTAATATCAAAAACATTTAAAACCTTTAAATCATACTAGTAAATCTAGAAATATTATATTAAACCAAGATCAATTTTGCATATATATACTATCTACGTATATGAACATGTCATGAGTTTAGGGACTAAAAATATCATTATAAAATAAGTATTATAAGGAAGAAAAAATGGAAAGATGAGTGCCATTTCTAGACCTCATTAATACCCATGTTGTGTTCATGTCAAGTCAGAGTCATGATATATCTTAAGTGCTTGTGTGCTTCATGATCATGACATTTCATGCATATATGTGTGTGTTTTTGCATGATCGATCAGCTTATGGTGTGTTTATTCATATCATGCATTCATCTACTTGCGTGTGATTTTATGACCCATATCATGCATCTTTTGTATGGCTTACACATATGTGTATGTGACTACAATGATTATCATTTCATCCCTAATTGATATATCTACTTGACATGACACGTGTATGCCTCAATTTATATGTTTCATATGTGCGTTAATGATCAAATATCTATATGATAACATAATTTTATCATGTTAGCACATAGGCTTAACATGTTTACATATTTTCTATATAACTTGAAGTGCATAAGACTTTTCTTTTGGGATGAGTGATTCGTAGGACTTGTTGGGTGAATATTTTGTCACCAACTAACTGATGAGAAAAATAGGTGATTTCAACCACAGCATAAGGAGATTGGTCGGCCAAATGTGCAGGTTTACCACATCAGAAGGGGACAAATCTCTCCTCTCATCAAGGGGAGGTTCCCTATAAAATATGAGGGGCTAGATACTATATATATATATATATATATATATATATATATATATGCAAAAAAATAACACTCAAGTTTAGGACAACACCATCCATCTCTCTTTTTTTAGAGATGAAATTCACAAACAAAAGAGAAATCCAGGTGAAAACACTGAAGGCACTTCTCTTCTTTCAAAAGTGGTCTTACAGCAAACAGCAGGAGTTCCTTTTGATAAGTAACAAGTAACTGGTAACAAGGGGCGTAGTAACCAGCAAAAAAAGATGTAGCATAAAGTCTCCACCTTAAATTTCTAAGAGTGAAATACAAAGGATAATGGGGGCACAAAGTCGTCCCAAGATTCTTTACACAGAAACAAATAGAAAACACACTAAAGACAATGGTGGTAGCACAAAGTCTTCCCACAGTTGGCTTCAGGACACCTTCCTGATTACTTCCACTAGTTCTACTTATTTCATTAAAATGGACAAGAACACATTTAGGAAACAGACATAAGAACAATCTCTTAAATGACACAAGCTATTACAGCACAAAGTCTGAAAGTAACCTACTTTCTCATTCAAAACAAAGAAATATGATTAACAAACTGAGCTCAAAGTCTCAGTAATCACCTCTCAATTTGGGCAGAGTTTCACTTCTACTAACAAAAAATCTCCTAGAAAAAAGAAGAGATTTACAATATATAGCAGCCCAAAAAGACTTGGTGTTTTGTTTCATAGAATGGCCCATGTTGCCTTCAATTCCTTGAATGCATTTTTAGTTTTATCAAGGGGCCATGCTAGAACAGGGCATCTACCTTAACTCTAGCATGTCAATTCATCTCAAAATATCTTCTCCTTTGCATGGGCCATTTGATCTTTCTCCCAATAGGTACACAACTATCCCCTTGCTTTCCTGTCAAGGAATAAAAATAGGCCACACCTTTTAATGCTTGTGAGCTCAGATGTCTACTTGGTGGATGGTTTCACCTACTAGAAATAACTCCTACACAGATTTTTCTAGTCTTTCCCTCTTTTGTATTGCAATTTGAGCTCTCAAGCTATCTTTTCCCTTTCTGTTGGCTCTTTCAGCTCTTCTCTCAGTGGTTCTTCCTTGTGGCCTTAAAGCCTTTAAATGCATTTGGGTCTGTGCTCAAGCCTTTAAAGATCAATGATTATTTCATTGCCATAAAGATGACATTAGCGCACCTGTCACCCTTTGAAAGCCAATGGCTAGTTTATTGCCCTGATTTTGATAGCTTTAGAGACGTCTTCAGACATCTGGATTCCAACGGCTAGTTTATGGTGCCCAACTTCGACGTTGTGGGCTCATCACCCCTTGGTCAATTCCTTCAGCTTTATTTCCTTCAGATTTCTTTTGACCAAGCTTAGTCTTTGAATCCTTCTGAAGGGAAGGTGTCCTTTCGGGACTTGGGGGAGGTCCATTTCCCGGTCACCGAGAGCCCCCCGCAAGGGTACCTACCCTTCGGGATTCTTCAGGTGGCCTTCTTTTTCAAATCCTTCAGACAAAATGTCTGAAGGAAATCCTTTGTCTTTTTTGATTATTTCCTCAGGCTTCTTTCTTTCAGGTGAATTCTTTTGGGACTTTTTGTCCAAAAGAATTTGCCTTGTCTTTTGCCTTGAACAATCCGAAGGAATTCCAACTTTTCTGCCTTGTTCACTTTTTTGAAGAAAACCTTACCCTTTCGACCTTTTGCAATGGTCCATTTTGCTCATCACCTTCCCTCTGCAAGGGCACTTGCCCTTCGAGCTTTGGGACACCTTCCTTTGAACCTTTCGATTGAACCGATGGATTAAAATTGCCTAAGTGTTGGGAACTTATTTCTTTCCTACAAAGTCCATAGAAATCAGTTTGTGGAGTCTGTAAAAACAAGCCTACAGAGTTTGTAGAAACAAGCCTGCAGAGTCCATAGAAATAAGCCTGTAGAGTCTATAGAAATCAGCCTACGAAGTCCGTAGAAATAAGCCTGCAGAGTTTGTAGAAACAAGCCTATAGAGTCTGTAGAAATAAGCCTACAGAGTTCGTAGAGATCAGCCTACGGAGTCCGTAGAAACAACCCTGTAAAGTTTGTAGAAATAAACCTGCAGAGTCCGTAGAAATCAGCCTGCAAAGTCCCTTAGCTAAAAAAGCTTGAATAATGGAGAATTTGAATACCTAGAATAAATTTTTGAGAAGGGAAGAGAGAATTTTGGCCTGACTGGACCAAAATAGTTCATATGTTGTCTCAAAAATGAGTGACAGATTTTGGGAACAATCGCTGGCTCCAGTTGGCAAACTTCCTTCAGTTGAAATTTTGAAACAGCTGAGGGGAGTAGAAACTAGAATCTCTATTGCCTTTAAGTATGCCATTGGGCTATGGAGTCATGCTAACCCAAAAAAAAAATGCACCAAAAATGAAAATGAAAAGCACAAAATAGAATTAAAGACTATACAAATATACATATGTATAGGTGATCTTATCTGATACTTCAAGAATTGAAGTGCTTCAGAAGCTACCATTGTGAGGTAGTGAAAAGGGCATGTCATCTTGATATATCAGAAAGAAACCATTTTCTCCCTAGAATCAGTGATGGGCGAATGGAACTCTCCACCAGGAATTGCATTTTTTGTGCACTCCTTTTGGTTCTCTCTTCTTGCCCCATGGCAAGACGTGGTCTCCAATCTGAAAACCATAAATCCTTGCTCTCTTAGTGAAGAGTTCCTTTTCCTGACTTTGGTATGCAGTAGTATGGTCCACTACCATAGCTTGTTGCTATTTTGGTCTAGTGAAACACATGATTTGATTGTCAACATCAAACTCCTACATATGGTTAGCATTATCAGGCACACTTGGTCAAAAGACTAGTTCAATATTATACCTGTCTCCTTTAAAATTTGAGTAATGAACCAAGAGGGTCATAGAGATAGCCAATGAACCTGCATAATTATGAAGCTCTTTAGGCACTGCAGATATATTAAAAGCATCAAAACTTTCAATACAGTCCCATACCAGATTGCGGTAATGGTGCAATCTTTTGTTCTTAGTTTGACATAGGTTCCTCACCTGAAAAACCATCAGTTCAGCATCTCCTTTAGCATGAAGGAGTTTAACACCTCTATCTTAAGCTGCCTTCAACATGAGTAACAGAGATTCATACTCAATAGTGTTGTTAGTGTTGCTGAACTGCAACTTATAAGAAGAAGGAAAAATATCTCCTTGAGGAGATATTAACACAATCTCGGCCCTTGAGCCGGTAGAAGAGTTGTTGCCATCAAATTCTAAGATCCAAACATCATCAAAAACTAAATACTCCTTTCTTAGATTTTCCTTCATTTGGAGGGGAGGGTCCTTTTACACCTGCACTGTGCTTTATTAATTCTTTTGTTGTCTCATCTGAATCAATTCTTGGATCACCACCTACAGGACTTTCATCTGCTGAAACATGAACATCCTCCGTGGTTAAAAAAAAGTTACCCATTCCTGAAGACTCAAACAGAATTTGAGCTTCAGGAGCCAATGTTTGAGTGACCACATATTTTGCCTCCTTAGGAAACAGCCTCTACATGATGCCCTTGATAGGGATCCTCACCTTAGACAGGTCCATGCTTAATTCACCACCAACATCCTTGCAAAAGTTTTGCCCAAGAAAGATGTTGTATTAGGCTGGGACATTGGCCACTAGGACTATCATTTTATTTGAGAATGTTGCAAATGCAAATTGGGCATCCTTGATTTGTCCTAGAAGTGGCACTTATTTGTTTTCCATGGAGAAACACCTCCCAAAAGTTTTAGTCAAAGTGAGGCCGAGAGAGTTCGCTACCTTGGCAGGCATGACATTGTCTGAAGCTCCAGAATCAATGATGTAGTTGCTCAGCTTGTGACCGTTTATCAATAGGGAAACATAGAAAGGCTCTATTTTCCTAGGGGCAGCAGGAGGAGTAATGACAATATTGTTTGGGATGGACATGTTCCTTGGGGATCATGAGTTACCTTCTTAACATCGTGCCCTGCAGGGATGGCTTTATTCTTCACACACTCAACCAACCTATCCAACTGCTCAGGGTTGGATTGTAAATATTCAAACTTAGTCATTTGAATTTTGGTTTTCTTGACATGGTCGACTATGTCAAATGACTGAAATGGACTAGGAACAGAGGAAGGAAGTTCATCCTTCTAGTTTTTTTTTGGGGGGGTACTGATCTATGAAATTGATGTTGAAGGTGTAGAAATGTTTGGGGTACTTACTTTTTTATTACTCACTTGGTACTTTGGCTGAAAAGGCAAGGAAGTTCCTCGTTTGGCAATTGAAATTGCAGGTTGAGCTCACTCTTCTACTTTTTTTATCAGCTTGTTGGGCTGACCGGTTCTGGGACTGGGTGAATACAGTGCATGATCCCTCAATTGTTTTACCTTCACTTCTAAGTTCATCTTGGTAATTTAAGAAACCAATATTAGAGTCACCAGCTAATTCTTCTTAGTTATCTATGAAGAGATCAATGTCATTTTCTTGATCAAACTCAGGTTAGAAAGAGAAATCATGTTCTATTTTTAGATATCCAACTGCTGAGTTGGTTGGTGTTGCTTTAATAGCCAGCTTACCCTATGGGAAAGGAAGATGATTTGGCTTCCCTTGACTTCTGGTAGTATTGCCTTGATATGATTGGTTCTAAAATGTCCTCCTTGGCATATCCTGATAAGGAGGAGCAGACATACCTTGGGCCATTTGTATTTTCAAGGCTAGCAGTTCATTTGCCAGCTTTTGCACCATTTGATCAGTGGTGCCTATAGATGGATATTTAGAAGATGAAGAAGATTTACCTCTATTAGGATCTCTCCTTATATTCCCTACCAATATGAGATCATCTTCCACCTGAGTGGCCAAATCTTGAGTAGCAGCAAGGTCTATGTGGCCAGCACGCCTCAACAGAAAATTCACTTCAGACAGCGGAGAATTGATGAAGAAGCATTTGAGATTCTCAGTTGTTGGCTGAGTAATTGTAGGAATCCTATTTCTCAGCTTGTCAAACTTGGATATGAAGTCCCTCATAGCTTCATGAGGCTCTTTCTTCATTTATGTGAGTTGAGCCAGTAGGGCATGTGTATCTTTTATAGGCTTGAACCTTACTTCAAATTTGGCTTTGAGAGTGTCCCAGTCAGTCACTGACTGAGCCTGCAGATGGTAGAACCAGTTTGCAGTAGCACCTTAAAATGTTTCCACAAATAGCCTGACTACTACATCCTCATACTCCACACCTATCACACTGCAGGCTATGTTGAAAGTTGTAATGTGTTCATTAGGATGAACTCTCCCATCACAAAAGAATTTGGAGAAATTCTTCCATGAACTGCGTGGTAGCTCATGTAGAGGTGGAGTTAAATTGAGTGGACCAAAAGAGTTACCCCAGCGGCCTTGAACCACCATGATTTGATTATGGAAAGTGGGGATAACAAATCTGGGGTGGAGTATGTATAGGCAAAGCTTTGCTAATAGCAAAAAAAGAAGCTTTGCCTTGTAGTGGTGACCTGTTATTGGTAGGAGGAAGACTCCTAGTTTGTTGAACTTGAAGTTGTGGAAGAAATAAATTGAAATTGCCCTATTGCACCAACTCAAAAATAGGGTCAACAACACCTTGGGCTCTCTGGCTTCTAGTATAGCATGGAGTTGCTAGATTATAGAATAAAAATGGAAAAGAACTGTCGTGGAGTTGGCAAAGAATAGACTTTTGAAATGAAACGCTCGATCTCCAACATCTCTGGTTTTGCAGCTCAGAGTATATAATGGAAATGGATAAGGCTATAATGATAATGGATAAGACACAAGTGATGCTCCAATATGAAGCTTGAGGCTTCAAAATTTACAAAATTGTTGTGTCCCCAGTGGAGAAAATGGATATTGAAAAAGAACTAAAACTACTCGTTCTTCCCCAGCAGAGTCGCCAAAAAATTGTTGGGTGAATATTTTGTCACCAACTAACTGATAAGAAAAATAGGTGATTTCAGCGACAGCATAAGGAGATTGGTCAGCCAAATGTGCAGGTTTACCACATCAGAAGGGGACAAATCTCTCCTCTCATCAAGGGGAGGTTCCCTATAAAATATGAGGGGCTAGATACCATATATATGCAGAAAATAACACTCAGGGGTAGGACAACACCATCCATCTCTCTTTTTTTAGAGATGACATTCAAAAACAAAGGAGAAATCTAGGTGAAAACACTGAAGGCACTTCTCTTCTTTTAGAAGTGGTCTTATAGCAAACAACAAGATTTCTTTTCGATAAGTAACAAGTAACTGGTAACAGGGGGTGTAGTAACTAGCAAAAAAAGATGTAGCACAAAGTCTCCACCTCAACTGCCCAAGCATGAAATACGAAGGATAATGGGGGCACAAAGTCGTCCCAAGATCCTTTACACATAAATAAATAGAAAACACACTAAAGACAATGGTGGCAACACAAAGTCTTCCCACAGTTAGCTTCAGGATACTTTCCTGATTACTTCCACTAGTTCTGCTTATTTCATTAAAATGGACAAGAACACATTCAAGAAACAGACATAAGAACAATCTCCTAAATGACACAAGCTATTACAGCTCAAAGTCTAAAAGTAACCTACTTTTTCAGTCAAAACAAAGAAATATGATTAACAAACTGAGCTCAAAGTCTCAATAATCACCTCTCAATTTGGGTAGAGTTTCGCTTCTGCTAACAAAAAAATATCTTGGTGAAAAGAAGAGATTTACAATATATAGCAGCCCAGAAAGACTCAGCACTTTGTTTCATAGAACGGCCCATGCTGCCTTCAATGCCTTGAATGCATTTTCAATTTTGTCAAGGGGCCATGCTAGAACAAGGCATCTGCATTAACTGTGGCATGTCAACTCATCTCAAAATATCTTCTCCTCTGCATGGGTCATCTGATCTTTCTCCCAATAGGTACGTAGTTGTCCCCTCACTTTTCTATCAAGGAAGAAAAATAGGCCGCACCTTTTAATGCTTGTGAGCTCAGATGTCTACTTGGCAGACTATTTCACCTATTGGAATAACTCCTATGCAGATATTTCTGGTCTTTCCTTCTTTCCTATTGCAATTTGAGCTCTCGAGCTATCTTTTCCCTTTCTGTTGGCTCTTTCGACTCTTCTCTTAGCAGTTCTTCCTGGTGGCCTTAAAGCCTTTGAATGCATTCGGGTCCACGCTCAAGCCTTTAAATATCAATGGTTATTTCATTGCCATAAAGATGATGTTTGTGCACCTGTCACCCTTTGAAATCCAACAGCTAGTTTATTGCCCTGATTTTGACGGCTTTGGGGACATCTCCGGACGTCTAGATTCCAATGGCTAGTTTATGGTGCCCAACTTCGACGTACGTGGGCTCGTCACCCCTTGGTCAATTCCTTCAGCTTTTTTTCCTTCAAATTTCCTTTGATCGAGATTAGTCTTTGAATCCTTCCGAAGGGAAGGTGTCCTTTCAGAACTTGGGGGAGGTCCTTTTCCTAGTCGCCAAGAGCCCCCCGCAAGGGTACCTACCCTTCGGGGTTCTTTGGGCGGCCTTCTTTTTCAAATCCTTTGAAAAAAATGTCTGAAGGAAATCCTTCGTCTTTCCTGCTTATTCCCTCAGGTTTCTTTCTTTCCGGCGAATTCCTCCAGACAAAAGTCTAAAGGAATTCCTTTGGACTTTTTGTCTGAAAGAATTCGCCTTGTCTTTTGCCTTGAATAAATCTGAAGGAATTCCATCTTTTATGCCTTGTTCACTTTTCTGAAGAAAACCTTACCCTTTCGGCCTTTTGCAACGGTCCATTTTGCTCATCACCTGCCCTCTGCAAGGGCACTTGCCCTTCGAGCTTTGGGACACCTTCCTTTGAACCTTTCAATTGAACCGATCGATTGAAATTGCCTATGTGTTGGGAACTTGTTTCTTTCCTGCAGAGTCTGTAAAAATCAACCTACAGAGTCTGTAGAAACAAGCCTGTAGAGTCCGTAGAAATAAGCCTACAGAGTCCGTAGAAATCAGCCTGCGGAGTCCGTAGAAACAAATATGTAGAGTCCGTAGAAACAAGGCTGCAGAGTCCGTAGAAATAAGCCTGCAGAGTCCATAGAAATCAGCCTGCGGAGTCCGTAGAAACAAGCCTGCAGAGTCCATAGAAATAAGCCTGCAGAGTCCATAGAAATCAGCCTGCTGAGTCCCTTAGCTGAAAAAGCTTGAATAATGGAGAATTTGAATACCCAAAACAAATTTTTGAGAAGGGAAGAGAGAATTTTGGCCTGCAGGACCAAAATAGTTCATATGTTGTCCCAAAAATGAGTGACAGATTTTGAGAACAATAGGACTCATCCCTTGCCTCAAAATGGGGGCATACTAGTGGGATTTCCATAGAGATTCAAGCCATGATAGGTTGACAATCCACACTATAGGACAAATTAAAATTTAGATTGAGATAGATTATGATTCAAATTGTGACATATTATTCTTGGGTCATATGATCCAAATTAATTTTAATTATTATATTTTTTTAGTTTGTAAATTAATTAAATAACTTTGTTAGAGTTAGTTGGTTCACAGGATGGGAAATGGTTACATCCCATAACCACCCATAAAAGCTTATAAAGATTTTACTCTCCTTATAATTCATGATCCCAAAACAATACACTTAATATTTTGTCAAATATTTTATTTACAACATAATTCTGTGATATTTCTCCATTTATTCATGCCAACAGTGGTATCATATCCTAGGATTTTGAAGAGGAGGACTGGAGATTTGAAGAGCCTTTTCTCACAGAGGATTAAAGAATGATTTCTCTACTTCCCAGTAAGAAATTTGATATTTTCTATTTCAAATACTTTTAAATTAATTTTCTTCCATCTACCAGCATTAGAAATTGAAGAAATGTAAACAAAATTATTCTTGTATTAAAAGCATTGCAACACTTTAAATGCCATAATATGGTGTTTTAATAAACAATACAGTGTTTTAGATTTGTAAGCATTGAATAACATTTTCAAACTTTTTAAAAGGTAGTATGGATCATAAAAGCATTTGTATGTACCACTATTTTTTTAAAAAAATTTGTATGGTTAATGGAGAAGCGTTGTACGGTCCATTGAAAATTATTGTGCCTGAAGAAAAATAGCCATAGCATTTTAATGAATTTTTGTAGCTTTTACCTGCATTTGATCTGAGAGTTGTTTAAAACCCTTGCCTGTCCATATACATTGATCATCCACTTGTATGGCCTCCACATATTGTAATGCCATTCCATTCATCTCACAACTAATATGCATGTTCTTATTTTCCTCTATAAATCTCATATCTATAAAAACTTTAGTTGTATAGCCTTGTACGGCCTTCTCCATGCCCCAATATGCTTGTTTGATTTCCTACGTAGATCTTCAAGACTTGATGTGGCATCTTAGTTTGGATAGGGCGTAGCAGCAGTGACAAATAATATTTTGCACAAGTATAAAGTTTAAATAAAGGTTTGATAAATATTAAGGTTTCATGGGGCCCACAGCAGTAGAATTTTTTTTAATTTTTTGAAATTTTCATGGATGATAAAAAATTACACGACAAAGTAATTTTTTTTTAAATTTTCTCGACACGAAACAATCAAGATTAAATAGTAAATCTTCTATTTATGACTTGTAAAATGATTGTATAGAAATTGGTGACAAAGTTTTTGTAAGTCACCTACAATAAAATAGGTCAAGAGTTCAAGTCATCAAATCATTTCATTTTATTGTATTCGTCATATTGAACATTGTATTGTTATAATTTTTTTGACTAGTTTTTATTTTATGCAAAGGTGGTCATGTGAACAATCAATTTATAAGTTTTTGGGCATTCCAAACACAATATAATGATTTATTTTGTGTTTTAAAATTTATTTATATGAGTTTCAAAATAGATGTAATAAAACTTATTTATAAAGGTGTATTTTTGGTAGAATTTGACACCTTCAAGATAGAAATTTTTCTAATGTCCCTTCATGTTCATGTTATCAATGAACATCAAGTCTTTTACAGGTCCATCAGGATCTTTATGATTTATAAAGTCTAAGTGTCATAAGGGAGGTTGGAGGATCTGTTGGAGGCTGGAGGACAATTACCCTCTCTAGTTAGCTATTCGCTTGAAGTTTAGGTTAAATGCTTGAATGTCAAATTTTGGCTTGTGTTCTTCTTTAAGTTCTATTTTTGGCTTTCTATATTTGATATTTATTACATGAAGTGGATAGAGTTAGTTTTTTTTTTGTTTCTCTCGATGCACAGCTTCTCACCTAGGTGAAAAAATATTTAGGCTTGGTTGGAATTCGATCAGTCATCAGTGATAGTATGATTTGATAAGGGTTTTTAGCACCAACAATGTTAATCAAAGGTCATCAACATTTGTTGGGCATTAGGAAGATGCGTCAAATAGATTACGGGTTGTCACTTGGATGAGTTCCTGTGTGGGACCTTATGTGGGTTAATGTAGTTGGAAATCCTCGATCATGTTCTACTATAGTACGGTACAATAATCATAGAGTATAAGCAAGCCTTGATCATGTTCATCAAACTTTTATACCATAACTTTCAGGGTTGAGCTTCAATATAGAGTGACATTATTTTTGGTCAGTACCAAGATGTACAGTACACCAATTGCAATTGTGATAGAGTTTCTTTGATGACTTCAGAGTCATTGCTCATGTTCTTTCATCTTATATGTCCCTTTGGATCAAAGAGAACTTTTTTGGGTCGTATGATCCAAAGTTATTTTAATTTTTATTTTTTTTATTTTTTAAATTAATTAAACAAGTTTGTTTGGGTTAGTTCACAAGACAGAAATTAGTTACATCCCACAACCATTTGTAAAAGCTTATAAATTTTTTACTCTCCTTGTAATTCATGACCCCAAAAGAATACAACTTAATATTTTATCAAATATTTTATTTACAATATAATATGTGATATTTCTCCATTTATCTAGGCCAACAATTATGATTCATATTTGGATAGATTGACACATGTGAGGCCATATGTGGGGCATTTTATAGGAACAAGGAACAAAGTTTATAACATAATTATACATATTACATGGATCATATTGAGTAGGTTATTATATTATTAGATTGAACATATTTATTAGGTTACATGGATCAAATAAGGGGCATGGATGTTTTTCATGCATGCATTTTTCTATTTTTATGTTGAGATCAATGGTACTATTTAAGCACTTTGGGTCTAAAATTTTCTACAACGATTGATTAAAAAATTCAATTTTACATACAAACCTAATGTTGGGTTCCACCTTTTACATATGAACATGGTACAAGTTTCCACCAAAAGATTTACAATGACATTTTTCATCTCCTTGAGACATAATCACCCTATGGTACTTTCTAAATAATTCCAAGTGACATCATGGTTAGCATACATACCCACTAGTGTATTTGTTCCTTGATTTTTCAATTTCAAAAATTTCAATGATCTAGATTGTTTCATATTTTTTATCATAAGTGGACATTGATTTCTACACATTTCATTAAAACCAAAATTAGGGTAAACACAATAACAAAATAAATTACAAGCATAATATTATAAGTTATATGGGTTTCTTACATACATTTAATTTTGTTATTAAGTATAATAAAGGTGAGATAAACAAGTTAGCTAATATGTTATTTATACCTCCTTTTATTTTAGTCATGGGTAGCTTAACTCTACTTGTTCCTTTTGTACAGGGGTCTTATGCAAAAGGATATGAGCATGATGCAAATTTTGGGCAGTGTTTCTTCAAGCTAGGAACCCTGAAGATTTGATCCAAGGAGGCTTACTACCTCCAAGATGGGTTGTTATAAAATTTAGGTAAGATTTGTGTACCTAAAGGAGGAAGGATTCATTTAATGAGATAAGCACATTTTTCATTGTTTTCTAATCATTTTTTAGTAAAAAATATAGTATCAAACTTTCAAAGTATGTCCATTGGCCAAATATACAAGTTAATGTTTCAAAATTCATAAAGGGGTGTATGTTATGTAGCACAATCAAGCCTAATGAGAGGAAGTTGGCTTTGCATATGCCATTACCAATTCTTTATATACCATAGAAAAACATTTCCATGGATTTTGTAGGAGGTTTTCATTTGTCAAAGAAAAAGCATGACTATTTGTTTGTACTTGTGGATTAGTTTATTAATATTTGTATTCTTAATCCTTTCAAGAAAACTACTAAGGTTTATGAAACTAAGCTTCTTTTTATGACATGTGAATTCACTCTTGTTTTCTTAAATTTATCATTTCATATAGTGATTCAATATTTTTGGGAAAATTTTTGACTGCGTTATGGGATAATATGGATGCTAGATTGAATAAATCTACAAAAAAAATTATCCACAAACCAATAGGTAAACAAAGGTGGTCAATATAATAATGATATAACTCTTGAGTAAGGACAATAGGAAGCATCAAAAGACTTCAGATGAAAACTTGATGTTTATTCAACATTTATATAATATCGCTATCATTCCTCTACTAATAAATCTCCATTTGAAACATGTTTTGATTATTTACCTCATAGTGCATTTGATGTCATTTTGAGATAGCCAAATAAGGAACAAGGGAGAGTGGATCCCAAATTCCACAAAATTGAAACTTTCATGGAAAAGATTCAGCAAAGTCACCTCCAAGTTCAATAGAGGTTGAAGGAGTCACGATCCAAGTATAAAACAAGGTATGATCAATAGAGGGCTAAACATAATTACCTTCTTGGGGATATGGTATGGTCATACTTGAGTAGAGAAAGTCTCCAAGGTCAAACTAAGAAGCTTAAGATTCTTAGATATGGTCCATTTATTATTTTTAGAGAAAGTGGGTAAGAATTCTTTCAGATTGGAATTCCCTGCTTACATGAAGATCTATTATGTTGTGAATGTTGAGAACTTAGGTCTCTTTGAGACTTTTGTGCTAGATGAATAATAAGGTCCTTTTCTACCTACCATTGAATATCTTACTCTATAAATTCAAGAATATTGGAGAAAGATGTGTTGAAGAAGGAAAAATGGACAACAAGAGGAGTACAAGAGCATTGGCAAATTGGACTGATAGGTCAAGTGCTAAGGAAATAAAAATGGTATTCCAAGGGAAAATTGGAGAATAAATTTCCTCACGTCATGAGTTCCTAAGCTTATAGGGACCAAAAACCTTAAAACAAGGGAGGTATTATTTAAATTTTGAATCAGTACTTGTTAAAAAAACTAGCTAGATAATCCACTATTCTAAAAATATTTATATATGATACTTATATCAATTGTAACACTTCCTAAGAAGATGCTTCCCACATTAAGGGAGCTTTAGAGATGGAGTCATGTCAAGGATGATCCGGACATCCTAGATGTGAAGGCTTTAGTAGGTTTATGAGGTAGAAAGACAAAGTTTCATTGAAGGTGACAAAATTATCAGTTCCTATAGGTGGCACTTAAGAAATCCCTAGTTCATGCAAGCATCAATTATGTAACCACTGCAATGGTTTCAAAAATTTCATGGTAGTTTTTCTCTGCACATTGTGGTAGTTTATTTTAAAAACAAAACATAGGTGGTGGCAGTTTCAAAGGATCCTTCCATTTCTTATTCATTTAAGCCTTTTTTGGGGTTTCTTCCTTAATGCATATATGTTAGATTTTTTGTAAGGAAAATGCATTAAACATTCATTTTTTGATTATTTTTTTGGGATTAAGTCAAGTATTGATTAATCCATGTACTTATTAATGATCTTCATTGTGTTTTGGTGTTGGGAGTTGAGCTACGTACATGTGAGCAAGTGGCGGATCAGTGTATGGAATTTTAGCATTGTTGTATAGTAAAATATGTTCATTAATACCTTAAAAATGTAGTACTCTCGAGTATCTAAGAAACAGATAGTGGTAAGAAGAGGAGTCTCCTTTCCTCTTCTAAAGATTTTTCAATTCAAGTTTCTCTAGAAAAATTTGTGTCTCTGTGCAATTATGATATGTTGTATTACTTTCAATAGTTTAATTATTTGCTTACTTGGATCAGTTTCCTTTACATTTCTAGCATTCTCCAATTCAATGTAAGCACCACTAATGTAAGTTTAAAATTAGAATTGACATAAACAATATGTATAATAATTAAGTCGTTAGTTTATAAGATTCATGTAGAATTGTTAATGGATTATCCACACAAATTATAGATTCAATATTTAATCAGCTTCATTTTTCAAGTTTTGAATAATCAAATATATCACATGTCAAATCTATATTCATTATATTTTGTTGGATAATTAACCTCAATTTGAGTCATTCATATAGTTTTATAGGCTTATCATAAGTCTTATGTGTGTGCATTTATTATATTTATAAATACATTTTATTTCAACCTTTTGAGGTGTCACTCACCTCTTTAGTCTACTAGTTGGATTTGGAGTTACTTGCATATAAATCCTCTCCACCCATATAGCATACACATCATCCCCACTTGTAGGAGGATTATGGACACATGACACATATGTTGGAGCTTGCATTTGTAACTATTTTTCTCTCTTAGTTTTTTATAAAGATTTCTCATATCCCTTTCTTCTACACTTGTTACAACACTTTCACAACACTCTTGTTGATCTAGTCTTGCTCTTTCATTCTTATTGTTCTCTTGGCCTAAATCCATTCTTCTCCTAACTTCTTCATGTTATTGTAATTAGAGATTCTTATTGTAAATTTTCAATACTAGTGTAGAGTTTTTCTCTATATGATGGTTTCCTCACTTATTACATTTGTCTCAAGTTTATGGTTTGTGTTCAGTTCAACATAAATTTGTTCTATAAGTTTTATTATTTATTCAATGTTTATTTCTATCCTTGATAACATCTCTATCATGGTATCAGAGCATTACAGTTTTTAACGTTTATTCTTGATATTTTTTACAGATTTGGAGGTGGAAAGAAAATTGTTTTTATCTTCTAACTTTGTTGTGTAGGCTTCTAAAAGATAATTTTTTATGCTCTCTGGTTTAATATCTAATTCTAGTTTTTTTCTTATAAAACAAAATAGGCACTCAAGCTCCAAGCAAAATAAAACCACTTTTTTGTTGTATCTCAAAGCAATCAGGTTTTGTATTTTTCTTTTCTTGTTGGTTTATCTGAGTTTTTTAATTCTTTGTCTTATCTTCGGCTTTAGCTCACAGTTTTTTCTATGAGTCCAGTGCAGTGTTTTTTCTTTTTTTGCATTCTCCAAGCATTTTATTTTCACTATTCTCAGCTAGTTATTTCTTTTGGCATGTTTCCTCTGTTGTATTGGTTCATTTACTACAATGTTCTCTCTTACCTTTGTTGCAACTGCACCTTACTTGAACATTTTTTTTGTTTCCTTGTTGAAGTTTTTTTACTTCACTTCATTTGTCTTGATCCACTCGACTTCATTTGAGTGGTAGCACCTCCCTTGGTATTTAATTGTTTCTTTCAGATATGTGTTGGTTTCCCTATCTAGGCATTTTATTCTTATTCTTGTCCTTTTTCACCTAGCTGAATTCTTATTTTGTTGCATTCTGCATCTTAATTATTTTTTTCTAACATTCCAATCTTGCTTGGGAAGCTTATAAATCTATTTGAATCTACATGTAGTACTCCTACTATGTTATTTGGTTTTGAATCATTAAGCATTCTATTGGAAACTTTAAAACAAAAAAGTTTTTAATATATTTTCCTTTTGTGCTTACTTTGTATGTGTAACACTTCGTGTTACTGATGATTTGTATTCAAGACAAGTCTTCTCAACATTTCACCTTTTTTTTGGATTTGTTCCTTCCCTACATCCTTTTTTATTTAGCATACATTGTGTGTTTCACTTGTCTTTGTATTTTTTCTCTTACAACGCCTCATAAATGGCTATTGACAGTTTCTTTTTGTTTGGATGCTTTTATTCCTGGCATTCCTTTCATTATACTTGCATACTTGTTTCCAATCTTTGTATCGGGTCTTGCATTATTCTAAAAAGGTGGGGCAAATATTAAACACATTTTAACTTGTCTTTAATTTGTTCAAGGTGGATATTTCAAGCACTTTTAGTCATTGATATCCTTTTAAGAGTTTTTAATGCAATGTGTTCTTCCTCATCTCATGCATTTTTTTAATTTTTTTTATAACATTTAATATGCTTTGATTTCAATTTAATCTGTAGATGTTAGTTGATATGTGGTGTTTCATATAAAGTGTTTCATTTGGTTTATTGTTGTACTCAATGTATTGGCTATGACGTATTAGTTTTTTTTTGTCTTGAATTTTAACTATCTTAACTTTTTCAATTCAATCGCTAAAACAAATATGTATATTTATAGAATTTTAATTTTACACATATCAAACTTATTAACTTTCATTTTCCAAAATTTATTAAATCGAAAAGAAACCAACAAAAGAAGTTTCTTTTTTGAGAAAACCATCTTAAAATCAATTTCATTCAACTCATGGCATGATATTTCTTATATGCTTTGGTTATTTTTATTTTAAGAAAAAAGTCAAAAGACGAAAAAAAAAAAAAAAAGAGTTTATTTTTTTATGACATGTAATTCTTTTTAATTTGTTTAATATTAAATATTCTTCATTTAAAAGAAAAAAAAAGAGAGAAAGAAAGAGAAAAAATGAAAAATGAAAAATGAAAAATTATTTAAGTTCTTAATTCCCACTTGGAATGAGAATTAATGTGTGTTGATTAATTTCCACGTTGAAACTCCTTAAAGCATTTAGGATAATTTTAAGTTTACATTTTTTTTTAAGACAAATCAAAACTGTTATTGTTTTTATCTTATTTGTTTAATAATTTAAAACAATATTTTTTTTATATTAAGTTTCTTTATTTTTATTTTATATTTTTGAAATATGTTTAGCGTGGATTTACATTTACAAGTTAATTGATTTAAAAGATAAGCAATTTTTTATTTTCATTTTTTTATTGCGATGAATATTTTTAATTGTTCTTTAGATCAATTAATTTTTTATTTTCAACTTAAGAATGATACCAACAATGTAAGGTAAACCAATGAGTTAACAAGGTAGTCCTATTATGATGCAAGAGAATCCAAGGTGTACAAACATTGTTTTATCAATTGAATATTCTGTTATTTACTTTGAATATTAATTGACTAGGATGAGGTTGTTGAGCCTACCAAGAGTTATTATCAAACCATCCAAAATATCATTCTCTATTGGGAAATCCTTGTTGAATAAATATATCTAGATATAAGTTTCTTTGGAAAAGTTATGTGATAATTTTGGTTTTTCTTTAAAAAAAACAATTATAAAATAGACCCACATTAATAAGTTTTATATTAAAGTTGAACTCTAGAAACCTTCTAAGATTTATTATGATATCCAACTATAAAGGTGGTGCATTCATGTGTCATTCACCAATAAGTTGAACAAACTTATAATATCTAGGTAGCTTATATGGAATATTTATTTTTTGATCAACTGCATCATAACCTCATCCCATAAGGTCATATTCTTCATGTGCTTAGTGTTTGCAAGCAATACCAGTGGTATCAGAGATAAGTTGCATGTCTCCCATATAATATCTAATGGAGTCATTGTATATTAATTTCTAGCTTGTGCAATGAATCAGGAGTTACTTAAGTGAACAAGGGCATCACTATAATCCTTAATAGTGAGTATGGTTATATTATTAAACAAATAAGATAAAAACAATAACAGTTTTGATTTGTCTTAAAAAAAAATGTAAACTTAAAATTATCCTAAATGCTTTAAGGAGTTTCAACGTGGAAATTAATCAACACACATTAATTCTCATTCCAAGTGGGAATTAAGAACTTAAATAATTTTTCATTTTTCATTTTTCTTTTTTTCTCTTTCTTTCTCTCTTTTTTTTTCTTTTAAATGAAGAATATTTAATATTAAACAAATTAAAAAGAATTACATGTCATAAAAAAATAAACTCTTTTTTTTTTTCGTCTTTTGACTTATGTAGACTTGTATCATTATGGTTACCAAAAGTAGCTTTTATGCCTATCATGATCAAATATAAGGTATTTATATGCACTATATTTTAATGGAAACTTAAGTTAAGAAATTGATAAGTTAAATTTAAATAATTGTATTATATATTCATATATATTTATATATAGGGTTAGTGGGACCCTCACCCATACATATATGAGAGACAATTTACAAAAAAATGGAATAAGGATGTCAAACATCAAAAATTCTTTCCCTCAGTTGGACCTAAACTTGTAGCTAAATATAGCTACATGAAACACTAGGGAACAAACCCCATGAGCATAAAAACATACACAAAATACAACAAAAACCTTATTGTAGGACACAAAATCACAAACATAGGAGAAGAACTATAACCAATACTAAGACATCATGTCCTCAATCTCCAAAGACACCTCAGTCCAATGCTTAAGGCTGACAACAACAACATCCCCCAACTACCATGACAAAGACTGCTTGAATATGAACAACAATCTAAGCTCAAAGTCTCAATATTTGCCTTTCAATTTGGGTAGAGTTTCACTTCTATAAAAATGAAAAGTCTTTATTGCATAATGAGAGAAATTACAATGTATAGCCACTAAAATGTGAAGGTTGGAGGTGAACACCAACTCTATGTTTGAGTTGTGTGTTGGGACCGTAATTGATGAGAGTGAACTCTTGAAGGTGAATTACTGTATACTTGGTGTGGGAAGCCTGGAAGGTGTGGAAGAGTGTGGCATCTCTTCATTGTAATTCTTTTTTGGAAGAGTATTAATATAATTGGGTATTATCTCTCATATTCTATGTTATTTCTAAATTTCTAGTTACTTGTTACTTCTGGTTAAATTCTATGTTTAGTTGTTTTAGATCAATTAATTTTTTTAGTCATTAATATCTTTTAATGATAATTAAATTTGTCTCTTGTACTTTAATAGACTTTAAATTGGCCATTTATTCATTTTTATGAAAATTATGTAAACTATTCAAAATAATGAAATAGATGTTCTTAAAAAACAAATTACATGTCAAAATAATATTTTAAATGCTTTACAAGCTTCTTTATTGAGTAAATACAAACTATACAATCTTTCTTGGATGCTCTCAATGATAAATTCATATTTTTTTCACACAACACTAGCTCTCACAATAACGAAACTTTTTGTGCTCCTTAAACCACTAAAACTTCTTTAAACACTTCTACCAACTTTGACTTAAAAATCATGCATAACATGGGCTATTCAAGTGGTGCACTTGGTAAGTGTGAAGATGGTATTCATGAACCTATTTTACCTACTTCTAATATAATTTATAAAGGTCTCAGTTTTGATGATTCTACTATTTTCAATACTTATTTGAAATCTTGTTGTCCTCCTCACTGCAGGACTTATAATACAATCTCTTTTGATTATATTGCTTCTAATGCTCATGTTTTGGATAAAATTACTAAACTTTATGCATATTATATAAAATAATAGTATCGTATATCTTAATATTAAAAATTGTACTCATAAAAATCTTGTGGTAAATCTATGCACGACACTTTGTATTGTTACAAAATGATTAAATCTCCTACATTTAAAGATAAAAGTATTTGAATTCTTAAAAAATTTGAATATTCTAAAGACTTTGATATGTCTTCTTGTGATAATTCTTCAAATGCTTTACGAATAAAAACTTTTGAAAGTGACATATCTTATTTGTCTCCATTTTGATTAACTAAATATATTTTATTACATAGGTTATATGATTTGATTATGTTGACTAACTTCTTTTTGTGTAGGATTTAGTACTTTGTGATGGAATTTATTTTTGTTTTATTTGTCTTCATATTTATTTTAGCACTTTATGTATGTAAATTGTATTTTGATGGCATATTAGTTGCTTAACTCAAAATATTGGTGTTAGCTTATTTGTCTTACAGATTTTATGGATCGATAATTTTTTTTGGTCTTTGTTCCATTGTGGATCATTCACATTGTTTGAATATGATTCTTGGAGATTCTTAGTGATCAAACTTTCATCCTTACAATTTTTGGTGGCATCTTATTTTCTTATTTCTTTCTTAAACTATTTTAATTTCTCTTCAAAGGAGTTTTTATTAAGGGGAGGTATTGTGTAATTTCAACTCTCTTCTTTGTTTGTAAAAGGTTTGCTCCGATTTTATAACCCCAGTTAAACTTTAAGAGGGAGTGTTAGAGAATTAACCTCAATTTAAGTTCTTCCTATAAGTTTTTAGTCTTATTCTAAATCTTGTGTGTGTGTGTGTATTTATTGTATCTATAAATGCATTTTATTATAGCTATTTGAGGTGTCACTCACCTCTTGAATCTAATTTTTAGATTTGGAGTTACTTACATGTAACTCCTCTCCCCCCACATAGCACACACATCCTCCCCATTTATAATAGGATTAAGGACACATGACACACATGTTGGAGCTTACAGTTGTAACTCATTTTCTCTCTTAATTCTTTATAAAGAGCTCTCTTATATCTTTATTCTACACTTGCTACAAAACTCTCACGACACTCTTGTTGGTCTAGTATTGATCTTGTTTTCTTATTGCTCTCTTAATTTAAGACAAGTATTCTCTTACATTATTTATATTATTATAATTGGAGATTATTGTTGTAAGCTTTCAATATTAGTGTGAGATTTTTCTCCGTATAACAATTTTTCTACTTGTTATATTTACCTCAACTTTGTGGTTTGTACTCATTGTAAGGTAATTTTGTTAAATTTTATTGTTTATTCAACATTTATTACAATCTTTGATAACATTTCTATTATATTTACTATAATTATCAAAAAGTGGTATTTGAGTGTTAAGTGTTATTTGAGACTATCTATCCATAGCTTAGCCCTAGACGTATTCTAGAGCCTATTTTCACACTTATCAAGTTTTTTTTCTGATCATAGGTGTCCCTAATCATCCCTCAAACAATCACATACCCTCATTCTTATATCATAGCCCTTCATGCCTAGTGTTCTATCACTTGGACACTAGTGTCATAATCACAGTACTGCCACATGGTGCTACTTTCCCAATAATGGCACTAATGTCCTTTCCCTTTTTTTTTCACAAGCAGATATCTTTTCAATTCTAAAACCTTTTAAGGTCAGTTTAGACCTCTTTTAACACCCATACAAGCATCAAAATAGTATAAATACATGAATTTTAGTGTTCTAACCACTAAATAAAAATCAGATACTCAATAAACATTTAAATTCAGAACAAGTTATACATAATTAAGGTTCTCAATCCTTATTATGTCCTACTTTTATATACTACCATCTATAATAGTCATAAGCTCATATTATCTATATTTTCAATCTCAAACACATTCAAGGCAATCAAGTCCATTATCATAGTAGCTTCACTTGCACTTGCACTAGCGCTTAAGTGGAGAGAAATATCTCAGGCTTGATCCCTCTTTAAAGTATTGGTATATAGGCAACTCTCATCATAGTATAGTGTTGAGGATGTCTAATCTACCCCACTAATAAATACTATTTTCAGTTTGTATCAATTGGATGCCCAAATAACATGGAGGATTATGTTTTACTCACAAATTCAATCAAAACAGGTAATATACAGAATTTCAAAACTCATGCACATAAGAATAGATCTCACAGATCTAGACACAAGTGCACCCAAAAACTCAAGACAATCCTACATAGAAACTACCACCACTATAAAGACACTACCACCATATTTCTAATAATGATGCTACTATCAAATTAGGGTTATATTTATCAAAAGGAATTCTAACATCAGGATCTTATTTGTGACACTCAGACCAGCCTCTACATACGTTCTAGCCTCTAGATCATTTGTCTCGATCATTTTCTAGATAAGTTATTATTTGCATTATTTATTACTATACTTATAAATATCAAAATTAGTCATTTTTTTACAAATTAGTGGTTGTATTTATTATATATTATTATCTTGATTTACTATTCTCAGCTCTTTAACAACATAGGATTAACATACACTAAGTTCTAAAAGGTTAAAACATTTAGTAAACCTGACTTACTTTGAATAATATTCAAACCCTAACCCTAGATGTTAATATGGTTTGTAGCCTTCTCTTTCCTATTTTTAGTGATTGTGCTAGGGTATTTAGACCTAATATATTCTACCCTAGCATCCCTCTTCCAAATTAAATTATCAAATTTCAAGGATAAAGAAGATTATTTTCCTCCCCCTCATCTCCAATAGGGTGATAGTTACTTTCCCTCTAACCAGGTCCATGTTATCACTCCTCCAAGCAATAAGAAAACCTATACTACTATTTTGAAAGTCTATACATAGCTTATCCATGCTTCAGATACTTCCCTTCTGATATCTTCCATACAGGGTGTGTTCCTACATGTTCAATCAAAAACAACTAGGGTTTGCACTTATGAAACTCTAAGGGATCAAATTATTGGTATGAACAAACTAATATCAAAATTACAAAATCAAAATAAGTTATTAAGTGAAAAGTTCATATTATTGGTGAATCATATTACATGTACATAGTCTTTAAAAAATGCTAGTGTACATCATGTATATGCATCTACACCTAGCAAAAGTATGCCTAACACTCTTTCATATCCAAATGATAAAGTACAACATAGTGAATTTATTATAAGTAATTCAAAAATATTAAAAAGTTCCAATAAGATTTCAAGTGAGTTATTAAGGGAAATAATTAAGAATAACTTTATCAAACTATTTCCTCTATATCTCATAAGGAGATCTAGATATTATTGTGCATACCATGGTTTGCATGGTCATCACGCATATTCATGTTTAGCATTGAAAAATATATACAACACATATTTCTAATGAGAAACTTATACAAGATAAATCAATTAAACAATCCATAGTGATAAATGGATATATTTAAAAAGGGTCAAATTCAGAAACAATACAAAAATAACTACCAAAGCATAACTCAGAACAACAAAAGGTTCTCAAAACACAATCAAAGCAAGACATAATACAACAAACACAGGTAAAGTGAGTAAAAGATTTAAATCTACCTATATAAAATGAGGCTTAACTTTCAAAGTAGTATGGTTTTGGTCAAAAATATCTACAACTTTTTGATTATCATGCTCAAGGTTTGGGCAAGCAAGCCCAAGGCGTCACTTTTCCTATTCTAGAAGTTGATAATATTGGTCAACAAGGTTTTGGATTTATTAAAAATCCTAAGGCAAATCATTCACAGATACAGTTTATCAGGTTAAAAAGTTTAAATACATAGGAAATGTTACAAAAAGAGCAAGAACTTAAGTTGCAAAGTTAAAATCATGCTAAGCCATAAGCATTCTTAAGAGAAGGTTTTTAACTCAATGGAGTCGAAAGTAACTAACTCATACAAAATCAATAGTTTCAAATGAGGTTCCAAAACAACCGACTAAAAAGAGTTCAAAATTCATAGAGCATTTTTTATTTCTCCATTCATTGATGCCAAGCAATGTACCAATGTTTTAATCAATAATTATATTGACATCAATGAATGTGGCATGACACTCTTGCATCTCTTCGATATGACAAGGAACATTTGGGTAAGAGAACTTTATCTAAATCATTTATTGGATCCATTGAGCTTCCTTGCACAGTTGGACCAAAGACATGTCCAATGGTATTTCACATACACCCTAGTTTGACACAATATAATGTCAAATTAAGAACATCATGGATAAAAATAATAGAGGCAACATTGGTTAGAGATTCCAACCATGTCACCTTTGCACATGAGAGTGCAATGATCATAGTTCCCAAAAATGACAAGATTTTATCCAAGAAATATCTTTCACAACAAGGTATGCCTACAATAGGCACAATTTCAAAGGGCACGATCACAGAAAATATTGTAAACCAAAATTTAGAAAGTTCAATTCCATAGTATGAGGCAATACCCTATGCTCAACTAGATACAACAGAAGTTATCACTAGCATTCTAAGTTATTATGATGATTTCGATGATGAAAAATACTCAAATTCATACTACAGCACCATTCAACTCCAACATAACAATCACATTGCATAAAAGATCACCTTTCTTTTATTTGACACAGGCCACATTAATAGTGAGTCTCCCATGAGACTCATTAGTTATTATTGTTACTCGCTTCTTGTGCATACTTTCCTTCTCTCTTGATCCTTGTATATATTTTCATTTTCATATTACTTGTACATGGCTTATATCTAGCAAATATAAAAATAATATGATATTTCAAAAACATGAAAATATTCAAATATGTACTCAAAAAATACAAAATTATAGATTGTATGTATTATTATGTTTACATTTCTTGTATTTTCCAAGCACTACATATGCTAACTATCTTAATATAGTCAGTTTTATCATACATATATGCTTCACTTGTTCTTGTCAAATGCTTTCATA
Organism: Torreya grandis; assembly: GCA_037957365.1. Lineage (NCBI taxonomy): Eukaryota > Viridiplantae > Streptophyta > Pinopsida > Cupressales > Taxaceae > Torreya > Torreya grandis. The sequence goes on along the minus strand of JARHVA010000714.1, from coordinate 3,165,793 downwards.
TTGTTATAAGACTCAAGTCCACTACATCAAATCAAATTTTCTATTATCTACCCATGAGGGACATATACACCGATACATGGGTTCTTTATTTGACACATTCACCCACTTGGGGGCACCCTATACATAGTTTCGATTATCAAGTTATATCTTTCTATACTCTACATCAAAGCTTTAGCATTGTTATATCTTGATATTGCTCATGCTACACTTATATATTTTTTTCAGATATTACTACTTTAGACTTAGTATATGTACATCCTAACTCTTACACAAATTTGTATTACATATTCATGCATACTTTCATTTCTAGATTTCCTAGTTTAGACTTGATTGTATCTCTAGGCTTCGTTTATTTGAGGGCATTTGAATATGTGATTTATATTTGGCTCTATCCACTTTTATTCATAGTATGTATGCTTTGAATATGTGCCCATGTACTTGTGTATGCCTTCATGATTATGTATGCAAATATTTGAACATGTCCTTCTGTGTGGCTCTAAACCAATTTATTTATTGCTTATGTATGCATACATTTAAACATGTCCTTGTATGTCTTATTTTCTAAGATTTAGTGATGTGCCCATGTCCCTTGTACTGTAAACCCTTGGCCCACTTTTTGTGCCTCATGTGTGTTGTATATATGCTTTCGTGTATGTGTCTTGTCCACGACACTTGTCTCTTGATTGTTAAATACTCTAATTTTAGATGCCATGAGGGACCTCATGCATCTCACATCCGTACTTGGGTGTCATGATGAACATCATGCCCCACCCTCCTACGTAACTACTTAGTTTTTACTTATATTTACTATTACATACATTTTTATATCTATCTTCACACCCTTGTGAATGCTAGACATAATGTACATCACGCATTACAAACTTATGCTTAGATTATCTTACATTTTGATGTTATGTATGCACATTATATTGGTTTATTACGTATATATCATATATGCTCTAGCTAACACACATATTATAGAACTTTTTCTTTTAAGGATAGTTCTTACATAGATTTAAAAATTTCTCTCAAAAGAGGGGGCATTCATAGGGGTTTGTCACAGAGATCAGGTTCCTATAATGCATTCACAATACATTTTCAACACCCTAGTTTAGATTACAAAAATTAACACAATAAAAAAATAATGACACAAAGATTAGCATAGTTTCACAAACAGAGCACAAGGACACTAGCGTCTAAATTGAGACATTAGCACCACATAGCGCTATTGTCTAAGATATGACACTACTATCTAGTAGCCTTAGTTTCAGAAAAAACCTAGATTAGCTAGAAAAGTATAGTAGGTACAATATAAGTTTGCACAGGTTCAGTTATAGATTTATTAATTTTACCTAGTTTAGCTTAGATTCATACCAATTTACTCAAATTGAGAGCATCATGCTTGGCATAACCATTCTCATATATAGTTCAGATATTCAAATGCAAATTATTACAACTCAGTCCAAAATTTATATGCTTAGATATTAGATTTGAGGGCATGTGCACAACAGATTATTTTCATATGCTCACTTACACATTGATTGATCAGATGGAATGACAAATTTCATATCAATCTCTATGTTGTAGACATCCAACATCATATTCTAGGTTACACACCAATTGCATACCTTACTCCATCTACAGTGGTTGGCATTCTCAAGTGGTCTAGAGTTGCCTAATATATTCGAGTGGTTGCAGAGTCGACATATCTAGTTAAATATTTCTAGTTATAGCATGTAGTTTCAATTTTAAATACATCTACTACACATGGATAGATAATGATGGAGTCATAGTCTACTTGATAATTCACCTATATGAGAGGGTCTGACACACCATCAGTCCAATCCAAGCTATTCACAGGTCATGATCCACCAAATAAGGGTGGACAATGATGGATTCAAAACTGGATTGAGTTCTTGAGCCACCTACACATGAGGACTGAGCAAGACATTAGCTCAATCTTTTATATTCACTGATTTATCACTATATATACACACACAGAGATTATCACCAAGTTTATGCATTAGTTTGCATACCCAATGAGGTGTTTTCATTTATTTCCTCTCCCTTATCTCTTTACTCAGTTTTACTCAACTTTACTTCTTTACTCAATTTAATTTTTACTTTTAATATCTCTTAAGTAAAGACTGATTTATGCATGTTTCACTTGACAGGACATGCATTGGAGCATGCTTCACCTATTCAAACCCAGATTTAGGGGCTTTATTTCTTAGGTAAGTCTAGGTACACTTCTTTTTCTTTTATTTTAGTCATTCTGTCTTTGATACATTTCTATAATAAAGGGGGGCAAATGTAATCACCTAAAATTAGTATTTGAGTGTTAAGAGTGCTACTTGAGTCTACCTATCTCTGACTTAGCCCTGGACCTATTCTAGAGCCTATTTTCACACTTATCTAGTATTCGTGTGAGCCACATGTGTTCCTAATCATCCCTAAATTAGTCTCAGACCTACATTCTTATATCATGATCTTTCGTGTTTAGTATTTTATCACTTGGACACTAGTGCCATAATAAGGATAGTAGTACCACATGGTGCTAGTGTCATAATAATGACTTTAATGTCATTTCCCTTAATTTTTCACAAACGAATATCTTTTCAAATCTAAATCCTCCTAGGGTTGGCCTAGACCTATTTTAGTACCTACACAAACATCAAAATAGTATAAATACATGACTTTTAGCCCTCAAACCACTAGATAAAATATCATATATAAAATACATATTTAAACTTATAATAAGTTATGCACAATTAAGGTTATCAATTCTTATTGTGCTCTACTTTTGTATACTACCATTTACAACAGTCCTAAGTTCAGATTACCCAGATTTTCAGTCTCAAGCATATTCAAGGCACTTAAGTCCACTATCATACTAGTTTCATTTGCACTTGCACTAGCACTTAGGTGGTGAGAATTACATTGGAGTTGATCCCTCTCTGGAGTATTGGTATGTAGGCAACTCTCATCACAACATGGTGTTGAGGATGTCCAGTCTACTCCACTAACCAACACACTTTTCAACTTGCATCAATCAAATGCCCTAGCAACATGGAGGATTAGGGTTTACTCATAAATTTAATCAAAATAGGCAATATAGAGGGTTTCAAAACTTGTGCATGCAAGAACATACCTCATATATCCAGACACATATGCACCCAAAAGCTCAAGATGGTCCTGCATAGGGGACACTACCACCAATACAAGGACACTACCACCATATTTTTAATAATGACACTACTATCCAATTAGGGTGATATTGTATTGGAGGAATTATGATATTGGGATCATATTTACGACACTCAGACTAACCTGTCTTAATTCTCAACCTATAGATCATTTATCTCAATCATTTTAAAGCTAAGTTATTACTTGAATTATTTATTATTGATTTTAGAAAAGTCAAAGTTAGTCAATTTTATAAAAAATTAGTAGTTGTATTTATTATATATTATTATTTTGATTTACTATTCTCAGCTCTTTAGCAACATAAGATTTATATACACTAAGTCTTAAAAATTTAAAATATTTGCATAAATTGATATTAGAATTTATTCCAATATTGAGATTAAATAACATTGAAAATGAATAAATGAAACATAATAAAATAATATTATCTCAAAAATGAATCAAGCTATAAGATTGAGATGAAATGTGAAAGTAGGAAAACTATCAAACAGTAAAAAAAACCCACATTAGTATTAAAAGCTTACAACAAGAATCTTCAATTATAATATTATGAAATAATTAGGAGAAGAATGACCTTAAGCTAAGAGAGCATCAAAGATGCAAGGATAAGACTAAATCAACAAGAATGTTATAGTGTTGTAATAAGTGTTATAATAAGTGTTGAAGAAAGAGAGAATAGAGTTTTTTATAAAGAGCTAATAAAGACAAAAGAGTTACAATTGCAAGATTCAACATGTGTGTCATGTGTCCCTAATCCTCTTACAAGTGAGAAGAATGTGTATGTCATATGGGAGGAGATGAGTTACATGCAAGTAACTCTAAGTGCAATAAGTGGACTATAGAGATGAGTGACACCTTAAAAGACTAGAATAAAGTACACTTATATATACCATAGATGCACACTCAAAAATACGACTTAGAATAAGTCTATAAACCTATAAAAAAGATCTAAATTAAGATTAATTCTCCAACACTCCTTAAACTTAATTTAAGGTTACCAAAATAGAGAAAACCTTTTACAACCAAAGAAGAGAGTTAACCTTACATAATATACATCCTTAATAGAAACTTCCTTCAAGAATAATTATAATAATTTGAGAAAGAGGGAAGAAATGCTATCAAAAATCATAAGTAATAAAGTGTGCTCATCAATAATCTCCAAAAATACTCTTCGAGTAATGCAGTCAATCCACAATAGAACAAAGATTAATAAGGAGTAATGATCCACAAACCTGCAAGACAAATAAGCTAACACCAATATTTCAAGTTAAATAATTAATATACCAAAAATTTGATCTACATACATAATGTAATAAAAGTAGATGTACAAGTAGATAAATTTGAATTAAAAACATCAATTTTAAGAATCCAAACAGTTTTACTCTTAGAGATAGGAGATTTAGTTATTTTTCAATAACGTAAAATGTTATGCATGGATTTACCATAAAATTTACATGAATACAATTTCTAAAATTTAGATATACGATGTCTGTGTTTTTCACAATAAGCACAAGATTTAATATTTTTAATGAAAGCATGAAAATTACAAGTAGTATAATTAAAAGAAGTTGCATTATAAATTTTTCAATGAGGACAATAAGATGTCAAACTTGTATTAAAATCAGTAAAATCATTAAAACTAGAACCTTTAAAATTTGCATTTGAATGAAGCAAAAAATGTTTAAGAATCTCAATTTCATTTTTACTAAAATTGCTACCATCATACCCCATGGATTGCATTATTTTTAAGACAAGTTTAGAAACATTATTTTGTGGAGTAATACCCTCTTGAAAAGCGAAAAAACAACATTAAATATTTTTGCATGTTTAAAAGATGATAATTGAGCAGTTAAAGAGTCAACTAAAACTTACATTTCGTTATATTTTTTATTTTACAAAGTTTACAAAAGAAGAATGATTTTATTTTGGAATTCAAGTTGACAATTCAAAACCCCAATTTTATTATCTTTTTCCATAAGTTGATGCTTGAGATGAGTAATTAAAGCCTCGTTTTTGTTATGGAATCACATTATGATCAAAAATATTTAATAAAATAAAATCTAACTAACAAAATACAAAAGACATTACAACTAGAAAAAATTAAAATTGCAAACATCAAAAAATATCTTACCAAAACAAAAATAAAAAAATAATTATAAAATTGTTATTAACAATGTATAATAAAAACTTTAACTTTAAATAAATGCTAATTGAAATTTTAAAGCTTTTAATATAAAATTAAGTGTAATTTTTAAAAAAACTTTAATTTAAAAAAAGGCACATGATGTAAATGATTAAGTTATATCCAATCTTTTCTTAGAAATAAACAAATTGATGCGGGGAAAGATAAAAAGGATTTTGTATTTTGATTTTTGATTTTTAACTTTTAATGTCGCATACTTTTCATAATTGATTTTTCAATTCCAATCAAAGTTCAACAACTCCTCCTGTTCGCATCCTGGTGAAGCTTTTAACTCCACAACCTAACAACTTAAATTTTTTTTTTTTATGGTCAATTATGTAAAATGTTTGAAATGAATTAGGAACAGAGGATGGGAGGTCATCTTTTTAGTTTTTGAGAGGGGGAGGATTGGTTTGTGAATTTAAAGTAGAAGGTGTAGGGATGTTTGATGTACTTATCTTTTTTGCAATCACTGGGTCCTTTAGCTAGAAAGGCAGAGTGGTTCCCCACTTAGCAATTATAATTGTTGGTTGAGGTCACTCCTCTATTTTTTCTTTATCAGCTTGTTGGGCTGACTGGTTTTTGGACCACGTGAATACAGCGTATGTTCCATTAACTATTTTACCTTCACTTTTGGGTTCATCCTGGTAATTCAAGAAACTAATGTTGGAGTCGCCAGCTAATTCTTCTTCTCCCTCTGTGAAGAGATTAGCGTCATCTTATGGGTTCAATTCAGGCTGGAAAGAGAAATCTGATTTTGCTTCAAGATATCTGACTGCTGAATTGGTTGGAGGTGCTTCAATGACCAATTTCTCTTGAGGGAGAGGAAGACGATTTGGTTGCCCTTGATTCCTGGTAGCATGGCCTTGGTATGACTAATTGAGGAATGTCCTCCTTGGTATATCTTTGTATGGAGGAGTAGATGACATTCCTTGCACCATTTACTTTCTAAGAGCTAGTAACTCATTTTCCAGCTTCTACACCATTGGATCAATGGTGACTGTAGGTGAGTATTCAGAAGATAAAAAGGATTTACCTTTGTTAGGATCTCTCTTTATCTTTCCTGCCAATATAAGGTCATATTCTATCTCAGTAGCTAAATTCTGAGCAGCAGCAAGGTCTATGTGGCCAGCCCGTCTCAGCAAAAAACTCACTTCAGGTAGTTGTGAGTTGATGAAGAAGCATTTAAGGTTCTCAGCTGTTGGCTGAGCAATTGTAGGAATCTGATTCCTCAGCTTATCAAACTTGGCAATGAAGTCCCTCATAGGTTCATGAGGTTCCTTCTTCATCTGTGTGAGCTGGGCCAGCAAGGCATGCACATCTTTTGCAGGCTTGAATTTGGCTTCAAATTTAGCTTTAAGAGTGTTCCAGTCGGTCACAGTCTGGGCTTGAAGATGGTAAAACCAGTCTGCAATAGCACCTTGCAATGTTTTCACAAATAGTCTGACTGTTACGTCTTCATACTCCACGCCTATCACACCACAGGGTATGTTGAAGGCAGCAATATGTTCATCAAAATGAACTCTCCCATCACCAAAGAATTTGAGAAAATTCTTCCTTAAACTGCATGAAAGCTCATGTAGAGGTGGGGTCAAATTGAGTGGGCCAAAAGAGTTATCCCACGGGCCTTGAACCGCCATGATTTGATTATGAAAAAGGGGGATAACAAATTTGGGTGGAGTATGTATAAACAAAGCTCTGCTAACAGCAAAAAAAGCTCTGCCTTGTGTTGGTGACCTAGTATGGGAAGGAAGAACACTCTTGGATCATTGAACTTGAAGTTGGGGAGGGAACAAATCGAAATTGCCCTACTGCACCAACTCAAAAAAAGGGTCAACAACACCTTGGGCTTTCTGGCTTTTAGTATAGCATGGAGTTGTCAGATTGTAGAATAAAAATAGGAAAGAACTAGCCCTGCTTTAGCTTGAATCTTAAGGCTTCAAACTACACGCTCTTCCTTAGCGGAGTCACCAAAAAACTGTTGGGTGAATATTTTGTCACTAGCTAACTGATGAGCAAGATAGGTCTCTTCAACCACAGCATAGAGAGATTGGTCGACTAAATGTGCAAGTTTACCACATCAGAGGTGGACAAATCTCTCCTCTCATCAAAGGGAGGTTCCCTATAAATATGAGGAGCTATATACTATATATATAAGCAGAAAATAACACTCAGTGGTAGGACTACATCATCCATCTCTCTTTTTTCAGAGATGTTCATAAACAAAAGAGAAATCCTGGTGACAATATTGAAGGCACTTCTCTTCTTTCAGAAGTGGTCTTGCAGTAGAGCACAGGGGTTTTTTTTTGTGGATACCAATAGATAATAAGTGTGCAGTAACTAGCAGAATGAGGTGTAACCCAAAGTCTCCACCTCAACTGCCCAAAGAGTGAAATACAAAGGATAATGGGGGTACAAAGCCGTCTCAAGATCCTTTACACAGAAAGAAACTAAAAACACACTGAAGACAATTGTAATAGCACAAAGTCTTTTTACAATTGACTTCAGGACACCTTCTTGATTACTTCCACTAGTTCTACTTGTTAAATTAAATGAACAAGAATGCTCCTAAAAAATAGACATAAGAATAATTTTTTAAAATAACACAAGCTATGACAGCACAAAGTCTGAAAGTAACTTGCTTTCTCATTCAGATAAAGAAATATGATCAACAATCTGACCTCAAAGTCTCAGTAATCGTCTTTCAATTTGGGTAGAGTTTTGCTTTTATAATAGAGAGATCTCATTTTGCATAAAATAAGAGATTACAATATATAGCAACCAAAAAAAGCTTGGCGCTTTGTTCCATGGAACGGCCCATGCTGCGGTCAATGCCTTGAATGCATTTTCAGTTCTGTCAATGGGCCATGTTTGAAACAGTGCATCGGCCTTAACTGTGGCATGTCAATTCATCTCATATTTTTCCTCCAAAGTATAGGCCGCCTGGTCCTTTCTTTCTTATTTACATAGTTGTCTACTTTGTCTTTACTTCATGGAAGAAAAATAAGCTACATCATTGATTTGGTGTACTTAGATGACTACTTGGTGGACTGTTTCACCTACCGAAAGTAACTCTCTCATAGATATTTCAATATCTTATGTAGCCTTCTCTTCTTTCAGGTTACAATTAGAGATCTTGGGCTATCTTCTTCAGTTGGTCGCTTTGTTCATCTTTTAAGTTTTGCACTATATTTGAAAATTAGCGGATATTCCATTACCTTAAGTTTGACGTCCGACGTCCGTAGGGACGTCAATGGTTGTTGGTTGTTCGAACCATATTGAAGTATGAAAATTTGAAAGTTTATTGGTTCAATAGTTCAATGGTTCATGCGGTCTTTATCGGTTCTTTGGTTCCATTGCTTTCCTGATTCAATCGCTTCTTCGCTCTTTGGTTGAACCATCCCTTTGAATTGGTCTCTGGAATCATCCGTTTCCTTCCTTTGCTTGGAGCTTTCTTTGAACCTTTGAACCTTTTGGTTCAAGGTTCAATGTCTTTCTCAAAATCCTTTATTTTTTGGCTAAGTCTTTTGAAGCCTTGAAATTCCTTCAGCTTTATGTCTTTGGAACACCCTGAAGGGAAGGTATCCCTTCGGGTCTTTGAGAAAGGTTCAATTTTTGGGTGCCGAGAGGCCCCCGCAAGGGTACCTGCCCTTCGAGATTCTTCAGGTGACCTTTTTCTTCAATTTCTTCAGACATTTTGTCCGAATGAATTTTTCCCTTGCCTTAGCCACTTTTTCGTTGGGGTTTTGATCATTCATTCGGGCAAAATGTCCAAAGGAATTCTTTCAGATTGCCTTTGTGAAATTCTTCCATGAAAAATATTTTTGAATGAATTATTTCGGTTCCTTTACTTGGTAATTTCTTCGGACAAAAAGTCTAAAAGAAACCTTACCCTTTCGGCCTTCTCTTTGATCTTTGCGCAAATGTTCCTCGCCCTCCGCAAGGGCACCTACCTTTTGTTCACTGCCCTCTGCAAGGGAACTTGCCCTTTCGGCTTTGGGGATCTCCTTTGAACTGACTAATTGAACCGACCAATTAAACCAACTTTGGTTCAACGTCTCAATGGTTTAATCTTTTGTTTCACTCATTTAATTGACCACTTGAACCAATTTTTTTGAACCAACCGCGTTGAATTTTTGAACATTTGAACATTTTTGGTTCAAGGTTCAACGATTCAACAGTTCAATATTCCTTCTTTTTGCTAAGTCTTTTGAAGCCACTGAACTTATCGAAGCGGTTCAACTTTGAACTTTTGACGAAGCGCTTAACTCTTTAAGCTTGTCGACGTCGTTGAACCTTTGAACCCGTTGAACCGTTGAACTTTTTTGGAAGCAGAGTTCAATGGTTCAATGGTTCAATCATTTCTTTGAAGCTTGCCGATGAACATTTTTGGTTGAACCGAGGCATTGAACCAATCTTGAAATTGCCTAAGTGTTGGGAACTTGTTCCTTTGTGAGAACTCGCCTATTGAAGCCGTTGAATCTGTTGAACCTGCTAGTCCCTTAACTAAAAAAGCTTGAATAATGAAGAATTTGAATGCTCAGAACAATTTTTTTGAGAAGGGAAGAGATAATTTTGGCCTGCATGACCAAAATAGTTCATACGTTGTCCCAAAAAATGAGTGACAGATTTTGGGAACAACAGCTAGCTGTAGTTGGGAAACTTCCTTCAGTTTAAAACTTAGAACAGCTGAGGGGAGTAGAAACCAGAATCTCCAGTGCCTTTAAGTATGCCATTGGACAACGAAGTCATGCTACCCAAAAAGAAAGGCTCCAAAAAAATGAAAACAAACAACACAAAATAGACAAGACTATATAAATATACATATGTACATGTGATCTTATCTGATACTTCAAGAATTGAAGTGCTTCAGATGCTGCGCATTATGAGGTAGAAAAAAGGGCATGCCATCTTGATACTTCAATAAAAAATTATTTTAACCATTGAGCTGATGGATAGTAAACGGGCCTCTCCAAAGGGAATCAAATTTCTCATGCATTCACTTTAGTTCTCTTCTCTTGTCCCACAACAGGACTTGATCTCCAATCTAGAAATCATGATTCTTTGCATTTTGGTCGAAAAGCCTCTTCACCAGACTTTGATGTGTAGCAATTCGATCAACCACCATAGTTCGCTGATCATCCAGCTCAGTCAAACACATGATCCTCTGATCAATGGAGCTTTCATATGTCTAATCTTCGACTACCTTAGCCAATTTCAATGCTGACAGTTCCAAAGTGATTGGTATTTCAGCATTGAGACCATAAAATAGTTGGAAAGGTGACATATCAATTGCCCTTTTGGGTATAATTTTGTCTGCCCATAAAGCATAAACCAATACTTTTTGCCATGTTCGTTGGTTTTCATCTACCAGCGTCTTCATGATAGTCACCAGGTTCTTGTTGCTTGATTCAGCTTGGCCATTCTCTTGTAGAAAATAATCAAAAGAATGGGAGAGAGTAATCCCATAGTAAAAATAGAACTGTGTAATCTCTTGAGAAGATAAACAAGTTACGTTGTCTATGACAATCTTAGTTGGGACCCCAAATCAGAAAATGATGTTCTTTTTGAAGAAATTGCACACTACTTCTGAAGTAGCATGCTTGGTTGGAATAGCTTCCACCCACTTGGTGAAGTAATCTGTGGCTGTGAGGACATAATCATGTCCAGCACTTGAAGATGGGTTTACAGCACCAATGAAATTGATTCCTCACTACTAAAATAGTTTTTCTATCACCACTAGTTTAAGAGGCAGAACAGCTAATTTGAGTCTTCCAACGAACTGTTGGCATAGTTCACATCTTCATACCCATTTGTATGCATCTTGAAATAGAGTAGGCCAGTAATACCTGGCTCATATAATCTTATAGGTAGTTATAAGAGCAGAAAAATGCCCTCCACAGGCCAGATTATGGAAGAACTTCAAAAGTTGGTTCTACTTCTCTTTATCCATGCACCAAAGGAACACTCCATCAAAGTTCTTCTTATACAGTGCGTTGTCCCACAAGATAAAATTGACAGCTTTTAACTTGACAGTGTTCTTTCTCTATGAGACAGGTAAGCAAGACACTCACCATAAGTAAAGAAATGAACAATACTTGAATACCACTCATTTGTGGTGGAGACAAAGAGGACTGTTGGTGAGTCTTCAATTTCTTCTTCTCCTTGCTCTGTTTCTTGTGGTTTGTTGTCAGCAATCAATTGGCATAGGCCCCTTCCCCACACCAACTTCGTTGGTTTGATGACTAGATCAAACTCTTAGATTTTAGCAATCCAATTACCTCTTTTCATTCCAAACTCCTGTTGAGTTAATATAGATTTGACTATGGTGTCAGCAACCAGAGCAGTAGTGTGCGAATTTAAGATGTAAAAGTGGAAATGTTTCACTGCCTTTACCACTGCATAAGCATGATTCTCTATGTTTTAGTATTTCAGCTCATGAGCTTTGAGATGATAGCTCATGAAAGAAATGAGAGGTTCCACACCTTCTTGGCTCTATTGAACCAGAATTGTTGAAAGTGTGTGCTCAGAAGCATAACTATACATTGTGAAATCCTTAGTATAATCTGGGCAAACCAGAATTGGGGCGTGGGCAATAGCTGTCTTTATATCTTGAAACACTAATTTGCTTTTTTCAGTCCAACTAAAAGTGGCTTTTTTCTTCATCATATTCACAATGTGGCGAGTCTTCTCAATGAACTTAGGGATGAACCTTTGTAAAAAATTCACATTTTCAAAGAAAGAGTGAATTGCAGTCTTACTTGTGGGTAGAGTAAGTTCCTAGATGGACTTGACTCTGTCTGAGTCAATTTTTATGCCTTCTCGAAATATAATGTGCTCGAAAAGTTTCCCTTCTTTTACTCTAAAAATAGACTTTTTGAGATTTAGATAAATGTCATTCTAGCGGTAGCATTCCAGCACTTGTTGCAAATGGTGCACATGATCAAGACGATGCTTGGAAAAGACGGTCAAATCATCAAGGTATACCACAATGAACTTACCTATTTCATCTTTGAAATCAAGGTCCATTGCTCTCTGAAAAGTGGCGCCAGCATTTATCAGGCTAAATGACATTCTTCGATAGGCAAAGGTGCCCCAAAGTGTGGTGAAGGCAATCTTATGCTAGTCTATTTTACGAACTTCAACTTGATTGTACCTTAAAAAGCCATCCAACATTAATAACATTTATGAACCAGTCATTGTCTGAAGGACTTGATCCATGATGGATAGAGGATAGTTATCATTTAAGGATGACTGATTCAAATTTCTAAAGTCCACACAGAGGCAAATTTTTCCATTCTTCTTCACAGGTACTATGTTGGCAATCCATATGGAATGATAGATTGAGAAAATTATCCTTGCATTCAATATTTTCTATATCTCAGATAAAATAGTACCTGATATCTTCAGATTGTACTGCCTGGATTTTTGCTTGTGAGGTACCGAATCACTCTTGAGAGAAATCTCATGGCAAATTTTTTCAAGCCTGAGTGACTTCAGATCATCATAGGAGTATGCTAGGACATCCATGTATTGACGAAGTAGAGCAACAAATTTGAACTTCTCTTCTAAAGTGCAACACTTCCTAATTTTCACCATCTTGAGATTTTTCTTGGTACCCAAATTTATTTGATCAAATTCTTGGGAGGAGCTTGAATCTATTTGCTGCTGTTTGATGAACTTGTCATGTTTGTCAAACAGCTTTTTGAGAAAAACCAGGCCTTTTGAGATTTTATTTCCTTTAAGTTGCAAGAATTCTTCACCTGCGTCTACACTTGATTCAGAGGCTGGTTCAAGCTTCTGAGACTCACTGCCTTCGAAATGAAGCTATTCAAAGCTATTTTTTGCTCCAAGAAGGCAATGATTTGGTTGTCACCATTGAACACTTGCCAATGATTGGCATTGTCAGGGACACTTGGTCGAAAGACAAGTTCAATAGTGTACATGTCTCCTTTAAAATCAAGGTGAAGAACCAAGAGAGTTGTTGAAATAGCTAGTGCATCAGCTCGATCATTGAATTCCTTGGATATGACAGAGATGCTAAAAGCATCAAAGCTTTCAATTTAATTCCAAACTAGATTGCGGTAGTGGCGCAATCTCTCATTTTTTGTTTGATATAAGTTCATTATCTGATAAACCATCAGTTTAGCATCTTCTTTGGCATGAAGGAGTTTGATGCCTTTCTCTCGAGCAGCCTTCAATCCAAGCAATAGAGATTCATACTCAGTTATGTTGTTGGTGTTGATGAACTGCAACTTGTATGAAGAAGAACAAATATCTCTTTGAGGAGATATCAACACAATTTCAATCCCTGAATTGGTAGAAGAGCAACTGCCATCAAATTTCAGAATCTATACCTCATCAGACACTGATTTTTTCTTAGATTCTCCTTTGTTTGGAGGGAGAGATTCTTCTACACTTGCACTGCACTCCACCAATCCTTCTTCAGTTCCATCTGAACCAATTTTTAGGTTGACACATTCAGAACTTTCATCAGACGTCTCATGGACTTCTTCTGTGGATAAAAAGTAATTACCCATGCCTGAAGACTCAAATAGAATTTGAGCTTCAGGCACTGATGTTTGAGTGACCACGTATTTTACTTTCTTTTCAGGTAGCAATCTCTGCATAACGCTTTTGACTGGGATCCTCACCTCGGATAGGTCCATGTTTAATTCGCCACCAACATCTTTACAAAAATTTTGCCCAAGAAAGATGTCGTATGATGCTGGGACGTCGGCCACCAGGATAGTCATCTTGATTTTTTTGTCTGTGAATGTTGCAAATGCAAATTAGACATCCTTGATTTGTCCCAGTAGTGGCACTTATTTGTTCTCCATAGAGAAACATCTCCCAAATGTCTTGGTTAGTGTAAGACCAAGAGATTCTACCACTTTGGCAAGCATGACATTGTCAGATGCACCAAAATCTATGATATAATTATTCAGTTGATGTATATTTATTATCAGAGAGATAAAATGGTTCAGTCCTCCTAAGAGAAGCAAGAGGAGTAATGACAAGGTTATTCCTAGTGGATGTGTTCTTGGGGGGATCATGAGTTACCTTTGGAATTTCTTGTCCTATAGAGACGGCTTGGTTCTTTACACATTGAACTAACTTATCTAACTGCTCAGGGTTGAATTACAAAAATTCAAATCCAGACATTTGAATTTTAGTTTTTTTTATATGGTCAATTATGTCAAATGTCTAAAATGAATTAAGAACAGAGCATGAGAGTTCATCCTTTTAGTTTTTGGAAGGGGGAGGAATGGTCTGTGAATTTGAAGTAGAAGGTGTAGGAATGTTTTATGTACTTTTCTTTTTTGCAATCACTGGGTCCTTTGGCTGGAAAGGCAGAGTGGTTCACCGCTTAACAATTGAAATTATTAGTTGAGGTCACTCCTCTATTTTTTATTTATCAGCTTGCTGGGCTGACTGGTTCTTGGACCAAGTGAATACAGCGTATGTTCCATCAACTGTTTTACTTTCACTTTTGGGTTCATCCTGGTAATTCAGGAAACCAATGTTGGAGTCACCAGCTAATTCTTCTTCTCCCTTTGTGAAGATATTAGCGTCATTTTCTGGGTTCAATTCAGGCTGGAAGGAGAAATCTGATTCTGCTTCAACATATTCGACTGCTAAATTGGTTGGAAGTGCTTCAATGGCTAATTTTCTCTGAGGGGGAGGAAGACGATTTCGCTGCCCTTGATTTCTGGTAGCATGGCCTTGATTTGACTGATTGGGGAATGTCCTTGGTATATCTCTATATGGAGGAGAAAATGACATTCCTTGTGCCATTTATTTTCTAAGAGTTAGTAACTCGTTTTCCAGCATCTACACCATTGGATCAGTGGTGACTATAGGTGAGTATTCAGAAGATGAATAGAATTTACTTTTGTTAAGATCTCTCTTTATCTTTCCTACCAATATAAAATCATTTTTTACCTCAGTAGCCAAATTTTGAGCAGTAGCAAGGTGTATGTGGTCAGCCTGTCTCAACAGAAAACTCACTTCAGATCGCTGTGAGTTGATGAAGAAGTATTTAAGGTTCTCAGGTGTTGGATGAGCAATTGTAGGAATCTGATTCCTCAACTTGTCAAACTTGGCAATTAAGTCCCTCATAAGTTCATTAGGTTCTTTTTTCATCTGTGTGAGTTGGGCCAGCAAGGCATGCGCATCTTTTGCAGGCTTGAACCTGGCTTCAAATTTAGCTTTAAGAGTGTTTCAATCGGTCACAGTCTGGGCCTGTAGATGGTAGAACCAGTCTGCAACAGCACCTTACAATATTTTCACAAATATTCTGATTGCTACATCTTCATACTCCACACCTATCACACCATAGGGTATGCTGAAGGCACCAATATATTCATCAGGATGAACTCTCCCATCACTAAAGAATTTGGAAAAAAAAAATTGAACTGCGTGGAAGCTCATGTAGAGGTGGAGTCAAATTGAGTGGGCCAAAAGAGTTACCCCACGGGCCTTGAACCGCCATGATTTGATTATGGAAAAGGGGGATAACAAATCTAAGTGGAGTATGTATAGGCAAAGCTCTGCTAACAGCAGAAAAAGAAGATATGCCTTGTGTTGGTGACTTGGTATGGGTAGGAGCAACACTCCTGAATCGTTGAGCTTGAAGTTGGGGAGGGAACAAATCAAAATTGCCTTGCTGCACCAACTCAAAAATAGGGTCAACAACACTTTGGGCTTTCTAACTTCTAGTATAGTGTGGAGTTGCCAGATTGTAAAATAAAAATAGAAAAGAACTAGCCCTACTTCAGCTTGAAGCTTCAAACTACGTGCTCTTCTCCAGCGGAGTTGCCAAAAAACTGTTGGGTGAATATTTTGTCACCAGTTAACTGATGAGCAAGATAGGTCTCTTCAACCACAGTGTAGGGAGATTGGTCGGTCAAATATGTAGGTTTACCACATCAGAGGTGGACAAATCTCTCATCTCATCAAGGGGAGGTTCCCTATAAATATGAGGAGCTATATACTATGTATATAAGTAGAAAATAACACTCAGGGGTAGGACTACATCATCCATTTCTCTTTTTTCAGAGATTATATTCACAGACAAAAGATAAATTCTGGTGACAATACTGAAGGCACTTCTCTTCTTTTAAAAGTGGTCTTGCAGCAGGGCGCATGAGTTCTTTTTTGTGGGTAACCAACAAGTAACAAGGGCGTTGTAACTAGCAGAATGAGGTGTAACCCAAAGTCTCCACCTCAACTTTCCAAAGAGTGAAATACGAAGGATAATGAGGGCACAAAGTCTTCTTAAGATCATTTACACAGAAAGAAACTAAAAACACACTGAAGACAATTGTAATAGCACAAAGTCTTCGCACAATTGGCTTCAGGACACCTTGTTGATTACTTCCACTAGTTTTGCTTGTTAAATTAAATGAACAAGAATGCTCCTAGAAAATGGACATAAGAATAATTTATTAAAATAACACAAGTTATAATAGCACAAAGTCTGAAAGTAACTTGCTTTCTCATTCAGATAAAGAAATATGATTAACAATCTGAGCTCAAAGTCTCAATAATCGCCTTTCAATTTGGGCATAGTTTTGCTTCTATAATGGAGAGATCTCTTTTTGCATAAAATAAGAGATTACAATATATAGCAACCAAGAAAGGCTTGGCGCTTTGTTCCATTGAACGGCCCATGCTGCGATCAATGCATTGAATGCATTTTCAGTTCTGTCAAGGGGCCATGCTTGGAACAGTGCATCAGCCTTAACTGTGGCATGTCAATTCATCTCATATATTTCTTCCAAAGTATAGGCTGCCTGGTCCTTTTCTTCTTATTTGCGTACTTGTTCACTTTGTCTTTACTTCATGGAAGAAAAATAGGCCGCATCTTTGATTTGGTGTGCTCAGATGACTACTTGGTGAACTGTTTCACCTACCGAAAGTAACTCTCTTGTAGATATTTCAATATCTTCTATAGCCTTCTCTTCTTTTTTGTTTCAATTGGAGCTCTTGGGCTATCTTCTTCAACTGGTCGCTTGGTTCATCCTTCAAATTTCACACTATATTTGAAAATTAATGGATATTCCATTACCTTAAATTTGACGTCCGCAAGAACGTCAATGGTTGCTAGTTGTTTGACCCATATTGAACCATGAATCTTTGAACCTTTGAAAGTTCATTGGTTCAATAGTTAAACAATTCAGGCGGTCTTTATCGGTTCTTTGGTTCCATCGCTTCCCTGGTTCAATCGCTCCATTGCTCTTTGGTTGAATTATCTCTTTAAACTGGTCTCTGGAATCATCTGTTTTCTTCTTTTGCTTGGAGCTTTCTTTGAACCTTTGAACCTTTGGTTCAAGGTTCAACGGTTCAATGTCTTTCTTAGAATCCTTTATTTTTCGGCTAAGTCTTTTGAAGCCTTGAAATTCCTTCGGCTCTATGTTTTTGGAACACTCTGAAGGGAAGGTGTCCCTTTGGGTCTTTGAGAAAGGCTCATTTTCTGGGTGTTGAGAGCCCCCCGCAAGGGTACCTGCCCTTCGAGATTCTTCAGGTGGCATTTTCCTTCAATTCCTTCGGACAAAATGTCTGAAAGAATTCTTCCCTTGCCTTAGCCATTTTTTCGTCGGGCTTTTGATCATTCCTTCAGGGAAAATGTCCGAAGGAATTCCTTTGGACAATATATCCAAAGGTTTTGCCTTTGTGAAATTCTTCCACAAAAAATCTTTCCGAAGGAATTCTTTCGGTTCCTTTACTTGGTAATTTCTTTGAACAAAAAGTCCGAATGAAACCTTACCCTTTCGGCCTTCTCTTTGATCTTTGAGCAAATGTTCCCCGCCCTCCGCAAGGGCACCTATCTTTTTTTCACTGCCCTCCACAAGGGCACTTGCCCTTTCGGCTTTGGGGCACTCCTTTGAACCGATTGATTGAACCAACTTTGGTTTAACGGCTCAATGGTTCAATCTTTTGTTCCGCTCATTCAATTGATCGCTTGAACCGATTTCTTTGAACCAACCGCGTTGAACCTTTGAACCTTTGAACTTTTG
Organism: Torreya grandis; assembly: GCA_037957365.1. Lineage (NCBI taxonomy): Eukaryota > Viridiplantae > Streptophyta > Pinopsida > Cupressales > Taxaceae > Torreya > Torreya grandis. The sequence goes on along the minus strand of JARHVA010000714.1, from coordinate 3,147,382 downwards.
AACCTTTTGGGTTCAACGGTTCAATCTTCCTTTTTTTCGCGAAGTCTTTTAAAGCTATTGAACTTACCGAAGCGGTTGAACTTTGAACTTTTGACGAAGCGCTTAACTCTTTTTACGCTTGCCGACATCGTTGAACCGTTGAACCTTTTTGAAAGCAGGGTTCAATGGTTCACTGGTTCAATCATTTCTTTGAAGTTTGTCGATGAACTTTTTTGGTTGAACCGAAGCGTTGAACCAATCTTGAAATTTCTTAAGTGTTGGGAACTTGTTCCTTTGTGAGAACTCCCCTGTTGAAGCCGTTGAATCTATTGAACATGTTAGTCCCTTGACTGAAAAAAGCTTGAATAATGAAGAATTTGAATGCTCAAAACAATTTTTTTGAGAAGGAAAGAGATAATTTTGGCTTGCATGACCAAAATAGTTCATATGTTGTCCCAAAACATGAGTGACAGATTTTGGGAACAACATATTGGATTACTTGCCAAGTGCCTAATTTAGTCTTCAAAATAAAAGCTAAAATACAAAATGGTTTATAGAGTATGATTTTGTATTTTTATTTTTTATTTTTAACTTTTAATGTCGCATACTTTTCATAATTGCTTTTTCAAATCCAATCAAATTTTTTCTTTATCTTTCAAAACAAAGAATTGATTTTGTATTTTGATTTTTGATTTTTAATTTCGCATACTTTTCATAATTACTTTTTCAAATCCAATCAAAGTTGTTCTTTATCTTTCAAAACAAAGAATTATTGGATTACTTGTCAAGTGCCTAATTTAGTCTTAAAAATAAAAGCTAAAATACAAAATGATTTATAGAGTATGCCACCAGCAGAAAGAGGTGTTCCTTTTTAACTATCATTCAAAATGCCAAAACCAGAATCGGAATGCCAGTTGAAAAAAAACTCAAAGCGCCATGGTTATAAAAATTTATAACGTTAATGCAGAAAAAAACATGCAGTGATTGCACATTAACTAAAGGGACGCTGGAAATAAAGAAATACATAGGTAACGCACTGATCTGAACAAATACACCATGAAAAAAAAAATTTTAATACACCAACAAAGAGGTGAGAAGTTGGCCAAATGCCTCTGAAGGAGACAAACAGAGCATTACATAAGAGAAATATAACAAGTTATTCAAAGTGCCACACTGATAATGTGATAGACAGAGAGATGAGACCAAAACTCAACTAAAAAAATTGGTATAAATAATTGTATCCGAGTAAAATACCACAAATAAATATATAAAAATGTTAGGTTGTATGAAAGCTTTTATATCTGTTGAAAAAAAAATAGAATACAGTGAAAATACATGTAAATTAATTGGTAAAAAAATCACAATTGGAGGTCAAAAAATGGCATGAAAATCTATACCATAATAGGTTTATTTAGTATATGCCAGAGTAAATAAGAATGCTAAGAAATTATTATATTATTAATACAAGAAACCGGTAGTTTATTGTCACAAAAAGTATTAAAAAATTTTGTTTTTCCACCTAAAAAAACCTGCACAAATTCAAGGATCAGCATTAAAACATACATGTTTTGATTCCATATTATATTTATTCTAATATTGGAATTAAATAACATTTAAAGTGAATAAATGAAGCATAATGAAATAATATTACCTCGATAAATAATCAAGTCATAAAATTGAGATGAGAGTTGACCAGTGTAAAAATTGTCGAACGGTGAAAAACTTCACACTGATATTGAAATCTTGAAACAATAATATCCAATTACAATAGTATGAAGAAGATCGAAGAATAATGGTCTTAGGCCAAGAGAGCATCAAGGATACAAAATCAAGACTAGATCAATAAGAACGTTGATGTGTTGTAGCAAGTGTTGTAGTAGATGTTGAAGAAAGGGAAAAGAGAGCTCTTTATAAAGATCTAAAAGATAAAATGAGTTACAAGTGCAAGTTCAAGCATGTGTGTCATGTGTCCCTAATCCTCTTATAAATGAAGAGGATGTGCGCGCTATGTGGAAGAAGAAGAGTTACATGCAAATAACTTTAAATCCAACAAGTGGACTAGAGAGGTGAGTAACACCTCAAAAGGCTAGAAAAAAGTGCATTTATATACAATAAATACACACTCAAAAATAAGACTTAAGATAAGCTTATAAATTTATAAGAAGAACCAAAATTAAAGTTAATTCTCCAACATGGTGTAATTACCATTATGCGTTGAATAGTTAAAACATTTTGGTGAACCCCTCTATTTTCAAACTAGTCAACCTTAGAGTTACATGCTTTCTTTTCTTCGAGGTTTTGTTATTATGAATGTTTCATATTTTATTTATTTATGATTTTACTTTCTTATTGCAATATCACTAGTGATAACCTTTTATGTGTACTTTTCATACTCTAATGTCCATATGATGGATCATTCCTTTGATGTATGTTTTAAGATGGTGAAAATGTCTCTCTTCATTATGTTGTAAAGGATAATACTTCTAATTGGAAATAAGATTAATCTTATTGTCATGATAGTGATGATGAAAAATTAGGCCAACTTAGATTTAACCCTATTAGAAAATGTGAAAAAATAAATTACATGAATGTCTTTGGTATTGGTTTTCTTTCTCTAATCCCTTATTGGTATGGAATGCCAAATTTGATGGAAAAATAAGTTACAAATGGAAGATGTGTTAGTCTTAAGAAAAGTATCTTAGAGAAATTTGGTATCAAAACTCTAGTATACAATATAATGTTGAACCTTGTGTAAAACATATTGTGAATGAAAATGTCGAGCATGTTTTGTTCCTATTCATTATTTGAATGCAAAGGTTGAAAATGATTCCAATGATGAACATAATTGCATTCCTACTCTTTCCTTGAATGAAAATATTGAAACGGATTGTATTCTTACCTTTTCTCAAAATACAAATGACAAAAATGATTTACATCCTTCCTTGAATACAGATGTGGAAAATGATTCTTTGAATGCAAATCTCAAAAATATTATCTTCAATCTCCTTACTTGGATACTCATAATGATGATTTTATTTAATTTTTTGAGAAATGTGTCTTACAAAATCCTTCTTCCTTGGCTCAACTTATGAAAATGATAAAAGAAACAGCGAGTGTCAATTCTACTTGTGTGATCAATGACTCTTATGAGTGGTACTGGTTGTTCCTCCTAGTTGTATTACTCTTTAATTTGAAAAAAAAAATCAAATTATACCCTTGAATGAACTCTTTCATATTTTATTTGTGCCAATCCATGAGAATGTTACTATAATGCATACAAAAGGTGAGTTACAAGGACAAGTACAAGTTTTATCACAAGAGTTTGTTGCATCTAGTTATTGGGTTAATTATAATGATATATATGGCCAACCTATAGTGTGTAATATTCTTAAAAGTCCTCTCCCATGTGGTTTTACTATGCCTAAGTTTTCCTTGTTTAATAGTTCCTTGTTTAATAGGTATGAAGATCCTTACATCTATAGTAGTTTTATGTTTCTCTCAGTGAATATGATGTTAATGATAAAATATTACTTAAGACATTTCCTAGAAGCTTAACAGGTTGTGCTTTAGATTGGATTGACACTCTATCAGGTGGTTCTTTACATACCTTCCATAATCTATAATATGTTATCCTGTCACACTTTATCAATAATAAAAGGCCACACACCACATTTGAGTATATTATATCTATACATCAAGATCAATCGAGCCTATTTGTGGTTATATTATAAGACTGAAGAGTAGCATGCATTGTTTAATATATCAACCAAAAGATATAGATAAATAATACATCTTTAATAGAATTCTCATGCCTCCTCTCAAAGATAAAGTGATTTATCATGCTTACAAATCTTTCAAAAATCTTTGTTACGAAGTCACAACACTAGAGGAAATTTTTTGCAATCACATGTACATAACCATGAGACTCTTGCTTCAAATTTTGCTTATATTCATCATAATAAAATTCTCAACATTAGACATGCACCAATCAAGAAAAATTATAAACCATTGGCTAAGCATAGAGTGACACTTACAACGATTCCCCCGCCTTCCCTTAGTAAACCACAATAATTTCATAAACTTAAAGATACTCAAAGTGAAATATTGAAAGCATTACTTGATAAACATATGATATTCTTACCTTCTATTAGGTGTAATAATTGGATCCATATACCAAGAACATTTCATTCAAAATTATTTTGTTGTTAATATCAAATAAATGGTCATACAACCAATAGGTGTCATGATTTGAAACATAAGATCCAAGATCTTATTAATGATGGTGACATTACATATAATATATGTATTATGAAACCACAAGTTCCAAGCACATCTTCCAATATATAAAAACCTATTCAAAATGATTTTTCATATTCTATGGAAGACAATCCAACTCCTAAGCATGACAATAGTCCCATAGAGACTCATCTTTCTCATAGGGAACCTTTGGTCATTAGTGTCTATATGGAAGGACACCAAAGACAAGGAATTATGATTGATGACAAACTTGAATTCAACGTATACTCTTTATTTTCTTAAAGAACTTGGTTATTGTTCATATGATTTAACTAAGATATATTCCTCTACTTAATCTTATGCCTACATCATTGGGACATATTATATTACCTATATCAGTTGGTCCACAAATATTTTCTATATTGTTTCTAGTGACATCTACTACAATATTTTACAATGCTATACTTGGAAAATAATGGTTATAAAAAATAAAAGAAACACTTGATATTACACATGAGCATATTACATTCAAATATGACATAAATACAATTACAAACCAAAGAGATAGAACATTTTCAAATAATGAAATAAATCATCCCAAAGTGGATTGATACAAGCACAAAAGAGGGGGTCCACTTAAGGATTGTCTTTATCTTTGTGATACATAGTTAAACACTCAACCATGGACACACTTGAGCACACTATTGGTCTTGACACAATTCAACAAAACTTCATTGAATTTAGTGGAAAATCATTACAATTGAATGCACACTCACTCATCCTCATACTCTTGTACACACACTTATGCCTCTACAGGGTTATTTAAACATAAACATGAAGAAGAAGATGCATACATAGTCTCCCATGGACTAGTTACCCTCACACTCTCCCTTGTCTCTTCTTGGAGTTCCCCTTTCTTTCTTTTTCTCTTCAAAAATGACTCTTCTTCCCCTAAGTCTAATATTTTATTCCCTTTCTACGCCTTCTACCACGTCTCTTCACCTTCTTTATCCCCTTAAAAACGCTTCGAATTCATTCATTCATCTTTTTGAGATGTTAATTTTGTTTTCATTTCATTCGGGACAAAACCATCCTTGTTTTCAGGGTAAAATTATTGTTGGTTCTAAAATCACCATTGAATGTTTCATAACCGTCACTAATGGTTTTAAAACTACCACCATATGCAAACCGGTGGTTTCCTCATCGTGGAAATCTACCAACTTCTAGAGGCCATAACTTGAGCATATAGACTCAGATTTAAATGATTTTTATAATATCACACTACTCTTTGGGAGGAAACTAAATATGTAATAATATTTGGGTTTAGGGAATATTTTGATACACTTTTATCCTTTTCCTTACAACCTATCTATTTTATCCCTTTAATGCACATAGTGACATCCAAAAATGTACCAATGGTTGAGAGACTCAACCAACTTGCTTGGCACCATGTAGCTATCTTAAACTAATAATATTGTGATGTGCTTGATGCTACTGAAGTGTAAGAAACTGATATTCATTTGGATCATCTTCATCATGCCAAAAATGGCAAACAAATAAACAAGACTACACAAAGACATGCCACTCTATTTTTGATTGATGTAATATTGCATGAACCCTTACATGCTTATGTATTAAACATTGAGGTTTTTTAAATGTGAGCTCCTACTCACATAGATGAAATAAGTGGTAACACCATTCTTTTGACTATGAAGTACAATAGCCATGACAATCCCTTATAACATACCAAGTACTTCAGCAAATTGTCACTCTCTCTTTCGCTTCAAGCTCCTTGTTCACTTCAAATCCTTTCTTATCTTACTTTTTTTATTCATTTTATCATTTTTAGGATCAGACCCACCATAACCTAACCACCTCCAAAATTGTGTATCTTCTTATCTCTCCATCCTCTTGTGGGTTGAAACCCACCTTCGTCCGACCACTTCCACCAGATGCCTTCACCATCATCATTGCTTTCACCATCATCGTTGCTCCAGCCTTCATTGGATTTGAACCATTCACATCCATCTAGGTTCAATTCTTCTCTTATCTCAAATATTACCTTAGTATACTCAGCATGCATTTGAGCATCGAAATGATCACCCATAACCTCTAATGTTACCTCTATGATATTCTTCACCTCCTCATCTCTCGTATTCTTCATCGTTATGTCAAGTAAATCCTCCACCACTATTGCAACATCATATTCCATATCTATCTTTGTTGCAACCTCATACTCTTCTCCACATGCTTGGATTGATAACAAACTTAGTTTTTGCCTCTCATCCTTGCATTCTTTCATTCCCATGGGGTCTTCAATATGTTCATCTTCAAACAATGTATCTAACTCCACTATTCAATCATAAGCTTATTTTCTCTTTACCACAAAACAAAACAATATTGCTATTGGGCTTACCTTTTTCCTTCATCTTGACCTCTGTTGGTCTCTTTTCTCTTCTAGCCCATCCTCCAACTTTTCTTATAGGGATAGCAACATCTCCAACATTTTTTCTTCTTCTCTTACAGTTTCAACATCTCCATTGTATGTATCCTCCATCATGTCCAATCTTGTTTGGACTCCCTTCAACATCTCAACCAAGTCTTCTACCTATAGTGTTCTTCTTCCTTTGTGTGACATATCCTCTTCAACAAGCAGGCTTCTCTTTCACTACCTATAATAGACTCAAACATGAGCCTCTCACACTTCCCTCAACTTGCAGGACTTATCTCACACCTCCAACAAATTTATCCTCTCACCTATGCAAGATTCTCTTTCACAACTTGCAACAAACTCAAGTATACATCTCTTACATAGCCTAAAATTGACTCATACAAGAGCCCTAAAAACTCAACCCAAAAAATAAAGACCTTGCTTTGATACCAAATGACACAAGCACAAAAGAGGGGGTTCACTTAAGGACTGCCTTTATCTCTGTGATGCATGGTTAAAACATTCACCCATGGACACACTTGAGCACACTATTGGATTTGACATAGTTCAACAAAATAACTTCATTGAATTCAGATTAAAAATATTATAATTGAATGCACACTCATTATCATACTCACACACACACTTATGCCTATGCAGGTTTATTTAAACATAAACATGAAGAAGAAGATGCATACATAGTCTCCCATGGATTGGTTACCCTCACACTCTCCATTCTCTCTTCTTGGAGTTCCCCTTTCTTTCTTTTTCTCTACAAAATTGACTCCTATTCCACTAATTCAAATATTTTATTCCCTTTCTTTGCCTTCTACCATGTCCCTTCACCTTCCTTAGCCCCTTAAAAATGCTACAAATCTGTTCATTCATCTTTCTAGGCCGTTACTTTTGTTTTAACTTCATTCGAGACAGAACTACACTATTTGTAGGATAAAACTGTTGTTGGTTAAAAACTGCCACTAACGGTTGCATAACCACCATTGACAGTTGGGAAACTGTCTCCATATGTAGACCGATGGACGGTTTTGTCACTGTGAAAATCCACCAACTTATGGAGGCCATAACTTGAAAATACATACTCACATTGAGATGATTTGTTTTTTTTTGAAATTGCATTACTCTTCCAGAGGAATCCAAATATGTAAGCAAATTTGGGTTTATGGAAGATCTTGATACAGTTTTATCATTTTCCATAAAACCTATCTGTTTTAGCCCTTCATCACACCCACTGACATCCCATATTGTACCGATGGTTAAGAAACTCAACCAACTTCCTTGGCACCATGTAGATATCTAAAACTAATACTTCTTTGATGTACTTAATGCTACTAAAGCGTAAGAGTACTAATATTTATTTGGACCATCTTCATCATGTCAAGAATGATAAACACGAAAAAAAAGATTACGCGAACACACGCCACTATATTTTTAGTTGATATAAGATTTCAGAAACCCTTGGATGCTCCTACATCATGGATCCTTTTATATCTCTAAAACAACTTAAGCAGGTACCTAAGAAAATAGTGCATCAAGATCAAATTAAATCAGAAAAGGAAAAATTATCTACTAATGCATCTCCAAGGAAAACTTAATTTAGTTGTACATATCCATGCATAGGAGACATGAGTTCAAAAAATATGATTTATTGACAACATATTATACCTCTTATTTAGCATGCGACAAGTGTGTTTCAACGTATGGTCTATTTTGACAATTTATGACTTGATGGTATCGTTGGATAGTTTTTGCTAATGTACATTGTATTTCAATGTTTCATCCTTTATTCACGTAATTGCTATTAGACTTATATTATACACCTATGATCATGGATTCATAGTTAGATCTAAGAACATTTTGGCAGTCCATTTTATTTTACATTGATTTCACTTCTACTTTATTGACTAGTCATTTTTTTTTGACATTATGAGTTTTTATGATTTCTTGCCTCTTAGGTTTGAGTCTTGCCTTTCAATTCTTCCTCCTAGGAGTTTGATTTTTCATTTTCTTTCTATTGGTGTATGCACACTATATCTTGCATTTCACCTTCTTTGATTGGTTTCAACATGTCCTCAGATATTTTATTTGCAATGATTCAAAAGGTACAATTTTTTCCCTATATCACCAAAATACACCTCACACATTAATAAACAACATACAACTCAAATAATTACATTGGCCTATATCTTGTCTACTTCTAGGTCATATTATTGTAGTCAAATTGGTCATGTATTTCCCACATAGGACAAGATTCTTCTATAAAATCATAAAAATGCAAAAATATTTAAAAACATTAGAAGTCAAAATTTTATGTACCTTTACTTTCATCGATGGATACATCTCATGCCTATCTACCTAAGTTATAGGTTTACATATACATGTCACACGTGTTTCTCATGGTGTTATTTGAGTGGGTGAGATACAAAATATATAGGTTGCCTATGGTCATGGACTTAAAAATGTTATGCAACTACATTTACACCCTCACTTAGGAGAATTATCACATTAGAAGCATGTTTGTACTGGAGGAAAATTTTCACTAGTTTTACGGTACTATCCTTCCTACCTTCCATTTTCATATAGAGCTTTATATTATTTCTTATACATATCTTTCTCATTCTTACATCTTGTGTACAATGCTATATGGATATATACATTCTTTTGTTACATATTATGGATACATGGATACATTGTGTGTTCTCGTGTACCATGTGATTGTTCCGATGTATGTGTGTTTATGCATGTTTCATGTTGATGTCTTGTCTAGTGTTGTCCATACAGGATCCTCTAGTCATCATGGCATGTTGTGTCCATGTCATTACTTACTCGATAGATACATTTATTATGTGTGATTACATGATTGTGTGTGATTTCCTTCCATATACTATGTGATATATTATGATTGGTGTCATGATGCATATTGTACATGCTACTACTTGTGCTATATTATGTTTGTTGCTTATGTTTCCATGTCATCTCTACCATGCATTTATTGAGGCATACTACTACTATTGTATGTGTGCTTCATTGCTACATGTTTCCCTACTAAAGGCACATTAATACATCAAGGCATATATGTTGTCCCTCTCATTGTTGATTTTATCACCTATAAATTATCATTTGGGGAAACACATTATCCCTCCCACAACACTAGCGACTATAGAGATTTATCATTCCAGACTTTACTACCTATACATTATCATTGGGGACATCATATCCATATATTCCACATGAGTTTCATTGTTTATACCTGATGTTATCAATGATGTCATACTATTACACTGGTCTATACTACTTCATTGGTCTATACCTATATTACTTATTATCATTGGGTACATCATACCCATACATTCTCCATGAGCATCATTGAGTCTATCTTACATACATAAAGCTCACTACACACATGTGCTTATTTATCCTCTATTGGTATTATCAAAGATGAGATCTCATGCCTCATGTCCTTCATACATTTTGACACATTGTTGTTATTACATTTGATATATCTATTGTCATATATTTTCCATATTGGGGCATATATTTTGTTCTCATCATTATTGAGCCTATGACCTATACACTTCCATCGGAGGAATTGTACCTACACCTATCTTATGAGCTTCATTGATTATATCTATACATACACACTACCACTAGGGGGCATTGTATCCGAACATCTTTAGATTGTTACCACCTCTATCTTGCCATTGGGGACATAATGCACCCATGTGTTTACTAATTTTACACTACTTACATCAAGACATCACATTTTCCTCATTACACCTAGCCACATTGGGATTACTACATATATACATCAAGGACTTTTATTGCCATATCTTACCATATTGGGGCATTTTTTGTCTCTCCTCACTGGGTACTATTAGGTCATGTCGCTTGCCCTCCTATCTATTATTTTCATCCTCATATGGTTCGCATCATCATTCTCCCATGAGTCGTATAATAATATCAAGCTTTACATGATGATATCTTTATATAGCTACATGCATGTGTTTACAAATTTATTTCAAATATTTTAACAGGTTTGGATAATTTCCATGATTAAATGCAATGTGCATAACTATTTACTTTGAGATGAATGATTAACAAGAATAGGTACCAATCCCTCACCTCAAAAGGGGGCATCTATCAAGATATTATATTCTCATATGTAGATTTGAATGGACTATGATTTACCAAGAATCTCTAGATGTTTGCTTCCTTGATCAAGAAGCAAATTTTAGTTTCTAAGATTCACTCAAAAAATTGTCAGTTTCCAAGGTTTAAATTAAAATCCTTTAGCTTTTAGATTTCCCTTTAAAATTTGTTAGTGCCTAGATTTCAATTTTCATTTTTAGTACCTAGGAATTTCTTAGGAGTGACAGCATGGTTCACATACTGTTAAGGGTATTCATTCCTTTGCTTATTTTCAATTCATCTATTTTTTATTATATTGGTTATTGATTTACCAAGACATTGACTACTTGTTCACATTCACATTTTCTTGCAAGTACATTTGCATTGTTGACAATAGAGAGTGGGTGCACCTAAAGTAGAATTTCAAAGCTCGTCCTTCCATCCCTCATGTAGTATGTAGGTATGGGATTAATTTTTGTTTTACTTTGACGCATGCATATATTCAAGGACATGCACATTAATGTGGGTCATTATGTAGACACCTAATTTTGGTACAAAAAAAATTTCATTATGTTTTTGTCATGTTTTATCACACTTGGTCCATATGCCCATATTTGGCTCTTTTCGATACACTTTCCCCTTGTGTTGGACCTTGTATTGTCTCCCATTAACTTAGGTTATCCTTAAAACTTAACTTTACATTCACTTTGGCTCAATGATAACACCTCAATTCAATCTAGAATGTCTAAAAAAACTACATATTGACCATTTATTTTCCCTTATATGACCCCAAATGTTCTTCAAATGTTCAAAACATTGTTTTTGGGTCCTTTCCTAGGTCTTAATCAACCCATGAGTTTATCTTCTTAACTTGCATATCCTTGATTGTCACTTATTACTATATTTTGTGGTTAGCCTATGTGTAATTATGCCCTTTGGAAACCTATATATACAAATTTATCCTTGTCCATTTGATTATTGATTCCCATCATTAAGGTCTCTTATAAGCCAAGTCTCTCATGCTCATTTATCAATTCTCAACAAGAGGTCTTCACATCTTATTAAGGAACCTATATAATTTTTTAATTCTTCTATCATCTACCTTGTGTCATCAGATCTTTTACCAAAAGAAGATCATAATGAATCATATAGTTGCATTTAATTATCTAGAGAAGAGGTGAACTCTTTTCTCTCATTTTGAATGGGGAACACTCATAAACAATAGAACTACATTGATCCCTTATTCCAAGTGTGCAAGATATGTAGTTGTAACTCCTTAAGAGGTTTCCCAACAACTAAATTGCACATATACATATTTTGAAATTGTGGTGAATTAAGTCAAAGACAAGGAGAGAAAAGTTAGACAATTTTCTCTGTCAATTTAGCAAAACAAAGCCATAATCCATATCATCATCAATCTTTGAAACAACCCTAAAACTTTTAGAACCTAAAATTATACAGAGGATAGAATTGGCAAAGGGGGTCAGAATCGCCCAACAAGGTTCAAAATTTTGGGTTTGTCAATTGTGACCCATGTTTAGCATTGGCCAAAATCTAATAGTTCTTTGTTCACATAACGATTTTTAGGTTTTGTTTGTCTTGTGGTTTGGAACATGTTTTCCATTATTTTTAGCTTCTATAAATGCATAGGTAAGTCAAAAAATAGGTATTACTCTATCAACCACCTTTGTCATGTTTTGAATATCCAAATTTCTATTTTACAACATGTCAGATCTATATTCATTGTTGTCTTTACTATATTTATATAGATTGGTATTGTACAATAATTTTCTTGTGTTTTGCATAGTGTAATTATCATTGTGCATTAAATAGTTAAAAACATAATATTGTGTGTTTACTTCATCCTATCTAGTACTCACTTGGAGGTGCTTTTGTGATTTGTGGGTCCCTTTTTCTTGTAATTAGTGTCAATGTATTATCTAACTAACTAGTTATAATCCACAAACTTTAAAATCAATGTCCTACTTATTTAAAGCGCACATTATTTGCATATGTTGTCATACCAACACTTCCATTGTCATATGATGGTACAAATGTTAGGTCTTGTTGTACTCAATCTTTTATCCTTACTTGTGTAACAAAGCCTCTCATTTGATTTAAGGGTTCCCTAGTGAGGTCAAGGTGAATATGCACTATAGGACATGCTTGACGGAAGCTTATTGATGCATCTATTCTATAAATGATAAAAAAGAGGGGGCGGGGGGTCGGGGGTGCGCCGGGCGGGGAGGTAGTTTTGGAAGAGCAATCCTTTATCTTTTCTAATGGTTCCTTTTCCATTTGCATCACCAGTAACTTATGTACATGCATAGATTGAGTTGGATTGATAAGATAGGCATTCTTTTAATTTTATTTAAAATAGTATCATGTATTAAAAAAATCACATTAATATAATTTGGCTATAGTTCTATATAAATTTTGGATTAATAAATTAATGTTATTTCTATTTTTTCTTATTTATAATTTGTTTTCATGTATAATGTGCCTTTGAATTCTAGCAAATTAGAATTTTATCCACTGGGTGTCACACACAAAAAAACATTCACATATTTGATTTTTTTGAACTCTACCTATTAACTAATTGATGTAACATGCACTCCATAATTTGATTACTACACAAAACTCTATTACATCTAAAGTTTTGAAAAACACATCAATAAATCAAACTCCTACTTTCTACTTTCAAACTCAAATTACAAACTTGCTACACCTAGCGTGGCTTCTAGAATTTCTAGTAATCTCATGCAAGATTCATTTAATTCCTTGCAAGCATCACCCTATAAATTATAAAAGTCATTAGATATAACTCATAATAAATATTTATTTTCATGATTCTTGTCTATTATTGATGGAAGAAGTAATGGAGAACATGAAATTTCTTAGATCAAGTTAGTTCACAATAATGGGCATAAATGTAAATATCACGAGTAGATTAACAACAATATAGAGCAATAATGAGAACAAAATAAGCAAATCCACACCAATAATTGACAACAGAGTAGAATACTTGATAAATACGAATAAACCACTTCGAGGGCGGAAATCTCGAATTACAAACACACTACACGTAGCTTGACTTTTAAAATTTCTAGGAATCTCGTGCAAGTTTCATTTAATTCCTTGCAAGCATCACCATTATAAATTATAAAAGTCGTTAAATATAACTCATAGTAAATATTTATTTTCTATTATTGAGGGAGGAAGAAGTAATGGAGAACATGAAATGTAATGAAATTACTTAGATAGATCAATTCAATTCACAACAATGGGTATAAATGTAAATATCACGAGTAGATTAACAATAATATACATCAATAATGAGAATAGAATACGTAGATCCACACCAATAATTTACAACAGAGTAGAATACTTCATAAATAAGACTAAACAACTTCAAGGGGGAAACCTCCACAACCATGCAATTAGAACATAATTCATAATATGATCCTCTAGTAATAACCACTACCTCCTATATATACCCTATTTAGGCTATGATTACTCCATAGGTTGACCCTGCTAAAAAAATGAGAACACAGAGAAATGTGACAAGATAAGCCGATAGATTAGCCACACATATCCTAGACAAGCTATAAGTTAAGCGCATAGCATGCCCCGCCCCTTCAAAACAGCATCGCCCTCAATGTTAAATAACTTTGGATGTTACTACAAGAATGTTTCATCCTCTCATGTTGCATATCCTATATTCATAATATTCCACTTGATCAAATACTACTTAATCTCCCTTGTTCGCAGTGTTTTAATGTGTCTGAAGGGTCTCATCAGGCTTCAAATGACTATTCCTTCTTCACCCAACTCTGATAACTTAGTTTAAATGGATATTTGTTGTCCAATTACCTTCTTTAAGCAAGAGACATGAAATATTGGATGTATGCATGTAGACTAAGTTAGCTCCAACTTGTATGCAACAAAAAAAATTCTTCAAGATCGGATAAGGGTTGTAATACTTGGGAGAAAGTTTGTTATTCTTTTTTTGTTTCTTCGGGGACTTTTTTTTGTATGGTTACAGGCACACAAAGACCTAATCTCCCACTTCAAAATGCCTCTCGCTATAGTTTTGATCTGCTTGTTGCTTAATTTGGTTATGTCTTTGCCAAATTCTCTCTTAGTACCTTCTATTGGTGTTTGAGGTGTTCCTTAACAGCTCAAGCCCTAGGTTTTACCCTCAAGGATGAGGTGATGGATGGGCACTAATGCTTGTATAGTGCTAAAATTGGAGACATTTTGGATGAGGTATTGAAGGAAGTGTTCTACTACCATTCTATTAGTGGCAGCGAATGAACCTATCTTTCATGTTTATCTGATGCAAAACTACAAATATATGAATTTGTTGACCACCTATGTTTCCCCATTGGATTGAGGATGTTATGACGAGCTATGGGCCAACTGAGTACCCAAACATGAAAATAAATCAGTCCAAAAATTACTAGTAGAGATAAGGTCATGATCACTCACTATGATTTTGGGATACCGTGTAGCTTTTGAATTGTATCCTGAAAAGCGTATGCTCTTGTACTCATTACAAATGGTTGAGATAGCACAAAAATGAGAATATTTTGTGATCCTTTCCATGATTACCATGATAACATTTTTTACCCTTTGACCTAGGCAACTCTATTATGAAATCTAAGGAAACCTCCTCCCACCTTTGGCTAGGAATAGATAAAAGTTGTCGAAAACCTAAGGTCTTAATTTTATCACCCTTGTTTTGTTGCCACACAATGCATTATGCCATAAATTTTTGGGTATTCCCCTTTAGTCCTTCCCAAAATAAATATTGTTTTATTCTATGATAGATTTTCAAATATATTGAATGTCCCCCTACTGATGATGCATGGAACTCTATAAGGATATTGTGTTTAAGGGCAGAATTCTCGCACATGTACAATTTAGCTTTAAACCATAAGGCATTCCCTTTCCACTTGAAATTTTCTAAGACACTAGAATCATGTTGGATTGCTAAATCAAAACCTATGTATCAATGTTATTTTTTTATTCTAATCTTGCCTCAACCACCCAATCTACATGCCATATGGGCATTGTGCATAACAATGCCTCTATGGATTCACCCCTCCTATATAGTGAATTTGTAAATACATTATCCTTTCCTTTCTTATATATGATTTCAAATTCATTCCTCAGCATTTGATCACCCATTTTTGTTGTTCTTCAAATGAAAACATTTATTCCAAGAAGAATTTTAGACTTCATGATCAATTTTCACCTTAAAGTGTTTACCCATCAAATAAAGTCTCCATTGTTTGACTGCATGCAAAATAGCCATCATCTCCTCTCATAGATAGGCTTTAGAAAATTCTTACCCTTGAGATAACGATTCCAAAATGCAAGGGGTTGCCCTTCCTGCATGATTATTTCTCTCATTGCATATCTTGACACATCACATTCAACAATGGTCTTTGAAAAATATGGGGTAGCGAAAACTGGGGTAAAGCACATGGCCTCCTTCAATTTCTCAAATGTCTTGGTGCAACTTCATTTTAATGGAAGGAGTCTTTCTTCAACAAAGTTATGAGTGATGTTATTATGCTTCCATAATTTTTCACTAGCCCACAATAGTAACTCGACGGTCCTAAAAAACCTTGGAGGTTATTTAGGGTTTTTTGAAGTTTCCATTTTATTATGGACTTGATCTTGTGAGGATCTGCTTTGACAACTTCTTGAAATTACTTAGATATATTAGGGCAGTTCACAAAAATAGATATAAATATAAATATCATGAACAAATTAACAATAAGATAACATAATAATGAGAATAGAATAAGCAGAGCCCCACAAATAATTGACAACAAATTAAAATACTTGATAAATAAGATTGAATCACTTTGAGGGGCCAACCTCCATAACCTTGAAATAAGAATAGATTTTGTCATAGCATCCAAGTATTCCACCTCTTATACTACAAAATCACACATGGAAGGATTGGCATAAAATTGTTGGCATTCCAATATTATCAATACCTAATTCACATGTTGCAAGTGTTCTTCCCATGTATTACTATATATTAGCATGTCATCAAAAAAAACTAGCACAAATTTCCACAAAAAATGCCTAAAGATTGTATTCATCAAACTCTGAAATATAGATGGTGCATTTTATAAACCAGAAGGCATTATCGAAAACTCATAAAGGCTTTGATGAGTTCTGAAATCTATCTTATATATATCCTCATCTCTTATCTAAATTTGATGGTAACCTAAACAAAGATCCAATTCTTTAAAGTAGACAACACCATGCAATTCATCTATAAAATCATCAATTATCGAAAAAGAAAAATATATATTTGATAATGTAGTTGTTGGTTTTCTATAATCTAAGCACATCCTCTAGGTATCATCTTTCTTATGCACCATTACTATAGGGGATGAATATGAACTTTGGCTATGCCTGATAATACCAACCTCCATCATTTCGTGTACCATCTTTTCAATTTCACTTTTCTGGACATATGGGTACCTATATGGTATGATGTTTGGTGGTTGACTCTCTAGTAGCAATCAAATGGCATGATCATGTTCCCTTTGTGGTGGTAGCTCTTTTTGCATTGCTCCAAAAACAATAGTGTTTATCAAAGTAAATGCTTGAGCTTGAGAGGCTTCTGGGCCATATCAAGTTGTGTAAACATCTTTGTTGTATCTACTTCTAAAGAAAATAGTTATGCTATAAACCCGTCTACCCCCTTCTTTGAAAATCATCTACATCTAATGAGAACTAATCACCTGTGGAGACTTTACACCAAATCCACACAGTTCAAATGTCATGCCTTTATAATGAAAGAGCATGAACAACCTTTGTAAATTCATCTCTATCATGCCCAAGGTTATGAGACATTGGACTCCCAAAACTATGTCACTCCCACCCATGGGAATAACAAACATATGAGAGTCTACCCTATAATCTCCCCTAGCAATTTTGATACTATGAAAATTTCATAAACAACTAACTATGCCACCATCTGCAATCATGACCAAAACTTTTGGAGATAGATAAACAAAAAAATCAAGCATGCTACCAAGTTATTTTTGATGAAGTTATGTGTATTCCTATAGTCAATCAATATTGTCACCTTTTGTTTCTCGAGGAAACCCACAACCTTGAGGTTTCTTGGAGTGTTAATAATTGAAAATGCATGACATGAGATGGTTGGGAATCTTCAAATTCCTCCTTTGGCTCCTCCTCATCCTCACCTGATACTTTATTGTCCTCTTCATCTTCATTGGCCCCTTCAATGTAGAACATTTTCTTATCAACACATTTATGACTTTGATGTATTTTCTATCACAATTGAAACCTAACCGTATTGCTCATTTTTCTTAAATTTTCTAAGGAGTCAATCTAGTAGGCTGAGGAAATGATTGTGCTAGAATAATGTGCTCTCTACTAATAATGAAAGCTCGTTGTTTGACTATATCTCTTTCCTCTCCACTAATGCAAAGACCATGGACTCTGATACTGAACTTGGATTAAACATGTGAACATCAATTTGGATGTTATCCTAAAGCCCGTGCAAGAATAGTTCATTCAGGTTGTCTTCAATGATGTCATCCACACGCAAATACAGGTTTTAAAATCATTGAATATAATCCTTGACAGTCCCTATATATTTCAATCTTGTTAACTCATCAGTAAACATTGAGCAGGTAACAATAAGGTCGTAATTTTTCTTTTGAGTACACAACCATCTATACCAAATGAATTGATTTGGTTCCAAATACAATGATGCCATGACCACATTTTGTGTACATGCGACTTGATGTAGATCAAATAAATTTTGCATTTGATTGATCTAAATGACTAGGTCATCACCATCAAACTTGTGCACTTTCACTTTTGATAGCATATTCATCAAACCTATATTTGAGCTTTGATTGTTCTAGTTGGGAGAACCCAAGTGGCCCAATGGTGTATAATTGGATGATGGCATTGTTGGAATATGATCCAAGAGAGATTCCAATGTCACATTAATGTTGCTCAAATCTAACTTCATTACATCCATGTCCCCTTTGACCACATTTAGATCTTCTTTCACTATGCTTTGCTTATCTACTTGGGGTTGGTTAACCAACCCAGAAACCCCTATATAATAAGATTCAAACTTTGTGTCTTCCTTATTAGGCATTTTTCCTAGAGTGGCTTGTCATTTTCCACAGCCTAGAGTGTTTGGATTATCCATGCATTAACTCTAGGGTTTGTGGTTTAGGAATTTAGGGTGGAGTGTTAAAAGGCTGGAAAAAAGTGTACCAGAGGCTTATACTATTGTGATCATCTGACCAAGATGAATTTAATGATTGTTAATTTGCATAAGAGTGCGAAAAAAAAACTTCCATGATTTTTTTCTAAAAACCAACCTCAATCAATATTGCGTTGATAAAAAAAAAAAAACCTCTTCATAAATCACAAGTTATGTTTTTCTAATCCTACATATCCCTAAACAGGGTATAAATTAAAGGTGCAACATGAAATAATTCATATTCCATCAATTACAAGATCTCAAACATTGCTTAAGGTATCAATTTCCTTCATATATGAACTAAGTTACAAGTTTTTTCTTCTATATATGCATAAGGGACAATCGTTCCTTCTATGTATGTCAATATATTATTTTTGATGAGATTCAAACATTTAACAATGTAAAACATGCATAAATGTAGTAGAATAAAATAGATCACATAACACCAGAAATGTGAAGGTACCAATGTACCATAATATTCAATGTACTCAATATAGAATAATACCTTTAACGTAGGGCAACACCAGACAATACTCCTTATGGAACTATTCATTGAAAATATCCCCACTAATGAGAGATCAAATATAGTTCACTATCTTTAACCAAGTTTTTTTATAACAACAATTGGCTCTATTTATAGTCTCCTCTCATAATCCTAGTGCTAGGGTATAACCTAAACCCACCTAATACACATTGGGATAACTAAAAGTCAAATATAACTCAATTCATAAGTTACCCATTTGACTCATTACAAAAGTTACACATTTGGCTCATCCTATATAAACATAAGTTGTGGATGCCACAACCCAACAAGTCCATAACCCATTTATATCATAATATCATATGCTTAGGCACATTACATGCCACCCCTCCTTAATATGTTTTGTCCCTAAAACATGTGAACACAATAACATATTTTTCTGAGAATTGAAGACAAACGATACTAAGCAAGACCATCCATCAATCGAAATGAGAACTTTTTAGTAGTTTGTCTTCAATGGATCCACACTTCCTCTACACTATTTTGATTCCTTGCATGTTCATAAATATTTTGATGCTCATTAAGTTCATATTCATAGTTGTTTCCTCTTTGATTCCAAGGGTACCTATAGTTGTTGTTCCTTTGGTTTCCGAGTACATACAAAATTGTTGCTCCTATGATGCCCTCTTCCATGTCTCAAGTTTATTGCCTCTCATGGTGATGTAGATGAAGATATGCTACAACTTTACTATTCCTTATCTTCACCCTGAATATTTAGCTCGAGTGGGTGAAGGGTTTAAGGCTTCTTCATTATTATTTGAGTCTTCTTCCAATTCCTCTTGATTTTGCTTACTTAAAGGATTTAACTTTCCATCACTAGTACCCATTTCATCATGATGTTCATCTTCAAAATATTCTTATTCTCCCTCTGTGAGTTATACTTCATTCGATTCAACTTCCTAGCCATGTAGCTCTCATACAACCTTGTCCCTCTTAATCCCCATTCATTCCTCATGCCTTGAAACACCATGAAATGTTACCTTTGCAATGTCTCCCTTTTTAGCATAACTTGCTTTAGACGCTTAGCTTGGTTTTGTTCCCACGAGACTAAGGGAAAGAAAGAGAAGGGAACTATGTGGGGGTTATTCAAAGAGCAGAAAATTGAAAAGTACTTAAGTATTCTAATTTTCAGTTGAGTTATCAAAAAGTAATTTTTATCTAATTTTCACTTAAGTTTGGACCTTTTGAAGGTCATGGGCACTTAAGTCCTAAAAGTGCTTTTATAAGATTGAGCGCCACATTTGGAGGAGGAATATAAAAGGAAAGGGAATGCTCATTTGAAAAGGTTATGCACTTTTTATATTGAAATTCTTGTGCAAGTATGTCAAACTTGAACAGGGGACTTGAGGATGAAAACCTTCAAGTGCACTAGGATTTTGGAGATGAAAACCTCCATTCTTTTACCAGGACAGCTCTATTCAAGGGTTGTAATTGCACCTCAATTTTGCATAGTTGTATGCAAGTGGATCTACAAAAGTGTCTTCGAAAACCACCTTCAACAAGGATTTATTACAAACCCTTCAGAGAGCTGAAAATACATAAATTCTAGGTTAAAGAGAAGGGCAATCTCAGTGGAGGAGCTTGATCGAGTGTGGAGGCCATCCCAAGGGTGGCAACTTGTTTTGGGACGGTGGCAACCCCTCTCCAAAGGGCAAATTTGTCTTTGGAATCATCTTATAAGGTCAAGGTTTGTAATTTATTACAGTTGTTGTCGAGCTGTTTTGGATCATTTTGGATGTGTGGAAGGTCAATCTATCCCCTAAAAATATTCAAAAAATTATTATATATTTTTGACAACTTGGGCGACTTGATTGGAGAGATCTGGGAGGTATTTTGAAGGGCAAATTCCAAGAAACAATATTCAGATTTATTCCCCTATTTTTTCTTAAGTGTGGCAACCCACTTGTAGATGTTTTTGTGGTGTTTAGTGATTAAAAAATGTAACTGTAACTTCATGTAAAAATTAGATTATTGGCAAGGGTTTTTTCATCTATTTCACTAATTTATTATAGTCCAAAAAGGGTGCATTTTTTTTTGAATATTTTTTAGCGATTTGTGGAGTTATTTTGGCATGTTTTGCTTGGGTATTCTATAAATTTTTCAACTAGGGCTAGCTAGTTTGTGGAGTAGAATTTCAATTGTTTAACAAATTTATTCAAAGGTTTGTTGTGTAACCCCTAACTAGGCCTAATTGTCTCATTTGGGGACATTACAGTGGTATCATATCCATATCTTGGCTATATGTGGGATTTAAGGTTTATATCAAACAGTAACTTGGATAAGTAAAGGATGGAAGGTATTACATAGGGCAAGGATCATGGGAATCAGCCCTTCAAGATGGAGGGCCAGCCTTTGGTTCGTTGAGATTTGATGGAAGTTTATGATGAATACTTGACACTTGCACCACAGTATAGGAAGGGAAGGATCTTCAAGTATTGGTTAGGGTTGAGATATGGCAAAGGGCACCATGAGCACATAGCTACACAAGATTACTTGAGGAGGATAGTTCCTCCAACTTTTGATGGTGATCCAAGTATTTTGGTAAGAGCTTGGGTTGACAAGGTAAGTGAGTACCTTGATTTGAGACCTAGAGGTAGAAAGGAAGCATTAAATTTTGTCATCCAACATTTGGATGGGCTACCCATGAATGGTGGCATCATGGATGGGAGACAAAAGGACATAGCAATTTTGCGACACATGAAGAATTGTTGGAAAAAATAGTTGACAAGTTTGGCAAGAAGATGGGGCCACCTACACAATAAGGGCACATAGCAAGGAATCCCAATTGGATGAAAGGCAACACTTAAAACAACTAATAGAGCCTAATTTCCAATTGTACAAGGGGCAGCCACTCCACAAGTTTGTTAATGACCAAAATTCAGCAAAACATAGGCCCTTTGTGATGGGTGAGTAGTTGGAAATTAACTCAGAAAACTCAAGAAAATCAATGGCATGTAAGGCTGAATTTGAAGGGCAACCACCAAATGAAGAACCCTTAAGGTTTGGGCATCAAAAATTAGTCAATTGTAGACCCATGGTGATGGGCAATCATCTGAGATTGAAGTCAAAAAAAATAGAAGAATTAAAGGCATGTGAAATAGGAATAAAAGGGTAGCGACCAAAGGAAAAACAATCAAAAAAATTGGGAGCAAAGAAATAAACATATGAAGATGAACCAAACTGAAATTGAAGAGCAATTACATAAGAAAAAATAGGACAGCCAACAGGTGACAAAGAAGGAAATGATTGCTACCCTATCTAGTGCTACTAGATGCCATGTTGTCTGTGTGAAAGGAACTGTTAGAGGCAAAAGGGAAATTGTGTCTATGAATAATGGGGCCACTCACAATTATATAGATGATAAAATGGTTTCAAAACATAAGATGTCCACCAAGGAAAATGGTAGACTTAAGGTAACCGTGGGGGATGGCTCCTCCATATCACATTTCCAACACCTTGGAATTAAAACCAATCATAGGCGATTATACCTTTGAAGGAGAGTTCAATGTGATAGACCATGGGGAGATAGATATTGTGTTTGGATCCCAATGGTTTCAATCTATTGGTGAGTACACTCATAATTTACAAAAATCAAAACTGAAATTTATGGCAGCGAACAAAGAAATTGTTCTCCATGGTTTAAGCAATGGAACACCCATGTTGGTGACCTCAAAAAGGATAGAACAAGTTTTTCATAAAGGGTAGCGAAGTAAAGAGTTCCAACAAACTATGAAACAACCAATGGGGTTGCAAACAATTGACATTAATGGGGAAGTTACAGAAAAATCAGAACTTCCGAGTTGGAAGCAAAAATAAGTTGTTCAACAACTTTATGAGCCTACAAAAGGTCAAAAGGGAAGCTTGAACAAGGATATCTTAATAGAAAATTATGCCAAGAAAGGAAGTTTTTGTATTGTCCCTTTTTATGCATCATTTTCCTTGTCTAATTTTAGATTGCAAGAAGAAGCTTGGAGGCAACACTTGTTGTCATGTCTTGCTAAGGAAGCGCATGTCCCAACAAAAAGGGACATAGCAAAGAGGTCCATTGAAGGAGCGATGCCAAGAAGGAAAGAAGAGGGATGCACCTTGCAAATAAAAAAGAGAGAATTAGATTTTTTTATCGACAAACAATTGAGTTATCAATTTGGTAAGCATTCAAAATTCTCTTCATAATTGGTACTCTCATTACCTTGGTTGCAAAGCTTGTGCTATCATTGAGGTGATGATAAGGAACACTCAAGGAGAAGAATAATCCTTCCAAGTAATTTCAAGGAAAGGACATGACCAATACCCCTCATGGCTATGGGATCGAGGTGAGCTCTATCAACACAATGTTGCCATCATATATAGGGCCAACATGAGGAAGGGGGTAGACAAGAAAAATCATGAAAAATGGATCAAGGTAGCTATTGTTTTTAATATTTTCAGGTTGTATTTCTTGAAGTTATTAGTCACTTTGGTAAGCATGGGCACTAAGAAGGTGAGCTTGTCACTTTCCAACACTATGGGAGTGGTCCAAACATATAGTAGTGATTTTTCCACCACAAGGAGAGATTGGGAAACCAATATGATCCTTGGTCTTCAATGGTTGCGCTCACTTGAGGCCCCTTTTTCTTCTGCAAATAGTAGGTTGAGAGGATGTTTCATGAGCATGTGGAAGACTGAAAAGAAGGCTGCCACTAGACATCAATTATAGCCCCTTCATTCCAACGTGGAACCCTCTATAAGACAATTTGGTAAGTGTTACAAATTCTGATTTTTGTCATGCTTTTATTGAGAGGGATGAAATGAGAATGGTTTGCCAAAGGCAACCCAAAATGTGCTTTGGGCAGCACCCCATTCCTTCTTGCAAGAGTGGAAGTAGTGGTGTTATAAGAAAAATAGAACACCCCTTAAATTGTGAAGGAATGGAAGTTACTAGCAGTGATTCACAAGAATTGAAGAAAAAGAAAAGAAGATCCTTCTACTTACAAAAGAAGGATAAGCATAGTTGGGCTTACCTATGGATTCTTTTAAGCACTAAGAACCATTTATTTTGCATATGGCAACCAAAGGAAAGCGCTGGCAAAAAGGGCAAAAAATCTGAAAATTTTGGTTTCAAGTTTTTTGAGCTAACAAAACATGTGCAGCCACATAAAAGAGGAAAAATTTGGCACCTTCAAGGCATGTTACAGCCCATGTTGGCAGAACTTTGTACCAAGGTAAATTCTGAAAATTGTCATGCAAAGAAATCTGATTTTGAAAGATAGGGACAACAGTATATAGAGGGCCAAAAGTCTGATTTTTTTGGAAGATTCCAGCCAAGGGCATATTCTATAAATATTCCTAAGGAATTATGCTTTTGGCTTAATCGAGCATGGGAGGTACAACTCTATATTGGGAGTTGGTGGAGGCTTTTGTTTAATCAATTTGATATCTTTCCTATGCATAAAGAAAGTGATAAAAGGCACACTCAAGAGAGGTTGTATTTATGTTCCTTTGGCACTCAAGGTATGTTGTATGATAAAATCATAGTGATTTATTTCTGAATTTTGGGAACATTTTGTGGAGGTACATTAATCACCTTGGGAGACTACATCAAAAACAAGCAAGCATTGCATGTCTTAGTTCTTTGGGTTACGAGGAATTCATGGGAGATGATCTTAACACCTTGAATCCATGGGGGCAGCCAACAAGATACATGTTTAGCAAGTTGGGAATTCAAATTGAAGATTATTGTCAGTGTTAAGATGCATTATGAAGAGTGTGGAAACAACCCCATGGCTTTTGCAATTGCTTGAAGACAATCAATTTTGGGTGGGGAGGACTGTAATGTCACCCTTTTTAGCATAACTTGTTTTACACCCTTAACTTGGTTTTGTTCCTGCAAAACTAAGGGAAAGAAAGAGAAGGGAACTATGTGAGGGCTATTCAAAGGGTAAAAAGTTGAAAAGTACTTAAATATTTTAATTTTCAGTGGAGTTATGCTAAAAGTGTTTTTTATTAAATTTTCACTTAAATTGTGACCTTTTGAAGGTCAAGGGCACTTAAATCCTAAAAGTGTTTTTATAAGGAAGCTTATAATATATATATATTTTTTAAAAAGGTAAACTCTCCCTTCCTATTTGGACGCCACATTTGGAAAAGGAATATAAAAAGAAAATGAAAACTCATTTGAAAAAGTTGTGCATTTTTTATACTAAAATTCTTATGCAAGTATGTCAAGCTTAAACAAGTGACTTGAGGATGAAAACCTTCAAGTGCACTGGGAATTTGGAGATGAAAACCTCCATTCTTCTACAAGGGTAGCACTATTTAAGGGTTGTAATTGCATCTCAATTTTGCATAATTGTATGCAAGTGGATCTACAAAAGTGTTTTTGGACACCACCTTCAACAAGGAATTATTACAAACCCTTCAGAGAGTTGGAAATACATAAATTGTAGGTCAAAGAGGAGGGTGATCTCGGTGGAGGGGCTTGATTGAATTTGGAGGCCATCCCAAGGGTTGCGACTTGCTTTGGGAGGCTGGTGACCCCTCTCTAGAGGGCAAATTTGTCTTTGAAACCCTCTTCTAGGGTCAAGGTAATTTTTATAATTTATTACAACTATTGGCAAGTTGTTTTGCGTCAATTGCATGTGTGGAAGGTCATGAGATTTATGCCCTAAAAATATTCAAAATTTTATTATATATTTTTGGCAACTTGAGTGATTTGATTGGAGAGATCCAAGAGGTGGTTTAAGAGCCAAATTCCAAGAAATAATATTCAAATTTATTCCCCTATTTTTTCTAAAGTGTGGTGACCCACTTGTAGATGTTTTTGTGGTGTTTAGTGATTGAAAAACGTAGTTGTACCTTTATATAAAAATTAAATTATTGGCAAAGATTTTTTCAGCCACTTCGCCAATTTATTTTGGTCCAAAAAAGGTACATTGTTTTCCAAATATTTTCCAACTATTTGTGGAGTTATTTTGGCATGTTTTAATTGGGTATTCTATAAATTTTTCAGTTAAGGCTAACTAATTTGTGGAGCAAAGTTTCAGTTGTTTAGCAAATTTATTCAAGGGTTTGTTGGGTAACCCCCAACTAGGCCTAATGTCCTATTTGGGGACATTACAACCTTTTTCCTTCTAATGAAAGCCTATGTGAGTTGCTTCCTTCGGAGAAAAGCTTCATGAACTTCTTTTCCACATTAAGATTGATTTTTCCAACAATATCTAACAAATAATGGCCAAGAACAATATCCAAACCATTCATAGGTATAAGATAAAATTTTGACCGTGAAACAAATTTATCCATAATAACCTTTAGATCTTCAAAATTTTGAGTCTTTTTACAATATATGTGTACTGCGTTGAAGTACCTGAATTGAACATGTTAGCGCTTAGCCAAGTCAATATTGATGAAATATACGTACAACTAGGACTTATGAATATAATCACATGGTCCTTCTAAATGCATCCATGAACCTATAATGTTGAAGCTTCCTTAATTGCAAAATAACACTTTGAAGTTGTATCCTTCTCTTTTTGATCCAAGGGTAGGGTTTCATCTTCCTCCAATCTTCACCTATCTATTTAAGAAAACTTGTTTCATTTTGTCCAAAGAATTGTTATTTATTTTGTTCTTGTGAACGCTCAACCACCAACCATATGCATGCATCAACTTCCAAAAGTAAACAAACACATAATCTTGAAAAACCCTTAATTCCTCAATATTTTTATATTTGCATTCATAATTTAACAACCACTACCTACCATCAATATCATCCTTTCTATAAAAAAATAAGTATATCCTTGATTCCCATTTCAATAATATAAATAAATAAATCTAATTTTTTAAAACAGTTTTCACCTAGAGAACCTAAGGGAGAGGAGGACATTGATCCTTACTCCAATTTTTCAATTTTTTTAATATTTTTCTAGGCCTCCCTAGCTGATTTCTTCAAACCGACAAAAGAATGGATTGTGGCCACTTCCCTACCTAATTGGAACAATCAAGTTCCAAACCAAAATGTTACTTGAATCAGTCCACACAAAACTGAGAATCGACAAGGAAAATGACTCTCGCCCCCCATATGTGTCTTTGCATATAAACACCTCGTTCTCAACTATAAACCCTTCACTGCAAAATGTGAGAAAGGATGGCCACCCATTTTGTACCAAACTTTTACTCTTTTGAACTACTAGCCGACTTTACGCTGGATGAAGAAAAAGTAAAACATGCTTTCTTCCTTTAAGGCAAACTAGAGACATCCCAAGTTATTTCAATTGAAGAGCGGTCCCCATATCTTCAATTAACCAACTTTCAGCTGTATGAAGAAATGTCAAACATTGTTTCTTCCTTTTGAGGCAAAATAGAGACATTCCAAGCGCTGTTAATTGAGGAATGGTCCCCCAACATGCAGGACTTGCTAGACACTCAGAAAGTTTTTACATTAAATGCTTTATATTTAAATACAAAATCAAATGTTCTAAATACTCGTGCCATACAAACACAACCCAGCATTGGTTAATATGTTTGTTTTTTCATACTTAGTATAATGACATAAAACTTTAATTCTGATTTATAATTTTGCATTGCTTATTCTATATTTACTTTTCTTTATTTGAAGAAGACATTTGATAAAATAGTTTCCAGTGGTGTACTTATCTCTATTGGGGTAGATCTTAGCTTTTTATATATATCTTAAGAGTTCATGGCAATTATTTTGCTTTAAAATCATTATTTGTTTTTGTTGTGCCAAATTATTATATTATTTCTTGCTTTAAAAATTATTTATTTCTAGTATGGCACTTCATCTATAATATTTGGAATTTGTTGATAATAGCATATCCCACGTCGACTATTCTAGACAAAGACCCCTATGAAAGCCAATGCTATCTCATGAATAACTCCGCATTTAAGAGCATCGGGCCAAAGTTAGTAGGGGAAGCTAAATAATTTCCTACAATCGTAAGATTGCCTCAACCCTATTTATATCAAAGGTTTGTTAAAAGGGCCCTATAGTGCTTGTTAGTTACAACTCCAACTCTCTTTTCCAACCATACACCTAGATCTAACGTCGACCCTGAGGGCAATGTTGGCTCAGTCCCTTTTGGGAGTATGATTATTGTCTCGGACTATATTTAGATGCCCTTTTCTTCAACTAAGTAGTAGCTTTTGGGTTGAGCTTGACTACTGAAAAGAAAATACATTTTTTCATTAAAATTATTGTCTGCCACCCAAAGTTTAAATAGATTCAATTAAATTCAGTTTGCGAAGGCAGCTTTTTTTTTTTTTTTAATTTGTTGAATGCTCTGCAATTCTCTTAAGGGGTCCTCATAATACTTGGCCCTTCTCAGTCCTTTAGTGGATTCACTAGTGTCGTTAGATACAAATTTATACTTCTAATCTTTTAAGGTATGTAAATAGTCTTTCACTAATCAAATTTCTTAGTTTGGACAGATGAAGTCTATAAAAAAAATGTGCTTTGAAAGAAATATAAGTTGGTTGGTAGTCCAGGGGAATACCATACCATGGTACACAAAAGTAGAGAAATGCCATGTGAGCTTTCCTTAATTAGGAATTAATATCATACAACAAACATCTCTCGATCAATCTTTACAAGGCAACCAAGAATAATACAACTTCCCTGCTGTAACAAAACAAATGACTGCTTCAAGTTCTCTTCCTCTTCAACTTAAGATGATATTAAACAATGATCTTAAAATTTTGGAACTCAAAAATTTGATATGCCTTGGTTTGGAACTAAATTTGATATGCATAGGCTAGCTAATGTGCTTTCCTATTTGTTGTTAATTAATAGAAATATATATCTCCACCTCTCATTCTATAATTTTTTAGTAGCAATTTATTTTTATATGCTTTAAAACATTGCCTCTACTGAAACAGTATATATTTAAAAACTAATATAGACTTTGCCTGAACTGGTACATTCCAACATGGCTGCAAAGTAAACAAGAGCAGCTCCAGCATTGTACATATTATATACAGAATTAAAAATTATTAGCAACCAAAATAAAAAGTAAGCCTATCCTAAGTACTCTTGACAAAGATCTTGGAATTTTTATCTGTGCAATCTTCTGGGCAAATGCCAGGTGCATATCTATGGACATTTCGCTTGAGTAAATCACTTTTAAGACCAGTGAAATGTGGAGCAGCAATACGTCAAGATTAAGTTCCCCAGAATAGATTCATAGAAAATGGTATCCCCTTTTTATAAAGATCTTTGGAGTTGAATCTGAGTAATCAGCCTTCCATTGGGCTCTGTTTGATGCCAAAGATACAACGAAAGGAAATGCTGAGCTATATATCCAAGCATGATGAAAATTGAAGCAAATTATTGTTATGCCAATTGCTGAGACCACTAAGCAATTGCCGTAATGAATTTAACACAGAAAGTAGCTCCTAGCCATTTCTGCAGTTAGTGATTCTCATTGCCCTGAAAGCTGCTAGATTTACTGTCATGTTTAACTACCTTTTCTGAAATGCATTAAATCCACATACAATTCTTAATGCGGAACAAGATTTTTTTTCCAGAAACAACTGACATTAAGTACCGCGTTCACTCAATAAGGAGATAAATAAGAATGTGTTTTGTGCATTAAGCAGAAGGTTCCAGTTAAAATATTAATATGCTCCCACCTACTTTTGTGCTGTTTAATACACGTAGTTTACATCTTCTTCCGCTTGAATCCAAAAGCTTTGCTCTAGAATTCGAGGATTTAGCAAACAACCGTAAACGTTACAAATGCATATTCAGAGACACCTACCTATTAACATCTGTAAGATTCCATGGGCTTATGCGGCATATGAACTGCACAAGGAGAAAACATTGTAATTCCTTGGTCAAATTCTCTCTCCAAGACATTCATTCTAATGCAGAACGTTATCTCTGAAATGCATTTCAACCCTTGCTTCTTGAGAAATGCCATTAAAGGGGGAAATGGCTACATCTGAAATCAGAAACAGCTGTTTAAATCCTTTCCTTGCTGCAACCCTACAATAGTAATGCAACATCGATTGGAACTTAGGTGTTTCCATTATGCAGGCCTAGTAAACCGCTGGACGATCATCACAAAAATTAAAGGTATCTACAGCTGCAAGCTAACCTCGGCAGCTAGAAACTATATGAGTTACTGAAAACCTGTATTTTCAGAATAGCATTAGCATACAATGTCTTGTACAGAAGACATGGACTTATGCTGTGGCCTCCAAGGAAATTTGACTTTGCATGAGCACAATCTGCATACCTTCCTAGCCCAACTCACAAAGAACCAACAAAAGGAATTAATCCCCCAGAAGTCCTGCACGTTGATATACACACAATGGACGAAGTTCATCAAGAGAATCAATGGTTCTAAATCCATTAACCTCCCGCAATCCAGCCCAACCACGTCGTGTCAAGAAATCACGTAAATCTTCTTCAGTGTACAAGGTCTTCTCCTCAGTGGCACCAGTCCAACGATCTGACTCGTCATAGGTACAGACCTTGACAGTCAAACCTAATTTTACAGTTGCAACCCAATGTAACTCTCAGAAATTCTAAAACATCATAATGTAAAAAGAAATGCAAAATTATTACCGGCAAAACAAAAGACCAAATCATCTACAAATGCATTTGGTAGACAGATTGAGATTATAGATATGGAAACTGAAATTAATGAAGGTGAACTTGAGTGTCCAGGATGTGGTATCCTGATCGTCCGACATACCATCATCAAGACGAAGATTATATGTCCCCAATGGCATATCCCTGTCAAGGCTGCGCACAATCCCATCTTCGTCTTCTAACCAAAAGGCCCTTTTGGTGCGCAATCCAAAAGCACACTTAACAGCCTCTCTGATAGCTTCAGCTGTCCCATCAACACCAATTCTTCTGGTAAAATCACCATATTTGACAACAATCACTCTTCCACCATAAGATGTCTGATGCTCATTGCCTGCAGTAAAAGGTGGTTCCATCATTACTTTGCAAAAATTTAGGAAACTCTAAAGATCATTAATTCGCAAGGTATGTCATATACTAATGATAGACCCCAAGGTAGAGCTCAACCGGTCGGGTCTTGGAAATGTGAGCCTGTGTGTGCCGGTTCGAATCCCCTTGATTCAAATACGGTGCGGGATTGGAGCTTCCCAGCAACAACGGGGTTATAGTGGCAGGCCAATTCGAACCCATAACCTACAATGAAGAGGCTTCATAGGCGGACTCGCTTACCAATTTCCCTCGCATCAAAAAATATATATATATATATATAGTAATGATTAATTCTAGTTATCTTTCAGAATATGCTTTTTGCAACCCGGATTTTGCGATAGTAAGTATTGTTCATCGTTTCAGTAAATAGTGTCAGTAAACCCAGTGGCATAACTTCAAGAAAACCAATGTTTGAATGCTTAATATAAGTAAGAGCATTCACTTTTCAGACCATAATATTCCAAAGATGAGCAAATACAATTTTCCTACGGCTGTCTCACTGAAATGTTTGACATTTCTATCAATATCAAATAATACATGCTTGGGTAGACAAATTACCATTTGCAGTGGCATCCCTCCAATTCCATGGAGGCACACCATTAGGAGCAGCTGCATCGGCAGGTGCAATGGCCAAATGATGCCCATCATGATCTAATCTGCGCTCCAGGTTGAGTGACGACTTCCCACTTCCTACACCAAGCAGAAACAGAAAACAACGATTTTTAAATTAAAATATAGGTTGCAATTAGCATTTTATCTATGATGTTATCTCAAGTTTACAAGGTTATAAACATTCATATTACATTAGTCTTTATTTCAAATAACTTTATTGAATCTCACATCATCTACATAGGGAATACATTCACTAGAAGCAATTCTGTGACTTAGATAGCCTGTGATTTAAAATACAAAACAGCAACAGGAGCATTTTCTCAAGCTGATACTGATGACCTGCTTGTGCTCTGGATTTAGATTCCATGAACCCCAAAACATTTACTAATTAACTCTAGAGTCTTGATTCATGCAGTGTGGCAACAATTCTGTCGTCAAGTCTTGAAATTATGCAAATGGCACCATTCTTATTTCCTGGATAGAATTATGTTATGTATTTTTCTATTAATATGAGTTGATGGTGATGTATGTGATGTGTTCTCATCAAAATACATATAGGCTATAGCAAGAACCGGTATGATATATGGCAGCTTAACATCGGTCAACTGGAAGGCAACATAAAGACATGGCCAAAATCCAAGTCTCAATCGCTGTGTGTTCGATTGCCCTTGCAACTCCCTCCCTCCTTTGTGCGTTACAACATTTTATTGGAGCAGCATAAATGATTTTTTAAAGTAAATGCAAGAAACCAGACAAGGCAGCGATGATGATTCAAGTTAAAGAGGAACCTAACTGTCCATAACCACAAGGCCATTTGATAACAACACCCTATAAAAGTTTTGCCTTTTCTAATTAAGTTGGTCTTGTGAAAGTTCACATTGGCACCTAGTCCAGCAGGAACCACACCAATATAGCTTTTACTATAATCTAATATTTGATGAAGATAAATGTAGAAATCACCAAAGCACAGGAATAGGCAGGACAATATGAGACCTGAGGTTAGAGTTATTAAAGCATGTGCGGAAAATAGAAGACACCACAAACCAGATTCCTAGAAAACCCTCCACTTAATGATAGAAAGGGACTCGAGCATTGTAAATAAATTACAAAATCTAATTAAAAATCAAATCTAAGACATCAACACAGAAGGTGGAACATTTAATATTATTATTTCCTTGTAAACCAAGAAATAAGATACCTTAAAAATCCAAATGAGGTGCACTTTAATATTTGCAAATGCCAAATACCAGTGCATATGCCTTATGTAAGATAAGGATGAAGGTGAATTATGAAAAGGAAATTGCAATTCATAGAAAAACTCTAAATCTCAACCCATCTTTGAAATGAATATTGAACAAGGAGAAAGAACCTCTTTAAGTTACTTTTATTTATTTTTTATTGAGAAGTTCAGAATTAAAATCTATCTCTAAGTGACTTTAACCTTTATCCCATGTGAATTCTGAGGTTGAAAAGAGTCGTTTTTGGATATAAGTTCTGTAAGATGGTAGTGCTATTTCACAAAAGAACACTGGTTTGCAATTGCAGGACTGAAAGAAAAAGACCTAGATACACTAGAGAAGCAACTTGAAGAAGACTGTGGTCAGGCTGTGAACTATGGCAGTAAGGATGAGATAGAAGAAGTATTTAGCTGAAATTATGGAAGGAATGGAGGGCATCAAGTCACTTCTGCAGCTAACTTGCAAAAGGCTTCCCAAATTGATGACACGGCAATTCAATGCTTCAAACCCTGCAATACTCCAAATGAGAGTTAGGTGCTTAGGCTGACTTCAGCGAAGAGGGAGTCTCTAGCAGCATATAGCTCATATTCTGGAAAGCAAGGAAGAGAAAGTGGAAGATGATGAAGAAGCCAAACTATTGGCAGAGCCCTGTTATTTGGAAAGCAAGGAAGAGAAGTCAGATCTTAGCAAAATGGAGGAAGATATTATCCCCATAAAGGAAGTGGAAGAGGTTGTAAGGAAAGTTTGCATTAATGTGGTCAGCATGGACATGGGGCATTTGAATGCCCAAAAGTAAAATAGGAAACAAGAAGAAATGAGCCAAGGGTTCATGTGGTTCAAGCTAAAGGAGCATAAGAGGACGAGTTGGCAACAAAGGAACCCGGACAAGGTGAAAAATTGATGCTGTGAAGAGTTTTATTAAAACAAACCAATGGAGATAAAGGTCTCTGCAAAAGAAAAAGCATTTTCAAAACCAAATGCAAAGCCGGATGTAATAGCTGTATATCGATCATTGAGGATGGGAGTATGATAATTTGGTTTTTACATACATAGTGCAAATTTTGAGGTAAAAAAGTTCACCTCACCCAAACCCATAAAAGGTTTCTTCCTTACAAAAGGATCATCAAGTCTAGGGTTTTGGACAATGTATTGTTAATTTCTATATTGAGGGTTACCATGATGATAAATTGTGTGATGCGTTAAGCACGAATGTATGCCATGTGTTGTTGGACAAGCCTTGGCAGTATGATAGAAGTGTTGTCCATAATGACAGTACAATATAAGTGTTGTCCATGATGACAGAAGATAAAATCACTTAAAACTCGTTACAAATGGAAAGAAATTTGAGTTATTGCCAATGGAGGAGGAAAAAGGTGAAAGCAGTAAAGTAATGTTAGTAACAACATAGGAAATTTTATAGGTGAAAAAAGGAACATATGTCATGCATCTCTTCCAAAATTAGAGAAGCTTGAAAAAAAGAAAGAGTTTCGACCAAAAGAGCACGATTTGTTGATAGAAAACAAAGGAATTATGTTAGATGGGTTGCCTACTGGATTGCACCAATGAGAGATTTCTCATCAAAATAGTCTGCCAAAAAAAGCCCCACACGGAATAATCTCATCCCAAAGTGCAGACTTCAATGGATAAGTTCAAGACTCGCTAGATGGAAGTCTGATCAGATAAACCATTTGTAGTACCAACAATGTTTGCACCAAAGAAAGTTGGAGTGGAGGATGTGTAGACTCAGCAACAACAAATAACATCACCATTAAGTACAAATTTCCATTGCCACAGATGAATGACTTGATGGATTGTTTGAGTGGAGCAAAAATATTTTCCTAAGATTATTTTATAAAGTGGATATCATCAAATCCGGACTAGATAGGGTGACAAATGGAAAACAACTTTGAAGACAGAAAAGATTGTAATAATGGTCAGTCATATCATTTTAACTAACCAATGCTCCAATAACTATCACGAGGTTGATGAATTAGATATAACATTTTGGGATTTTTTTTAGTAGTGTATCTTGATGAAATCAGATATGCTAATTTTCAGTTAGACCAAGTGAGAACACTGGATGCATCAAATACAGGTTTTGGAACGATTGAAGCAACGAAAAATGTTTGATGAACTGGAAGTAGCTTCCATTCATGCAAAAAACATTGGTGTACTTGGGCTTTGTAGTTTCTCAAGAGTGGTTGAAGAGTGTATCCAAAAAAGTACCACCACAGAGGTACCATTTTTTCATGGTTTGGAAAGATTTAATAGGAACTTTATCAGAAATTTAGTGTACGTGCACCTTTGACTGATGCATTAAGAAAAGGATATCATAGCATCTCAGAAAATTTTGAACTTTCAAAAAAGAACGCCATAGAAACACCTCTGTTGGATTTGCCTGATTTCAATAAGATATTTCAAATGGATTGTGATGCAAGCAGGACATCCATTGCAACAATGTTGAGTCAAGTAGTCAGTCACATTGCACAATTCAGGGACAAGTTAAATGAGGGAAAATGAAAATATTCAGTACATTACCATGAATTTATGCCACATTTGAGTTGAAGAAGTGGAGGCAATATTTTCTACCCAAGAAATTTGATTTGTTCACTAATCATCAAGCATTGAAATTTATTAACAGCCAAAGAAATTGAATCAAAGGCATACAAGGTGGGTGAAATTTTCACAAAGTTATTTATTTCTAATTAAGCGTAGAACTGGCAAGTCCAATAAGATTACAAGACATTTTGAGTAGGGGAGTTACTTTGTTGACAACTGTGTCTTTGTAAGTATTTGGACTGGAAAGCATTAAGAAATTGTATGTAGAAGATGCAAATATAGCAGATGGATGTAAGGTTTGTCATGAACCAGGGCTTGGTAATAAAACCCAATATCTGGACTATTTCGTCTAAGAAATATTCAGTTTTAAAAAGCAGCAGATGTGCATTTCAAGAGGTTCAATGAGAGAATTCCTAAAGAGAATTCTTAATTATTGTATTACATCATCGTGGATTGGGCAGCCATCGAATTACATCATGGTGGATAAAATGGCCATCAAATTTCATCGTGGTGGTTAAGGCAGTCAATTTAGGCGTGACTAGATTCAAGTCTGACCTAAAATTCCAAGAGATATTCAAAGATGTGGGGAGATGTAGGGTCTATCAATTAGCAAAAGGAACAAGTCAGATACTAGATAATGCAAGCCAGGCCAGTACAAGATGGACCTTGGTAGGAATAAATCATGGATTTGGTACTAGGTTTGCCAATGACACGGAGAGAAAATGATTCTAAATTTGTAATAGATAGATTTTCAATAACAGCGAATTTCATTCCTAGGAGAAAGACCATTAATCACATATAGTGGATTTGTTCTTCAAAGCTATAAAAGTTTTCCAAACAAAAAAACATCAGAAAGGGATAACAGATTTGTTAGTCATTTCTGAAGGACACTTTGGAAGAAGCTGGGTACAGAGTTGCAATATAATTTTGCATTGCATCCTCTAACAAATTATCAAATAGTAGTCCATTGAGCTTAGGAAATTCGCTTTGATGTTTCATTGGACACAAAATAGGATAGTAGTATACAGTTTTGGCACAAGTAGAGTTTGCCTACAGTAATTCAATAAATAAGCCCATAGCGAAAACACCATTTCAATTTGTGTCTAGGAAGTCACTAGAGAAAGTAACTGATTTAGTGAGTCTACCTAAGATTCAAAAGAAGTGTAGAAGAAAAAAGTTTGCAGAATACAAGCAAAAAGTGCATGAACAAGTCAAGAAGCAACTACATGAGAATAGCTAAAAATTCAAGCGTAAAGAAAATGACCCAAAAAGTGCAACCATTTGCAGTTGGTGAATCAGTATTGTTACATTTGAGTAAGGATAGGTTCCCACTCAGACGTATAGTAAGTAGTATAACAAAAATCTCTTGCAAAATCTTGAGAAAAATTGTAGACAATGCCTATGGTGGAATTACTAAAAGGTTTGGACAATTCGCCCATCTTAATGTGTCCTATATATCATGGAAATAATGACGATGAAATTGGCATGGAACAATTAGCAAAGAAAAGGCTCTAAAAAAGACAGTGAGAGAGTTGAAGGAATAATAGGCGAACATGACAGTATAAAAACTAGAAGGCATGGTTGTAAGGAATCTTTGGTTCGATGGGAAGGCAAAAGGTCAAAAAAAGATTCATATATCTTGAAAACTGAACTTGGTTGAATTGGTCAACCATTTTTTCTCTTTCTGAGGCTTGGATCCCTAGTTCACAATCAAGTTGACCACAAGAGTTTGATGTAGGAGCATCTCTAGCAAAACAACTTGATCTTGCATGTTGAAGCTCGTCTTTGAAATCTTGCGGTGGGACCACCAAATTAGAGGCATTTTGTTGCATCGTTGACAAGTTGCCCTGTGTAGATCATCTTAAAGTGACCATGTTGGCTTGGTGGTGTTGCAAAGGAGACACAATGTTGTCAATGCTATGGTTCAATGGAGAAGACACGCTGTTAAGTTGCTTCAGAAGAGACAACAAGAGAGACCATGTTAAGGTGTCACAAAGGAGACCATGTTTTGCATGTTATGCTACAACCAAAGAGATACCATATTAACGTGTCAGTGTCGTGGAAGAGATGCCATGCCATGCATATAATGGGTTGAAATTAAGGTGACACACACCATGTTGTGCATGTCATGGTCCAACCAAGGAGACGGCATGTAAAGGTCTCTTGTGGAAGACATCATGAAATGCATGTTAAGGTGACACCATGCCAAAAAGACACCATGAAATGCATGTTAAGGCGACACCATGCCAGAAAGACACCATGTGAATGTGTCATGGAGGACGAAAAAAACCATGAGACACCAATATCATGTATTACAACCTAGGTACCATGAGACACAATGTTGTGGCATAGTGACAGAGATGCAATGACAAACTTAACACATGTCATGGTCAAAAATGGCACGTAGCAAAGTTAAAAGAATAGCAGTTGAATCATTCTGAACTCAACTAAGGACAAACAATCTTATAGCGCTCAGAAGATGAATCACTTCTTCCAATATGGAAGGGATTCTTCTAAAATATGCATAAAGTAGGTTAAATACTAGGAAAGAATAAGGGAAGCAGGCCAAGCTTGTGTGATGTACTAGGTTTTGCAAAGTGGTGAAATTTTGGGGTGTATTCTGTCCAGCTTTTTGCTTGAGTATATATTTCTGCGGTGTCAAAAAAGCGGAAGTTTTCTATGTTGAGTTTTGGCATCCAATTGTGTCTGTGCACTGACCTGATTGTCTGGTTGATAAATAGTCTTTTAAGGCTTCCGCAGTCCATATAAAGAAAACATTTCTGGAAAAGAACTGTGATAAATTTAATAAATCATTGACATTTTGGATCACCCTGTGTGATCTATCATCAGGATTTAGATGTGGGTTCATGTCATCAATAGTAGTCATCAAGACAAATTTTAGCTCATGTTTCTTTGTTCTATCTTCTTACAATTCCAGAAATGCCCAGCATTAGGGATGTAATTTTTAATATGTTAAAAAAAAATGAACTAGGTTTTTTTGCATGAAGATCTCATTTGGAATCCACTGCCTTATATACCTTAGGGATTTTCAATTAATTGCAGTTCTGTCCAATATCTCAACAAGACCTCCGAATGTGTGTCCACAGTTTGTCGCTTCATTTTTCTTCTAAACAATGTGGCTTATTGTAATACCTTAAGATAGCAGTTTTATTAATGGAGCCTGCAAATTATATCATTCATATCTTATCTTATGAGAGCCTCAGTTCCCAATACTGATCTTCGAAATGAAGTTAATAATGTGGCCCTTGGCCTCCTAAATTTGCTCGAGATCTTTGAAATGAAATTAATAATGTGGTGGATTTGTTCTTATTTTCTTCGCATTTTTCCATCAGCACAAGACAATCTTCAAGAACATGCTCATTCACCCAACAATATGCAAACCAAGGTTGTTGTGTTGGTTGGACACATCCAAGCAATATCACCAGTTACACTACAAATAAAGCATGTGATTTCTCCTCAGCATTGCCCTTGCCC
Source organism: Torreya grandis (assembly GCA_037957365.1). Lineage (NCBI taxonomy): Eukaryota > Viridiplantae > Streptophyta > Pinopsida > Cupressales > Taxaceae > Torreya > Torreya grandis. Next base: position 3,107,905 of record JARHVA010000714.1, on the reverse strand, counting down.
TTGGCCTATTCTATATCCCCCATATTATTGTTGAACTGGTAATGCAGGTCCAATGCTGACAATATTTCTAGTCACATCATCAAGAAACTTCTCCAAGACTCGAAAGGTATGTATATTATTGTACTTGTTCTCGGAGTATGCAATACACACACTTGGGCGTTTGTTGGTATCTCTACAAGAAGTGGCACAAGTACATCACATGGCCCAATATTCTGCAAATAACACAATAGTCCACGCATGATTTTCCAATTATGTTTGGTGCAATTAGCAACACAATAGTCAGAGCTGGCAGCGTTAAACCCACCTGACAAATTGGAATATTCAAACAATTATCATAGGGGATCAAACCTGCTAATCTCATGCATTCGTTCCACACATCACGCTTCAAGTCTTGGTTTCTTTCCTTGTGTGATTTGTAGCTTTCCATTGACTTCTGCTTTTCTTGAGGACCCACCCTAATCTAGTATAATCTCTACTCTTATGTAAACAACAAGCACTTTCATCTCCTTCATATTTAGTCTAAGCAATGGCATGCTTGCTTTTAGAAACGAGACCCTCTACAAACCAGACAACAGCTTGTGCATTGTCCAATTTCAATCTCCACAAGAAGTGGCACAAGTATGTCACATTGCCCAATATCCTGCAAATATCACAATAGTCCATGCACGATTCTCCAATCATGTTTGGTGCAACTGGCAACACAATAGTCAAAGCTGGCAGCATAAAATCCACCTGACAAATTTGGAATATTCAAACAATTGTCATGGGGGATCAAACATGCTAATGTCATGTATTCATTCCACACATCACACTTCAAGTCTTGGTTTCTTTCCTTGAGTGATTTGTAGCAATGCATTGACTTCCGTTTTTCTAGAGGACCCACCCTAATCTAGTATAATCTCTACTCTTAAGCAAACAACAAGCACTTTCGTCTCCATATTTAGTCTAAGCAATGGTATGCTTGCTTTTGGAAAGGAGACCCTATACGAACCAGACAACAGCTTGAGCATTGTCCAATTTGAAGGCCATTCAATTCAAGCTTCTTGGAATTTGTGTTTGTAATATTCAATAGGCTATCCCTGGTATTGCGATATAGCCTTCAACATATTGATATGGATGTTGTGCCCTTCTGATTTAGGTACTTTGAAAAGCTCCTCCAAGCTAATACCAACCAGCCCCGTCTGTGTAGCATCATCATCAATCTGTGTTGGCTCCTCTGGCTCTACATCCCATCTAGCTATTGGACTCTCCTTGTACGCAAGTGTGTTGTGGTCAATGAGACACAAGGCACTATGTACAGCGACAAGCTTCTGCCCTCTTAGAGGTAAGCCTATTAATTTACCTCAATTATTTGCTTGATCTCGCCCAAGTGTTTCTCCCTACCATCTTTGTTAAACATACCAATCAAGTATGTGGAATCAAAGAGCAAAAACAAAATCATTAAGTCTGTGTTGATCACTTGTCGTACCCTTCAACTCCTACACTTGCTCACAGGTGAACTAGAAAAAATTTGGATCTTTTGTGCCATCATAAGCAGGAAGTAACAACAATTGTTCCAATCCCAAGATTAGTGTATCAGATGAACCTATCGCCCTGTTTGATAAACCTGGTACAAATACCAAGGCAGATTTTGATCTAAAAGGGTCTACCATTGAGATAGAGATAGAATGTTAATTTAAGCATGTGCAGTGTTGTCCTGTTCATCTTCTGAGTTGATTTGATGTTTTTCTTGTTCAAGCTCTTGATTACTCTAATAACTCTCAAGTCAACCTATCAAGTTCATTATGTAGTGCTAGTCCAAAGCTCTTAGAAAGTTCAAATACCTGAAAATTGTTTGTTCAACTCTCTCGTCTTCTAGTTTTTTCTCTCAGTTTCCTCATTGTATTGTGACCAACTACAAATATGGCCTACGTTACCGGATCCTTCACCCCAGAACCCTAAATCCTGGTACAAAACATTTCTGATCCGCAACCCATGACATTTTTTGTTTTTTTTTTAATTTCAATTTACAAAAGGTCGAAAATGGACTTCAAAAAACAATTAAAAATAACATAAATTATAGGGGAAACACTAAAAGCAACTTTCACACTCATTTTATTATTAAAAAAAACGCCACATTAACCTCTCATTGCGCATTTGCTCTCTTACCTTCATTTTTTCAATTGCTTAGGATTGAAACTCCTTCCTTTTGTTAATCCTACGCCATTACAACTAAGGACTGTAAATGAACCATATGATGATGCTTTGGATGACTGTGAATGAACCACATGATGATGCCTTTGATGACTGTGAATGGACCACATCATGATGCTTTCAATGAAGACATTGAAAGCCAATATGAATATAATGAATAATGAACATACTGATTTGTCTTTAATTGTGTCCATATATTTGCACTATGAACTTGTTCTAAGACTACTCTAAGTTCGACCTTTGAATATCATAATATTTGGCATTGAATTATCAAAATGTTTTGTGGTTATTTAACAAATTTTGGTTTACTTTATGCATATTGAGTGGTTAATTTTGCTTATATGACTATATTTTTTATATTTTATATATGTTTTTGTATCCAAAAACGTATCCAAGCCCACCAAAAAAATCGTTGTATACTGGTATCCGAATCCCTCTATCTGTACCAGTACCATGATCAGCTACTTAGAATATGGCCAATGCATTTTCTAAATCCAATATGTTTCATTAGATGTATGCAATGATGCCTCCACTAGTGGCTTGTAGGGGCTTAATGCTTATTGCATCATTGCCTTTTGTCTTCTTGCTCTGGGTCCCTGATACATTCGATGGAGAAAAGAAATCAAACGTGTCTTGGGAACTATTGTTTGGGCCTTTTGTATTGCCTTGCAGAAACTATTGTATCCCTTACTTTATATTGATAATCTATTATTTATTTTCACTATTAATCTCTCCTATGCTTGACTTTCTCCTTGCAACTCTTCTCTTTCAAGAGCCCTCTTCACTTCCTTATTTTGCACTGTAATGTCCCCCTTTCTAGATTGAAATAATTAATAATAATATTTAAGTTGGGCCCAGTCATTTCTACTCTTTTGAACAATTTAATAATATTATTATTATTAAAATAAAAAGTATTATTAAATACCTTAAAGTAAACTTAATAATATGACTAAGTGACCAAAAAGTAATGTCGGCAACTTATGTTTTATTATTAAAGTATGTTTGTAGTTTGAGTGAAAAAGGTATAAAAGGAAGTGGAGATTTCTAATTTTGGCATCTATGTCAGTTTTATAAATCAAAATTATGAGTTTGAGCAGCATGCTTGACTTTCAATCTTAGAAGGCGAAACCCTTCTTTGGTATTCTGAAGTTGAGGACAAAAGCCTTCGACCTTCAAAGGAGTGACTTCATTTCAAGGGTCATATTGGGCAAAATTGAGCAGTTTGTGGCATCTAGCTACAACCATTTCGGATGGGAACGCAACAGTGGGACAGCAATTGAAAGGACAACGAACCTTGTTTGGAGCCCTAGCAAGGGCAGCAACCTAATTTGGCACCCTCTCCTAGGGCAGTGAACCCCTTAAGGAGTTTCAAAATGCAGTTTTGAGGCAATTTGGATGCCTATTTTAATGTTTGATCAGATATTCATACAACTGGTATTTTTATTGTAATTTCCAGCTATATATTTGGTTCAAAAATTCATATTTTGAGGTATTTTATATGGCTGTACTTCTCTTAATTTTTGCAAGGGTTTGTGGCAATTATATATTTAATTTTGATCTAAAATAAATGTTACCAAAATTCTGAAATTTTCTGTGGTTGGGGTTTGATAAAAAAAAATTGGAATTTGCATTTTATTTCAAGGGTTTGCAATATTTCCAGAATTGCTAAATTCTGCCCTAAAAGGGACATTTTAGTGGTATCAGAGCTTTGTTTCTTGCCAGCGTGTGATTCAAAAAGAGAAAATAAAATGGCGATCAAAATTTTTAATGATGCTAAGTTTGAGAGGTTTGCCCAAGGGAAATAGAGATTGGCTAATATGATGGCACGGCTGATACATGCCACGCAAAATCCGAATGGTGAAGGGAGCTCTTCAAAGGCAAACAAGAATATTCAGCCACCAAGGACCAGGAGTGATTCTTCATTTAGGTCATTCTGGCCTACTTTCCTTCCAAGAGAAGAAACCATTTCGGTGATAGAAAATCAGCCTTCCATGGTTGATGACATTGTTGCCAGCTATGCTGAGTATAGAGCCCATCCAATTGGAATTGGACCAAGGTCTAAACCACGAGCTACACAAGGAGACTTGCAGCATGCCTTAAGAAAAGAAGAGGAAAAGAATTTCCAATCAGAGCTGCAAGGAAGGAAGAGGGAACAGCACATGGAGACACCTACCATACAAAAAGAAAGTGGGAAAAAACTTCCAATCCAAGAGAAAGAGATTTTTTCCTTTGTGATGAGGAAAGAGAGAAACAAAAGTGGATGCTAGCATTGAAAGGAAATCAGCTACATTGCAGGGAAGGGCAAAGGATGTAATAAGGACCCTAGAAAGGTGTGATAAATGGTGGAGCAGAACTAAGGAAGCTAAGTTGATAGCCACTCAAGCAAAACAACTTCAGAAAACTAGGAGAAAAGATTCTCTCATTGTTAGGGTAGAATATGGAGAAAAATTAATTTTATGAGGATTTGAAAAGGAATTTTTGGTTAATTCCAAATTTCCAAGTCTTCAATATAGTAAAGTTGATAAAAATCTCTCTAATGCATTAAAAAAAGAAAAACTTTTGGATCAGCTCTATGATAGTGCAGAATATGGAAGGAATGTTGCCAATCAAGAAGGTTATGAGATGGAGTTCTCGCAAAACTTTGTTGGGAGGCATGCACAAGAAATACGGGCTTCACGGGTCACTAATGTTGGTTTCTAGCTTGCTAGAATTTTCAGCTCAGATCACCATCAGATCTTTGTTGGTATCAGAGGTGTTGAGGGTATCTCAACAAATTCTAAATCGGCAAAGGAAGGTGAACACTTTGGTGACAACCTAAGGTATGATAAGGATGATCATATTTCAGATTTATTGCTTCCTACTATGTCATTGCATGAAGCTTGTCATCATGGGCAGCATGTTAATAAGATGAAGAACACATTGAGTAGCAAGGGGCACATAAAACCTTTCATACCAGTTCCAAACAGTGTGTGCATAAAAAAGTGGGATCCGGGTGATCATTTGAGCTACAAGGATAATCACTCCTTGGAACCAAGTTCTACATTTGACGACAAGGATATGGAGAAAGTCACCATTGCCGAGGCAGAGAGATACTGGATATGGGAAGGTTGTAAGTACAACTGATGTTATTTGGTTGTTGTTCAAGGTCCTATGACTCAACAATGCATGGCTTTATTGGAGTCAAGCTACATAAAAATTTGCCACCCCTGGATGTGTGGAAAAGTCAAGGAGGATTAGAGTCTACAAAATGGCTTCACCATTCTAAATTGTAAACCTAAGGTTATCCATGTTTCCAGCTTGCCCAACATTTTGTCAGCAACCATACAAGCGGTTCCTAGCAGAAAGTTGAGTGTTTTTCAATTTGTCATTGTTGTTGAACTATTTTCAGTCAGAGTGTGGTTGTTTCCAACCTCTAGATTACTACCATTGATGTATTTTACGAAAGATTTTCAATATGGCATTTGCTGTACCATTCTTTTGTCTGCTGCCAATGATAGTTCCAGCCCCCATTACCCTTTTATGACAGCCATAAAAGGATTTCCAATCACATGGTGGAAGAAGTTCCAACCTACTGTCAATGTTGAGGCATGTACAGCTAGTGCAAATTGGTTTCTAGCCACTACAAGTCTGATTCTGAGGAAGAATATATAATGCTACATCCAAGCTTGGGGCAGCATGAATGGACCTTTGAAAGTCCATCATATGAATAGAAGATATGAGGAAAATGCAAGCAATGAAAGAGAGTTGGGAAACATGTCTATGAGGCACGATGAAGCAATTGGAGTGATATTGGGGGGTTCTTGCTTTCCCTAATGTGTGTGTTCTATGTGCAAGTCCACCAATGAAGAAGATAGAAAAGAAAAGGGATGAATGTGGTTCAGTCCAGCATACTCATATGTATGAGAAGCGAAATGAAGAAGTAAAACAAGATGATAGTATGGCAGTGGCAGTTGAAGAGATAGTTGATAAGGATATGACAGCAGGTGAGAATAGTCTTTAAGTCATCAAGGAAACAAGAGAGGTTGGGAAAGTGATTGTATAAGGATGTTCCCAAAAAGACATGCAAGAGCCAAAAAGACATGCAAGAGGAAGTCCCATTGCACCAATTGGGAGCCATAAATGTTGTTCAAGCAAAGCCATTGCCTCCATTTGAGAAGTGATTGTTTCTTCACCACCATCTCCAATTCTTTGTAGATCAGGTATATGAGGTTATGGTAGTTTATACGGCTTTGGAGAATGCAATATCAAGTGTAAAAAAAAAGGTGTAATCAGCCTAGAAGGAAGGTAAAGAGTATGAAGAAGAAAGAAGGCAAGGATGAGATAGAGCAGCTGAGTTTGTTATCAGCTCAAGCTAATGATGAAGAGAATGCGGTTGCAAATGGTGCTAATGGAATGGAGGAGATGTTTCTCCAAGTATTAGAAGCACATGGTGACGAATATGAAAACAATGATGAGGTGATCTCATCATATGACAGCAGGAGCATACCCAAGACAGCTATGGACCTAATTTCCAACACTAATGCTGCTGTCATCAGTATTATCAGCCATCACATCACTACATAGGCACTCACACAAGTAATTTTTCAAGGGTTTCCAATCACAGGAAAGAGTATTTTTCAGTTGGTGACGACTGATGGAGAGCTTACAGTCCCTGTATGGCTACCTATTGCCTCTACATCGATCACATTATTGAATTTTGCATGGGTTTGTCATATTTATAGCTGTTACATCATTTCTATATTGCTGGTCTTAATATTTACAGTCATGAGCACCTGTACCTTTGTGCGATTTGAGAGGGCTTCCTTTCATGGTAATGTTAGTGTAGGAGTCCTATTATGGAAGACAATCATCCCAGCCATCCTAGTGCTAATTTGGATGGAATTCCAAGTGACTCGTGGCTGTTATACCTTGTTTCCAGCTTTTACATGCAGGTTGTGTTGTGCCATGAATTGAAAGGATCAGCCCACGGTCACATTATGGGAGCCACTAAATCTCAAGGCTACAGTCATGAAGCAAGTGTTCCGGATCCTTCATCATATGAGAAGAGCAGATGGGTACAACAAAAACATAGTGGTGAGCCCTTGGGGCAGCCTTTGACTTAGGGAAATGTATGGAAGATGTTCTTATACTGTGGATAGAAGACTTCATCGAAGGGGAGCATATAGATGTGGGTAAAGGATGGAGTAGACCCCATGATAATTCTTGGCAAAGGTTGTACCACTTGACAGCTATGGGACAGCAGCAACACAATGGGAAGAGCATATGGCAGCTTTTGGTCTTGTGGGAGTTTGTGGGTGCCTTGAGACATCAACAAATTTTGAATGATTTTGTGAATGAATTGCATTCATTATCCATTTGGGATATCAAAGATGTATCACACTATGTTTTTAGGCAAGCGTTATCCCACTTGACAAGTATAGGGTCCAAGCTCTATGGGCGCTATAGCATGATCTATCGCTTTGGCATAGTGATACCTGAGCATAGGAGGTTGCAATTGCTTGAGGGCAAGCAATTTTGAAAAGGGCCGACTGTAATGTCCCATTTTCTAGATTAAAATAATTGATAATGTTATTGTTATCACCTGAAGCTTGCACCCTTGAAAGTTAATTTGTGGCATGGAAGTGCTTGGAGCTTGGCACGGGCATTGGGCACGAATGGGCACAGGGCACCAACAGGGACTCAGCACAAACAGGTATTGAGCACGAACAGGCAATGCATGGAAGTGCTTGGAGCTTGGAAAGGGCATTGGGCACACACGAGCACTGGGCATGAATGGGCAATAGGCGTAAACGAGCACGACACGAATGGGCACTGGGCTCGAACGGACACTGGGCATGTCCGAGACCACTCACGTGCACGAATAGCTCAAGGCTTCGATGCAACAATGGGATCGTCCCCCAAAGTGTGGGACTCTTGCGCTCCTTGGAACAAACCTCCGGAGAAGGTCGGCTTCCTTCTAATCTAAGTGCATCTAGATTAGGACCATCACGCAAACCTTGCAAAGAGCAAAAAGGAAATCTACTAATAATGCTAAACCTAATCTCGATAAAGGAAAAAGGGAGAGAGGGTGAGGGGTTTGCTAAAAAGAAATGTGGTGATGCACCAAGAATAGAGCGAGCACCCCTACGGCCTTAAAGAATGTGAAACAACTGCAAAAAACGAGAAACTATTACACAGCCCCCAAAATGGACACTACTTGCATAAGTATTTTGCATGGATGTGCGGGAACACAATGCAACACTATGGGGACGGCAAATGGTCCACAAATAAGACATGCGTAGACCCAATTGTGCACAGAATACGACCTGCAAGAGAGCCAAGTTCTACACGTGTGTGAATGGATGGACAACAATGCAAGGGAAAATACGTCCACAAACAAATATCAACAACCATTAAAATACACACTGAATGCAGGAATCATGGAGAGAGGTAAACTCAATCTTTTCATAAGTTACTGGTTCCAGGCAGCAAAGAGCTCATGAAGGACAAATCTTAGCAACATTCTGTGCCAAAAAATGTTCATTGTTATAGAATGAAAGACACGGCTTTTATAGATAAAGGAAGCCCATGGGTCATTAATTACATTGGATAAATACATATGAGAGGATTAAATAGAAGTCAGAGCCCATGCTTATTGAATTTCGATTGCAAACTAGACGTGAAAGTAGTTGTAGGGATTCCTTAGCATCTTTTGGATGTCATGTCCTGTCGTTTTCTACAAGGCCCCACGCTCACGCGACTAGTAAGAATTGAATGTTCGTATCAGAGGGTGGCTAAGATCTACATTGGGGTTCGTTCCTTGGCCATGCTCTTTTGTCTTATTAGCCATCAGTTCAATCATTATGTTAGACGAAGCTGATCACTTCTGATTCTGCGAATCAAATCGGATTCATCCTTTTTAGCAGGGTCTGACACCTGACAGTTCACTGCTTAATCGCCCATCCAAGTGGCTTTCACCTTCGGGCATTGGGCCGAAAAGGACACTGGGCCGCATTTACTGAGTACTTGCATGGCAATCCCAGCTCCATTTTGGACATGCACACTCTCTTGTGCTATTGTCTTTGAGCATTCGTCCTTGGGCACAGATCCTTGCGAAAGCCAAAACCTTAGCAAAGTGCAGAATCTTGATTCGTTTTAATCTAGCCCCCTCGCAAACTCCCTGTGAACCTTGAGGAACCGTGCTCCATCAAGCACTGAGCTGAGTCCAAGGTGATCTTTCTCCTTGCGCACACACCTTGTGAGCGCGCCCATTGTGTTAGAGGAGTTCAAGGTCATGGTGACTTGAAAGGTCACCATTTTGGCGACTTCTGTGGACCGCTCGCTTGCTAAGTGAGGACCAATAGTCTGTGAAGCAACCCATTGGGCACGGAGTCATTGAAGCCTAAGAGATCTACCTGCTCTAAAGTGTAAACCCCACACGTGTTAGAGTCTAATTAATGCCTAGCCCATCGTTGAATAATCTAAGGAACTGAGACCTTCCCAAAACAAAACAAGAAAGCAAGGAACAACAACAATGTGCGAAAGTACTTAAGGAAAAGAAACAACTAAATACTGTGCAAAGGCACTTATAGGCAATAAAGAGCAACTAATCTACTATATACAAGGCTGAAAGCAAGGCCTTTTAGTCCACCTAGATCAAAACCAAAGCCTTTGAGTTCTCCCCTATTGTGCACAAGCATATTGTCGAATGAAAGGCATAGACAAGGAAAGTCTTGCTTCCCAAAATGATAGCACGAATTGCTAGCTTCTAAGGGGAGGTGCTCTGTGATGAACACCTACTCAAGCCCTTCCTTTTCGATGAGCAGGGCCCTTTGCTTATTCTGCAGTTGCTCCTCCAAACCAAACATGCCCTTTGAAAACTCCTTTGTTCTCGGATGAATGACCAAGTCACTATGAGCTTTGTCTTCCTCTAACTGATTCTTGGAAGTAAATTAGTCTCTTCCATTGATTTGCCCTCGTGACCTTGCTCCTCTGCAATATACACGAGCATGTAGTAACGAGCTTTACTCACTGTTGCAACTTCCTTTGCATCCTCGTGCTGCCTCCTCGGTTCGGCCGGCCTACTAAGAGCTTCAAACTCCTCAATGCGCTCGGAGCACTGCTGACATAGATCCCTATGCTCTTTTGGCTCAATTAGGTTGGGCATGAAAGCACCTTCCTCATGAATGCAATAGGCTTCCAAGGTCGTTCCTTCATTCAGGTTCATGCCCCCAAAGTCACTCTCTTGCCAATTCAAGAGAAGAGGCTCAAACTGTGTCCACGATTGCCCCCACTTCTTCCTCTTGTGAAGTTGGTTTACTTGGTTGCCTCTGAGGGAGTGACATGCTTTGGATCAAGCTATTTTGCATGGGCGCAAGAGCTCTTGAGGTGCCAACAGCATTGGCACTGTGCACATTGGGTGGCTTCGCATATGAGAGCTGGGCATGAGCTTTTGTGTTGGCTTGGTAGGGTTGCCTATGAGGCTGATATGGCTGATAGGGTCCACTCTGTTGCACTTGTTGCCTTTTCAGAGTCACCAACTTGTTGTCGAAGCCTTGTAAGAGGCGCTTAATCTCACATAGAACATCTAAGGGAAGGTTAGGAGGAGTTGGTTGGTTGGTTACGAGTGGATGGGGCACAAAAGTGGGTTGGGTGGGTAAGGGTGCAAGAAGTAAAGGCATTGGAGGCCTGGGCGCAATCTTACCCGCTCGGATTAACCAATTCTCCACCTCAATGGAAAGCTCATAAGCACTAGACAATGTGGTTCCCCCCATAGACTGAATCAGGATTGCGACATCACTATCAAGGGATCTCAAGAAGTATAAAAATGCCAAGCTCACAGAGGACTTGACCAATGGAGGGATTCGGTCCCAAGTTTTATGAAACCTTATATTGAAATTTGTTAAAAGCTCATGGGATGCCTGCTTGATGGTGGTGAGCCGCTCGATGAGGGACAAATGGTCACTTATTTCTGTGAAGTGCCTACAAAGCTGCTCACTAAGCTCATCCCAACTACGAATTGAACCGGGTCTCAAACCTCTATACCAACACAGGGCCTTGCTTTTGAACAATGAAGTGAAGAGTCTCACGACCACATTGTCTTCAAATACATTATGAACGACGCATAATCATGCAACGTCTTAAATGTGCTCAACAGGGATAATGGCATCTTCCCCAGTCAAATATGGAAGGCTTTTGAAAGCAAAGATTGGAACATCATCATATTGAGCCAGGGCTAAGGGGCTGCCTCCATTGAAAAGGGCAAATGCATGGACCCTTGGAGCAACCATAAGAAAAATAGGAGTCGGACCCCCCTTTGGGTAAAACACATAGGGCTGGTCTGCAAAACCCTAAGTTGAAATGGAGTCGCCAGGGGCTTAAAAATGGTCTTCAACACAATAACCGTTAAGAATCGCACCAAACTCTCAGCTGAACTTTTGAAAATGGTCCCACCGGGTGTGCCAAAAATTGTTATCACCCAAAGCTTGCACCCTTGAGGATAATTCATGGTGCGGAAGTGCTTGAAGCTTGGCATGGGCACTGGGTGGGAACAGGGACTGGACACGAATAGGGATTGGGCATGAATGGACATTGCATGGAAGTGCTTGGAGCTCGAAACAGGCACCGGGTACGAATGGACAATGGACATGTTCAAGATCTCCCAAACGCGCGAATAGCTCAAGGCTTTGGTGCAACAATAAATCGTCCCCCAAGGTGTGAGGCTCTTGCGCTCCTTGGAATGAACCTCCAAAGAAGGCCAACTTCCTTCTAATCTAAGTGCTATTGGTTTAAGACCAACACGCAATCCGACAAAGAGCAGAAAGGAAATCTATCGCTAATGTTAAACCTAATCTCGATAAAGGAAAAAGGGAAAGAGAGGGTGAGGGGTTTGTTGAAAGGAAAAGTGGTGATGCACCAAGAATAGAGCGAGCACCCCTACGGCCTTAAAGAATGTGAAGCAGCTACAAAAAATGAGAAACTATTACACAGTCCCCAAAATGGACACTACTTGCATAAGTATTTCACATGGAGGCACAAGAATACAATGCAGCACTATGGGGACAACAAACAGTCCACAAATAGGGCGTGCATAGACCTGGGTGTGCACAGAAAACGACCTGCAAGAGAGAGCCAAGTTCTACACAGGTGCGAATGGATGGACAACAATGCGAGGGAAACCACGTCCACAAACAAAGATCAATAGCGATTAAAACACACACAGAATGTAGGAATCATGGAGAGAGGTGAACTCAATCTTTTCATTAGTTATTGGGTTCAAGCAACAAAGGGCTCATGGAGGACAAATCTTAGTAACATTTCAATGCCAAAAAATGTTCACCCTTATAAAATGAAAGACCTGGATTTTATAGATACAAGAAGCCCATGGGCCATTAATTACATTGGAGAAATACAGATGAGAGGATCAAATAAAAGTTAGAGCCCATGCTTATTGAATTCTGATTGTAATATGGACATGAAGGTCGCTGAAGGGATTCCTTGGGATCTGTTGGACGTCATGTCCTGTCATTTGTTGCAGGTCCCCACGCTCACGCGACTAGTGGAATTGAATGCTCGTATCAGAGGGTGGCTGAGATCTACATTGGGGTTCGTTCCTTGGCCATGCTCTTTTGTCTTATTAGTTGTCAATTCAATCATTATGCAGACGAAGCTGATTGCTTCTAATTCTGCGAATCAAATTGGATTTGTCCTTTTCAACGGGGTCTAACCCCTAACAGTTTACTGCTTAATCGCCGATCCAGGTGGCTTTCACCTTCGAGCACTAGACCAAAACAGGAACTGCGCCATGTTTACTGAGTACTTGCGCAATAGTCCCAGCTCCATTTTGGGGCACGCGCTCCCTCATGCCCTTGTCTTTGAGCATTCGTCCTTGGGCACAGATCCTTGCAAAGGCCGAAACCTAAAGCACGGAATCTTGATTCCTGTTAATCTAGCCCCCCTCACAAAGTCCCTGTGAACCTTGAGGAGCCGTGCTCCATGAAGCACTGAGATGAGTCCAAGGTGGTCTTTCTCCTTGCGCACACACCTTGCATGCGCGTCCATCATGTGAGAGGAGTTCAAGGTCATGGTGCCTTGCAAGGTCAACAGTTAATTAAGTTGGGCCCAGTCATTTCTATTGTTTTGGACAACTTAATAATATTGTTATTATTAAAATAAAAAGCATTCTTAAATACCTTAAAGTAGATTTAGTAATATGACTAAGTGGCTAAAAAGTAATACTGGCAATTTACATTTTACTATTTAAATAAAATTTGGAGTTTGAAATAAAAAGGTATAAAAGGAAGTGGAGATTTCTAATTTTGGCATCTGTGTCATTTTTATAAATCAAAATTATGAGTTTGAATAGCTTGCTTGACATTTAACCTTAGAAGACAAAACCCTTCTTTAGTATTCTTAAGTTGAGAACGAAAACCTTCAACCTTCAACGGGGTGACTTCATTTCAGGGGTCATATTGGGCAAAATTGATCAGTTTGTGACTTCTAGCTATCATTCCAGGGGAAACGCAGCAGTGGAACAGCAGTTGAAATGGTGGCGCAACAGTTTTTGGGGTAGCAAACCTTGTTTGAAGCCCTAGCAAGGGCAGCGACCTCATTTGGTGCCCTCTCCTAGGGCAGCAAACCCCTTGAGGGTTTCAAAGTGCAGTCTTGAGGCAATTTGGATGCCTATTTTGATGTCTAATCACACATTCATACAGCTGGTATTTTTGTTATAATTTCCAGCTATATATTTGGTTCTAAAAATCAGATTTTGAAGTATTTTGTATAGCTGTACTTCTCTTAATTTTCGGAAGGGTTTGTGGCAATTAAATATTGAATTTTGATCCAAAATAAGTGTTTCCAAAATTCTGAAACTTTGTGGTTAGGGTTTAATAAAAAAATCAGAATTTGCATTTTATTTCAAGGGTTTGCAGTGATTTCCAGAATAGCTAAATTCTGCCCTAAAAGGGACATTTCATGCACATCTTGCTCTTTCTCCATATCTTTTTATCGGTCTTGTCTACTTTTTCATTTTTCTATTTACCAATTGTCCTACAATTCACAACAGAATATCTCTTCTTTGTAAGTTATTCATATTGTTGAAGTTCACTTGCTTCAGCCCTTCTCAATCCTTTGAGTGTACAATGATCTTTTGCTGTCACAAATGGTTTTGCAACTCTATTTTCTCCTCTTCCTTTCCCTTCTCTCCCATTCAACTTATCATCGCAGATCAACTCATATTCCATGACCCAATGGCACAGCATTCCCGATATGTTCCTACTAAAGTACTTAATCTCAGCTCTTTGGAAGTGCACAAGGCCATTCTCCCCAGTCTACATCATTATTGTTAAAGCAGGCCTCTTCAAAAATCTACTATAGGAGCAACAAGAACTTCCGATTCATCACAATCAATAGACTTAAAACATCATTTATGAGAATAACAGATTGTCATGTTCCATGTATAGTTTTGATAATGGATGGATATGCACTCTCAAAAGGCCGAATGGTTAATTGTTGATTCAATTGACGCTCAACCTCTTTGTGATTGAGAGATCAGAGCAGGTTTGCAGTGGAATTAAGCAAGGAAGCTGCAAAATGGCCTAAGGATGGATGATAATCGGTAAAGGTATTGGAGGAAGAGGATATGCAATAGGATGAACACAAGTATAGAGTGATAAAATTACGAAGGCATTGAGTGCTATGCATGTATAAATGGATGCACTGGAACTAGCCGAGAAAAGAGGATGAATCATGGAACAAGGTGATGAAAATAAAGATCAGGAACAACCACAACAGGAAGGACCCAGGCCAAAGCCAAGACTTGAAGATAGGCATATAAGCTCCATTGTCAATGTAGGGCAAACCATGCATTGAGCCAATGCCCAGTCGAGTGGCGCAATTTTTTTTTTCTGGGTTTACAATGGTGACAGAAATTAGACTTTACCAAGGACATACAGGAGTAGTTTTGAGGGACGGACACCCTACTCAATATTCCCCGAGTCTTTGGGATCGCACGAAGATTGGGGGCGAGCGGAGCAGTAGCACACGTTGGGTACAGTAAAAAGTGGCGTCAGCACAGGGAGTCCCTAGCGGCCAAGGTTCAATCTCGGAGGATGCTCTAAACCCTGTACGTGCATTGAACCCTGAGTGTCATTGGCTCAAAATCAAAATCATTGAAACAAGCACAATGAGAATGGGCATTCCACATATCCAAGCAATTTAAATTGTTATGAACTAAAAAGCTCAAGTGTAGATCTAGAGAAGTATTGACTATGAGAAAATTGAAGATTCTATGGGGGTTACTTTTACCAGGCTCAAGTGCCATGCAACTTTGTAGTGTGATCATTTGCTACTGCAAAGGAAGAGAATTGTAAAAGAGAAGATAAATGCTTGGGATAGGGTGGTTTCATAACTCAAGAGGAAATCCCTTCCCTCTTGTTATCACCAAAATAAAATCTAAGAAAACTGTGGAACGTAAAACAGAAAGAAGTTAGTGTGAGGTGCATTGAGTAATTCTATGGGTTGACTATAAGAGCTAGTCATATAGAAGAAAATGACGAAAAAGTGTTGAGGTATGTGAATTGTCTAAGAATCAGCATTCAATGTGACCCAAGTTTGCACCGGTTGCATTCAATAGAGGAGGCCAATCAATTGGCCTTAAGGGCAAAATATTCGTCCAAAAGTGTTAAAAGAGGTATCAAAAGAAACATGGGATGAGGTAGACAAGGTGTTTGCAGGGGCCAAGGCCTCGTGAAAACAACAAAACAAATCCTCCCAATAGAAAATTAAAAAATGAAACTTATTATTGTAGAGGAAGAGGATATGGAGGCAAAGGTTGTGGAAGAGGCTTTGGGGAAATTTGCTTCCAATACCGCCAGCCCAAGCATCAAACATTTGAGTGCCCATAGCAAAACAAGGAAAGAGGTATGAGCCAAGAGTTTGTGTGTGTCAATGGAAGAAATAGCCTCAATTGAACCACAGCAGGAAAAGAACTTGATGCAACACAAAAGTTTATTGAAACCAGAAAGGAAGATCAAAGTTACACGAAAAAGAAAGGGTATTTTCAAAAACCAAGAGGAAAATGTTGCAAACTAATTATTGATGGTAGCCGCATAGATAATTAGATTTCCATATAGATGGTGCAAAATTTGGATCTCAAATGTTCACTAAATCCAAATCCTTTCAAAGTACATGGTTAAAGAAGGTCATCGAGTTCTGGTGATTGAACACTGCAAGGCAAATTTCCATTTTATTGATTACATGATGAGGTAGTATGTGACATGATGCTCACCAATGCATGTCATGTAGTGAAGTAACGGACTTGGCAGTTTGATATAAGTGCAATTCATGATGGCAAGATGAAATCATTTCTCCAAGGATGGGAACAAATTTTAGTAGTTTTCAATACAAGATGAAATGAATCTACTAAATACAAAGTTGAATGAGTGTGTGCAAAATTCAATGGATAAAGGATTGATCAGATAAAGATTGAGTCCTTGAGTGATGATAGCTGTACTCACACCGAAGGAGAACAGGGGATGTGCATTGTATCGATAAAAATAAACATTATGTGATCATGTGTCAGTTTCTATTGTTTTGGATTAATAGATTGAGTGGTGAAAGGTACTTTTCCAAGATTGACTTGAAAAGTGGCTAACATCGTATTAGAATCAATGGAGAAGACAAATAGAAAGCAACCTTCAGGATGAAGGGAGGGTTGAATGAAATGACACTATTGAATACCCATAGCACTTTCACACGATTGATTAATTAAGTGTTGAAACCAAGTTTGGGATAGTTAGTAATCCTTGAGAATACACTGATTTTCAGCAGAGGAAAGGAAGAGCATTTGAAGCATGTATTGGAGCAGCTAAAGGAACCATTGTTGATAAACTTGAAGAAGTACGTGTTTATGCAAGAGGAGTTGTGTAATTGGGTTTTGTTGTTTCCCAAAAAATGAGTGAAGATGGATCTGGAAAATACTAAAGCCATTTTGAAATGGCCCACTCTAAGGACTGTTATGAAGGTAAGAAGCTTTCACAGTTTGGTCAGTTGATATAGGAATTTAGTCAGGAATTTCATTAGGATTTGTGCACCACAGAAAAAATATGAGGAAAGGAATATGTACTTGGACAACAGCAGCCTAGAGGACTTTTTAGCTACTAAAGCAGAAAGTTATAGGTTGTGAGGTGATAACTTTGCCCAACTCAGCAAGGCCCTTCAAGTGGATTGCAATGCAAGTGGAACAACTATTGGTGTTTTGCTGAGTCGGACTGGTTGCAGTTCATATATCAGCGAGAAGTTAAATGGAGCCAAAAGTAATTGTCTGCGATCAAGAATTCTATGCCATTGTGCAGGCATTGAAATGGAGATGTTATTTTCTGCTGAATAAACTTGTTTTTTATATTGATCGCCAAGTATTGAAATTCATTATTAGCCAAGCCAAGTTGAATCAGAGATATACGAAGTGGATGGAGTTGTTAATGTTATTCATTTGATCTCAAGCACGTTACTAGTAAGTTAAAAGGGGGGGTTGATGCTTTGAGTAGAACTGCCTTGTTGATTACTATGTTGGTGGATCTGACTGGACTTGAAAGCATGAAGGAATTGTATTCAGAAAATAAGGACTTTGCAGATATTTGGAAAGCTTGTCGAGAACCATTTAGTGAATGATCTGTGCACCTAGGTTATTCCATGTAGTATGGACCAGAGGCTCCATGCGGGATAACTTAATGAAGGAATTACGCATTAGTGGCTTGAATTGGTCATTTAGGCAAAGATAAGACCCGAGCCTTGTTGGATAAGGCTCAATGTGAGTTTGTCCTTCAACATTCTTCGTATATTTTGCATCTCGTGCATTGTATCCACTGCCGCAAGGACCATTCCTTTATCAGTTACCCAAGCCTTGAATGGACCCATCTCTATGGTTGTATGATATGTCATGTTGTGCTAGTATTCAGCGAAATACAACCATTCCACCCATTTGCTTTGCTGGTCTCCTGTATGCATCCTTGGGTACCCTTACTGTTAGGTTGTGGAGCTAAAAGCTTCACCAGGATGCGAACAGGAGAAGTCACGGAGCTTGCGAAGGTTGCGGAGAGTTGCAGAATCAGTTGCAGGGCAACCGACGTAGGTCTGATCAGCCGACGTCGGTCAGATAGCAGCGAAGAACCAACCGGCGTCGGTTACCAGTCGACCGACATCGGTCATGGAGGAGCCGACGTCGACAGCTTGTGCGTGAACATGCAGTTTGCATGTTGATTCCGAAAAGTCTATTTTTGGACTGCTAGTTTGCATGTTAGAGGCTAGTCGTAGTCTTGAGTTGCACGTCTAATTATTGTAATTAAGTTAGTCTAATTATTGTAAGTATGAGATCTATATATGGACTCATGGGCTATATTGTAAAACTTGTAACTAGGGAGTAAGAGAGCAATAAGCTCCTTCTGAGAGAAAAGAGCAATGGTGTGTTCCTCCTAGTGCCACAGTACCAAGGTGGGTACTGGTTTGGAGAATCAGCAGGGTTCTTATTTGTATGATCTTAGTCAGCAGATGAGCATGGCTTCTTTTGGAGATCTACAATGGTGAGTAAGGTCTAGTGATTTGCAGGTAGCAGCAGAGAGCAGGGGATCTACTTGGAGTACGGTTGTGTACTTGATGTACTGGCAGCGTGTTACTGACTGGTTGGAGAGGTGAATATCAATTCTGTATTGGAGTTGATTGTTGGGACCAAGAGAGAGAGGGAAAAAGGTCTTGAGGTGTGGCGAACCTTTGAGGTGGAAGAAGAAGTGGCATCTTCCTTATTGTATATTCTTCTGAGTGATTATTAATACAATTGTGTATTGTCTCTCATATTCCTGTGTTGTTTCATATTTCTAGTTACTTATTGATTCTGGTTAAATTCCGTGTTTAGTTGCTAATACAAGAAGTAATCATATGTGCTCTATTGTTGGAGCAAGATCCTGACAAGTTGGTATCAGAGCTTTTGGTTGGGTTGACTAACAGGTGGTTTCAGATCTGGTAGTGTTTTTGATTACAGGTCACTCGCAGGGGTTTCAGATTGAGTGAGAGTATAGCAATGGCAGAAGAAAGTAAGCTACGAGTAGAGAAACTGAATAGCACGAATGGTCTGATTGATAGAAAAAAAGAGCAGGTAAAAAGAGATTGTTGGTCGGCAGAAGATCAGCGTGTAGAAGCAGATGTTGCAGGGGTCGTTGCACAGGTTGCTCTGGATAAAGTAGAAACCTGGTTTACAGATTCTTTTGCCTCTTTCCATGCAGCCCGAAATAGAGCATCTTTTCATGGGTATGTCTTTGGAGACTTTGGAGAGATTTATTAATGGGTTGGAGAGCCTTGTCAGATTATTGACGAAGGGGAAGTGAAGCTGAAATTGCAGACGGATGACACACAGTGGTTGAAGGAAGTCATGCAGGTACCAGTCTTGGAGATGAGTCTAATTTCTTCAAAAAATTTGGGTGATAGGAGATGCACTGTAACTCTCACAGCGGATGCACTTGAATTAGATGGTGGTAAAAAAGTAGGTATATTTTATCTATCTACTTATATTACTGATTCACCTTCTGTTGCAGAGATGTGGCTTCATAGGCTTGGTCACATATGTAGGAGGGGAATGCAGGTTCTCAAGGGAAAGACAGATGTTTTTGACAAGCTAAAAAACTGAAAAGCCTTGGTGTTCATAGAAGAGATGACGGATCAGGGGAGGGAACTGAATTATTCTGAATAGGGCTATGTTGATTTGAACAGGATTTTGATCCACGGAGAGCTCGCGGATAAAAAGTTATCACTCACAGGCGAACACAGGTACCGGCGTCGGTCAAACAGTAACCGACGTCGACAGAGAGAAGACCGACGTCGATCATGAAGGAACCGACATCGGCAGAAAGGATACCGGCGTCGGCGAGGGAAACGACGTCGGCAGTCAGGGTCAATGCAGAGAACCGACATCGATCAAGAGCAGACTGTGAGATGGCCGAGATCGGTCACTGGAACGGATATTAGGCGGACAGCACGCTGTCAACAGGTCTCAAACACTCATGTCGAGGTCAGAAAGGGTAAGTGAACCTCATATTCGTTGTTCACCTTCTTTATATTGCTTATTGATGGTCAAAAACCAGGGAGATGCGAAGAGGCAATGCAGGTAGAATCCAGATACAGTGGGAGCTTAGCATGGATGAGAAGTGTGAGTCCTTGGAGAAGAACCAAACAGGTGTTCGTTGGTAGAGTTGTCAGCTGGAAGAAAGCACTGAGAGACGGAATGGATTCCCAAGTTAAAGAAGAGAGTGGATGGATACGTGAGACGGAAGGCCAAGGTATATGGTCTTGAGGAAGCTGCAGGACAGTGGTACAGGTTTGACAGATAGATGACTAAGCATGGCTTTAGTCAACGTCAGTGTAACTATTGTGTTTATCTTACCAGGTGGATAATGATTGCAACATTATTCTGTTATTGTATGTGGGTGATTTGCTAGCAGGTTTGTACATACAGGGTTTTGCTGAGCTAAAGGTAAGGTTAGTTCAGAGGTGTGTCATGAAGAATTTGGAGCAGCGAAATTCTTTGGCATAAGAGTCATGGAGATTTTATCTCCAGTGGGAGTTGATGTAAAGACGGTGTTGGCGGGGTTCATGAAGCAGGATGCAGAATCAGAAAGCACACCAAGGGCTGGACAGTTCAAACTTAGTTTAGAACAGGGTTCGAAATCACATGAAGTCTAGAGTAGACCTGTATTTTCTCAAGCAGTGGGAGTTGTCAGAAAGTATGGAGCCAATTCGGGAAAGGAGTACTGGAGGGCAGTTCAGTGGATTCTCAGGTATTTGAGAGGGATCAGCAGCAGGGATTCTTGTTATGCAGGGTCAAAGTCTTTACTACATGGATATGTAGGTTCGAATATGGCAAGTTACTTGAATGACAGGTATAGCATCACAGGTTGTGTGGTGGTTGGTCTTCAGGATTGATCTTGAAGAGGGATACAAGCCAGGAAATAATTTAGACGGTGTACAGGTACAGGTACAGGTGCAGCTGTTTATCTCCAAGTGAAAGATTGTTAGGTTGTGGAGCTAAAAGCTTCACCAAGATGCGAACAGGAGAAGTCACGGAGCTTGCGAAGGTTGCGGAGAGTTGCAGAATCAGTTGCAGGGCAACCGACGTCGATCTGATCAGCCGACGTCAGTCAGATAGCAGCGAAGAACCAACCGGCGTCGGTTACCAGTCGGCCGACATCAGTCATGGAGGAGCCGACGTCGGCAGCCTGTGCGTGAACATGCAGTTTGCATGTTGATTCCGGAGAGTCTATTTTTGGACTGCTAGTTTGCATGTTAGAGGCTAGTCGTAGTCTTGAGTTGCACGTCTAATTATTGTAATTAAGTTAGTCTAATTATTGTAAGCATGAGATCTATATATAGACTCATGGGCTGTATTGTAAAACTTGTAACTAGGGAGTAAGAGAGCAATAAGCTCCTTCTAAGAGAAGAGAGCAATGGTGTGTTCCTCCTAGTGCCACAGTACCAAGGTGGGTACTGGTTTGGAGAATCAGCAGGGTTCTTCTTATTTGTATGATCCTAGTCAACAGATAAGCATGGCTTCTTTTGGAGATCTACAATGGTGAGTAAGGTCTAGTGATTTGCAGGTAGCAGCAGAGAGCAGGGGATCTACTTGGAGTACGGTTGTGTACTTGATGTACTGGCAGCGTGTTACTGACTGGTTGGAGAGGTGAACATCAATTTTGTATTGGAGTTAATTGTTGGGACCAAGAGAGAGAGAGAAGAAGGTCTTGAAGTGTGGCGAACCTTTGAGGTGGAGAAAAAAGTGGCATCTTCCTTATTGTATATTCTTATGAGTGATTATTAATACAATTGTGTATTGTCTCTCATATTCCTGTGTTGTTTCATATTTCTAGTTACTTATTGATTCTAGTTAAATTCCGTGTTTAGTTGCTAATACAAAAAGTAATCACATGTGCTCTATTGTTAGAGCAAGATCCTGACACTTATAAACATCTATTTACTACCTCAATTTCGCCATCTGTTGCAAAGTGGTAGAAAGTGCTCATGTTGAATGTCAACCCCTACTAGCTTGAACAATTCCTGCTAGAGATTACTTTGAAATATGTGATCCCTATCACAAATGATGTGTTTTGTGATTCCATGCAGTTTAAATATATACTTAAGGTATAGTTTAGAACTTTTAGGATCACTAAATCCTTAATTTGTCATGGGGATGAAATGAATGTATTTTGTTAACTGGTTGCCTTTGAATTGTGGCAGCCCTAAGATGAAGTCGTTAATTTCTCACTTCAGATTGGGAAGAGCATGTCACTGAAGAATTACTAGAGATGTCACACTTTCAATTTTTTTGCGCTAACAAGTATCACATTCAGCTAAATTTTAGAATTCCAAACTTCATTTTCTGGAAGAAAAGGTTGGCAAATATATTTTTAAAGGTTTTATGGAAACCTACAAGCCCTAGAGAAAGAGACACATCCCCATGTTCAAGTGCATTTTGAATGAGAGGGGGCCCAGTTCTGATGTATATGAGATCTCTGAAGAAAATGAAATTGTTCTTAACTGACTAAGCTTTAGCTTCATTTTATTTGTAATGCCTTGTTTGAGCTTGCATTTTAACAGGATTGCTTGCGTACTCTTGAAACAGCTCCACTTGCCAGGCAAGTTGACTAATAGACAAGACATGAAAAAAGGGGGCTCATCTCCGCGTAACAAAGCCTCTGCCACAACATTTTCCTTCTTTTTATATGTTCCAAAAGTCATATGTATGCAATAGATCAATTCATTTCTGTTGCTCCTATATCAATGCACCCTATGTCAAAAGGCATTTAGAATGAGGTGGTCAATCTCAATGAAAAATTTACTCTCGAGAAAGAATTGATGCCAGTTGGCCACAACATACAAGATGGTTGGCATCACCTTACTATATGTCAACATGCGCTTCTGCTTGTCATTCAAATTCCTGCTCTCAAAAGAAATGGGACAATTATCTTGTAAAAGAACTGCACGAAACCCAAATCCAAAGGCATCATACTCAATGATCAAGGACTTGAAAAATCAGGGGTGATTAAAACCGGAGCAAAGACAAGGGCCTGTTTCAGATTGTCAAAGGATTTATGTGCCTCGATGGACCAGATGAAAGTATCCCTCTTGGTGAGGTCAGTTAAGG
This sequence comes from Torreya grandis, assembly GCA_037957365.1. Classification (NCBI taxonomy): domain Eukaryota; kingdom Viridiplantae; phylum Streptophyta; class Pinopsida; order Cupressales; family Taxaceae; genus Torreya; species Torreya grandis. The sequence continues at coordinate 3,084,552 of JARHVA010000714.1, read as the reverse complement.
GTTAACCTAAACCTAGGAAATCATGAAGATTCTTAAGGGTCTTGGGCATCAAGCCAATCACATATGGTTTTTAGCTTTACATGATCAATCTATAGAAATGATATGGACAAGGTGTTCTTAGGATTACTTGGCAAAATCACACTTTGATTCCTTTACATACAACTTTTCCTTTTGAAAAGATTGAAAGCAGATAATGTCTAGATATTCTAAATGGTTATAAATCTTTTCCAAAAAATGCAAGGCAGCTACTGTTCACAAGGAGGACTCTCAAGGTGTAGGGGCAGAGAGCTGAGAATCTGCAGCATCGGCTTCAAAGATTTTAGAAAATATTTTTGCAGAATTGCAGCTACTTTAACATATGTCATTTCCTCAGTTTAACATGTGCCATTTCCTCACTTTATTTCAACACATTTCATGGTGGCCATTGCTGCAAAGACAACAAATAGTGTAACCAAGCAGGAAATCTCATATATCATGGAACCATTTTCCACCAAAATGCTCTAGTATTTTCTAAAACTATGGTATGCCCCTTCCATGCACCGCTAGGTAAACAGAACATAGAGAAACGAAAAACTCTAAAGAAACAAAAAGCATGAAGCCACAAGAGAACCCAAACCTTTGGGCGAGAAACTGATATAAGTGTCGACCTTGAGAGTTGCTGCAGCAGCAGCAGCAGCACAAGGAGGAGGAGGAGGGGGCGGGGTCTTATAAGGGGCAGCCTTGGCTCTCTCCCTCAGCAAATCCTCCAAGTCCTTGTAACACGACATCTTGGCAGATCCGCCACCACCCCTGTTATCCTGATGCTTCGCCTTCTTATACTCCTTTAGCAAATTCCTCCACTTGTCCGTACACATGGTAGGCGACCTATCAAACCCTCTGTCCCTCATCTTCAATGAAATTTGCTCCCAAAGATGCTTATTTGACTTTGAAGTATTAAATAAACTGTCCATCTCGCGCCTCAGCGCAATCAAAGCTCGTATCTCTTCCTGAACCCACGTCTCCGCCCTCTTTTTCGGCGCCTTTACTTCATGATCTTCCCCGCTGCTTTCCGCTAATATCATCTGCCCCTGATGCTGGATAGGCGGCGCGTGCAGCCCGTTGCCCACCGCCTCCATTATTATTCCCTCTTCTTCCTCTAGCTCTACCTCTATCTGCCCCTGCCCCGGCTTATTAATGTTATTCGACAAATACATAGAATAGGGTTTGAATGTCTAATTTACCTTATTAAGTGGTACAGGGTCCATACTCAACCAAAATGAAGTGCAAAACCCTCGTTTCCAAGGGTTTCAAGAACATAATTCGCCCGCCACAGAATACAAATTCTTCCATTGCAAGGCTGCGTGCATTTGCATATAATATAGAGGACGCCTTCGGGTCTTTGTTTCTGATTTGCCTTTGTTCGCTTATCAGAAAACCGAGGCCAGGTATCTTGTGTAACTGCATCTATTCGCTTCAGATAAAAGAACGCCTTTCATCGCCATATTTTGACGGTCTGAGACGGCCACGCTTGATTTTGCTTACGTGATGTTCATTCATATCATGGTCACTTTTGGAATGTTCATATTATGGTAACTTTGGATTGGCACGTGATTTACCTACCTGTTTTTCTCTGGTTCGTTTTTAGAAATAAGTTTTTGTTGAGGAAGCATGCGATGGCGTAAGCGCGGACTCTTTCACTCGTTACGCCCGATTTGGGACTAAATTCGACGGTCGATCTTCTCTGTTAGAAAAAAAATTTTGATGAGGATTATTTGTTTAAAATTTCTCATTAGAAGTCACGATAAGAATGAAATATTGTTGACAAAATATATTGGATATTAATTTTCGTCAGATTTTTATTTTGTATATTTTATCATTTATTTAAATGATTGTTGATAATAGATAGTGTAAGTATTTGTGAGGAGGAAAGGAATGGTAAATATAATTCTATAATTTATAAAAAAAATATTATGGATAAAGTTTTTGGTGAGTATAGTATTAAATAAATTATTATTTTTTTGCAATTATTATTAATGTGGGATTAATTTAATTATAATTCAATCATGTATTTTAATATTGAGTTGAAGATTTACATAAGTAATTTTAATTAAATATTAATTTTTGTGGGTTTTTTAATCTTGTATATTTTAATCATTTACCCACAACTTTCATGAGTAATCATTTATCTAAATAACTTTTTAATTCATGTGTTTTGGAAATAATTACAAGGGGATTCATTTTAATAATTATAAGGTAAGAGGATTCACTTTAACTCATAGCGATTGTAAGCATTTGTTACAAGTCACTGTAAGCATTTGTTACTAGGGGAGGAATGGTGAATGTAATTTCCCACTTCGAGCTTTTCACTGTCTAGCTTCTTTCTTTATTGACGAAGCTTTTAATGAGTGTAGTGCCTAATAAATCATCATCTTCTCACAATTATACCAATGTGAGATTAACTTAATTACAACCCAATCATGTATTTTAATGTTAAGTTAAAGGCTAATTTTAATTAGATATTAATTTTTGTGGAATTTTTATTCTCACAATATTACCAATGGGGGATTTACCCAATTATAACCCTTGATCATGTATTTTAATGTTAAGTTGAAGGCTTTCCAATCAATTTTTATTACATATTAATTTTTGTAGTATTTTTCTCATGTATATTTCAGTCATTAGACATTTATCCAAATAACTTTTTTTAACTCATGTATTTTGGTAATAATCACGAGACAATAAGACCCATTTTAGCACACAACCACTATAAGCATATTTTAGTATGGAGGAGGGATGGTGAATGTAATTCTCCACTTTGAGTTTTTCACACTCTAGCCTCTTTTTCCATTAGCAAATCATCCTCTTCTCGCTATTAAATTATTACCAATGTGGGATTATCCCAATTATAACGTAATTATGTATTTTAATGTTAAGTTGAAGGCTTTCACGATTAATTATAATTAGATATTATTTTTTGTAGAATTTTCACCCTTGTATATTTTAGTCATTTACCCAAATGACTTTCATGAATAGTCATTTATCCAAATGACTTTTTTAAATCATTTATTTTGGTAATAATTACGAGGTAAGGGGACCCACCTTATCACACAACCATTATAAGTATTTTTTAGTAGGGAAAAAAATGGTGGATGTAACTCACCACTTTGGGCTTTTCACCCTCTAGCATCTTTCTCCATTGACAAAGTTTTTGGTGAGTGTAGTGCCTAATAAATCATACTCTTATCGTAATTATTACCAATATGGGATTAACCCAATTATAATCCAATCACGTGTTTTAATGTTAAGTTAAAGGCTTTCACAAGTAATTTTAATTAGATATTATTTTTTGTGAGATTATTGCCCATGTATATTTTAGTCATCTACCCAAATGACCTCCATGAGTAGTTATTTATCCAAATGACTATTTTGAACTCATATATTTTGGTCATAATCATGAGGCAAGGGGACCCACTTTAACACACAATCGTTATAAGCATTTGTTAGTATGGGGGAGGAATGGTGAATGTAATTCATCAATTCAGGATTGTTGCCCTCTAGCATCTTTCTCCATTGGCAATTTAACATTAAAGGATAAAATATGTTATTTACATGTTTGTTTTTTTTAGATTAGCCTAAAATTTTACCTTGCATCTACTCCTAAAGAACTAATTGTATTTAAGGAAAAATGACCATAGGCCATCAAATTTAGTTCTTCAAGTACTTAGCCTCCGAAGTGCTATATGGATTTTTCCAAAGTAGTCATCAATGGTGGGGACTAGTGAAGGTGTTCATGTCGTTCCCTTCTTTTCTAAACCATCTTATCATGTGAATCCTAACACCATAGTAGAGTGTTGAAAGAGTTAATAAGGCCCTTCCCAAAGTTTAATGTTATTAACCCTACCATGGCATAGTCAATTTTTTTTGGCCAAATAATAATTAAATTAGCAGTTGCCCCAGGGGTGCAAGTTACGGCAGAAGGGATGTAATTTGTTTGGTAAAGCGGGTTTTATAAAGCAAAAGAGTGTAATTCTTGAATCGTACCCCACTAAAACCTATGACTTTTGGCCTCATCTCACCTTTTGTACATGAAACATTAAGAAATAATAATCTAATATTTTTAGTGGAGGTCATAGTGGTAAAGGAGGTGGTGTGTTACTTCATATAATGTGGTAATGAGTTGTGCAAGGAGGAAACTTCACCTTTCACAGTGAGATTGAGCAATGACAAACTAGAGGGGAATGGAAAGACCATACAATACATGAAATCAACTAAAGATTTCAAGGTAAATTGGGCGATGACAGTGAGGGAAAAGGATAGGGTATTTTAGGTGATAAACTCAAAGAAGACTAAGCACATACAAGTGTAAAGTTCATTGACATTCTATATTTATTTGTTTTAACCATATGAAACCAAATTACACAACGTTAAAACCAATTAGACTGAAAATAGAAAGACTTCCTCTAAGAGGATCTTTGTACAACAAATTAATGAAAATGCACGAAATAACAGATTTATATAAATAGCAAAAACGTCAAAGGGATTATATTGATCACAGGTCGCTTCAAGGGGGCAACCTCCTTTGAGCAAGCTCAATACAATAAATTCATGGATGCCTTCATTGGCCTCAACACTTACTTATATACTAAGTCTAATCTAAACAACTACTACTTCCCATGAATGTGGGATAAAACAAAATGTTCACGGGATAACTTACAAAGCATATGCATCCATAGCAACTAATATACTAATAAAGTAAAGAGAAGGGGCAACACAGGTTCCTAACATCCCCTCCTTAGAAAAAGCTTTATCCTCAAAGCTTTATATGTGGGAATTGGTGTTGAATCTAAAATAGTGGTTCTCATGTTGCATCCTCCGGTTGCATTCTATGCCACTGAATTAATACCTCTATGATGGAGTAGGAGCAAAGTTGGCATGTGCATCTGTCCAAGATTGCCTCCAGCTCAAAAAGGATGGATCCTTCATTATCAAGTTATGATAAAATAGTTTGCACTCTGATGTTTGTGCCAAGAACTTTCTTCAGACAAGAGACATGAAATATTAGGTGAACTCGAGAAGAAGGTGGGAGCTCCAACTTATAAGCAATCGACCCCATCTTTTGGAGAACCTTATATGGCCCATAGAACTTGGGAGCCAGCTTATGATTCCCTTTGAGTTTCAAGGATGATTACTTACATGGTTACAATCAAAGAAAAACCATATCACCTACTTAAAAATTACACTCATAATGGTGTTGATTAGCCTATTGTTTCATTCTATTTTGTGCCATATGAAGATTGTCCTACAAGATGTTGAGGATATGATCCCAAGTTCAGAGAATTTTGTCGATCACTTGAACTAGTGAACTACTTGGGGTGTACAAAAGGAGTACTGGTGGTGTTTGACCATAGATTGCTTCATATCGAGTCATTTTAGTTGAAGTGTGGTAAGAGGTATTGTACCACCATTTGACAAGAGGGAGCCACTTTTCCCACTGATGTTTTTATTCTGAGGTGAAGCAATGAAGGAAAGTTTTCAAGAATTTGTTGATAATTTTAGTTTGGCCATCCATTTGTGGATGATACCCAAAACTCATCTTCAATTAGGTGCCAATGCGTCGAAATAGTTTTGTCTAAAACTGGTTGGTGAAGGTTGCATCACGATATGAGATAATGAAAGAAGGAATGCCATGAAGATGAAAAATTTGGTCTAAGAAAATTTGTGCGACTGTGGAGGCAATATAAGGATGGTTGAGGGTACAAAAATGACTATATTTGGAGAGGCAATCAACCACAACCAAGATCATTATTTTCCCTCTAGATTTAGAAAGCCCCTCAATGAAATCCATATAAATATTTGTCCAAATCCTGGTAGGGATGGGCAAGGGTTCAAACAACCTAGGGATGAGTGTTGGTTCACCCTTGTTGTATTGGCAGGTATCACATTCAGCCACCATCTGTTGAATTACCTTTTTCATTCCCTTCCAAAATAAGTTATATCATGCCCACTCATAAGTTTTGAAAAACCCTGAGTGCCCTACGAATGGAGAAGCATATAGTTCATAAAATACAACCTATTGAAGTTCTATGCTTTGGGGAAGCACCAGATGGCCCTTGTATCTCAGAGAATCACCATCCCAAGAATAATGCGGTATTGTAGAGGGGTTAGTGTCCAACTGTTGAATGATTTGAGATAATGAGGAGTCATTGACATACCCCTACTATACAATGTCTAACCAATTTGGAATAGATATGTTGTTTCACCCTTGTTGCATTGACAGGTATCACATTTAACCACCATCTATTGAATTACATTTTTCATTCCCTTTCAAAAGAAGTTACATCATGCCCACTCATAAGATTTGAGAAATCCTAAGTTCCCTACAGATGGAGAATCATAGAGTTCATAGAATACAGTCTGCTAAAGATCTATGCTCTAGGAAAGCACCATATGGCCCTTGTATCGCAAAGAAACACCATCCCAAGAATAATGCAGTACTGTAGAGGGGTTAGTGGCCAACTATTAAATTATTTGAGATAATGAGGAGTCATTAACATACCCATACTATACAACGTCCAACCAATTTGGAATAGGTATGGAAATAGCTGAAAGGGAAGCTTGGTCCATAAATGTGTGAGACATCATCAACCATAATATTGTCCTTACCCTTCTTATAAGTGATCTCATAGTCATAACCTATGAGTTTGTTGACCCATTTTTGTTGTGATGGGGTGGAGACCCATTGTTTCAAAAAATATTTCAAACTTTGATGATCAGTTTTGATGCAAAAATGATTCCCCAGTAGGTATGGTTGCCACTTTTGTACTACATGCAAAATGGCCATCATTTCCTTCTCATAAGTAGAGAATACTAAATTCTTACCAGAAAGGGCTTTGTTGGTGAATGTAATGGGACATCCTTCTTGGAGAAGAAAATCACCAAGTCCATTGCTACAAGCATCATTCTTGATAGTTAAGGTCTTGGTAAAATATGGCATAGCTAGAACAAGAGTAGTACACATAGCTTGTTTCAATTCTTCAAATACACACTCAGCAGTGTGTGTCCATGTAAAAGCATCCTTTTTCAACATAGTTATCAGCAAAGCTACAATCTTCTTGTAATCCTTGACAAACTTGCGATAGTATCCAATCAACCTAAAAAACCATGGAGGCTCTTGAGTGTCTAAGGATGAGGCCAATTATCCTGGCAACTAATTTTTTTGGGATCAACCTGAACCCGTTGGGCTGAAACAATATACTTGAGATACTCCACTTCATCCTAGCCAAAAACACATTTGGACTTTTTTGCACAGAGATGATGATTAGAGAGAAGTTTTAGTATGAGATCTAGATGTTGGAGATGCTCAAACCATGTTTTACTATAGATGAGGATATCATCGAAGAAGACCATAATGAATTTTCAAAGGTAAGGCCAAAATATTTTATACATTAATGCCTGGAATGTTGAAGTAGCATTATTGAGGCCAAATGGCATGACCAAAAACTCATAGTGGCCATCATGCATGCAAAAAATTGTCTTAGGGATATCATCCTCATGAAGTTGGATCTAGTGATATCCAAAGTGGAGATCCAACTTGGAGAAAAAATGAGTGCCATGAAGCTCATAAAAAATCTCATTAATAATAGGGATTGGGAATTTATCCTTGATTGTGATGTGATTAAGTAATCATAATTTAATACTGAGGCACCATGACCCATATTTTTTCTAGACAAGGAGAACTGGGGAAGAATATGGGTTGGTATTGCGGTTAAATAATGTCTTGCTTCAGTAAGTCTCGAACAAGCATCTCGATCTCGATCTTTTATTGAAATGGGTAGTGGTAGGGTTTGATGTTGGGAGGAATGCTTCCAAAAAGGAGCTGAATATGGTGGTCCTCTAGTCATGAAGGTGGAAATCCCACTAGTTTGACAAAGACACATGCATACCTATGCAGAATAGTTTGTAGATTAGAAGTAGTGGAGACCATTGATGGTTGTATTTAAATGGAATAGAGCTAGGCAATGACATCATGTGAATTCTTTTTAAGAACTTTTTCCATGTGATGTGAACTTATGATGCTAAGAGACCACAGGTTAAGCCTTTCAATGCGTGTTTTTACCCATTGTCTAAAAACTACATCCAAAGTTTAGCAAAATCCCATAAAATGGGTCCAAGTGTGTGTAACCATTGGGCTCCCAAAAGAACATCACATCCTCCTAAGGGCAAGGCAAACACATCAGAGTGCAATTTATAATCTCTAATAGAGATACACACATTGAAATACTTTCCTTTACAAGGTAATGTGCCCCCATTGGCAATCATGACTTCAAAGTTGGAACAAGGATGGACAAAATAATCACCTTGTTTGGTGATCTGAGGGTCAATGAAGTTATGAGTGATACCAGAATCAATGAGTATAATAAGAGAGATCTTCTTGAAGTAACCCCTAACCCACATAGTTTGTAGGTTGGTGACTCTTGTTAAGGCATGGAGAGATATATCTGGTTGGTCTTCCTGAGAAGCAGATTCTACAATCGACTAGAGCTTCTTTTAGATCATCTACTATATCCTGAGCATCTTTATAAACTTTAGTTTTGAGTGGAGAGTCCACATCTAGTAGGTAAAGATTTTGCTCGACACATCTATGTCCTTAAGTGAATTTGTCATCACAATTATAACATAGTCCTTTTTATCTACGTGTCTGCATCTCTACTTCAGTCAAATGTTTGATAGGAGTGGTTTTGGGGGTTGGCATTGTGTGAGATCATTGTGGAGTTGTATTTTTAAATGGACTAAAATTGGATTTGTATTGTTGTTAAGTTGTGATCTTATCCTATGCCAACTTAGCCAACCCTAGGGCTTCCATAATCATGCTAGGCTAGAACATTTTGACCTTAAATTAAATTGCATCCTTCAGACCACTAACAAAGCAACTCCTAAAGAATTCATCGAACAATCCCTCTATGTGATTGGCTAGTTTTTTAAATCATGTTTGATATTCTATCATGGTTCCTATTTGGCAAAGTTTAGTGAGTGCTCTAATGAAGTCATCAAAAGCACTAGGGCCAAACCATTGCAAAATGAGGGTGCCAAAATTGGTCCATGTTGGCTCATCATGAGCCTTGATATACCAATGGTACCATTGAAGGGCTTCATGTTCCAAGTGAAAGTATGCAAGTGGGACTTTATTGGCATCAAAAGTATTATGCAGACTAAAATATCACTTTTCCTGATAGATCAATCCCATCAGATCTGCACCATTGAATCAAGGAAAATCAAGCTTTGACCCATGAAAATTATTGGAAGAATAAAACCTAGTGTCTGAAGAGGACTCTAGATGTTGTCTATTGTTCAAGGCAATATGTTGAAGATTAAGTTTGATAATTTTTTTATCAAGATCTTTGATTTGGGTCTTAAGGGCGACAATTTCATCTTTATGTTTTTTGCTCTTGTTTGGGTTACTACCATGGCCAGAATAAGAGAGTTTTTTTTAGCTTATTGATAGTTTGTTGGGAATATTCTAAAATTGGTATGACAAGCCTTCTGATACTCTATTGGTAATATACATGATCTGATATGGTAACTTTTTTGATACTCTATTGGTAATATGCTGAAATTGGTATGACAAGTCTTTTGATACTCTGTTGGTAATATGCAAAGATCTGATATGGCAAGTTTTTTGATACTCTGCTGGTAATATTTTAAAATTGATAAAAATGGGCCTTAAGTTTCAATGGTTGCCTAAGGGTTTAAAGATATATCTTTGGCCACCAATTTTGTCTAAATAAGTATCTCTCTCCAAAAAATTTATGGCCATGAATTTATCCCTAAACGATAGCTCTTGGTTTTCCTCACGGGTGAGAACTAGTTAATCAGGATGGGGTTGTTGCCCTTTTCATTAGCAGGTCCTCTCAATGGGCTAGCTACTTTGGGGTTATCATGGTACTCCTCACAATGAGTTTTAGGACGTATACCCAAGTGCTTTCCACAATTATGCAAACAAGTATTTACCCTGATCTGAAACAGATTATAGTATCCAAAGCACAAAAAAACAATACAACAAAACAAAAAAAACTTTTTGAGAGAAAAAATTTGGCCCTAGAAAGCGCTCTGATGCCAAATGAGAGGATCCTCCTACAACAGATTAATGAAAATGCATGAAATAACAAATTTATATAAATAGAAGAAACACCAAAGGGATTATATTGATCATAGGCCACTTTGAGGGGGTAACCTCCTTTGAGTAAGCTTAATACAATAAATTGGTGGATGCCTTCATTGGCCTCAACACTTACTTATATACTAAGTCTAATCTAAATATCTACTACTTCCCATGAATGTGGGATAAAACATAATACTCATGGGATGACTTACAAACCATATGTGTCTATAGCAACTAATATATTAACAAAGTAAAAAGAATGGGTGGCATGGGTTCCTAACATCCTCAATGAAATACATCTCCTATATAATCTAATTGACGGATCCAGGATGCCATATACAAATAGATAAGGATACATATATTTTCATGTTTTTTCCATTATCTTTCTCAGTAACACTAACCAAAGCCATTATATTCATAACAATAGTGTTTATTTCTCTTTATTTGGTGAATGGAAGAGAGGCAAACTGCCACTAAGACCATAAGTGCTACCAATTTTGTGTTGTTTGTTGGACCTAGATCTAACTTCCCATTGATCTCTGGATACTCTCTCTAATTGCTATGATGATCTAATGTATATTAAATTAGGCACCACCTCGACTATTATAGCTTCCTCTATGGAGGTTTTAATGGCCATAATGAAGACTTTTTATTCCAAATATTTGTTATAGACCACAAAATGGCATAATTATAACAAATATATTTTTGTACAACAAAAATGATATTAGTTGGTCCTCCAAATGAACAATGTTGTGAAAGCTATGCATTTTCCATTTGTTAAAACCAAATGTTTAGAGCAGTGGTTAGAATCCAAATAATAATAAATGAATACTAATATAAAATAATTTAATATGACTATAATATACTAGCATGTTTGTGTGTGTAAATAATAAGGTAACTTAATATTTAAATATTATATTCCTTTATAATAGGGTTGGTATAATATCTAGGGGATGAACTGCAACTTGTTAGAATCGTCCTTGCGACCAAGTAATCATGTTGAATTTCAATGGAGTAATAGAGGGCAATCCAGGTTGGGCTAGCGTTAGAGGAATTTTTTGGGACTCAAAATGTTCTTTTCTCCTTAATTTTAGTGAATCTTTGGGTCAATGCACAAATAATCATGCTGAAACCAAGACCCGTTGGAGGGGTTTATCAATTGCTTTGAAAAATAATTGGACTAATCTTGATATCGAGGATGATTCCCAATTAATAGTGGAAGCTATGAAGAAAGGAAACATTAATAATTATAATCTTTCCAACAGTAGAGAACACTGCATGAAATTTTGGGAAAGCTTTGATCATTTTACTCTTCTTCATTCCCATCATGAAGGTAACCAGGTTGCTAACCACTTCACAAACCTTGGTGTCGACCTAAAATTCCACTATCATTCATCGGGTCTTATTTCATTGCCAAATTTGGATAGCAAGGCCAAGGATATAATTGCTAAAGATTGATCTCAATTCATATTTAATGACACCACTTATGACTAGGAATGGTAAACACAAAGACATCTTTTCTAAACATTTTGGTAAAGAGATTAACATCAAAATGAATCAATTATGGGAGCTTTTGAAAGCCATTATTATTAATTATATCTCACAGAGCTGAAATTTGAATGTTATTTGTGGTAGTTTGGGCATCCCTGTGTTAGGCAATGATGACTCCATGCTAGTTGAATCCTTGATAGCTTTGATAATTAAAGAGGAAGCTCCCAAAGATAATATTGTTTTGGTTGTATTTTCATATGAGGGAGATGAGCATCACATGTATACTATTGACTTTATCAAAGATTTTGGTTATTATATAATAGACAGGTTGAGCCCCTTTTTTGATATATATATATATATATATCTTTTATCTTGTTTTTTACTACATGAACTTAATAAGCATAAAACTATTGAATAAATTAAAGTGTTAAATATGTACAATTCATCAATATTTTTGGTTACAACTTCTTAAATATAGTAATATGTTGTTTTTGGAAAACACTAGGAAGAATATACTTAGCTTAGATCTAGGATTTTGGTCGACTGTAACTGATGGATAATAGTGGAAATTAGGGTGAGATAGAGTTGTGACTACTCAAAATCAGGAAAAAAATATGTGGATGTTTTTGGATAGGTTTGCATTACCTAGACAATAATGCATGTTGATCATGTATATTGATTATGGACTTGTCTACATTGACTATGATAAAACTTCAATTATTCCTTATGTTCACTGAGATTGTTGATGTATTGTCACACTTGAAATGTCACATGGAGATACTTGAAATATAAAATCCTAGTTCCTACACAATATAAATTTAATATCAAATAGAGGGTGTCAGGCAAAAGGGAATAAGTTAGGTTGAGCTTGGTCAATACCTGTCTGACTAACCAAACTATGCACTACATTTTCAATACTTTGAAGAGGGATCAAACTCAAACGTAGTTCTCTTGCTAATGTGTATGTGTGAAATGATGAGTGAAAGTCTAGATGATCTTTCTCTTGTTTTACCTTTGACACAAGCATGCAAATATTGATTAAATCTTTTAAACTTTGATATCTAGATTCAAAAAAATCTATATAAATAAAACATGTAATATTTGTATAGCCTTTGATAGTATAGAATGTCATTCTTAATGCCTTAGAGTAGCTTTATATTTATAAAGACTTTGACTTTGAATTAGGAGACCTATTTGGGCACAAAAGTCTACCAAACAAGACCTGATAAATAAAAAGAATGACCCAAATGAAATGTGACACAAAATAAATCTACAAGTTATATCTGGATAAGTCCATGCTTAATAGATAGGTTTGTGGGCCCATACCTATCCACAAATTGTGGACTTATCAAAAAATCATGTAGACAAATAAAAGAAAATAATTGGGGATCCCCTTGACATAATTGATAGGATGAGAAAAAAAATGGACCAATGACCACATAAATGTATGAAATAAAGAGAGAAAACCCAAACAAATGCAACAATAGATACTTCATTCATTGTCAATAGTCTATATGTGCAAAGTTACATAAAAATGTGTTAAAGATAAGCTTGTACCAAATGCCTTCCCCCCCCCTCTATTTTTTTCGTAATAAAATTGTTAGAGTAAAGGAGAGAAAAATACTTGATTGTGTACAACAACACACTTTATCTTTAGCTTAAAAGGTTGATTGTGCATGATAATTAATAGAAAAATCTGTAGTAACATGTGTAGTAGTCAATGTCCATATATGCAATCTAAAAGTATGAATTTGAGATTAAAAGATAAAATTAAGGAAAGAGTAAACATGTATGCATGCAATATTATGTCACATGTGGATAATTTGCATGTTGTGAAGAGTAGAGATGTCACAGATCATCAGTATACCCAACCAAGTGGAGAGAAGGATGTTTTTAGTCCTGCTCATTTCCTGGCCATGGAAATGAACAATCCTTCAAGAGATAATGGGATACTAGTAGGTCATTGCATGTCACTAAACCCATGACCATATTAACTCGAGTAACTAATCTAACCGTCAGTCTGTGTAGAGTGGTAGTTTTGTCCCAATGTAATGATTTTGATCATCGATTGCAACCTACCCAAAACCCCCTCCAGAAGCCAAATTTTAACCAAAACTCATAAAATTTAACAATTTCCTATCCTAAATACCCACCCAAATCCATCCATACAATAAAATTCAAGACTTAACATATTTTTATGCATTTTTAACCAAAAGTTTGAAATTGGGGCAAAAACATAAAAATGATCATAACCAACCTGACCTATTGTTCCTTATGCTAGTATGTTTGCCATCCTCTCATTGTGATCATCAATCTAGTTGCTTCCTAAATCAATTCCATCACCATGAATCCATAGCTCAAAAATCTCAAAATTCAATTGGCACAAATTATTTATATTTTAGGCCAATTTTCATATATATAGTCTTTTAAACTAGCCATTGTGTTTTAAAAGTTTTCCATTTTTAGTAGCTTTTCTTCCAAACTCATGTTTTGTGTATTTTAGATATTATTACTGAAATTAACATGATTTGTGTCCAAAACTACAAAATTTTAATGGCTTTTACCTTCCATAACATGTTTATATGTCATTTCAATTTTACAGGTACTGTTGGTGCATTTATTTGCTTTATTGCTTTACTTGTATTTATTATTTATTATTTTGGTGCACTAATTACTTATTGTAATTAATTTATTATGTGTATTAATAATTTGTACCAGATAGGATAAGCTTGCTTAACTAGTAGTTAACTTAGACACTTATCTTGTTACAGTGGAGTTCAACTCCACTATTCAAGGTAAGATAGGATAAGATTGTTTAACTAATAGTCAACTTGTGTTGATCATTTACACAAGTTGGACACCTATCTTGTTAGTGGGGAGTTGCACTCCACTATTCATGTAGATAGATATCAGTTAAACTACACGTGTTGTGTGAATTTCCTAATCTTTATCATGCATGCCTTACTCTATATAAGCAATGGTTAGTTATATATTCCATATCAGATTAATATTTAATTATCAGAGTAATTCATCATATTTGAGTTATTTATTCATTTATGTTATTATCTCAGATATACAGTTATTGTTTATTACTATTACTATTTTATCTCTAATTTATGCTTTTTGTTAGATTCATTAGATCCTGTAGCTAATTCTAACATGGTTCCAGAGCTATCTTGAATCTATAGATTGCTAAATATTCAAAAGAAAAATATCCAGATATAGGATCAATTTTTTGATTTTGTATACAAATACAAATTAGAGCTTTGTGAAGAATTTTGAGCTCACCATTGAGTTCAAAGTGCCTAAGATAGTCAAAATCATCTACAATTTTGTCCAAATTAGGCATAGGAGGCAAAATTGGAAAGGGTTTGATCCAAAAGCACCACACCCAAATTTGGCAGGTACCTAAAAATTAAAGCATTTATAAATAAAATAGACATCATAGTTGCATTTGGAAGACGTCAAAACTTATAGATCCATATAAAATTTGTCTAATTTGGACATAGTCACTCCAGAAGACAAAAAAAAATTTGCTCCCATGTATGGTCGTATGGACCGTATGGACTATGCAGACCAATTTTTTTTTGGCAAGCCTCATAGATCAGTAGGCAGATTTGAAAGTGCAACTTTAGAAGCCCACCATTTGAACATTGAAAGGTATTTTTGAGCAATTTTTTTTTTAAATAGCTTAAAATTTTATGATCTTCACTGTTGTACTTTCAATATTTTTATAGATTTTTACATATTTTTCTATAATTTAGATTTTTATAAGCATCTCTTGCCCATCCTCATTTTTACAAATTCAGAGGCTCATAACTTTCATATACGACCTCAAATTGAGGTCCCATTTTTTTTTAAAGTTAATATTTTGTCGAGAACAACACATTAGTGTAGAAAGTTTTGTAATAAAGTGCATATTTTTTGCACTTTTAGACTAGAGGGCCTAAATGAGATTTTTGTAAACTAAAAAAATTATAATCCAAACTTGTAATTGCACTCAATTATAAAGTGCCCAAATTAATTGTTGGGTGAGATAAAACTAAGTAATTTAAAAGGTTTTGTGGTGTGTTCTATACTTTGATTTCTACTTTGTGACACTTTATTTTTAATTACACCATGGGGAATCCTAAGTTCCCACTATTAACAACATAAAACTATAATACATGGAAATAAAATGCTTGGAATGCATTAATGATGCTAGGATATACGCCTTATATAACAACTCTTCTTACTCCACCTACTGATGCAAAAGAGTTACAACACTTTCTCTGTGAAACTACTAAAGTAATTAGATGCATTCGGTCTTACATGTCTTTAGATTTGAATTTCCATCTTAACAAATGTAAAACTCCAAAAGAGGCTTAGAATAAACTAACGTCATTGTTTGAAAAAATAGATGAGGTTTGTGGTTACCAAATTGACAATGAACTCATTAGTTTGGATCCTAAAAATTATGCTACAATACAAGACTACATCACTAAAGTCATAGATCTTAGAGCACAACTTTTTAAATGTGAAATTGATAAAAAGGATATTCAATTGATTTTTAGTGCCTTACACAAATTAGGCCCTAAATATTCATCCTTTGTCTCTAGCTTTCAGAGTCATCGGCTCACATTGGGCACATCTTATCAAATGCCCACCTTTGAGGTATTCTTTGAGATTCTAATGGCTAAAGAAAAGTTAATAACTATGGGTCTAATCAATTCATCCAAATCTCAAGCTCTAATTGTAAGTCAACCTCAACATAAGCAAGTTTCAACATCAGCATCAAATACAAGTTCAAGTAAAAAGAAGCAGAATAATCAAAATAAGTCACAGAAAGATAAGAATAAAGGGCAACAATCTTCCTCACAAGGAGATTATAAATCCACTAATAAGAAAGGGGATTCATAAAAAAGGACTACCACTCCTTGCCCTTATTACAAAAATGGGTTTCGTAGTGAACAAGATTGTTGGAAGAAAGAGATTGATGAACTTAAGGGTCTACTAAAAAAGAATAATATTAATCAATCCTCGTTACAGGATTCTTCCACTCCTTCAAATTTAGGGAAAGGGAAAGCTATGACACTAGTTCCACTGGTAAATTCTCCCAAGTCATGGGTCATTGACTCAGGTGTTTCGCACCATATGGGTTCTGATCAAGAACAATTTTTTAGATTGGAACAAAGTTCCTTGGCTCATATTCTCATAGGTGATGATTCTAAGGTAGATGTTATAGGAAAAGGTACAGTTGATGTTGATAGTGGTGTCTTTGAGTATGCCCTCTGTGTGCCAGAGTTATCAACTAACCTTCTTTTTCTCTACCAAATCACTCACTTTGATACTGGTAGGAAAGTTGAGTTCACACTTGATTTTGTATCAATCGAAAAATTGGAGGATAATGCCTTAATTGCAATGGGAAAAGTTGACAATAATACTTGACTTTATTCATTCTCCCACTTTGTGCCTCAGCCTTTCTCTACTACTTTGCTCTCACACACTGATTCAGTGAGCAAGTTATGGCATGAGCGGTTTGGTCATCTGAACTACCACTATTGACAATAGCTTAGTCAGCAGGAGATGGTTACATGACTTCCATAGATTCAATTTTTAGGGGGTGTATGTCATGGTTGTGCCGTAGGCAAATATCCAAAGGATAAGTTTGATAAAGGGAAGGCTTGGAGGGCTACACAAGTCCTCGAACTTGTTCATAGTGATTTAGTGGGTCTATTACCTACTTTGTGTTTTAGCAAAACCTGTTATATTCTCACATTTATTGATTACTATTCCAGATATACTTGGGCTTATTTTTTAAAACTCAAGAGTGAAGTATTTGATAGATTTCTAGAGTTTAAAGCTCTAGCAGAGAAACAATCTAGGAAGTATGTCAAGATTCTCTGCACAAATAATGGGAGGGAATATGTGAACAAGTTTAAACAATTCTATGCTCTTGAAGGGGTTGATCTTCAGCTTTCAGTTGCATACACACCTTAGCAGAATGGTGTACCAGAGAGGAAGAATAGATTTTTAAATGAGATGGAAAGTTGTATGATTCATACAAAATCATGAGTCCCTGAGTATTGGGCATAAGCAATTAATTGTGTTGCATTTATATATATATATATATATATATATATATATATATATATATATATATATATATATATATATATATATAGAGCTCCTCACAAAGCTTTAAAAGGGATAACACCTCTTGAAGCTTGATGTAATAGGAAGCTAGATGTGTATCATTTCAGAGTCTTTGATAGTCCAACATGGGCTCACATACCTTCAGACAAGTGTCATGCTTTAGAATAACAAAGCTGAACTTGTATATTTGTGGGATATCTTGATAGTGTTAAGGGATATCGACTCATTGATCTAGATTCACATGAGCTTATTATAGCAAGAAGTGTTTACTTTGAAGAAAGTCCTTCAGACTTGTCTTCTAGAATTTCTCATTCTTCTTCCTTAGAAGAATCAGATAGCAGTGACGATGATACTCTTGCTTTATCTACTCATAGGGATGATGAGGTATTACCTCCCCAACAGGGTTTAGTAGGACATGTTCCTCCTCCTCTTCTTCCTCCTCCAGATCCTCGCCCATTGATGCTTTTGTGGACTAGACAGACTTTGGTAGATGTAGACCTTCTTATTATGGATCTATTAGATAGAAGGAGAACACGATCACAACATGATCTTCCACATTCTTACATTTCCATAGCTTTTGATCCATAGTCTTTTCAAGAATCCATAGGGACAGTTGAGTGGGATTCAGTGATAGAAGAAGAGTATGACTCATTGATTAGGAACAATGCTTAAGATCTTGTTCCTCTTAATAAAGGAAGAAAATTAGTATGATGTAGGTGGATATATCAAACTAAGTTTGTAGCGGATGGAAATATTGATAAGTATAAAGCACACTTAATGGCCAAAGATTTTTCCCAAGTAGAAGGCATTGACTATACATAAAACTTTACGTCTATTGCTAAGATGAATTCTATCTGCTTGATACTAGATATTGGTATAGCTCATGGTTGGAATGTACATCAAATAGATGTGAAGAGCATATTTATTCATGGGGATCTTCATGAGGAGATTTATATGGAGTAACCACAGGGGTTCATTCAAGATTATTCACTGGTATGCTACTTGAAGAAGCCTCTCTATGGTCTAAAACAAGCCCCTAGGGCTTAGTATTCTAAGATGGACACATTTCTTCTCTTAGTTGGGTTCTCGAGATGTCACTCAGATCTGAATGTCTACATTTTACAGTAGGAAGATTCACTATTATACTTGGTGTTCTATGTTGATGATCTCATTATTACATGGAGCACAACATCCATCATCAGCAATGTTAAGACTGCACTTCATGACATGTTTTCTATGATAGACATGGGATTATTACATTATTTTCTTGAGATTCAGATAACACAGTCTTCTTTTGGGATTACACTTTCACAGCCCAAGTATGCCATGGACTTGTTAGCTTAGTTTCACATGGCTAATTGTAGGCCTATACCAACTCCTTTCTTATCTAGAGTTAGACTTAAGGTTCATTGTTCTACTCCCTTAGTTGGTGCCACATTGTATCACCAGCTTGTAAGCATCATCATCTATCTGACTCATACATGACCCGACATTTCATATGTAGTTGGCATGGTTTCACACTTTATGCATACACCACATGAGCTTCATTTGAGAGCCACCAAGCACATTTTGAGCTACATTCAGGGCACTATCAGATATGGGATTCACTATATAGTAGATACAAGTTTAGACTTGGTGGGATACATAGATTTTGATTGGGCTGACGATTATGATGATCATAAGTCCACTTCTGGTTACAACTTTCACTTCAGATTTGGCCCCATTTGTTGGTAGAGTAAGAAACAAAATGCTATTGCTCTTTCATCTACAGAGGTTGAGTATTGTGGTGTTATTAATTCCACTACTGAGGCTATTTGGATTCAAAATATTCTCACTAAACTTGGTGTTTCATTTCAAAATCCATCAATCATCTACTGTGACAACCAGAGCACTATCCAGATCTCGAAGAATCTGGTTCATCATTAAAGAATCAAACACATAGAGATCCATATGCACTTTATCAGGGATTTAATTTAGGCAGAGATCATTGATCTTCAATATTGTCCTACAAAGGAGTAGATTGCAGATATTTTCACCAAACCTTTTACTGAGTACAAGTATCTTCACTTGCGATCTCTTGTGGGGGTACAAGACATCAGTTCTTTAGGGGACATCAGTTCTTCAAGGGGGTCTCCTAGACATTCATTTTGAGGAGTTTTTTCCTTCGAGTTTTCTCTTTTCCTCATCTATTTGTAAAGAGTACCTAATATGGCTACACATTGTTGGGACTCTTATCTACATAGCCCTATCTAAACTTCGCTTATGGGGGGTGTTGGTGCATTTATTTGCTTTATTACATTTACTTGTATTTATTATTTTGGTACACTAATTACTTATTGTAATTAGTTTATTAATAATTTGCACCAAATAAGATAAGCTTGCTTAGCTAGTAGTTAATTTAGACACTTATCTTGTTACAGTGGAGTTCCACTCCACTATTAAGGGTAAGATAGGATTATTTACACAAGTTGAACACCTATCTCTTGTTAGTGTGAAGTTGCACTCCACTATTAATGTAGATAGATGTTAGTTGAACTACACGTGTTGTGTGAGTTCCTTGATCTTTATCATGCACGCCTTGCTCTATATAAGCAATAGTTATTTATATATTCCATATCAGATTAATATTGAATTATTAGAGTAATTCATCATATTTGAGTTATTTATTCATTTTTGTTATTATCTCAGATATACAGTTATTGTTTATTACTATTACTATTTTATCTCTTATTTATGCTTTCTACTAGATTCATTAGATCTCGTAGGTAATTCTAACAGGTACATGACACTTGATACTAGATTCAATCACTCGATGGGATAAATCAAGTAGAATACTCAACCCCGTGTACATGGTAGGTATTCTCATCCATGTTTTGATTAGTTAGCATTATTTTTTACTTTTTTTTTTAAATTTCACTTGATTCTCATCTTTTGTTCCTAGTAAAGTAATTATTTCTAACCTTATTTTCCCCTCCAACGTGCCACTACTTAGAACCACACCTAATCAATTCATAACAAGGTGTCATCTTGAGGGGGAAATATGTATGCACCCAAAAATTTAATAGTGTGACATTTCTAAAAAAAATTGATGATGATGCAATGATATCCTATAATATGCTTTTATACAGTGCTTTCTGATATTTTGCTCCTTACTCTCTTTTCAGCGCATGGTCCTTTTGAACCTTGAAATTTAATTTTTGAATCATTTATAGCCTTAGTTATTGATTTTCTTCTTTAGTGATAAAACCGTCATTGTTAGTGTCAAAACCATCACTTTAGGCAACGAAACTGCCCTCTAATATCACATTTTTCATGGTGGTTGTGTTATATCCATAATGGTTTCATAAACCATTATGACAATTTTATCCTTTAAAGAGGCAGTCTTGTTATTCTAAATAGTAGTTGCATCTTTGACACTTGTAAACCATGACAATTTCATCCCAATTTGCCCATCTTCTAATTTTAATGTCTGAGACTTGAATTCCCACACATTTTTGTATTATTTCTTTGTGTTTCTTCCTTAATTTACTTTGTGTTCATGCTCATGATATCCCATCTCACTCCCCACTCTTGTATTTATGACTTCCCATCCTTCCTAAGTTTAGCTTTTAATTAATTAGTGATTAAACTCACCCTTGCAAACTCCTTGCTTCTCCTACAAGTATCTCAATTTTTAATGACTTTTAGATCTAAATTTTACATTGAAGATTTTTAATTCAAGATCTACAGAACCTAAGCCCACCTACTTTCAGTTTTAGAAAAGTTATGTTCCATCTTTGGTCATCTTTGTGGTCATTTTATATAGTATTGGAAGGGAAAATTCATTTGATCAACAACACAATCTTTATTATCAACCAGATCAACCAACCATTCTATAATTACACTCTTATTTAGGTTATATCTTCCTTTTTCTCCTTTTTTTTAGCATCCTTTATCATAGATTTCCTACGGCTACATTGAGTGGAGGAGCTATCTTATTGAGGATAATCTACAACAATAATCTCTTTGCTTCTATTTGGTTTCACCTCGATCAAGTTGGAGGTTTTCAGTTTCAATTTTGTTTATTTTTTTTTAGATTAGACTAACTTAGATTTAATTTATTCATTAGATCAAATTTTAAATTAAATCTTAAAAGTCAGAATGAAAAGAAAATATACCTCTCACTTTTTCCTTTATTGCACCAAAAACATAGTCTAGATCTCTTTTTTGCAATTACATTTTAGATTCTTGAAAAAAATGTAGTGTTGCATATCACATATGGTAAACTGATCAAATAAAACAACATGTATGACCATCATATAATAGTTTATATTTATTTTTAGAAAATCTTTCATTCACAAGTAACTTTCAATCAAACATCCACAAAAATCTAGGTAAATTGGACAGTCAAAACCTAGGACATTAGATCTAGAATCCATTCATTTTATTGGTGAAATTTTTTTGTTCTAGGACATTAAATTCATAATATCAAAAAATTATGTTTGCATATCTTCACCCATAGATCATTTCAATTCATACACGGACATTCAATAACATAAAAAAATAATTTTTAGCTTGCATAAAAGAATTAATTTTTGAATTTATAGTGAGTAGGATCCTTTTAGTAGTGTGGTTGAGATTCAATGCCCTTAACATCCTAAAAATACTTTCATTTTATAAGTTGAGTTTGTTATACCGCTTAACTTTGCTTTTATTATACTATCACTTGAGTTGTGTGATTGAGATTCAATGATCTCAATAGTCATGTCACAACTCACCCTTGCATTAGATTGAGGGCATAATTACCTTCCAATTCCCTTATTCAAACCTCCAAGGTTCATTTTTGAACCTCTCTCAGCTCCAATGCTTCATAGGGAAGGATCTTTACCAAGTTGAAGTACCAAGAGGCAACATGGTTGTATTGACACACAAGTGTACTCTTTCTTTGCTATCTTTATTCTCAAGCATTTAAATTATGTCAAATTTTAGATTATATGCATTGATTTATACTTTAACATGCTCTTATTTATGTGTCATACACCAAAATATCACTCAAAGCTGGCTCAAGGAAAGGCAAGGTGTGTTGGGCACACCCTAAAACACATTTATTTCCTTTAAACTATTAATTTCATCATTATGAATTACTAGATTAAATGTGGGTGGGAAAGGGGGGCGGGTGAGGGGTAGATACTAAAATTTTGATTGATATAGCAATTCAATCTTGTATACTTAACACCTATCAGGGCTCTACCCTATTGTTTTATACCTTACTTATGAAAAGCTCACATTTTCCATCTCATTGTGCCTAATTATTTATCTTATGGTCTGACCTTATCATTTATGATGACCCAATTCTCCTATCCTATATAAAAATCATAAAATGTTTTATGTATCCTTAACTATTAGTTTCATATTCTCATCAACTTCCTACCATATCAGACAATTACATCCCACATAGGGGAACTTGCATCGATGCAAGTGTCTAGATTCTTATCATGTGTACAGTCATCATAAGTCATCTGAATTGCAAATGATTTGAAACATATGGGTCAACCTATTTATCTTATTGACCCCTATCAGAGATATTTCAAAAAGGTGTGATATAAATACAAATCTAAGCTTACTCATTATTCATCTAGTAAATACCAAGCAAACACCTACAGTCGATTGCACAACTAAGTTATACTACCATATTCTTTCTTTTTTTCATATACATCATAAGAGTAATTATATTACAAGTTTAAAGCATTCAAAGTGTAGCCCATGAGTAGTGTTTTTCAACTTATAAGTTAGATCATTGCATGCCCTTGCATATAGCATATTACACCATTATGTACACAAAAGCCAATACTTAAGGGAGAATTACATATGTTTGAGGCCCTCTTCAGAGTATTTGGCTATATAGGTAGTGCTCATTAACAAAAAGATACTTGAGGTTAGCTCAATTTTGTGAGCTCACTAACCCATTTTGGCAAGTTAAAAATACCTATGGTGAAGAGTTAGGGTTAGATCCACATACAATAATCTATAACTTGTGCACATAAATAAAATACACCTGGAAGGATCTAGGTGGTTGCTCCACAATACAATGAGTATTTTGTACTGGAAATATTTGTTAATGTCATGACACCTATGTTGATGTAAGTGTCCCAAGGTTAATGTAAGTTTTTAGGTCTCCAAAAACAATATTTTCAGAAGTTGACAACTAGGTCCTAATCTTGTCCTTGCCTGTTTCCACCTCTGCACTTCTGATATTTGTTTGAAAATTTACATATAAGCTAAGTATTATCTCTTCTTTGTGTTTATGCAATCAAATCACTATTTTGAGTGTAATTTTTATATTTATCATAACTCAACATTTTAATTTACAATATTCATTTATCTAAGTTTTCAATTAATTGGCCTACTCTATAATATTTGTATTCATCCTTAGGTATAGGATATTCTACCCTTTAATCCTCATCAATCTTTTATAAAAAGGGTTAAAAACCAGGTGTGTTTATATGAAAACATAGGTTTTTTATTTTAAATGCTATTTGGTTCCAGATGTGATATTTATGTGTTACGATTTACCTTACCTTGTACAACCTGGAAGGATACCTCACATTGATTGTGTGGTTTATCCTTGTAGTATTACCTTGTGATAAATTTTTTGTTAGTATGGGACAATTAAAAATATGTTCACTCGATCAAAAGACACTTTTTTGCTTGAATTTGTTTTGTTGAGCTTGGAATATGGGGATCCATAAATTTGATCATAGATGACCTAAGACCTAAGGTTGATTTCAATCATGTTTTTATGTATTTAAGATAATTATAAATTTGGAAGATAAATAAATTGTATATTAATTTTTTTTAATGGATTGTGAACCTTGTTGAATGACAACCTCTCATATAGAATGTTGAGACTCAACTCATTATTATATCATGATTTGAAGATAATTAACTCTTATTAATATTGAAAATTGATTTTATAATGGATTTAAAAACTCATCCAGATGATAATGGTATTGGATGGTTAAACCTTCATGAAACCCAAGTTCATGAATTAAGGTTTAGATTTGGGTATGCTTTGTATTTGCTTGGATGATTGATAATCATTGTATCTTTGGAAAAATGAGATCTTTCCTTTAAGTAGAAATCATAACATAACACCTTGAAACTATGTTTTTGGATTGTGAAGATCTATGATAGAATAACTATGGAATTTAATCATTTGTTACTTATAATGATGTATTAGATGATATTCCTTTTTAGACTAAAAATCAAATCCTCTTTATATTTATTTTACGTTGACAATTATAATCCCATTGATAGTTGTTTAACACTTTTAGATACTGAACTACATTTGGTAGTCAGACACCTTATGTTAAAACATGGTGTTCGTATTATATTCTTGGGTTATGCCTTAGGTTGGTGACATGCTTCATGCATAATATATTTAGACCATTTTTTAGATTAAATTTAGGACATGATAAATTTTCTTAAAGTCACATTACCTTATGAATTATGGGTTAGGATCCTTTGAGAAGATTGACTAACTGGAGAATTGGGTTTGAGTCTTTGATCATATCATTAATTCTATATAGCTACTAGAGTTGGAATGTGTATGTTAAACCATCTTACTTCATGGAGTAGTATGCCAAATTATTATTGTACATTGAGTAGTATGTTAAACTAATTCTACCTTATGGGATTATCTCTATCTGTTGACTATCTATATCTAATATCTTCATAGAAAGGAAGGGCCACTCTCGGTGGATGAGAGGAGTATGGGGATTTGAATGTCTCTATGGTTGGATAAAAATTCCTCCAATGATGTTCTCCCTCTTTTATTTTATATTTGGACTTTAGTGATAATGATGGACTATAAAATGGTGATCAATAGTAACTTGTGTACAATTTTGAGATGGCATATTAGTGATGTGGCATGTAGGTGATATGGCATGCAGGTGATGTGGCATATCCCATGGAGGATATTTATGTGATTAGGTTGGTGTGATAGGAGTGGGGCATAACACTCCACTAAAGGACATGGTTTTTATCTTTGGTGAGTCACATTAATTTTGTCTTGTGGTGTAGAAGACAAGGGTTGGTAATAGGGCACACTTCTTGGTGTCTCCATGATTAAAGTGAGTGGTTAAAGTCAAATGGTGATTACAACACCTTTTGGACTTTTGTGTGCACATGGGAAGAAGAATACAAGTTTTTATTATTATTGATTTATCCTCACATGTGGAGTGGGGTGCAATATTTGGAGTCACATAGGGGTGGCTTAGATCTTATCTAAAATAGATCATCCACTTTGTTGATCTATGCACATTGAGACAAAAACTATTGTTGATCATTGTTCACCCACTGGAGTGGGGCACATTTCTCCTCCAAAGCACATGGGTTGCCTTTTGATTTTGCACATGGGTGTATGTAGGGCTCAATTGACTCTTATGTGCACATGGGAATTGCAAGACCAAGACCACTATTGCAGATTGGTCTCACATGTGAAGTGGGATGCCATATTTAGTGGCACATGGTGGTGGGGATATTCAATCAAAAGTGGGAAGCATATTTTGACCTTGCACATATGGGGAACACAAGTTACTTTTAATCAATATTGAGCCCAAGTGGAGTGTCATGCCATATTCTCCCTCTCTCTTCTCTCTCTATTTGTAATGTTATATATGCAGGTAATCTCTTTTGTATTTTTTAACCTTGAATGGATCACTCTTGTATCCTTGCAAGCTTGAGCTTGTATGATAAAAGGTTAGAGCCTAAAAGGCTACATAATCTTGGTTCAATTAGATGATTTATGTGTAAGTATTGCATGCTTTGTTGTAAGCATGGTTATCCTTGAGGTTGAAGCCTAAAAGCTTGTGAGCTCGATTTTGTTGATGCTTTGGTGTTAAGCATTAGATGTTATGGATGTTAGCATTGGAGGAGGAGTTGCTTATTGTAGCTTGGAGGTTAAAGATTGGAGGCTTTATGTGCTTATTTCACTTGGATGCTTTAGTTGTGAGCATCATGCATGGATTTGCTTGTTACAAATTTGAGGTTAGAGCCTAGAAAGCTTTTTATGCTTGGCTCACATGAGTGCTTTGTTTGCAATCACTAGAAAGGATTTGCTAAATTAAAGTTGATTGTAGAAGATATTTTTTGATGTAATTAAAGTTTGGAAGCTACCATTTCCCCATGGTTTTTCTTTTGTTGGTTTTTTAAGGTTTCCACGTATATCTTGTGTAATGTGTTATCTCTTGTCTACTGTGTCTTGTAGCTTATTTTTATTTTTATTTTATTTACTTACAAATGTTTAGGATGGTTTTTCCTAACAAGTTGTACCAAAGCTTAGGATCTTATAATTGGTACGTAAGCTATGAATCCTAATAATTATTTGATGCCTTAGACCACTATGCTTATGCCTAAGGTTTCCTCTTGTGTGTGCACTCACCTTCCATCAAGTGCATTGATATTTGTTTTCTTTTTCCTTCTTGGAAACCTTGAGATCACTTTCGACTACAAGATGACCCTTTAAAAATGGGTTAGTATGTTAAGTTAGACAACCCTAACTAATATCCACTAAGTGATCCAGCATTTACTATAATCTAATACTCTAAATAGAGCTCAAAATATGCTTAGTTCTCCCACCTAGGTATGTGTGCACACCATCATGTTCAATTTAAAAAGCAATGCAAGGTTTGGCTTTATACACCTAGCACCATGCAACTTTGACCTATGTGTGTATTTATAATTATATATAGTGTTATTATTGTGAAGTATATTTAGATATGTTTGCCTTAATGATAACATCTCAATAGAATGTTAATTGATTTCTAAAGTTAATAGGGCTTGCC
This sequence comes from Torreya grandis, assembly GCA_037957365.1. NCBI lineage: Eukaryota > Viridiplantae > Streptophyta > Pinopsida > Cupressales > Taxaceae > Torreya > Torreya grandis. The sequence goes on along the minus strand of JARHVA010000714.1, from coordinate 3,056,964 downwards.
AAGATGATTGTTAGGTAGTGACCAAGTGAGTATACCCTGAGGATTTATTTGTATTTATAGTTGAATATTTATATTTCCCTCTATGAATGACTTGTGAAGCATGTTTAGGCTGACCTAATGGAAACTTCCTAGTTTTAAAATAGTTATTAAGTGTTCATGGACACTACCAACCAAGACTACTAACTAGGGTAGACACATGTAGTAAACGACAACTATCTGACTATTTTTAATACTATCTTAGGATTTTAAAATTAATGATATAAGATACGGTGACATTCCACTCAGGATTAGGAAGGTTATTGCATAGACTAGGGTGATTTTGATTAAGTATATCTAGTAAATTAGGTTGGCCAAGACAATGGGTGGGTAGATGTATAGGGGAAAATGTGCACACGAAATAAACGTGTACAAAAAATTTAAGTATATCAAAGTGTGCCAAAATTAATGTTATTAAAGAATAGAATACCAAATTTAGGTGTCTATAAATGACCCTATTTTAATATAGTATTTAAAATTCTAGATTAAAAGGATAGAATAAATATGTACCTTTGATTAATGCACTTGGTGTTGATAGGTATACCCTAAACCTCACACTTGATCTATATAAAATATGCAAGTAAACATTCATATGTCAATGTTCTACCAAGATAATAAATCTAATATAAAACTAGATCATTCAAACACATGAAGTTTAAAAGTCAAGGAACAAATACACCTAAGGGTATTCAAACCATGATAAAAACACATGAACAAAAAGCCTCGATAAATGCCAAATTTGATCTCTATATTACTAAAAACCAACTTTAATATTTACATATATTGAACAATTGTTTATAAGTGAGCTATAACTTTAGATTAGGTCAATAACGAGTGAAAAATATCACTTAAAAGAGAGTGAGGAAAATTAACTACAGTAAGCTGCCTTCTTATAACTAGATCACTCAAAAACTAAACTGAGGTGAATTAAAACTAACTAGCACACTAAACACAAGTGATTTATTGAGCATAATGATGAATTAATATGCCTAATTAGTTAAAAATATATATAATTCTATCACCCCCCTAATTTAGTATTCTCTCAAGTGAACAAGTGAGAGATTCTCTAAATGCCTCAAATTTTCACATGTAAGATATTTTATGAATGTATCTGCACATTATTCTCCTGTTGGGCAAAATTTGAGATAGATGTTGTGTTGTTGAATAAGTTCATGTATGTAATGAATTTGTACTTAAATATGCTTGGTTATTTCATGAAATACTATATTCTAAACAAGTTTAATTACACATTTATTATCACAATGCAATATGGTAGGCTACTTCTGTAGAACACCCAAACCTTCGAGTATGTGACATAGCCATATCTCTTCATAGATATATCCTCCTAAAACATGATATTTTTCTTTATTAGAATAACATGAAATAACATTTTGTTTCTTGATCCCCCATGATATTGGACCAAAACCCAAAGAGAAGACATATTTAGATAAAGACTTCCTATCATCTAGATTCCCAACACGATCTGAATCCATGTATCCTATCAAGAAAAATTGGTCATTCTTATTGTACTCAATTGTACCCTTGATATGTCTAAGAATATGATTCGTTGCTTTCAAGTTACTTTATTTTAAATCTTACATGAATCTTGAGAGATAGATAATTGCATAGTTGATATCTAGCCTATTATAGGTCAAGTAAGAGTTGCATTTACTTGAGGTGATGGATGTAATTGAGATAATTTAAGCCTTGTCTCCATAGGCATAGTAATAGTTTTACAGTCCATCCTTAATTTCTCAATCATTGTCTTGGAATACTTAATTTGACTCTAAAAATGGGATTTTCTTTCTACCATACTTCCAATCTAAGACAATAATGGAGTAGCCCAATATCTTTCATGTAAAATGATATTTTTATTTGTGTCTTTGTTGTGTCAATCATACTCACTAAACTTATAGTGATAAATATATCATCGACATATACTAAACCAATCACAAATCCCCCCACATTTTTTTAGGTAAAGATTTGGATCAAAAGAATTCTTCTTAAATCCAATTTCAATTATATGCTCATTAATTCTGATCTACCATTGTTAGGATGCCTATTTTAGACCATACAATGATTTTATAAGACTACACACCTTTGTTTCTTGATTTGGTGTGACAAAACACTTTAGTTGATTCACATAGAGTTATTCCTAAATATCACCATGGAGAAAGGTAATTTTTGCATCCATTTGGTGTAATTTCCATCTATATTGTGTATCAAAGGAAAATATCATTTTGATAGTCTTGATATTAGTCATGGGAGAAAAATTATCCTTATAATCAATGAATTGATTTTGATAATACCACTTATCTATGAGCCTTGTCGTGTGCTTATCACTACTGCCATCTATCTTGTACTTGGTCTTGAAAACCTAGTTGTATCCAATTGCTTCTTTATTGGTAGAAGATACACAAGTTGCCATTTATTTTCTTCATTCGAGATTGGTATTCAGCCTCCATGGCTTCTTTCCAAGGTATTAACTCAAAATATTATTAAACCTTAGAGGGATCATTGGATTCAACAAGTCTACTCATTAGAACCATTTTGACCTCTTCTCGAGGTCTATTGTGAGTTCTTGATCTATGAGTAGATGTGTTTGGAACACCATCTAATTTTAAATCTCTAATAAAAAAATCACCCCTTTGGCATTTATTAAACTATGGGTTATGGAGTTTGATTATCATTATGATCCCCATCATTATTGACACCGTGTTATACTTCTTTTGAATATATCACAAGTCCATATTTTTTATTTTTTGTATGTGAATATGTGGAGGGTGTACTTGAAGCACCTCTCTCATTAAACTCAACATCCCTACTTATGTATATATTTCTTGTCTTTAGATCCACAAACATGTATTCCATTGATTATTCACGTTTAAATATTAAAGGTGTGGACTTGTTTCAAAATTTAGTTATTTTCTAATTAGGAACTAACATGTGTGATTTGCTTCAAAAAACATGAATTTGAGCAATTGATAGTTTCTTGCTTGACCATGTTTCTTGTGGAATCATGTTGTCAAGTGGAAATTTTGGTGGCCTGTTTAACAAGTATAATGTAGTTTTTGTTTCTTTTACCCAATATGTTTAGGGTAAACCTACATCCTAATTTATATAACACACCATTTCCATGATAGTGTGGTTTCATCTCTATACAACACCATTTTGTTGTGGACTTTAGGGATAGTCATTTGTCAGTGAATGTCATGTTATTTAAAGTAAGATTACAATGCATTACTGATGAATTTCCCCCTCAATCTGAGTGGATTAATTTGATTTTATGACCATGTGATTTTCAACAAGAGCCTTGAACTCTTTGAAGGCTTGAAAAGCTTGATCCTTTATCTTGAGCAAATAAGTCCACATTTTATGGGAATAGTCATCAACAAAGAATTGGAAAAATTGATATCCATTGGAGGTTTTAGTCATCCTTGTCTTGAGCAAATAAATTCACATTTTTTGGGAATAGTCATCAACAAAGAATTGAAAATAATTATCTCCATCAGAGGTTTTAGTCATTTTTTTGTAAATATCAGTATGAACTAGATTCATTCAGTGGGCCTTTAGTTTTTTTTTAGATTCTTTGGGAATGGTGCTCGATGTTTCTTTCTTACTCGATAACTTGAGCAGAGATCTGTATTCTTTTTCAAGTGTGGTAATCCTCTAACTGTATTATTTTGGTTGAGAGAAACTAAATATCCTAAACTCACGTGACCATATTTATGGTGCCACAAGTTGGTAGAGTTTTGATCATTTTAAATGAGTGCTTATTTTTATGTGGAACAAAGTTAAGTTGAAACATCTTGGCAATACTTGATGTACATAAAATAATTTGAGATTTTATCTATTTATCCCATATTAGACACTCTTTCTTGCCACTTTCACAATTAAATTAAACCTTGAGATTATGATATAGCAATTGATTAACTGAGATAATATTCTTAGTGAGTTTGGAAACATACATGATTTTTGTGATAGTGTAGTCATGTTTACTAAGAGGAAATTTGATATTACCAATTCCCTAGACTTGCTAGGAAGTATCATCACTGAATGAATCATGATTTTTGGTGGGTGAAGTGTTAAGGTATAGTGTGTTCACATTATTAATATAATGTAATTATTATTTGGTAAAACAATAATATGTTAATATATTATGGTTAGATTTATTAGTTAATCAAATATATTGTTAATAACAATATATTTGAATATAAAGGTTTGTTGGGAGTTGGTTTAGGTAAGACATTTTGGTGGAGATTTGATCTCCACAAATATATGAATGTTATTCCTACATAATTTGTATCTCCCATATGGTTTGTAACAACATCAAAAATAATGTAGCATAAATATTATGGTGTGATAAAATATTTCTTCTCTGTGTATTTGGATTTTTGTTAATCATACTTATATCTAAACTAGATATATTATCTGGTATCAGAGCAAGAGCTATGGGTTATATTTTTACATTTGAGTGCATTTATGGTGAATCTGATCATGTATAAGTTATATAGTCATGTCTAAATATTTTTTATGAGAGTTAAGTTCCACCCATTACCTTTCAGTTTTATCCATGGACATAAGTGTTGTAGGTTGCTCATTTTCCATCTTTTTTCATACACGGATCCTAAGTCTATTGATATCCTATCTATTTGATGCCATTTATTATCAAGTAATGTGATATTTTGTTGTAATTATATTATGAGAAATGTTAAGGGACATCTGCATCATCTTTGGCTCTATTTGATTTCCTATAACATGACCAGATCTGAATAATAACATGACAAGTTCTTTGTGTTGAATCATTTTTTGGACTTTTCTTTCATTAGCATTGGCATTTACTTCACATAAGGATCATCTTCTATGCAAGATCCTTCCACATGGTCTGGTGAAAAGCTTCAAGCCTCAAATCTTGGTGAATATTTCAATGAGTTGGATTCACGAGCTACCTACACTTTTATGATAGAATTTAGCATCACTTATTATTTCAATTGTCAGCAAAGGTGTATAATCATGCAACAATTTGATGTTCCTGACATGCATGTGTCCTTGTCATGATCCAATTGTGTGTGCAATCCATCGATTAAACTTGTTGTGCATGCTACCATATCATATCAGATCTTTTTGCTATCAATTCTGAGCTCTGGAATAGTCTTTGAGCATTTACTTATGTCTATTGCAATCTTGAGTACATATGCATTCCATCAAAATGACAATTTTCCTAGAGATTTGGACTCGAGTCTTAAGCCAACTCAGACTCCTAGAATGTGTCATGAAGCCTGTGACTCAAACAAATATTAGTTCATGAAACTTTCACATCTTCTTGGTAGATGTTCACTATACGCTTCATCTCGAAGGCTTTTCTTCCATCTAAAATCTAGAATGCTCTTAATTCTATCGTGATATTCATCAGGGTTGCCAAAGTATTATGAATTTATTTAATTTGAAGTCATTTAGTTCTTTATTTAGGCAGATTCAATATTTAAATAGTGTTCTGTCAAAATCTGCCATAGTTTACCAAACATAATAGTGGTCCAATATTTAGATAAGAGTTATTTACTTTTAGTTTCATTAAGTCTTTTGTTAGGATTAGTGACTATTTAAAGAGTAGATTTTTTTAAGTAATTCTGTATAATCAAACATTGTTTTTTATTTACATACCTAAAGTTAGAGTTTTTAATAGGTTTATGTGTTTAAATGTTGCCTAGTTTTTGTCTAGTATTGTTATATTCCCATTTAGGTATATGTTGCTTTGGTCAATATCAGATTATAAGGTTTATAGTTATTAATGTCTTCAAAGTGTTAATTTTTTTTATTGGTCAGGTCGATTATAAATTATTTGGGTCCATTGTCATTAAATGTGTCAAAAGCAAAAATTCAAAAGTGTTAAAGGTTTTTATTGCATCCTCATCGAGTCATGTTGTCATCTAGAGTCAAATTTGTGAAAATAAAATAAAATTACCTCACAAATGCATTTTCATTTGTACACGATGTGCACACTATGAGGGGATTTATCCTTGACAAAAATCATGCATCTAAGCTTCATCGACATTCTTACTGAGTGAAGCGGCTTCTTCAATTGGAGGAAGGAGGAAATAGAGGCTAGATGTTTCATAGCCTCCTATTAATTACTAGCAATGGGGTCACTTTACGATTTAGTGGCATTTTTTTTTTCAGTTGTGTGGTGTGTTTATTTTTAGCATAGTGTGATTTCAAATAAGAATAGATGTTGTATCCATGTTCACATTTTTCATAAGTGAAATGTATATTCTTATATAAATTCTCTAAAATATGAGAATGATGAGAGCTAAAATCTATACTGCACATAGTGACGTGGCTTATGGTAAGCCATTTGTAAAACCATTGCTTTGTGGTTTCTAGTTAGTCACTTGTAAAACCACTATTTTGGTTGTTGGTTAGCCATTTGTAAAACTATCAAGTATTATTTTATGGTTTTTGGTTAGCCACTTGTGAAATCACTATTTTGGTTGTTGGTCAACCATTTGTAAAAACATCTTGTAAGGTTTGTGATTGTCTTCTAAAAATCACCAAGTCATGAGTATAGGTGCAGATATTGGAGAGTTGTTTTCCCCATATTCACATTATAGGATACGATTAATAATGTTCACAAGGGGGTGAATGTCAAGGTATAATGTGTTCACATTATTAATATAACATAATTATTATTTGGTAAAATAATAATATGTTAATATCTTGTAGTTAGATTTATTAGTTAGTTGAATATAATGTTAATAATAATATATTCAAATATAGAGGTTTGCTAGGAGTTGGTTTAGGTGAGAAATTTCGGTGGAGATTTGATCTCCCCAAATATAGGAATGCTATTGCTATATAATTTGTATCTCCCATATGGTTTGTAAAAACAACAAAAAATAATGTAATAAAAATATTATGGTGTGATAAAATATTTCTTCTTTGTGTATTCAATTTTTTGTTAATTGTGCTTACATCTAAACCAGATCTATTATGAAGGTTTTAAACTGATGAACATGCTTTCTTATATTCATATTTTAAGTGGCTCCTAATTCAATAAACCAGATAGAGTTTAGTGAGATTGATTCTTCACTTGATTGTACAGAATATAAGACATCCTTTTCAAATTTTTATTCTACTTGATCATTAAGGTTTCCTTAGTGCTAGTTTTTTCTAGTTTCCCTTGTGTTGTCCATAAGACTTTTGTTGGTTATTATACAAATGCTATTGATTTGGATTCTTACTTGAAGAGATTTGTGTCAAACCATTATACCAATAATCTTTGATGTCATACCCTTTTCCAAAAATAGGGCAGGGTTTCTTGTTGGAGGAGCCTTGTGAGTTCTTTGAAGTGTGTTAATTTCATTGATTTTAGGGGAAATTCTGCTTGTTTTTTCCCTTGAAATTAGAATAAATTTCATGGTCTTCTTTATTTATCTCATCATGCACGAACTCCTCTTGTTTCAATTATTTACTAATTGTTCAAATATTAGTTTTTTGTTTAGGTGGTTTAGTGTGGTCATAAACACTTTGTAAGATTGTGGCAGTGCTCTCAAGGAATTGTGTACAGGAGAGGTATCTCTCATGGTTCACCCAATGCTATGAGTGAGTCATTTAATGTTGCAACACACCTCAAAAAGGATTTAATTCTCTCATTTGACTTGAGTTTGAGACTATATAACTAACTTTGGAGATGGAGGATGGTATTCTGATTTTGTGCCTCATACAATATCTTAAGTTTGTCCCAAGCTAATTTAATTATGTCGACATCCCAGGTATGAGGTTTTACCTCATATATTACTCCAAACATGAGAATAATATTTGATTTTTTGTTGATTTAGCAAACTTTCAAAACTGGTTAACATTTGTTTCATGTCATGTAAAGGAGTCATCAACTACATTATAACATATTCCAAACAAGTCTTAATTTTAGTTTTCCATGTTGTATAGTTGTCTCCATGTAGGAGCTATGAATCTGGCATAAATATTGTCAAACCATTTTCCATGTTGTGCACAAATTATGGGAGATAGATTGGTTCCTTATCACCCCAAAAAAGTTTCCCTCTCTCTATATTATTAGTCTGATAAACCAAACCTCTCGATATACCCACCCTTCCTATATACCTATCACTAAGCAAACAAAGCTCATCCTTTATATATACCCAATGGTATGTGAAATAGATATTAATGTATGTGAAATAGAGTGATCGTGGTATCAAGACAATATGTGAGAAGGATTCATCCAATCAATGGCACTTGCTTAGATGGAAATCCTTGTATGTGGACATAACTTCTCTATATACTCAAATTTTCCTAATTTTGAGATTTACATCAAATGATAGTGGCAAATGGGTAATAGAGGGATGATTTATTGAAAAAAATTGTACCTTATTTTTACATGATGATTTATAGGGATGATTCATAGGCATCGTTGTTGTAGTTATGTTAGGATATGTATGCAATTACTCAAAACATGATGCCATTACCCATAAACGTGAGCCAAAGGCATCACTTGCACCGAATGTTGAAAGTTGTTCAATATGCACTATTTTGTGGTTTTGATGTTTGAATTTTTTAGGAAATTAAAATTTTACAATTAATTTTGAAATTTATAATATTTTTTCCAAAATTAGAATTACAAAGGAAAAAATAAGCTCCCCCTATTTGGAAGATAAATAATTAATTTCCTAATTTGTTTTAATGAGTAAAATACTTTAAACATCCCCATTTTATATTTTTCCCTATTTTGTCTTTTTGCATAAATAAAAATTTGACTAAAATAAGAGACTTGTGATTTGAACTGTAGATCTCCTTTTGGCTAGATTTTAGTGGAAAAATAAGCTACCAACTCCCATATGCATCACATTAACTACATAAAAGACAAAACTACTATTGAAATATTAAAAATCAACCACTTTCAATCCAAAACCATACCTTTTTGGAATATCATGGGTTTTACTAAAGGTGTTTTTTGATAACTAAGTGAAACATAGGAAATTTCAGAAAGCCATTTTGAGAATAAAGAAGGTAGTTTTACTTATTTGAGTATGGTATTTTTAAGAATCGGATTAAAAAATATAAAATAACCTTGTATCTATTCCAATGCAATAATGATCAGATCTAATATCTCTTTGGGAGCTTTAAAATTGTTCTAACTCATTAGATGGCATTTTGGGTGATGAGGATGGTGGTTTTGAGAGATAACAAAGTAATTTTTGCTCCTTTATTCAATATTCCAAACTAATTTTGAGTTAGATTTATTTGTTTAGATTGATCCAACATTATTGGAGATTTCAATGAAACCAAAATATAATTTAACCATTGTCAATTCATAACCAATCCAAACATAATAACATAAATATGATTTGGATGTTATAAAATCCATTCTAACGCTGTCAAGGAAAATTGAAAATGTAAAACCAACACAGTAGTTGACTTCAACACATACTAGATCTGAAGTATAAATGAATCTGAATGAAATATCCTGGTTTGTATTTAATTTTTTGAATAAATACATAGCTTCAACATCCTCAATGGGAAATCAGTTGGGAAGGAATGAAAATGTAAGGGAGTGAGAGTGCATGGGTTCCTCCTCTATTTTCTTCTCTTGTTACAATCTTCAACCATGTTCATAGATTCATGACTTTGACACCAAATGATAAACACCCATGATCAAAAAATTTCATTAAACATCCTATTTGATCTCTATATTATTCAAAACCAAGTTGTAATCTTGTTTACAAGTGAGTTAGAACTCCAAATCAGGTCTACAATGAATGGAAACTATCATTCAAAAGAGAGTGAGGAAATCTAACTATAGTAAACTACCTAATTAAAACTAGATAAATCAACAACTAAACTAAGGTGAACTACAATTAACTAGCACACTAAACACAAGTGCTTTATTGAGCATAATGATGAATTAATCTAACTACTTAGATAAATAAATAATATTCTATCAAACCAATATTCCACATGTTGAACTTGTTTGGAGAATGACATGGGATGATCATTACCCAAGGATATGTAGCTCACTAAAGTTTGAGTTGAGGCATGTTAATGCATCAACCACCATTGGTGAAGGCAGAGTGCTAAAATTTAAGTGCCACAAAAACCTCAACTGCACTACACTAAATATAACCATTTCTTTTTATAACTTCAAAAGAGGTTCACATGTATAGGTGAAACCTCGAAACAAGTTTGTATGTCAAAATGGAACCCTGGAATATGTTCATATGTAAATATGGAACCCTAAAATAGTTTTTAATTTAAAATTGTCAACCATTGTAGAGAAAATACAGACCTAAAGAGCTTACATAGTACCATCGATCTGTAATATAAAAATAAAAAAAGTGCTTGTATGAACAACATTCATGCCCCAAATTTGAGTCATTTGTACCTTGAAGCAATATATAATATAATCATCTATCTATAAAAATGTTATATAACACATTTTAACTACTTAATTTGATAAAATTACTCAATCTAACCCATATAAAATTTCTTAGAATATCATAGAATACCTAAACTATTCTGCACTATTATGTATAATGCCAAACATATGCCTCATATATATATCATTTTTCTAAATTTATTCCATTTGAGTCACATAATCTGACCCAAAGTGTGAACTATATGTCAATCATGACCTAAATCACTAAGATAAGCCCACTATATGCCCCTTTCTGATATGAGGGATGAAGTACGTGAATCACTCATCTCAAAAGAAAGAGTTTTGTGCATCGTGTGTTATATAAATAATGTACTCATGTAAAGTGTGTATATGAACATGATAATATATGTCATCATAAAAATATTTGGTCCTCAAATCACATATGAACCATGTAATCCAAATTAATGGGCATAGAAGTGTCATGCCATGTATATATGTCAATTAGGCACACAAAAATAAATATCAAAATAGATGCATGATGGAAACCATTGCACCACACACAATAAAATTATGCATGATATAAGTAATGGCACGTACCGAGTAACAATAATATATTTAACCATGCACATGCACATAATTTAATGATAATAAAGCACACAATCAGTCAAGATACAACTAGACTTTGACCCAACATAGACGTAACATGACCATGACTCATATTAGAGGATCATATAACTAACACACAACATAAAATGACATAGTAAATGAAATCATATAACACACATAGGTGATCACATAACTTAATAATCATCAACATCATACATGTACGAAGCAAGTAATGTTAGTATGCAAAATCAATCAATATCATAATCCACTATAATAAAGCATAATATCCATAGGAAATAACACTCTATAAAGTACGACAAGAGAGAGTCATCAATAAAAATATATTATGATCAATGGAATAGTATTGAAATATATAACCTAATAAGTATATGAAGATGGCCCTAGTGTAAGCATGTCCCAAATGTAGAAAGGTTGCCCTTGGGTGTAAATAATGTCTCACATCTATATATTTGTTTATCATATGTATCATGTATGTCTTTAATCACAATCATGTATACCATGAAAAATATGTGCATATGAAATAGGTATATAAGTCACCATGTATATGATAAAAAACATTAATCAATCACATGTAGCAACAAAGCATGTCATGCTAGGTCCTAGTTTTATATTTTTTGAACATTTGATTTTTTTGATGTTTTGAGTTTTTCTTTTAATTGAATTATGTTTTGGATAATTTATGATCCCATTAATGGGATGCATGTAGGTCCTATATTATGTATGTCATAATCATTAATATCCACTAATTAAGACACATCATTCCAATCATCTTCTCCATTTGTAGTAGGGCATGTGTAGCTGACCACACCATATTTTGGATTTAGTTTATTGGATTTTTTTGTTTGTCAATGTGTTCATCATTATCAATATCAAGTACCCATTTTTTGGTCCTTTTTAATTGCATATGTGGAGAGGAATTAAAGCCATTGTTTAAGCACAAGTTGAAGAAATGATTTACACTTGATCTTCTTGAATTGGATATGTTCCATCTCTTTAAATGGACATATGTTTCCTTGGAGATCAAATGCAATATGATTGTTATTATTTTTAATTTATTTTAATGGGTCAAGGTAGGACCAATACGATATATGGAAAAATTGAACTTTAGACCAAGAGTTATAGGTCAAACAATGGATCCTATTGTGAGTAGTGTGGATAGATTAGTATTATTCAAGTGTTCACTATCATATCCAAGATATTTGATAAGGTTCATGATACATACATTAACTTCACAACAATTTTATACCATGACATTAGTGCATTGATTATAATCTATGTCAAGGCTAATGATCAAAGGTTCTATGAATGAGGAATCAGTTTTGGTTTCCACCTTAGAAAGCATATTTTTAATAGTAGTATTCCTAGGTATGTATTGCTTATGGATTTCTTCCTTACATGGCTTTTCCTTAGGCAAGTCCTCTTTAGGTAGATCTTGTTTTGGTAATTTTACCTTGGGAGATGCAACTATAATTTGAGTGGGTTTCTGAATATTGAAAGGTGTGTCTGAGTCCCATGTTGTCTTAATAGATGTATCCAATGTAAATTTACCACTATCAATAAGATACTTTATTGAATGTTTCAATACATGACACTTATCCTTAGAATGCCCATGAAATCTATAATAAGCACAATATTACCTAGAATTTTTTAGAGGATGAGTGGGAGGTGTTATGATCATTATTTTTTAAACATATTTCTAAGAGTTTCACTTAGATATTTTTTCAAGCTTATGTTAATTTCATGATTCATTAGTCATATATGATTTTTTTATTAAACTATGTTTAAGATGAAATATTTTAAGACATATAGGTTTTGATTGGGGAGCTAGAGACACAATTTGTAGTAGCATGGTCGATATTTTGGGCATGTGAAATCTTATCTTACATTGAATTAACATTTAGGGATAAGATATGAACTTATTTATTATAAATTATCTATAGAATACATCATATTAAGCATCTGATGTGTAGGAATGGTGACACTCTAAATAGGTTCATTCAAGGGTTGAGTCTTATCATTGATGGTAGCTCTAAGTAAACTAATTTTCATGGGTTAATCTATACCAAATATTTTATATTTGATATTCATGGAATGACTTCATAATATCTTATTTCATTGGTTGTACCTTTAGAAGAATAGGAGCGACATTTTGATTACCTCTACTTTTTACTAAAGGAGAATGTATCCTGCCTCTTCATGTTGTGATAGCATGGAGATCTATATCCAATATAAGCCTATGAAATATAATATGGGAGGGTTGTTGGCTATCACTATTATGAGGTCCTAGGGGAGGGGGAATAAATTGATTCATACATTCCCTTTTCCTTCATGTAGAAACCAAAAGCATCTTGGATTCAATATTCATGGACTATTTGTTACTAAGGAAAGCTAAGAGTTCATCATGATTAATTTCATCCTTGGTTTTATTTCAAACAAATTTAACCCATTTCATTGCATGATATACTAATTAATCACATAATCCATGAAATAAAAATGAATTAATGACAACTGTAGATTGAATTTCATAATATAAACAATTAGCATCCATTGCAGCTATGTTAGGGATTTACTTATGTAGATAAGGAAAAATCAAAAATCATATCTAAAATTCAAAACCTAATAGAGGATAAAGCTAAAACCTTGATAAAAATTAAACCCTAAGGTATAAAATACCCAGGGTTTATTTGTGGTCATTCAATGATTGGGTTCACCAAAAAAAATTCATTTATTTTGGATTGAGAAGTCTTAAAATAGTGTAAAACTAGTAAATATTCAGACTATGGAAAATAGGGTAATATTAAATCAAATCTAAATGTAAAAATGTATATTGCTATTGTACTTAGATCATTTATAATTGAAAAAAGAAGATGTAAGAGTGGTGATTAACATATTATAATATTTATTTACTCATTATTTTCATCATTATTTATGAAAATTCTCTATGTCTACTATATAATCACTCAAATCAAGAAAAAGGAGCTCAAACCCTATGTGAATACTATCATAAAAAGTGAGACCACTATGGTGAATAGTATTATCTAGGCTTTGCCAATAATGTCGCTATTGATTAAGTAGGTTTATGATGCCTCATACCACTATGCCTATACCCATATTTTACTCCATTGTGTGTGCTTGCCTTTGGTCCTATGCATTGATCAAATTTTTCCTTCTTCCTTTGAAACCCTAATCTCACTTTTGAACCAAAAAAATGATCCTTGAAAAATGGGTTGGTATGTTGGGTTGGACAACCCCAACCACTTCTTATTGAGTGATTATGTGTATCCTATGTTCCAATACTCCTAAAAGGGCTCAAACTACATCGAGTTCTCCAACCTAGGGGTGTGTATGTGCACCATCATTATCAATCTATAAAGTAATGCAATGTCTAGCTTTTGACACTTAGAATAAAGAAACTTTGACATATGTGTGTATTTAAAGTTTTCTAGAGGGAATCTCTTTTGAGGGAATCTCATATACATATGCCTTTAATATAATATCTCAATAGAGTACTAATTGATTTTTTAGTTATGTTAGGAATTTTCAAGATGATTGTTAGGTAGTGACCAAGTGTGTATAACCTTAGGATTGATTTGTATTTATATATTAATCTTTGATAATTATCATTATGACCAATCCATGAAATATCTCTAGGGTGATCTAATAGAGACTTCCCAATTTGAAAAATAGTCATTGAGTGTTCTTGGACACTATTGGTAGAGGGAGACACTTGCAGTAAACCACAACTATTTAATTACTTCTAGTATTGTCCTAGGAGTGAAAAATTAGTTATCTAAGATATGGCTTAGTATACTTAGAATTATATAAGGTCCTTGCACAAATTAAGGTGATCCTGAATACGTGTATTTGGTAAATTGGGTTGTCTAAGACAAGAAGTGGGTAGACATATAGGGAAAATTGTACACAAGAGTAAAATTGTATGTAAAGTCAAAGTATGTCAAAGTCTGCCAAATTTGATGTTTAAAAGGTGTTTAATACAAAATTTAGGTGTTTACACATATCTAGTATTAACTTTAAGCATAACTTAAAGGCTTCAACTTCAGCCTCTTCATTGAGTCCTCCCAGGTATACTTTTGTTTTAATTTGATGTATATGCACACACACATATTATTAGAGCATTTTTAGACACCCAAAAATTGTTTCTAAAATTATTTAGTGTTAAGTTATACTAGTTTAGCATGTTTAGTTTCATGTCACATTTTTGGGTTAAATTTGGCATTATGGGCCTTCTTATCGACTTCCATTGTTTAAAATCCCCTTTCTATTTGGAATCTTCTAGTTTACCTCTACTTATTTTAAAATTCCCCGCTTATCCTCATCACATCCATTATTTAACTTGTGCTTTAGCTCCCGTTAAATTCATTTGCATGTGCATTCCCCATTAAGCTTCATTTTAGGTTCTTACCTTATGTTAAACTTGCATGTGCATAGTGCCTAATTTAATTTCAAATATTTTTTATAAATAAATAAGCCTAGGAGTTCATTTATACAAAAGGATTATGGGAGAAATACTAAAATAGAGTATAAAATCTATTAATTTCTTGGATCTATACATAGAGATAAGGGTTAAGATATTCATATTACATTAGATTACTTGTTAGACTGCATGACTGTTAATTATCAAATTATCTAATAATGAGGGTAGGACTGAGGAATGTCCCCTCACCCTTACCCCACCACTACTAATGATTACTCCCATTTTTATGCTCTTGAAGATGATTAGGCTTTAGAGAAAGGAAAATCAATTATGGGAGATCTACAAAAAAATTTGGGAAACTGGGAGACATTTTTTTATCAACACGAACAAATAAACAAAACCCAAAAATGATTTTAAAACTATAATTTTTTCCAATTTTTGAACCATAAAAATAATTTTGAACAAAACAACTAGTATTGAACCAATTTGAAAATGATCAAACATTATCAAACCAATTTGAAATAAGTCATTTTTTGTGCATCATCATATGGATACACTTTTTGGGTTTTGCTTCGCAATTGCCTCAAGATTCATTTTTCACCATTTTTAGTAACTTCCACTACACATGTAACTAAACTTTTTAGGTATTTATATAGAAACCTCTTTTTTCAGGTTTCAAGTTGAATTAAAATCTTGTTTCACATATTTCATATATGTATTTACTATTCCATTTTTGTATTTATATCATATTTGGCTTGTACATTTGTTGTATTGGTTAAGTGTAGTTTCTCTTTACCTAAACCACTTCACTAATAATATAGAATGAACCAATGCATTTAGTATGTTATTATCATCCTTGTATATTTTGAATCACTTTTTTAAAATGTGTCCTACTTTTCAGAGTAGTTTCATGTATTCATATTATTCCCCCTTTTCCTGTAGTATCTTTAGCTAAATTCCTTGACAATTTTTTTTAATTTCACCACTTCATGTACATAAACATTTCATCAAACAGTTTGTTGGTTTGCTGGTCTGAGTGAGTTCGCACTTGTTTTTTGAATATTTTTGTGAATAGATAATTATCATTGATTTCTCATAACAATAACAACTTTAATATTTGAAAAATCAAACTTAGAGATATATTTAATGCCATATACATTGCTGTTACAAAGTGTATGAACTTAGAAATTTATATCAGCAACTATTATTTAACAAAAATGTTGACTTGGATATCCAACATGCTTCAATTCATAATTTTTTATACATTCCCAATATAAAAAATAGTCCCAAATGACATTTAAGCCTTTCATGAAATATTATTGATTTCCTAAAGTGTATGACAACACTTACAAATTATTATCAATAAGTAAGCAAAAGTTGCATTAGTTTTTGAAGACCCACATATGCTATGTTGACCATCCTTACTCCCTTCATGGGTTGTGTTGGACTTTGAAGAAGTTGACTTGAATAAAATTAAGTATTCTTTACTCCCCTTAATAAGTAACAAACCCTTCCCACATGCCTCCAATATGGTACGACCACTCTATGTTATTATGGGTTGTATGGCAGGAATACCAGCCTAAATAATAAAAATATATTTGTACTCAACTCACAATGCATGCACAACACCAAAATATAAAAACGTCTCCCTTAGAAAAAATACTCCATAAATTATCTTGCCTACAAGACTTTACAATTTATTCAATCGTTGAATCCCACTATGAAATCTACGTGACTCCGCTTGTAACCAACTAGGGTAGATCTTCCACTATCAATATTAATTTTCCCTTAGGGTTTCGTCCAAGGGTTTGATCCACAAGAATATCTTAAAATACACAATATAAAAAATAGAATAAGCCTTTCCAAATGAGATTTCTTTTTTACTTTTATATCATCTCCTAAAGAACTTTTCGAAAGGGCCTTTTTTAATTTCACCATCTTAAAATATTCATTAAGCTCATTAATAAAGTAAATTTTTAATATTTTATTTTAAAAGTCACTTAAATTAATTTATTAAATTAACTAAAACAAATTTATCTATAAAAATGTACTTTATTGGACAACTTTAAATTAATTAATTTAATTTATTCCCTGATATCTTGAAATTAGCCTACAAGGATAATATAGGCTAAATAGGTTCTTCCAACTACTCCTCGGAAGGGGACATTACAGTCCTCCCTTCCTAAAATTATTTGTCCTCAAGCAATCAAAGTTTAGGATGTTGTAAATTTTGTTCACCTTCCTAAGTTGCATCCTCAATAGGCAAGTCCCTCCATCTTATGAAATACTCCTTAATTGCTCTACTCCTTAACCTCCTCCCCTGGGTATCTAGAATATCATCAAGAATTAATACCAATTTCCCCTCCTCATCAATTGTGGAAGCTTAGGTGATGACATGATGTTATTCTCGAGAGGCTTTTTGAGATAAGAGACATGAAACACGTTATGTGATTCTATTCTTTTCTAGCAGCTCCAGTTTGTACACTACTTCACCAACCCTCTCTACAATCATATAAAGGCCACATAAGAGAGGCTTAAACTTCTTTGCACCAATTTTATTTAATAAATATTGCTTGTAAGGCTGAAGGCAGAAGAAAACTAAATCACCCACCTTGAAACTTCTCTCAATTATGTGCCTATCTGCATAAAATTTTTGTTGATTTTAGGCACTCTGAAGATTATCCTTAAGTAACTTAAGGATGTCCTGACTCTCTTGAATCCAATCTTTAGCCTTAGGATCCTTTCTATCACCAAAATATAGGTCTATAAAAGATGTAATGTTTTGATGGGATTCATCCCAATCGACATATGATAGGTGATATTGTAACAATGTTATCCTAAGTGCAACCTCTTGGTCCAAGATTCACTTGCAAACAACTAGGGTAGATCTTCCACTACTGAAATTGATTTTACGTTAGGGTTTCATCCAATGGTTTGCTCCACAATAAGCTCTCAAAATACATACTAGAAAAAATAGATTAAGTCTCCCTAAATGAGCTTTCTTTTTCACTTTTATATCATGCATCAAAGAAATTTCCCAAACGACCATTTTTAAATTCACTATTTTAAAATATTTCATTAAGCTCATTAATAAAGCATATTTTTAATATTTCATTTTAAAGGTCACTTAATTTATTTTGTTAAATTAATTAAAATAAATATATTCATAAAAATGTACTTCATTGGATAACTTCAAATGAATTAAATTAAATTTATTCTTTGATATCTCGAAATTAGCCTATGGGAATAATATAGGCCAAATGAGCTCTTATAACTACTCTTCAGAAGGAGATATTACATTTCCATTTTGATAATGGACCTTTGGAGACACAAATTTTATTTTTCCAAAAAAATCTATTGCAAAATTGTCATGATGAGGATCGTTTGATAAAAATTATTTAAATGATATCCTCAACTCATACCACATCTCATTTTCTGAATATATTAATTTGAAACAAAAATGAATCTCATAAATAATTTGATTTGGCATAATCTCAAATTTTTTAATCTTTGTGAACGTAAAATATTTCTTGCTTGTCCTTAATGGAAGATATTGTTTCATCCCACAAACCTATTTTACTTAAAGTGATATCCATGAATGCATCCCATGCATGAAAATTATGTTATGAAAACACCATAAAACCTTTAATCCTCTCCATCTTCATTACTAATAAGACCATTATAGAAACATGAAAATGTTGAAAATAATAGTACCCCTACAAATAAAAAAATATCTCCAACGGTTTGTAAATGGGCTCAAAAAAAATCCATTTGAGAAATTTGATCAATTAATTCAGTTAAATTTCATTTTTGATTATACAAATACTATGATTCTTGTTTTGAGTGTATGCTACTTATCATTATGTGATTCACCAAAAAAATTAACTCTTTATAATATATTATAAATAGTAAAAAATAAGCCTCAAATGACACCAAGCCCTGTTAGCGAACTCAACCAACATTTTTAGGATTTATTAAATTTTAATTATTTTTAAAAATTCATGTTCATCTTATAATTATACAAATTAAATAATAGAATGCCACATGTCACTACCACTTATCAAATTCCATTTCAGCTGCGAAGTCAAATTAATTGCTAGTGGTATATAATTAATGGTTAATAACCAATATCAAACAACATATGGCCAAGATAATATAAAAAATAAAGAGCATAATTTATATGGGACTAAAACCTCCAAACTTTTTTCCTTGGGATCCCTTCAGCATCATTCACTAACTTATCAAGTAAAGCTTGAATTCACACCCTTTATTGGGTGCAACCAAGTTTTATCCTTTGTCTACTCTCAATCCTCTTTGTTTTCCATGCAATCCACTCATGGTCATACCCACTTCACTCACTTGAACACTTATTTTGATATCATTTGGTCACCTTACATAGTATGGATGATCATCAATATGACTTCCCATTCAGCCCTAGGCACTAAAGACCTCCTAATTTCAACTATAGTTTCAAAGGGATAAATGGAAAAATAATCAGACAATAAAAACATTGACCCATAATAATATTTTACTAGGAATATAAAAATGCAATAGGATCTGAAAAATGATGTGCTTAAATGAGGTTTCCTTTATAGACATTTTCTACATGTATAGATAAATTTTTATGCTAGAACTCCATGAATCCAAATCCATTTGATACTTTTATAGGTTACCTCAAATGTTTACAAGAAATTAAAATAACAAAATAGAAAGTGTCATTTTCTTATGAATTTCATTGGATCAGTCTTCCTCATTAAAAATGAACCTTAATTGAAAATAAAATTACAACCAAACACATGAGATACTGCCTCTTCTTTGTGCACCCTTTAGCACTAAAAGAATAAATCCTAGGGATTTTTACACTTCAAAAAATCTAATAATTGATAAATGTAATTTTATACACAGATGTCCACTTTAAAACAAATAATTAACTCTGCACATAAATAAGAAGACATCAATATTTTGTGGTGTTGAAAGAAACATGAATAATAATAATCTCTCAATATATAAAAATGAATGAAGGTTTTTCTTATAATCGGTGCAAGGCATTGTTTTTATATAAATATATCAAGATATGATATAAGGGTATGATGACTTAATACAAGGCATTGGCCCTAATATAATTATAATTACACTTACAAGGTACAACTTATAATATGTAAGGTACATAATTCAAGGTATACACAACTCAAATGTACACTATACTTAGGTGTTCAAATAGTAAACAATATGTAGATTAGTCACTTGTTAGTCTAAATGACAAAAAATTAAGCATAACAATACACTAGGACTAAACACTCTTGCCTAAGAACTAGGGAGAGCATAACCCAATAAGCAAGATCACAAAATAGAGATAAAGATAATACAAATTTATTACCTCTTTTGTATAGTTTGATGCTTACTTATTAGCATAAAGGTGTTTGTGCTCAGCCTATGATGATTAAAGTCTTCTAGAAATGCTCTACGATGGTGGTAGCATCTCTCCAATAGTCACTTGTGGCTTGGTGTGAAGCTTGGCATAAATTGGGCATTATAACACTACTCTCAAAAGCTTCAAGAAGGTATTCCAACTAAATAACTTTACACACAAAAGCATATTGGCATATGGTATAGGCACTTACATTTATAGCTCAAAGATCTAACTCTAACCCTAGGGAGGTTAGGTTAAATTCTAATTTAGGATGAGTCTAAATTAACCTAGGTTGAGTAAGTCAAACCCAGGGTTGGGAAAAAGCACTCTTGAAATCTTGACACCTCATTTTCAGATATTTGTGAGACATGACAACTCACTTTAGATATTTGTGAGGTTATCACTCATATTTTTTAAATATTTAGGAGATAATAAATCACTTTATTAACTCTTTTGACCTTTTGACTTCATGTTTGGCTAAAACTTCCTTTTTTGGTAAATGAAATTCACTAATTTAATTTGGAATGTTCGTTTAGGAAAGTTAATGAAGATTTACAATGTAATTAATCTTACTTTGTCCTTTTTGGCTTTTGACAATTATTTTAAATATTTTCAATTAATAGCTTGATAGGCCAAAAGTGTCAAATTACGAGGTCATAATTTGGCTAGGGTTAAAACTGAACTAGATTTTTGGTACATATAGGGTAATATGCTAAATAAGCTACCCTTGTCACATTTTTGGGTAATTAAATCCTTTATGCAGATAAATTTGGGCAACTCAAGTGGTTGTTAGGCTTAAAATGTGTTGTATGATAGAAATTGAATTGAATTTTGGTTTAAGCATGAAAGTCACTAAAATTAAGTGTCTATAGTTTGCCACAACTCAAATATACACCACAAAGTTGATGACTCAAGGGACCCACAAATATGACAAATATGGGCTTAAAACCTAATAATTTTGACCGATATTAAAGTTCACTTGCATGTGATGACCCATTTTACTAATGACATTATAACTAAGGTGGATAATATATGAAATCATTGTAACAAAGTTATTGATGGACTGGCAAATTGGGCTTTTGAAAACAAGGATATCTTCTGCTATGGGCCACCTCCTCTATTGTGGTCAACTAAAATTCAAGAAGAAATTAGGAATATCACAAACCTTGACTCTTCTCAATGAATATTCATATTGCCATTTTTTTTTATAATGCTAGAGATATGGCTAATAGCTTCCATGTCTGACATGGTCGAGTATATAATTCAACATTTATTTCAATATAATGGGTAATTATATATATATATATATATATATATATATAAATATAAATAAATAAATATATATATATATATATATATATATATATATATTGATGATGGAAACTATGAAAAATAAAAAAAATTAATTTTAAAAATATCCATAGCATAATGATGTAAATATAAATTTATTTCCATTTAGCTAATATTGAATATTCCTTGCACCATTTTTATCAATGGGTTTAAAGTGTAACACGGTTCTATGTTGTTACCTTGAGATGTAATTTGATTATACAGATAATGATCGGTAGTGAGCAATTGACCTAAAACTATTTTTTTTTTTATATTACTCCATTAATTCTCTTAGTCAACATATATTAAACAGGTTCTTGGATTTTGGACTTTTAAACACTAAAATATAGTATTAAATACTTGACAATAAAAATCTTCACATACATTTACCATGTATGACTTATGTGCAAAAATTTGGTCCTAACTCAACATCCCACCCTATCCTTGTGTTTTTTATGGGTTTGATCCCTTTGTTTTGATATTACACACCATTGAGAACCTCAATGTCTATTTCAAACCTGCAAACTATCTTGCACAAATATGCCCAAATGTATAGTTTAGTCCTCCTTTAAATGGGTCGCTACCATCAGATTGGGCAATATTGCTAGCCAATATTGACTCGAGCCTGGCGATACTAACCCTCTCCTAAAAACAATCACTTTTAAAATTTAATATATTATTATGGGTCATCCCATATTTTTTGGATAACATTACATAAAAAAAATACCCAATTAGACTCATATATATAAAAATCAAAGCCTCACATGATAGGGGACTTGGCACTTATTTGGTATAAATCTATAAATTATTGCACATTGAGTACAACTACCCTATTCCTCCTAACTTCAACACCAATCACTAGGAGAAACCATAACCCAACTCTAAAATATACTAGATCCAAGTCAAAGCAAGCATTGTCAGGTATCAAATCTAAAACATTAGTTACATTCATATAGTGAAAGGGCACAATTGCATGATCACACTAGGTGGGAGAACTATGTGTGGCTTGATTTCCCTCCTCAGAGTATCAAATACATAAAAAATGGTAAATCATCAATGGGGGTGATTTAGGTCAATGCAAACCATTACACTTTATTTTTTCATGTTTTTATCCTTCACAAGCACACATAGGGTTTTAAGGTGATTGAAGCTGATTTTTGGGGTTGCATGCATCCTTAAGTTTTTAAATCGCACATACAAAGATTTTAGAGATAGATGAAGTTGACTATATGGTCACAAACACATTTTATGCATAAGTCATTATTGACCACTACAAGTCATTATTGATAGTCGATACTAAATAATACTTGACAAAACTAAACCTACATAAATAGAAACATGCTTCAAAAACCTAAAGAAGCACATGCATATTTTAGTCTATTTTACATTGTCATAAGTCAGACACAATCAACTAGTCAGTTAAAAAAGCTTAGTATTTATCCCTTTGTGTACTTAATATATTTATCATATGCCACTTTTCAAATCATTGTAATCCATTTTAATATTTTACATTCTGATATATGCTTGAATGTCATATCTTAGTATCTAAATTCACTTACTATTTTCTATCTAAATTAGATTAATTAATTCATATTAATCTAAATTAATATAAAACATATCAATGATCGGGTACATTACTTGAATCATGTCAAACCACAGGTCACCCTTGTGGTCTCATCCTTATAGGGTTTCAAATTTTTGTCTCAGGGTTTCAATTATAATTTTTTATTTCCCTATGAAAAATACAATAAATATTATCACCTTTCAACATATCATTTTGCATCCTTGAATTATTAAATACAATAAGGCTAGTTACCTTATCCCTTTAAGGCACAATGTTAGATTAAGTGGGTCCTATATAGAGCATAATGAGAGTTATTTCAAATGGATACTTTGATGTTTTCTTCTTTTGATGTTATCATTTTTCATGAATATGTGAAAATAAAATATTATGTTGGTTTGCCTCTATTATAAATGGCAATCAATATAATTATAATGAACATAATATTCAAGATAATGAGGGACTCAATAGAATTGATCCCAATAAACCTAACATGGTAGATCATGATCAAGTTACAACCTTGTCTAGTTTTCATCAAGGAATATGCCAATATCCTAAAGACATGGATAGATTATTTAAATTTATCCTAGCTTCTAAGGTCATGCACCAAGCTATGCTTACTACATCTCAGGCACAACAATAAGAACCCTTTACTATTTTTAACCCATCCTTTCAAGCTAGTACTTCTGCTTTAGGTGTTCAAACTTCTATTATTAATATTATTCCTATGTCAACACCTATAGTGACATATGTAACATCCACACAAGATGTGGGGGAAACACAGTGCTTCCAAAAATATCCATACATATTTCACACAATTAATTTTTTTACCCCTCCTACGATGTTTATGCATATTACATCACCAATCTTTCCTACTACATGTTCACTTGAGCAGATTGTTACAAATTTACATGCCAAGGTTTTATAGTTAGATCAAGATGATCCTAGAGTTATTCATTCAATGGATTCACATGCCTTTATTAATAATTAATTATCCCCTAAGATAACAACTTATCCTTTACCTTTAGGTTTTGTATCTCCTAAATTTCCACTATACAAAGGTAAAGGTGATCCAAAACAAAACCTTCAATCATTCCATGCAATATGCTTGGATTATACATACAATGAAAAATTATTAACCAAGATATCCCTGAGTAGTCTTAAGGAATATGATTTGTGCTGATTCTATGGCCTTTCCCTCCAGTCAATTAGAGCATTAAACCCTTTGGAAAATTAGTTTCTAGCACATTTCATGATGAAAACTATCTTATGCACAAATTTCTAAACTTAGATAAGGATATAATGAGCCAATCAATGATTATGTACTTTAGTACAATACTATGCTAGTTAAGATGACTAATGTTATGGCCAAACATTAGTTACAAGACATATTCAAGTAAATTTTTTTTGCACCACTCCATGAGTCAATCATCTTCAAGAGATTCAAATCCTTTGATAAGTAATGCCACATAATAAGAGACAGTGAAGTTAAGATCATAGCTTTGAATAATCTCAAGTATACACCTTCTCCTGTATCTACTTCAACAATAAATAAAAAAATCAAATCAGGCTACAAGGTCAAACCAACTAACATCAACAATAAGGCAAATATGATAGTTAATGTAGTGTCACAACCTATAAATTAACTTCAATTATCAACTCTACCAAAAAGATAGTTTTATAGACTACCATCACCTCCTCATATATTGTTACAGAAGCTCCTTGAGTAAAAACTTATCATGTTTCCTCCTCCATAATATTTTGATTAAAAAAAGCCTATACCAAAGAACTATAATAGTAATATATATTGTGACTATCATCAAATTATGGGACATCATACAAGAAATAATTCAAATTAAGACATACAATATAATATCTTATTTATGACAACATCATTGAGTTGAACACACCTACAAATGAATATAGACCATAGAAAAATGGAAATAATAAGTTAAAAATATCCAATGATCCATTCCCAAGCATGATATGACAGAGACTAATGATAATTCAGAAGTACACTATGCATACAATATCCATCCTCTACCTGTGAGATATTATCACCCGATAGATGTGATTATTGGTACACTTATCATCACCTCATCATAACATCATGTGATCACATTTGTTGACAATGATATTGTCAATGATGATTCATATTTTCATGCACTATTCATACATGCTTATATCAATGATCAACCCATACATAGTGTCATGATTAACAGAGTCAAGTGATAACATGTGTACAATGACACTTATTTACCCCCTTGGATACATAGAACAATATATAAAAAATACATAACAAACATTTAAGGGATTTTATAGATAGAAGCAAAATACCCTCAGACACACAATGCTACCTCTTCATTCTTAGTTTTACATAATAATGTCTTTAACATGTTGTCAAGACACCCTTAGATGCAACAGCTTCATGTAGTACCATCAACAATGCATTTATATCTCAAGTACATACATTGTAATAAGGTATTTATAGTTATAGTTGTATGATATGAGTGCCCTCTACAACTACTAGCGTCTCCTCCTCAACCCCCACCACCTTTGTAGTTTATTGATACAACCATATAGTTATAGTATATAGAGCTAGTGGTTACACATATGTAAGATCTTTCTATACACCTAGTTCAGAGCAATGCATTTGAGTATACTTGAAAACTAGCTATTCAATGTCCATCATTGAAAAGAGTTTTTAAAGGCTCATAGAGGTTATTATCTCCCTTAGCATATACTCAATTAGTACCAAAAATAGTTCAGTGTGTTCCACAATGAACATAAGAAATGATACATTCTCATGTTATATAATGGAAACTACAAATTCTTAGGCCTTAGATATATACCCATCATATATGTGATTATATGAGTGATCATTACACTTATTATGCATTACATGATTTCTTATTAGATTTTAATATGTTTAATCTTGTACCTTTCGCTTGTGATAGGTGGCCCTTACACTATGTGATACAAGAACTCCCCATGGTTCCCATTAATGGGATCATCCATTAGCACTTTTAAAATTTTAAATATTTTAAAAATAAAAAAAAATCAAAATTTTCAAGAAATACAAAAACATTATGAATATTCACACAAATCAAAATCAAGACCTTAGCATGACATGATTACTAGATTATATTATTTAAATATGTTATTTATCACATGTTTTGTAGATGGCACATTCTTTCCATGCACATACATTTCACGGTATATGAGTGTGAGGCTAGAAATATATGTTACACATGGACATATAGATGTTAGATTTTCCTCTACTTAGAGGCCATACAAATATTAGGGGCATCTTATTCCATAGACTTCACTATTATAGGTTATATATTTTTAAGGCCTCTTTATCATGTTGAGTTACATATATTGATTACATGTGTCTTTTAGTTACTCAATCTTACATATTGCTACATGGATATTCTATTTGATATGATGTGACATTGATACACATAGATAGTGTAGATTAGTCTTTATTTGTTCTATGCTTCATTAATGTTGTTACTCTTTTGCATGATAGGCTATTTTGTGTTTATCTATTATGTGTGATCCCTTGGCCTTTTTGGGGATGTATTTATGTCCCATGCATATGTCCCTTGTTCTTGTTTGTTGTGACATATTCATGTCTTTTACATGCGTCCCTTGGCCTTATATGTAACACTAATTCTTGATCTTGTTGAGCTTGCTGAGATTGGGTGGTGACATAATCCATATCATTATCATTACTACGTAGTCTTATTCAATTATCCTAATTCACTAATAGTTAATATTTTTTGTTGCATTGATACATATATCTAGACATGACACTTATATGCTTTACATTACATATGTTACATACATGCCTTGATTAACATATACATTATTATGATAACATACTCTCCACATGTTCACATGATTATATATGATGTTAAATTTATATATAACATGATACAATGAAAATTTAGTTTGAGACAAGTAACTTACATGACACTTCCCTCATCTTAAAAGGGGAGGCATTGCAGTGGCTTGTCATAGAGACAAAAGTATTCATGAACATAAAATCAAATTTTGGGAATCAAAGTACAAATTTTAGAGATTTAGAATGGTTCATATGTTAAATGGTTTAGTTACACGATAGATATTGACACATTAGTATAGATTAGAGGGGTATATATCATGCATATACACTTACTTTATATATACTTGAGTACAAATTCATACACACTTGAGTGCATATACATAGGCATATGTACATAATTTATAGGAATAAAAGTTACATATTTTCACATATACATAATTTTGAGATACATGTTATCAATTTTAACATATAGATGCATAACATTTATTATTAGCTAGTAGAGATTCAAGGGCCGTGATATTGGTTCATGCAAATGTACACTATGAGAATTTAACATTGGCATAATTAAAAAGGGGCATAATATTGATTCATGCACATTTATACATTTGGTAGTGAGCATTATTATGGTTGTTTATTTAAAAAAAATGTCAATCTGCACTAAGTAGTGAACAACCTTGAATCTAAAATATGTTTGCAGTGGTTTGATTCATTTTTTTATGGGTGATGTACGTTAAGGTTCAAATACAGTCAATGGTCATGGCATTACTTCTATTGAACAAATAATGTGGTTCCCACTTTTATCAGATCTAAGTATCTATTTGGGTTATTACATCACATATTTCTCTCGACATTTATGATTGTTGGGACATGTTGTCTTCCCAACCCAAGGGCTTACATAGTTACACAAAATTGGGGTTTGATCACCCTCCGTTTATCCATGGTTCAACAAGAGGAACCACTTTCCAAGTGATTCAACATAAATAACATTTTTCTAATACTTCAAGAAGGAAGCATCATCCCCAAAAATTGTAAGGGAAACATTGTTTTCACCAATATGCAAGTTACTCCTTCCTTGCTCTTTAATTTTAAAATTCCAAGTTCAGATTTAAAATTTCAATCTATGGATATTGATTACCATATTTTTGTTGCAAGTTTTGTTTTCAAGTGACCTACACAAATGGAGCTTCCTGCCAAAGATAAAGTATGTTATACACACTTAGGTACACCTCTTCCTTTTAGTTGAGTTAATTCATAATTAGAATAAAAGTGGGGCATTTTTATACACTAAAAAATGTTATTAAGTACTTGAAAATGATAAAATTGATATACATTTACCACACATGACTTGTGCACATAAATATGGTCTTAACTCACAATCTCAAAATATCCTAGTGATTTATATGGGTCCAACCCTTTCATTTTGTTGTTACACACCAATAAAAACCTCACTGTATGTTTTAAACCTCAATATTATCGTGCAGAGACATGCCTAGATGTTCAGTTTAGTTGTTCTATGCATGAGACACTACTGTTAGACTAGGTCAATATTACTAGTCAATATTGATTTGAGCTTGATAGTATTGACCCTTTCTTGTCAGTGGTCACTTTTCAAACTTAAGACATTCTTATGGGTTAGCATGTGCATTTCAAAGAGTGTAGCAAGATCAATGTTAGGTTGTGGAGCTAAAAGCTTCACTGATGCAGACATGGAGGAGGTTGCAAAAGTGTTGCAGAGTGTCACAGACACTGACGTTGGTCTGGCCAACCGACGTCGACAGGATTAGACAAGAAGGCAACCGACGTCGGTCATGGATTGGCCGGCATCGGCGACCCCCAGGTGGACAGGGACCGACGTCGGTCGCCTGTGTGGTTCGACTGCGAGTTTATTACGGGCAGTTAGCTAACGAACCAAGTGTTTGCATGATGAGAGCTATTTTTAGACTCATAGCCGTGGATCTAATTATTGTTTGGATGAGATCTATATAATAGACTCATGGTTGTATTGGAAAGGTGTTCTAGTTTGAGTTGAGCAAAGTTAGCTCCTTCTGTGTGTGAAGTGAGCAAGGGTGTTCCTCCTAGTTCCACAGCAGTGCCAAGAGGTGGGTACTGGTTTTGAAGAATCAGAAGGGTTCTTCAGGTGTGTAGGACTTGGTCACAGGTGAGCATGGCCTTTATAGGAGATCTACATGGTAAGTAAGATCGTTGATCTGCAGGTGTATGTGTGTGCAAGGTCAAGGTTCACAGGTGTGTAGAACCAGGTTGATTTGCAGGTGTGCAAGATCAGATAGGACAGCAACACAACAGGGAGTAGAATCAGGCAAGATCTACTTGGAGTACAGGTGTGTACTCAGATAGAGCAAAGAGGAAGGCAAGGGAGTTCCTTCCATAAGTATGGTCTGTTGAATTGCAGGTTGTTGCAGGTTCATGGGAGATCTACTTGAGGTACTTTGAGTACTTGTGGAGTGCGTGGAGCACTTGTGGTGAACACCAACTCTGTGTTTGAGTTGTGTGTTGGGACCTGAGAGAGAGAGCTTTGAGGAGAGAAGTACTGTTCACTTGAGGTGTGGGAAGCCTCTGAAGAGGTGGTGGATAAGAAGTGGCATCTTCTTTATTGTATTCTTTTCTTCAAGAGTTTTAATACAAGTTGTGTATTGTCTCTCATATCATGTGTTATTCTGAATTCTAGTTACTTGTGTTTCTGGTTAATTTCCGCATATTAAGTTGCTTGGTTTGGTAATCAACTGTATGCTTCCGGTGTTCACGTATCCTGACAATCAATTACTCAACTAGACTCATATATATACAAATCATGGCCTCACTTGATAGGGGATTTGACACTTATCTAGTACACATCTATACACTACTACATATTTAGAAAGACTACCTTATTCCTTCCAAATTCAAAACCAATCACTAGGAGTAGCCACACGCCAAGTTTGAAGCATACAAAAGCTAATTCAAATCAAACATTGTCAAGTATTAAATTCAAATCATTAGTTATATTCATATAGCAAAGGACTACAATTTCACAATCAAAATAGGTGGGAGAACTGTGTGGCTCGATTTCTATCCTTGGAGTATTAGATACTTAGGCAATGCCCACTCATCAACGAGTGTGATTGGGGTCAACTCATCATGTTACATTTTTTTAATTTTTAAATTGTTATCCCTCACAAATACACATAGGGTTCAAGGTGAAGGAAGTTGATTCCTAGGGTTGTGCACATCATCAAGGTTCGACATCACATGTATAGATCTTTTAAATACAGGAGAAGGTGACTGTACAATAACAGATACTTTTTTCTATGCATGTCATTACCAACCACTACATGTCAGTATCCATAGTCGATATTAACACATACCTAACATAACTGATCCTATGTAGACAAAAACATAGTTCTAAAACTTGATGAATCACGAACATGTTTCAGTGTATTTTCCACTGTCAAAAGTCAATCGCAGTCAAATAGTTAATTAGAAAATATAAGTAATTATCCTTTGTGTACTTCCTATATATAACATATGCCATTTGTCAAATCATTGCAATTAATTTAAGTATTTTACATTCAAATGTATGCTTGAATGTCATATCTTAACGTTTGAATTCATATACTAACTTATATCTTAATTAGATCAAGTAATTATTCTTATTCTAAATTAAGATAGAATAGGTCCACAAGATAACTTATTGTATATGAGAGTATGTTAATTACTTAAACGTATTTCAAAAAAGAGTCATACATGCCCTAACCCTACAAAATTTCTGCTAATGATCTCTCTTTCAAAAATACAAATTATTCATCATTAAACCAATATAATAATAAAATAATAAATTATAAATGGCTTCATATTTAACATACTTAAATAGACAACTAATATTACATGGCATATCCCATGTATTATTATTTCTATTTAAAATTTAAAATTTGGTGTCACGGAGGGTTAATGATTTTGGAAAGTTGATCATTTAAAGGATACCATTTTTTTTTTTTTTTCAACTTTATCTTTAAGGATTTAAAATGTATATTCTTACTTGTAATGTCATTTTTTTTGAAAGTATATATATATATATATATATATATATATTTAATTTTAATTTTTTTTAAGACTGCCTCTTAATTATTCAATTTGTATGGTCAATGGTTGGAATATCTTTCTCAAATATATTTTATTTTGGAATCGGCTATTCAATGTATCTTAACAACCCGAAAAGGAAATAAAGTGGATTTATTAAAAAAGAATGGAAACATCGATAGAGTGGAATTAATGATGATTTTAAAAATTATTTCATGTCGTCCCCTTTGGAATTTCACTAAAATCATTCATTTCTAAAACAAACAAATAAATTCTAACATTTCCATTAAAGATTAGGGCATTGGAACTTTCGTAGCATCCAATTGACGAGGGAGATTATGAACAAAATTTGATATGATATTTGTTTTTTTAAAGTTATAAAGATAATAATATATATTTTTAGTTATTTTTTATTTATTTTTAGTAGATTTAGATGTAAGGTGAAATTTTAGATAGATTATTAAAAATTATAATAAATATATAAATTATTTTAATGTTTTATTTGTATATTATATATTATAGTGTTGTTTGAAGATTAATGTTGAATAAATAATTGTCATTTAAAATTTAAATAAGTAAAGTTGAGCGTCAAATTTACTCAATAGTGGAGATAAATATGGTCTACACTCTTTCGCTTTAAAATCTATGAAGAATTTTAATTTTGAAATCATAATCAACAATGAATGAATGTGAAAGATCTTAATAATATACATGAGACCAAATAATTTATTAGACCAAGAGTATTAACAAGAGCATTTTGTGTTAACACAAGAGTTGTCCTATTAATCTTGTGAAATGCATTCCCTTTTTGATGTTGGTTCTTATACTATGGATCTTAATCAAACAAATATTATTTTGTCTATCCTTACCTCCTCAAACAAGGTGGTTAGGTTGTCTACTTTTAAGTTATTTTCTTACTTAATTTGGATGTCTAAGCTTCACACTTCATAATGTACTATCATTCTATCTCCAACACCCTCTTGTTACAAAATAGGTATGTTTTTTTTCTACTCTTCTTTAAGTATTGCCTACGTACAATTTTCACATCTAAGATGATCCAAGCTAGTCCTTAACTGACCCATCAAAAAAATTACTTTATATTTGAATTCTACTCCTATGTAGGCCTTTACATCATAGTCTTGTGTGGAATTAAATTCTTTGACATGGTATTATTTCTTCCATCCAAGTTACTTTGTCCACGTGGCTACCTTGAATTTCTATCTCGCATACTTTTTTATTTCTTCAATAATGTTTAGGCACTCTACATGTTAATGCCCCATTTACTCATATGGCTATCCTGAATTTCTATCTCTCATACTTTTTTATTTCTTCAATAGTGTTTAGGCACTCTGCATGTTAATGTTTTATTTACTCATCCAAATTTTGTTTTGTTTTATCAATATGATCTTCCCCCTACTTAACTCTTCCTCTACCACTATTTTGGGCCATTAATGAGTTTCCATACTTTGTGCCTTATTTAAATAACTTAACATATGATTCATCATTGGTGCCTCTAATAGGAAAGTACTTACTAAAACTAGTAAAATCTTATATAGAACTGAAGTTTTAATTTTGAAACTACTTGTGATTAGACATTTTTAGATTCTCTCTATTTGTCCCCATTTTAGGTCTGACACATGGTTGCTCCAAACATCACTCCATAAAGGACCACTGGTGTGAAAAATAAGTTGAATAAGGTTCTCTTGGTTTTTCATCTCCTAATTCTGCATCCCTGCATCTATTTTGTAGTGAGTATAAAGCCTTCCACCTCCCTTGTATTATTTTTGACCTGCAAGTCTCCCAACTAAGCTTGTTGTGAAATCAAACCTAATGTACTTGTATTCTTCCACCAGTTCCAATGGACTTCTTTTAAAATTGAAGTTAATTTATTTATTTCATCTATAATGAATATATTATGACTTTGGTTTTGTTGGTATTCACTTGTATTCCAACCTCTTGAAAAAATATCTCTAAAAACCTCGTATGTTCTCTCAAAATATGGTATTTTTAAAATTTGAATAAGATCATCTGTATGTAGGAGTAAATTTACTACATAGCTAACTAGGTGAGCACCCCATCCACAAACTTTATTTATATACTCCTCTACCTTATCAATGTATATCCCAAATAAAATGGGGGTTAATACATGTCTTTGTTTGACTCCAATGTCACCTCTAAATAATTCTTACATTCCTTCACATGTTCCTATTTTGGCCTAAACTTGATCATAAATCCTATTATTAGTGCCATGTACTCATATGAAACTCCAAGTTCGTCCATCCTGCTCTAAATTTTTCTTTTAGGCACCATGTCAAATACTTTTTAGAAGTTAATAAACCAACATAAAATTGCTTCTTCTTAGTTATCCCATATTTTTTCAATCAAATGCCTAAGAGTGATGTAATGGTTGATAGTGGAATGCTTCAACCTGAAACACATGTGTTCTTTTGCTCTTTTTCCCTTTTGTCTTTACAACTAATTGTTTTTTACTCTAATAAGCTCTTGAATATTTTTTTAAGGGGATTAATTATGATAGTATGATAGTCTCACCTATTATTAGCCATCCAATTTATATGGAAACCTTCTTGGATGATACTATTGCATTTTTTTTTTTGTGTATTGCGAGGACTTATAAATCCCATCTTAGATATTATTCTTTTAGCCCATCTATGTCTTATTCCTTACTCCTTTCTAATCTCTTTATGCCTTGACTAATTCCTCTTGTAGAGAATAATTTGGTTGTTGTGTTGATTATGAGGGGAATGTCTTTATCATGATCTCATTCATAGAGTAATTTTTCATACTCTAGCAATTGGGAATCTATA
This sequence comes from Torreya grandis, assembly GCA_037957365.1. NCBI lineage: Eukaryota > Viridiplantae > Streptophyta > Pinopsida > Cupressales > Taxaceae > Torreya > Torreya grandis. Next base: position 3,022,430 of record JARHVA010000714.1, on the reverse strand, counting down.
ATATTACTATATATTTGTTTTATTTTTTGTTGTAGTTTTCCATAAAATCTTTTGGGATTGTGTTTTCTGAAATAAATCAATTATTTCCTTATTGTACTCATATAGGTTATTTTTTACATCATATCAAAATTTTGTAAGCCTTCTTCTTTTCTTTATTGTACTCATATAGGTTTTTTTTACATTGTATCAAAATTTTGTAAGCCTTCTTCTTTTCTTTATCCATCTCAAACTCTCTCAAATTTATCTTTGTTGCCTTGTAATCTTCATCATACCACATATTTTTCAAAAAATTGCTTATATTTTTCTTTTTAGGTCTACATATTTTGCATGTGTATATTAATTTGTGAATCAGTGAGAGTCAATATATTATTACTTAATAGGAAACTAGTGGTACGTGATATATTTTTATCTGCTTTCTGAAAGTGTTTTCAAGGGTTGTATTAAAGAGTTCTTGATTCTCATGAGTCATAAGAATTTTAATTTTAAGAGATGTTTTCATTTGATTGTGGCGGGCTTGTTCTTCTTATTTATTGTTTATGTGTGCGTCATTATTTACATATATTAATTTGTGATTTTATTTCAAATTTGTAGGATAGTTCTCAACTTGTAACTCCATTAGTCTCAAGATAAAACTCTATGAATAAATAACATAATCCACCACACTTTGGCCACTATATGTTTTTAAAGTGATGTATGAATTTGGATATCTTCTCATGCCATTACATATAACCATGTCTAGAGATTAAATAGTCCGAGTAATTCTTTTTTATAATATATAACACCCCCACTTCCATCTTGTGATGTCCTTTCCCAACACTGGTCTTCTTCTTCTTTCATATTTTGTGAGAGATGTTTGTAAAAGTAAACATATACAAAGAAAAACATTATTTTAAGATTATTCATAGTGAATTGTGTCAAATAAACATGTTAACCTTGATTGGTGATTGTGATGACATCTAAGATATTGCATGAGTGTATTATAAATTCTTGGGATTATATATATTTATTACACATGTGACTCTTTTTTATAAATAATTAGGAAAACCTATTCTAATTTTGAATGAGACATATTCATTTGAGATTTTAGTATTTTTTGGATCTATGTGCTCCCTATGAGATGATCCTTTTACACACAATGTGGTTAGTTTTTTTGGTCCCCAGGGTGGCCATATATTGTTTAATTTTTTATTTGTAAATGAGGTGGATATTTGACATTAGGTGATGAGGATTGTTGTGCACTCTTCATTTAATTAACCGAGTCAAGTTGATGTCATATAAAACTAGGGTTGGTGTCCAATAAAAATAAATAATAAAGTATGCAAAGTAGTGATTAACAATTGTCTATTTTGGGAGAGTTGCAAATCATTTACTCATAAAGATATGATATACTTGCTTGTATTAAAAACTATTTTATTACTTGTAAAAGTAAACACTCTTTGCTGAATTAGAATGCTTGGAAGGGAAACACACTTGCTGTAATAGAAATTAATGTAAACCAAACACACTTTATATGATATACATTACTTTTAAAGGAAACACATAATTAGTCTAAGTTGCAAAAATTGGAATTGCTTTGAAAATGAATATTGTGAAAATTCAAAGAACTAAATTAAAACACACATAAAGAGATACCTGCTAGCTGGAATTTGTCACACAATACTTTACATAAAGGAATGAAAGACCAAAAAACACAATAACATAAACATATAAATACCACAAATGGTCCTAATTCCTTGGCTGAGTAGGGCCATGGTCTCCCTTGGAATAGAATTGGTTCAGACTATACTTGTAGAAAAATCATGAAATCATTTTTTCATTAATTATGGAAATGCTTACAATGCTGGAGAAAACTTAATTCCATATTTCAATCTTTTTCTTTCTATGTAGTCTTGTTTCCCCTTATATCAGTAGGAAAACATTGTTTATATGTGACAACACTTTTTACATCAGCTGATAAAAATATACTAACCTTCTAACAAGACTATAACTATCTAGGATCTTGTTTATTGATAAAAGAGAAATAACAACATCCTTTCCACTTTTCTAAACACAAACTAGTGAAAGAGTATTGACATTAGTTTTCACACACTATCTTTGGTTGTTGCTAGTTACAACTTATTGTTATAGTTAAAACCATTCATATTCTAGCAACAAACACCATTACAATACATACAATTGATTTTAACAAACTAATATAAATTCTTATGGCTATAAATAAACATATTACTTTTGGAAAATTTATACATGACTTCTAGAAATGTTCCAAAAATAAATTAGGTTGCTTCTGATCAAGTGGATGTGGTTTTTACCATGATGCAAAGTATTCAAAATGTTTTTTGTCACATTCCTAGAAGCCTTCAGGACTGGTTTGACCTGTTAGGGTAAATGTTTAATTCACCATATGTGAATTAAAAATAAATTTGTATTTTATAATTTACTAGACTAGCGTAGTTGTCCTAGCCTAGTTGTCATATTTATCCCATAATTTGTGGGTTGTTATTTCCCGTGTATTTCCCAAAGGGTTAGTTTGTTTTTTATATATATTTTTATCATCCAATAATCTAAATTTTTGTGTGTGCAGATATGATAAGCAATACATTTCCTATAAGAATTATTGATATGGTTTATGTTTGTAATGATTAGAATTATTTGAATAATATACTTTGTTCTAATTTATTTATAATATCTGGTATCAGAGTAGGAGGATACTTTTACCTATAAGAAGGAGCATAGGAAGAATATAGGAGAGTTTGGAGGTTTTAGGTAAAGTCTGAGTAAGAAGAGGAGCCATAGTTGCTCCCTACCTTTTCACAACACCTGCCTTGATAAATTACTACCCTAAATTATCAGGTATTCTAACATTCTGAGCACCTTCAACATGCAAATGACATTATAATTTTTTTTGGGTTGAAGTAATAGATGCATACCTAAATGTTAGCCATAAGAAAATAAAATATTAAAAAGGGAGTTTCAACATATAACAAAGGTGTTCAAGCATTAAAGAGTAGAAAAAGGCATTTTTAAAGCTTTGGTAGGATGTTTTAAAGCTGTGCAAAGTGTTTTTAGCACTCCATATCAATAAAAGGTACCAATACCACTTTTTAGTCTTTTAAAACCATCCTCCAAGGTTTTCCTTTATTGTAATTTCATTAAAAACCATCTTATGATGTTGTAAAACCATATCTATTATTATCAAATCAATGTTCAACAAGTTTAGATCAACACGAGGATGTGATTACAATTAAAAATCAGCATGCAAGCTTGAAGAAAGCACCAAAACCATCTCTGTTGTGCCAAAATACCTTCTAAAAATGCTTCACATAAGTTCCTTTGCTTCAAATTCCAGCCAAACTCACTTTTTTGCAAATCCATAGTAATCCAAATAGTAGTTTTGACTTTTGAATACTTGATATGATGCATAGGGGAGTTGGTTACAACACTTTTTACTAAAAAATAGACAAGTGGGAGGTTTAGATTTCAAATCTCACCCCAATATCCTTTTAGAAGAAAGTTTATCAATACCTCTAAATTTGGTAATTTTACCAAATTTAGTTATAACTAGTTAAATTTAGAGGAAAAAAGACATAAAACATTTTTTTGTAAATTAAAAAAGGAAAAGTTTTTGTTTTAAAAAATGAGAGGAAAATTTTATTTCAAAGAGGCCAAAGAGCCCAAAAATAAAAAAAATTGCAAAACTTTCAATTTTTCCAAGGGGGAGGGTACAATTTCATTTCTCTATTGTATACATTGTATTGATTTGCATATCAATTTCATAAATTTACAAGTTTATTTAAAAATTGTATTGCATAAATCGCGAGTTTTAAACTCAAATGTAACATTCGGTGCAAGCGATGCCTCTGAATCATGTTTATAGGTAAAGCCTTCACGCTTGAGTCACAACATACATAGCCTAATATATCTATAATAACAACATATGAGCATCATCCCTATAAATTTTCAGGGAGAAATAAATATATTTATACTAATAACCATCCCTACATTACCTATTCATTTTAATTAAAATGCATAAATCTTGAAGGTGGAAATTCTAAGTATATAGGGAAGTTATGCCCACATATGCAAAATTCCATCTAAGCAGGTACTAATGATTTAATGAACCCCTTTAAGTACTATTCAAGTACCATGTACTACTCTCTTTCACGTACATTAAAATCTCTTTCATGTACCACTAGATATATATATATATAAAGGGTGAGCTTCTTCCACGTACCATAGGTATATATGAAGGGTGCATATATAGAAAGGTTTAATATAGCAGTCTGGCAATATATAGAAAGGGAGACCTTGATACTTAGAGTGATAAGGAACCTTTCCATTAAATTTAGTCTTGATCGTGGTTGCACAAGATCCAAAGTTTTTTTTTTTTTTTTTAATATTCTTATTTACTCAAAGGTGACAATTATTCTACTTGGAAGAAAAAGATTAAAATCAACTAGAATTTGAATAAATTTGGCTTATTATAAGTGGCACATTCACTTGACATGTTAGAGGTATTGATCAAGAATGTAAATATGACAAATCAAATCAAAAGGTGAAATTTATCATCATGTTTAGGGCATCAGATGAGGTTCAACCACATGTTTGCGAAGCCAAAATAGCCAAAGAAGCTTGGGATAAGTTGAAATCTGTATATGAGGCCAAAAATGAAAACACTATTTTTCACCTACAGAGTCAACTTCATTATTTAAAATTAAGATCAGGTGAAATATTAGAGGCCTTTCTTAGATGTGTTACAACACTAAGGGCATCAATCCAATCCTTGGGTAAAATAGTCATAAATGACTCTCTTGCACTAATTTTATTGAGAGTTCTTCCACCCTCATACAAAATCTTTGTGTCTACCTTGACTATCATAGAACAAAAACTAAGTTTTGGAAAGTTGTGAATATGTTGTAACAAGAATAGTCTTTCAATTCTCAATAAAAATACAAGTAACATGTTCTCACTTCTCATCAATAGAAAAGGAAGAAACCCATCAAGTCTTTTAAGCAGTCACCAAACCAAACTCAACAGAAAAGTCAGTAAGGGACTACATTTCAAAAATAATTATTATTTGTGGTCATAAGGGACACGAGCTAAAAAATTATTGGTACAATACATTCTAGAAGGATCTTATAATGGCTAGAAGATCACTACCCAACAATCATCCCCATCAAATCAAAGTATAAAACAAGGCAAAAAAAGGGAACTTGGTGGAAGAATTTAAATCAACAAGGTAACATTGCTAAACATGAAGATATTGATGAAGATGGATACTTCTTGTACTTTATTGATTTACAAAAAGAATCAACTTCACAAAGTGATATATGGTATGTTGATTCAGATGTAACCTGACACATGACTAGATTACAAGATCGATTCTTCACTTTGAAATACACACCTAATAAAAATCATGTTTCCTTGGGTGATGATACCTCATACAATGTCCAAGGTATTGAAAACATTACTTTGCCTATTAGCACACAAACATGTATAATCACATACGTATTATATGTACCTATCTTAACCAAGAATCTGTTATTAGTCAATCAACTTTTAGACCATAATCTTAAGATTGATTTTGACTATAAAGGTGGAAGATAACATATTTGATGTGAGATAAATCCAAAAACTCCAAAATTATGCATGAGCATCCAATGTGAGTCAAATGTTTCAACTTGAATTTTTTCATAAAAATAATCAAGTACTTAATGTAAAGGACACATATTTAACATAATTATGGCATAGAATATTGGTCACATCATTTTTGGATATCTTGACACACCATGTTGTTTTGACATGGTAATAGTGTTGTCACTTCTCAAAAAGGGTAAAGATAAATTTCAAAAATGATTAGTTGGAAAACAATAGAGAGCTCCATTTTAGAAAAGTATATATCAATCCCATATAAAACTTGATCTAGTGCATACCAATCTATGCAAGCCCATGACACCTAGTCATGTTGGGTTTAAACACTTCATGATCTTTGTTGACCATTTCTCACATAAAATGTGGGTATATTATCTCAAAACCAAGAGTTAGGCTTTTGAAACTTTCAAGAAATTCAAATTTGTTGTTGAAATAGAGACTGATCAAAAAATCAAAACCATCTGCTCATATTGGGGGGAGATACACTAGTAATAAATTCAAAGAGTTTTTAGAAGAAAATGACATTCATCATTAAATGACTCCTATACACACACCACAATAAAATGGTATTGTTGAACGAAGAAATCATATTATCATGAAAATTGTGTGATGCATGCTATATGATTCAAACTTGGAAAAGGTAATCAAAACCCCAATATATCCACTTAATAGAGTTCCCATCTACTTAATAGAGTTCCCACTATAGCCCTTGATGGGGTAACACCAAAAGAAGCATGGTCAGGGTGAAATCCATCTATATCACATCTTTTTGTTTTTGGATGCAAACCAAGTATGCACATTCCCAAAAAGTATAGGACTAAACTTGATATGAAATCAGAAAATCATGTCTTATTAGGGTATTGTTGGTTATTCAAGCTACCCTTGGACTCTACCACTTGACATGCTTGGAGAGGGTCATTTTTTTCCCCAAGACTAGATGAGTAAACTCCTTGAAATCACCTTCATGATGATGTGTCAACCCAAGGACATGTATATTGAAGTCATTGATAGTTTCATTAAACATGTTGCTTCATTAGCTAGTTTTAATAGTCATCTTCTGAGGTCGAAAGTTAGTCTTTGTTAGTCTTTGTATGGTTTTCAATGTATGTATGTGTTTCAAGGTCTTAGATAAGGTTTCCAATCTTGTCAAGCATCTTTTCATTTCTAAAAATTCACAAACTAATCCCTAATGCTAAGTCTTATAAGAAGGCTTAATATATTAGTCCTAAAGTCATGATGACCCAATGAAGACCTATTTGATAGTTGGAGGTGTGAACTTATTTTCAAGGACAAGTGTATCCAATAAGATTCCAAAGTCATTTATGAACACCTTGATAATGTTTTAGAGGTATCCTCCATTATGTCGAAGGTCATGAATAAAGCAAAAGATCTTAAAAAGTGTTTATGAGGATATAAATGGTCAAGAGGTACCATTTGAGGTCATTAGAGTCATTTTAGAGAAGTGAGGCATTCTTAAAGTTTCAAAGAAGTCATTTATTGATATTTGAAGACCGTCATCCAACTCTCCCATCCGTATAAATGGTCAAAAGGTATTGAACTTAATGATTTCCCTTCCTTTCTTATTCTTAGTGGCATTCATTTCTCCCAACGTGAGGAGAATGCACTTGACCATCACTAAATTATTACTCCACATTCAAGAATGATCATCACAAATTCATTATTCCAAGAGTGTTTTACAAGGATCTTGAATACTTCCTCAAATTTAAACCACCAAAGTCCAAGATTTATGATGTTTTTAAGGCCTATATCTTTAAGCATGAGGTTTCAATCATTTTTTGTAGGTTTCACAAAGTCACAATGGAGAAGACACCATAGTTGTGAAGGGGTTATGGTTTCAAAATTTTAAGAAGGTTATTTAATGAATAGGAAATTCATTCATGGAAGAAATGATAGGTTTCAAAGATTATCACAAGGAAACAAATCTTGAAGATAATCCATAAGTGAAAGTTGCAGTCCCAGAGATGGCAAGTTATAGCTTGTATACTCAAAAAAAATGGGTGTATAGGTTTTATGCATGGGATCAAGACTAAAAAACCTTATTAAAACATCTGTAAGGTGTACTAAGCTTTCTTTATGGGTTTGTATGGAATATAAAGCATAAAAGCCTTTAAACATATAGGTTTTCAAGAGGTTACAGGTCTTTACAAGGTTCTCTTGAGAGTTGAAGGTCTAACATGATATTCAAAACAAAAGATAACATTAAATTAGGGTTCCACTCATCATTTTAAAGCCTTCACATGAATTAAATGAAGAAAACAATGTTCACATACCTCATAATAGGGTAAAACTGATTCAAAACCTTGATCGCAGGCACCTACAGGTAGATTTCATGGATGAGCCATCTCTATTCAAGATTTGCATGTATTTGCACAACCATCAGATGTATGAGGGATGTATTGAAGGATATTATACAAGTTTTTAAAGTTAGTAAGATTAAAATAGGGATATGAATAATCCATAAGAATCCTTAAAACTACATGTAGGTCACTTGAAAGAAGCACTGTTTGAGGTTTGTATGCACTTCTCCAAATGCATGGAAATAAATGGATAATGAAGGATGTTAACAGGTCTGAAATTAACCCACCAAAGTCATAAATATTGACCAAGAAGCTTGTAATCACATCAAATGGTCAAAATGATTGCAGGTAGTCCTAAACCTTGCCAAAACCCTATAAACCAATGAATCTACTTCTTGGCGTTTTGAAGCTTACTCATGAATATATGGTGGTTAGAGGTTTAGGAGTGATATAAATATCTTCATAGTAGGATCATGAGTCTTCATGTGCAAGAGGGTCTTTGAAGTATTTAGGTAGGCTTTATGATCATCAAGCGGGCATCTATAGGTTGTTGAAGATCTTAAGCGTGAAACATGTTTTAGAGAGGTCAATTTGCTAAAATGAGGGTTGTAGACCTATAACAAGTTCCATATTGTTATTGAGACATGACCTAAAGCTTCAAAGTAGGACACAAGGGTTTCTTGACACTAGATCCTTCCAATATCTTCATATATTAAGTTTAGGGCATTCAAGTAAGGAACAAAGAAGAATATAGACCTATAACAAGTTTCAATATTCACTTGACTATTTAGATTATGTTCAAAGGGTTTTCTAAGCCTTGAGGGGCCTAATCTATAAGGTTATGAATAGTTTTTATGATCATCATTAAGACAAGAAGATTAGGAAATAAATTATAAGCCAATGTAGATAGTGAAGGGTTGCAAAGAACCTTCTTCAAGGTTTCATGATCCCATAACTATCATAGGCATGCAGTACCAACGTAATGGTCTCAATTGTGTTTAAGAGTGAATTAAGCCTGCAAGGTGTTAAAGAGTCTCCATGGCTAATCAAAAGTCTCAGAGAAAAAGTTTCAAAAATCATTTAAAGCCCAAGTCTTTCATTTTAGGCCTGTAATAATTGAGAAATCTCCAAAGATTCACTTGCAGGTTTGTTAAGAAGAGATTCATGAGATTGAAGGAAAGGATGAAGTTTCTTAAGCCCATTTATAGGAATCAAGATAAAAATACAACCTTCAAGGCTTCCCCACACTCATTTATAGGTCTATGCTGGCATTTTGCATGAGAATTAGAGGGGTCCTAGAGGACTAAGATGTGGTTAGAGCTCTTTAGACCTTCAAGTTGCAGGTCTACAATTCACCTTATAAGGTTCCATGTCTTCTTAAAATCAAGAGAGCTCAATAAAATATAAGAAGTCTATAGAAGGTTGAAAGCAATGCTTAGAGTAATGTTCAAGCTATCAATAAGGATATTAAGCTTAGGAAAGCTTCTACTATTGTAGGTTTGCCAAAATCTTGTTCCTCATAGACACAATGCTATAATAAGAGGATCTTAGCTTAAGAAGCCTCGCTTGCATGCCTAACTAATAGGTTGAGGAAGTTTCAAGCATACTCCAGAAGGTCTTAAGCATGTAACGTGCCTCTAAAGCCTTTTAAGACATGTCTAAACATAATCAATGATTCCTAAGAATAGTTTACAAGGTTTCAAGCTACAAGTTAAATATCCACAGGTCCATAAGCTTGCATACAAACCTATTGGCATATTCAATAAGCTTATGACCAGGTTGTAGGCCTTCCTAGATAAATTTGAGCTATTCCACAATCAAGAAAGGTTATGATGATAAGTACACTTGTAGCAAGGAGTTCTTGAGCTTCTTGACAAGGCATGAAAGGTACATTGAAGAGGCCACTATAAGCCAAGTATGGCATAGGAGGATTGTGTATAGCTTGAATGAGTTAACAAATGCACTAAAAATTTGACCCTACATGATCGAGCATGCCTTTTACATGTAATCCAAAAATGGAGGAGATTTGTGGCCTACATTCTCTCAAGTATGGCAAACATGGGAGAGTGATTAATGAGTTAATGATTCATGGAAGTAAAGATGGACCATTACCCTAACGATAAGGTTGCAAATGGAGGAGTGGTTGACCAAAGTAAGCATGTCTAAACCCTTCAAGGGTCAACAAAGACCAAAGATAGAACCCTCTACACCATTCTCCTTGGAGAATCAACATGAAAATAAGCCTAATGCAAGTAAGGAGGCCGACTACCTTGATTTTCATTATCTATTTTCATATTTGAGCTCAAATATGGTGTAAATGGTAGAATTCATGAGCCTATAATGCTCTTGTTTCTTATTTATAGGGCTGAAAATGCCTTATTTTGGATCCCTTTATTGGTTATAGCAAAAATATGCTTCTGTATATACTTTTAATGCTAGCTCAAAGGCCTTTGAATTGAATAAATACTATTGTTTACCTTCTTTAAGCTTGTATCCTTTGTGATTTTGGTGTTTTATTGATATATACATGTGGTAGAGAGTGTTATCCATTATGTATGTCCATTTCCCTTCACCTTGGTGCAATTAGGCATGTCTTTTGTAGGTCATTTATTGTGTTAAAACTGTTTGTGCAAGTGATTAGTTGTGGAAGTTTGCTACTTGTGTCTTGAGTAAGACCTTTTGGTTATCCCTTATAGTTCTAGCACAAGCCACTACTTTCATATGAAACACTTATGTTTGGGAAACCCAATTTAGAGATTGTGTAGAGTAAATTTAAATATTTATCATTCATATTGTGTTGTTTTAGGTAGGTAGAGGATATCCTCAATCTTGGTACTGTTGACATTTTTCTGCATGACCAGTTTGTGTTTTCCCTTTAGCTCTTTTCATTTCTCCCTTACTCATTTTTTGTGTTTGGTCACTTGCTTTGTTTCTTATCTTTTCCCTTTGGCCTCTCCTAGTTCAGGCTCTTCTCCCTTATTCTTTGTTTTTTTTTGCCTTGCCTTGTTTGCCTTAGCCTTTCTTGCTTTATTTTGCCCTGAACTGCCCTTCAGGAAAAGGTTTTGAAGGGCCACTTCCCTTCGAAGTGCCCTTCAAAACTTTTTTGAAGGGCCTTTATTGCCTTGCCTTCCTCCCAAGTATCCCTTCAGACTTTTTTAAAGGGCACTTTTTGTCCAAGTGACCCTTCAAAAAAGTTTTGAAAGGCACTTTTTCGCCCAAGTGTCTTTTCAGACTTTTTTGAAGGGCACTTTTTGTCCAAGTGACCCTTCAAAAAAGTAGAAGGGCACTTTCTCACCCAAGTGTCCATTCAAACCTTTTTGAAGGGCACTTTTTGTCCAAGTGACCCTTTGAAAAAGTTTTGAAGGGCACTTTTTTGCCCAAGTGTCCCTTCAGACTTTTTTGAAGGGCACTTTTTGTCTAAAGTGACCCTTCAAAAAAGTTTCAAAGGGTGCTTTTGCCCATTTTCTCCAAGCTTACCCTTTGGGATTTTTCCCAAACGGCCCTTTTTATTTAGAAATGCCCTTCAAATTTTTTTTGAAGGGCTATTTCCTTTGGAAATGCACTTCAATTTTTTTTGAAGGGACCTTATTCCTTTTCCTAGGTGTCCTTCGAGAAAAGTTATCAAAGGAACTAGCCACTGCCTAGAAGCTAAAAGTCTTGAAGGAATTCCTTCAGAGAGATTTTATGAAGGAATTACTTCAATAAAATTGCTCGACCCAAATGGATTCCCATGATGTGCCACATACGTCAAATTTGATGCAACCAACTAGCCATTGGTATTTAAAGACATGACGTGCCACAGGATGTCAAATTCAGGGTGGCCAATTAGCCATTGGGATTCAAAGACATGACGTGCTGCAAGACATGAAGTTCATGCCCAAAGTCTTTAAATAAGAAGTGAAGTCACTAGGAAAACTTGAATGACTATGTAGTGCAAATTAGGTTTCCCAACATGCTTGACTTATGAATTTTATAAGTAAGGATCCTTAAAGAACCTAAAGGAGCAAGCAAGGAGTAGGACTCAAAAAACCTAAAAGGGTCTTAAGCAAAGCAAAATCAATTTTTCAAAAGAGCTTTGATTATAAAATTTTATAAATAGAAGTAATCAAAAAACCTAAAAGAGCAAGGATAGTGCAAATCGGGTTTCCCAACATGCTTGACTTATAGGTTTTATAAGTAAAGCCATTCAAAAAATTTGAATGGGTCTATAGTACAAAACATGAAAGCTTTAAAGGAATTTAAGGTTTACAAAAATGATCCAAGCCATTTATTATAAAGGGTCATCTCACCATTGGTTTTACAGTGATCCTTGTCATTTTAAGAGGGTGAATCAAAGAGGACAAACTCCAACTGAATGAGAGAACAACTAGAATCAATTTCACTAGGATGGTGATGGCAAACCATTTTTAAGGCTTTTATTTTGGCACCCAAGAGCTCTCTCATTTCTCCCTCTTTTTATATAAATATAACCCTTGGGATCTTATTTTATCATCCACAGATAATATGGCTAAGCCCTGCTAGAATGTTCTACCATTTTCTTGCCTTTGAGCAAAGAAGCATAAGTCTATTTTCTTTATAAGTTATAGGAATTTGATTGGGCATGAAATAGACATAGAGTGAAAACAAGTGATGTTTTATCCTTTTGTTCTCTATCCTTCATGCTTTTTAGCAAAGATTTGATCCAATAGGTTATGTAAAGTAAATTCTAGCTGTATGAGATTTTACACCTGTGTAAACCTTTTATGGACTATACAAGTTGTATTTCCAGTTACTTACCTTTTGTGATCTCATTCATTTTATCTCTACATTGAAATACTTATGTTGAAATCTTCTAGAGCTTGAGGTATAGACTATATTCTGTTGTATTGTGCATAAGTATAGGGCATACATGTGGATACTAATTCTTGGTGTATCAACATTTTAGACTAGGATTTTCATTTATGTAAACTTTTGACTCTTTTCACTCATACAAATTGGTTCAATAGTTTTATTGCACAAAAAATAATACAAGGAGCTAGCCCTTTCAACCTATAGGTTCATTTCCACGTATAGGCACACCCACATGCTTGGAAATGTCCCAATATTGCCCAAATTTAGAGGAGGCCTAAATAACCCTCTTCTAGGGTGCAAGATTTAGAGACAATAGGTACATCACCTCATTTTTAAGTGTTTAGCTTCATTCTCTTTTTTTTATGAATAGAGTCTTAGTTAGCTTAGATATGCTTTGTTAGTGTAGGTTTTAGGGCTATAACTAGATTTTAAATCAAGTGCACTATGGTTTGAGAAGGAGTTGGCCTTTTTCAGAGATTCAATCCTATCATAGGTCACCCACACTTAGGAGTTTTTCCATTGTGTTAGTTAAAATAGGTCTCAAGAGATAACATGGTACATTTCAACATGACAATAGTTTTTGGCACACCCTAATGGGACAATTACTTTAGAGAATTGAATAATTTGCTAAGAATTTAGTAATTTCTTGGTAATTTAAAACTATTGCACACACATATTAAGCACTTGGTGACTCTGAAAGGCATTTATAAGATCTTGGTTTCAGATCAATACGTGGTATTTATGACAAAATTAACAATAAGGGCATCTTATAGAGGTAAAGAGATTTATTTTTTAGGTTAACATTAGATTCAATTAGAAGGAATATATTTCCAAGGTTTGCTCAATATTATAGACCCCCTTATGCTACCAATTCCCCCCTAACATAGTCTAATATCACCTCAAATATTCCACATGGTAGCCCAAAGTAATCAGTTATTTGTTGCATTTGATAGAGTTAACCCATTGGCTCACCAACAATATGATGACATACTTATTTCAACCCTAAAGATCATCCCATCCTTCAATCTTGAAAATTCCACAACACCTATTGAGTACATCCAAGATGTTATAAACATCTATTCGATTCACCATGTCCCCTAGGAAAATGTAGCTATGAGGCTTATAGCTATATCCTTGAAGGGGAGAGATCTCTAATGGTATAAAGGTCTAAAATCATGTTATGCCAGTAGTTCGAAGATAAAAATGACCACCTTTCACTCATGGAACAACTAGCCACCATCAAGAGAGTTCCATATGAGGTCATGGTGGATTACAATTTAAGATTTTAAAAAACATGGACTAGGATCCCACAACTGGTTAAACCTACCCCTAACACTACTTTTTATAATTATTTGAGATCCTTAAACAATGACATAGTAGTTATGATCTAATCCTTATGGGGTGCAACTCTCCCTGATGCTTATGATATTGCCATTAGGGATAAAACTTACCTCATACAAGCTATGAAAATTGCCCCAAGGTCTCCCTTGCTAGTTTTTCTAGAATTTCCCCTCTCTACACACCATACACAACCTACACTTTCACCTATTCTTGTGCCAACAAACTAACTAACTAGTCAAAGGATAACTCCTCCTTATGAACTACATGAGGTGAAATCACTATTATAGAGCTTTGAAAATGAATTAGTTGATTTGAAGATTCAATAAGTATAAAATATCAAGCCTTATCAGTCATACAATCAGCCCTTTCAACCTAATATATAACCCTATCAAGGCAATTCACAAGCACAAGGCCAAATTACTCATGCTAGGCCTTACAATAGTTAGAACCCCAATGTTGCTAATACCTTAAAGGTAATTATGCCCATGAAAAATAACTTGGTGCATGATTATTAATGGTGATTTACTTGCAACAAATATCACAATTAGATAACTTGTGCAAATGGGGTACTTAACCAGTCTTTAATGGTCCAAAGTGTGTCATCTTCTCAAGGGTAGTCAAGTGAACCAACTCCACAAGTTGAAGGAGGTCATGAACCAACTAAAGTTTAAGGTGATTCAACTCTTGTAAATTGGAAAGAATGTGACTTTCATTCCATAAATTAGAATGGTGTTTAATAAAGGCAAGCACCTTAGTGGCCCATAATACAAGGTTCAATAAAAGGGCAATGGAGGGAGATCCATCATCCTCAATTGGTCAAGTTACATTTCCACATGCTTCTTAAGAGGACACTAAGGAGAAGGCAGTTGTTGGAACACTTCAAACATAATAAAATTAGGATTCCCCTAAGGAAATACAATCCCAAAGTAGAACACATTAGAAATAGGATACAACTATACCTAAATTGTAGACAAAGGCAACTCAAATACCCTTCAATATCATTGAGCAGATGAAGACAACTATTTTGAATGTGACCATGTGGGACACTCTATCCATCCCAAATTCAATATACTTGTTCAAAGAATCTTTAAGTCATCTTGGTCAAGCAAGTAAGGTAAGTACAACAACTATACCTACTCACTTATGCCAACCAAAAGAAGGATATGTTGGCCAAATTGGTAAACCCTCTCCATTTTACATTTCCCTTATCATTGGAAAAAACCTTGTCCATAATTGTTTGTTTGACTTTGGGGCAAGCAACTCTATCATGTCTAAGAAGATAGCTAATTTTTTAGGTCTAGAATATGCTCATATCTCAAAGTAAGTCATTCAATTGGATGGTTTAGCTGTTAGGAATGTGGGAATCATAAAAACCCTAAATCTGAACCTACATGCTTATCTAAATATCTTTGTTTTCCAAGATATTTAAGTCATTGATTTACCCCTATATTTTTATATATGCATATCTATAGACTTCACAACTAATATTGGAGGCTACTTATCTTTAGATTGGTCTCATGTGTTTTTGAGGACAAGATATGACACTAAAGTCACCATTAAATCTAAGCCAATTTCTAAGGACCACATAGAGCCATATGTACCAAAGGTTTCTAATACCAATTGTTTAGTGTTTGATGAAGAATAGAGTATTGTATCTCATGAGACTACCATACATGTGGAGGAGGTTCCATATATCTTACTTGATGAGTGGGTAGATGAGCAGTATGGACTTGATCCTTATGATCATGTAGAAGACACAAAGTTAGGTAAATTTTGCATACTTGAGGAGGAATCCATCATAACAAACCTTATATTTGTTCAAAAACAAGATATTTCTCATCATGAGGCCATTACGCTGGTAGGAAAGGTTCCTGATTGTTTGCTTGATGAATGGGCAAAGGATTGTTATGAATTTGACCCATATGTTGAATGGGCAAAGGATTGTTATGAATTTGGCCCATATGCTCATACATAAGGATCAAGTTTATGCACCTATTATATGTAATAAGAGAACACCATTATACCTAAGCTTGAGAATCCTCAAGGAGAGTTTGATGAGACTTGGCAATAATATTTTGACATCATTGAAGAATTTGAGGCTTTTAGCAAGTTAATGGAACCTAAGGAGCAACATGAGGATACCAATGGACTTGAAACAATTATCCCTTAGTGTGATAGATCTAAAGATACCATGGGATACCTTTATAAACTTTTCAAATCAAAGGTAATATCATTTATCCCAAGCAAACAAGTGAGTTGGCCTAGTCTTGATGATGATTTCCAAATTGCTCATTTCTTTCAAGAGGAGACTGATTTTTTTTAAATATCGATCAACGTTTCTAGATATATATATGCTGATTAGGTTGTTTAATTGAATGCTAATAAGTTACTAGAGATCTTTGTTAATATATAAAACATCTTTGACCCAATTGAGCAGTTAGAAAGTAAGCAAGTGAGATTGGTCATCAAAGAGGAAGAGAATGGGCTGATAATAATTTCTAAGGAACTATTCTTAAGAGCTGATATGTCAAGAAGTCAGTCTAGAAAATGAGCTTTCACTTACCCTTGTTAATGACATGATGATATACTTGCATGGAGTAGAAAATCTTTCCATGAATTTTGCTTTTATATAGGTTGAGTGGGTTATTTTCAGACCTTGTACATAGTAGGATATCTATTTTCATTTCTCCAAGTGCTATTGCACATTATTTATAGGTTTTATAGTAGTTTTCTCATTCCTCTATGTGTTGTTGCACATGTTATTATTGTTCTTGCTTCTTTGTTTTCTATTTTGAAGGTAGTTTTATTTATTATAAGTTTGGTCCAATATGTTGTAGCCATGGTTGTACCTTAAAAATAAATTTTTTGATAGGCTTATATAACTCCATGCCCAATTAATTTTATAAGACAATTGTTATGAGTTTTTAGGTAAGAAAATAACCCTTACAAGTCACCAAAATGTTGGCTATTCTAGCCACTATTCGACTCTAACACTTGACATGTTTTGAGAACATAATTTTCTTTTTGCTAGGACCAGATGAGTATACTCCTTGCAAGCACCTTCATGATGATGTGCCAACCCAAAGACATGTATGTTGAAGTCATTGATAGTTTTATTGAACATGTTGCTTCATTAGTTGATGTTAACAATCATCTTTTGAGGGAATCTATTTGTATGGTTTTTCAATGTATGGATGTGTGTCATGGTCTTGGATAAGGTTTTCAATCTTGTCAAGCCTATTTTAATGTTTTAAAATGCCCAAAATGCTCCATAATGCTTAGTCTTATAATGAGGCTTAATATATCAATCCTAAAGTCACGATGACCCAATGAAGACCTATTTGATAGTTGTAGGTGTAAACTTATTCTCAAGGACAAGTACATCCATTAGGATTCCAAATTCATTTGTGAACACCTTGTTAATATTATAGAGGTATCCTCTATTGTGTCCAATGTCATGAATAAAGAAAAAGATCCTAAAAAGTGCTTATGAGGATGTAAAGGGTCAAGAGGTCCCAGTTTAGATCATTAGAGTCATTTTAGAGAAGTGAGGCATTCTTAAAGTTTAAAATAAGTAATTTATTGATATTTGAATACCCTCCCCCAAATTTCCCATCCATATAAATGGTTAAAAGGCATTAAATGTAATGGTTTCCCTCCATTCTTGTCCTTAGTGGCCTTCATTTCTCCTAATATGAAGAGAGTGCACCTGACCATCACTAAACCATTGCTCCCCCTTCAAGAATGATCATTGTAGCTTCCTTATTCCAAAGAGTATTTTTTAGGTATATTAAACAAGTACTCCAATATAAAACACCAAAGTCAAGGCTTCATGATGTTTTCAAGGTCTATAGATTCAAGCATGAGGTTTCAATCATTTTTTGTAGGTTTCCTAAAGTCACAATGGAGAAGACACCATGGTTTTGAAGGGGCTATGGTCTCAAAATTTTATGCATGTTATTAAATAAAGAGGAGATTCATCCATGGAATAAATTATAGGTTATAAAGAGTATCACAAGGAAATAAATCTTGAAGACAAGCCATGAGTGAAAGTTGTAGGCCTAGAGATGGTAGGTTGTAGCTTGTATGCTTAAGAAAATATATGTGTAGAGGTTTTATGCATGAAATAAAGATTTAAAACCATTCCTAAAACATATACAAGGTGTACCAAGCTTTCTTGATGGCTTTGCAGGTAATAGAAGGCATAAAAAACCTCAAACATGAAGGTTTTCAAGAGGTTGTAGGTTTTTACAATGTTCTCTTGAGAGTTGCAGGACCACCATGATATTAAAAACACAAGATAACATTAAATTGGTGTCCCCCTCATCATTTTCAAGCCTTCACATGCTTTAAAGGAAGAAAATAATTCTCATAGAATTCCTAACAAGGCAAACCAATTCAAAACCTTGTTTGTAGGCACCTATAGGTAGATTTCATGTACGGGCCATCTCTGCTCAAGAGTTGCATGGATTGTTATAGCCATTGTAACGCATGGGGGAGGTCTTGAATGATAATCTACAAGTGTTTTTATATGAACAATATTTATGAAGCCCTAAAATTGCCTACATGTCACTAAAAGAAGCATGGTTTGAGGTTTGTATGCACTTCTCCAAATGTATGGCAAGAAATGGATAATGGGGAATTTTAATAGGTCTAAAATACACCCCCAAAGTCATCAAGTTGATCAAGAAGTTTAGAATCATGTCAAATGGTTAAAAATATTGTAGGCAATCCTAAACCTTGCCAAAACCCTATAAACCTGTGAATCCACTTCTTGGCATTTTTAAGCTTTTTCATGAATATATGGTGGTTAGAGGTCTAGGAGTGATATTAATATCTACATAGGAAGGATCATGAGTCTTCAAAATAGGGTATTTTAAGTATTTGGGTAAGGTTTTTTGATCATCAAGAGGACATCTATAGGTTGTTGAAGAATATCTTAAGCATGAAACATGTTTTATAGAGGTTAAATTGCTAAAATGAGGATTTCAAACCTATAAAAAGTTTTGTATTATTATTGAGACATACCTAAAGCTTCAAAGCAAGCCATAGAGGTCTATTTACATTAGATCCTTCCAGCATCTATAGACATGAAGTTTAGGGCCTTAAAACAAGGAACAAAGAAGAATAGAGACCTGCAACATCAAGATTCACTTGACTATTTAGATGATGTTCTAAGAGTTTTTTAAAGCTTCAAATGGTTATGAATAAGGATCATCATTAAGACAATATATTAGGAAATAGGTTGTATGCCAAGGTAAAGAGGGGAGGGTTGCAAATAACCTTCATAAAGGTTTCATGATCCTATAAGCTCTCTCAGTCCTGAAATACTAACTTAATGGTCTGAAGCTGTTTAAGAATGAATTAAGGCTAAAAAGTGTTAAAGAGTCTCCATCGTTGATCAAGAGACCTAGAGAAAAAGTTTTAAAAGCATTTAAATCCCAATGCTTTCATCTACAGGCCTGAAAGGTCTAAATATTCACCTGTAGTGTTAAGAGGATATTCATGAGGTTGAAGGAAAGGATGAAGGCTCTTAGGATTATATACAAGCCTCAAGATAAATAGACAACTATTAAGGCTTCCTCACACTCATTTGCTTTATGATGGCATTTTGCATTAGAATTGTAAGGGTCCTAGAGGACTAAGACATGGTCACAGCTCTGTAGACCTTCAAGTTATAGGTCTACACTTCACCTTGAAAAATTACATGTATTATTCCAAGTAAGAAAGCTCAAGAAAATATAGGTTCTATATAAAGTTAAAAGTATCCTTAGAGTAATGTTCAAGCTATCAAGAAGGACCTTAAGCTTAGGAAAGCTTCTACTAGGGTTTTCCAAAATCATGTTCCCTAGAGACACAATGATAATAAGTGGATCTTAAACATGCATGCCTAACAATAGGTTGAGGAAGTTTCAAGCATAGAAGAAGTCTTAAATTGCTAAAATGAGGATTTAGCAAACCTTGACATAACAAGTTAAAATCCTCAAGGGCGTATTATTATTGAGACATGACCTAAAGCTTCACAGCAAGCTGAGATCATAGAGGTCTATTTACATTAGATCCTTCCAGCAGTCTGTTGATAGACATAATTGAAATTAAGTTAAGTTAGGAGCCTTATGTAAACAAGGAACAAATAAGAATCATTGGTGATCTACATGAAGTTTGGTCTTTGAATTGCTGCAACACGTTTCACTAGCATTCACTTGACTATTTAGATGAGGAGAGTGTTCTAACTTGAGTTTTCTTAAAGCTTCATGTGGCCTCAATATATTCTAAGGTTATGAATAATTTTTAAGGATCATCATTAAGAAAGCTTTTGGTTGAGATACTCATATTATGAACATAGGTTGTATGCCAAGGTAAAGAGGGGAGGGTTGCTAAATAACCTTCATCAAGGTTTCATGATCCTATAAGCTTTCTTAGGCCTTTATATGACATTCTACTAACTTAATGGTCTGAAGTGTGATTTAAGTTAAGTTCCGTCAATATTGTATTTGATTGAAATTAGGCTAAATTACCTGAGTGTTTGGTAAAGAGTCTCCAAAAGTCGTTGATCAAGAGACCTGAGATAAAAAGTTTTAAAGAGCATTTAAATCCCAATGCTTTCATCTACAGGCCTGCAATCATTCAGAAAGGGTTTTAGATTCTGGTGCTCTTTTCATGCATCCCCACATAGGGAATTTTTTCATGAGTATGTCCAGGGAGACTTTGGAGAAATTCACTTGTAAGAATGTTAAGAGGATATTCATGAGGTTGAAGGAAAGGATGAAGGCTCTTAGGATTATCTACAAGCCTCAAGATAAATAGATGACCTTTAAGGCTTCCTCACACTCATTTGGAAGGCATGGATCATGGTTTCTGGATGCAGAAGAAGAAGGTGTAGGTTTTTCATAGACAATGGCATTTTGCGTGAGAATTGTAAGGGTCCTAGAGGACTAAGACATGGTCAAAGCTCTTTAGACCTTCAAGTTATATGTCTACACTTCACCTTGAATTATTACATGTATTATTCCAAGTAAGAGAAACAGTGGGAGCTAGGCTGGATGAGGATGTGATTCAAGAAATTATAGGAAGTCTATATAAAGTTAAAGGTAGTCCTCAGAGTAATGTTCAAGCTAAGAAAAAGGACCTTAAGCTTAGGAAAGCTTCTACTATTGTAGGTTTTCCAAAATCATGTTCCCTAGAGACACAATGGTATAATGAAGTGCATGGTATGTACTAAACCTGAGTTTCCCAAGTAGTGGGAGTTATCACAAGTTTGGAGTCAATCCGGGAAAAACTGCCTCACTTGCATGCCTAACTAATAGGTTGAGGAAGTTTCAAACATAGTCAAGAAGGTCTTAAGCTTGCAATGTGCCTCCAAAGCCTTCTAAGACATGTTTGCCTGTGTGTTCCAAAACTGCTCGTTTCACGGTTACAGTTAGTTAAGTGAACGAAGAGTTTGCATGTTGAGCCACCCTTGGACTGCTAACACTTGACATTATTGCTCTATTTATAGAGAGTATTGTTTAAGGCATGAGATATTTTTGTGAGTTGCTAAGACCATTGGTGATCTACTAAGTACAATCAGCTTGCAAGAGTGCTTGGTGTACCGGCCTTTATGATGAATTGAACACCAATCTACTCAATAGTGTGTGTGAGAAGAATTACTGTACACTAGGTATGGCGAATCTCTGTAAGGTGAAAGAGTGTGGCGGCTCTTTGATGTATTCTTTTCTGTATAGTGTTAATACAAGATAGTGTATTGTCTCTCATATTCTGTGCTATTGGTGAATTCTAGTTACTTGTGTTTACCGCATTTTTTTTCATTGAGCTAAGCCTAAAAATCATATTTTGAGGTCATGAGTTGGTGTTAGTCCTTGTAGAGAGTCTATTTATATGGTTTTCAATGTATAATGTGTCTTAGAGTCTTGTTATCCTGGTTAGGCACTAGTCCATGTCTAAAGCATTCAAGTGGATCCCCAATACAATATCTTATTACAAGTTTTAATATGTCATCTTAAGGTCATGATGTCCTAATGAGGCCTATTTGATAGTTGGAGATATGAGACACTTTTTAGGGTGAATGCCTTAGAAAAAGAGTCTAAGTCATTTTCTTGGTACCGTGATAGACTTATATATGCTTATTCAAGTGTTAAATAATGTGAAATGAAGCCAAAGAGCCTTAAAAACACTCATAAGGTCATGAAATAAGGCAAAAGGTCCTAACAAGGTGCTTATGAGTCCATAAAAGGTCAAGGAGTCTTGTTTCATTCATTGAAGTCATTCTAAAGGGGATTAAACATCTTATAATTTCTCATAACGTCATCTTGATGTTTAATAACCCTACATGAATAATCCAGTCCATATAAATGGTCAAGGAATGTATTTAACTGGTTTCCCTCCATTCCTGCTTCTTGGTGACATCCTTCAATGTAGAGGAATATATAAAAAAAACAACCAAACCATTATCCATCTCAAGCATGATCATGGAAACTTCATTGTTCTGGGAGTGTTTTTATATGTTTGTTGAAGATATTCTCAAGGTCAATACACAAAGATTAGAGTTTTATCATGATCTCAAACCCCCTCTCCCCCCCCACCTCAAGGACAAAAGCTTGAAAATATGGAGTTGCAATCCTTTTTTTAGATTTTATTAGAGTTATAATGGAGAAAACACCATGATTTTTAAGTTGTTATGGTATCATAACCTTGTGCAGGTTCTTTAATGAAAAGGAAAAGTTCATTCATGAAAGAAATTACATGTTTCAAGTAATATCACATGAATACAAGCCATGAATAATGAGTGTAGGCCTATAAAATTATAGGTTTTGGTGTTGAATACACAAGTTTTAGGGGTTATGGA
This sequence comes from Torreya grandis, assembly GCA_037957365.1. Classification (NCBI taxonomy): domain Eukaryota; kingdom Viridiplantae; phylum Streptophyta; class Pinopsida; order Cupressales; family Taxaceae; genus Torreya; species Torreya grandis. The sequence goes on along the minus strand of JARHVA010000714.1, from coordinate 2,999,447 downwards.
AGTTTCATGCATGGAACTAGGATTAAAAATCCTTCTTTAAGCACCTACAAGATTTACCAAGCCTCTTTGATGGTTTAACATGCAAAAAAAGGCATAAAAACTCTCAAACATGGAGAATAATAAGAAATTACAAGTTTTCAAGAGGTATTTGTTTGAGTTGCAAAGCCTAGTAGTGGTATTCAAACACAAAATAGAGTCACATGGGGTCCATTCATCATCCTCAAGCCCTCACATGCCTTCAAGGAAGAGAACTAGGCTCAAAATCCCCCAAATAGAGCAAAACCAGTTCAAAACCTTGCTCACAAGCACCTACAAGAAGATTTCATGGATGATCCATTTTTGTTCAAGAGTTTTATGGATCAGTACAACTATTGGATGAAATGGGGAGGTCTTCAAGAACCATATACATGTGTGTGGAGGTAGTGAAGGAGATACAGGGCTATGAACAATCTTTAAGAAGCCCTGAAATTACTTGTAGATTACCCAAGAGAGACACGATTCCATGTTTGTGTGCACTCCTCAAAATAAAAGGAAACAAATGGATGGTGGAAGAGGTTAAGAGGTTTAATAGGCTCAATCCTAATCCATCAGGCTAGATTGGAAAACTTTGAAACATGTCAAATGGTCAAAAAGACTATAGGTAGTCCTAAACCCTATTAAACCTTATAACCTGTGAATCCATTTTTTGATGTTTTAGAGTTTTATCAAGTGAAATACCTGATGGGTAAAGGGTATAAATATGATTTCAAGATTCCTTATGAGCATTTAAACAAGGTTAAAGGCCCATAAGAGTCAAAATAAGGGTTTTAATGAGGTTTCAAGCTTGAGAAAGACTTATACAAGTCTGTAGATAAAGGATGATGATCTCAAACATATTTTAAGATGTTTATTTCTTGATGAAAAGGCCATAAACAAGCCAAAAAAATATCCCTCTACATTCAAGATACCCTACCAAGAGTTAGAATCTTGCACCATGCTTCAAGGTCTCAAAGCCCCTTGGAAGGTTGTGAGATAGGTTTTCAGAAGGTGTCAAGTATGTTACAAGGGGGTTTAGGAATTACAAGTAAGGTTTTGTGAAGGAAGGGATAAGATCTTGAGGAATATAATGGGGAGAATTTCATAAGATTTGGAGAGTCCCTTGATGGTTTCAATGCACCTACAAATCACAGGCAAGGAGGTGGAAAGTTCTTATGACTTCAAAACTCTTATAAGAGGATTATAGGACTATGAGGAAATAAAGTTGGAAAAGAGGAAAGAGTGAATACAAAATGGGATAATGAGTAAATTTTAGGTCTAAAGGACCAAAATTTGTAAAGTATCAACTAGTTGTATGCAAAGTTACTAGGTCACATGGATACAATCTTCAATAAAGGCATCAATATGGTGGTTAAAGGTCTAGGAGTGATATCAATATCTTTATCGGTAGGATCATGAATATTCATGGTGCATAGGTCAATATAAGTGACTTTCCATATCCTTAAGACTCTTTTAAGAGATAAAAAACATGTATGCATGCCATCAACATGGAATCACAAGTCATAGTCATGCCCAAAGAGCTTATTCAAGAAGGTTGTAGGTTTTAAGAGTGTTTACTAATTAATTATATGCTAACAAAGATTCATAACAGTCTACAAGCCTATAACCATGAGAAGTTAAGTTCAAATTACTAAGGCCCCATAGTCAAGGTTATAAACCTTCTACAAGTTCAATTACACCCTCAAATACTTGTCTACAAGCCTTCATGGTAGTCAAAATTGCAATGCTAGTTGAGGAAAGTTCAAGAGTTACAAAATTCAAAGAAGACTCTTTGATTGATCAAGGTTGAAGTAGTTTCTAAAGCATTCCAATAATGGTTTCTTGACAATGGGGTTTCGAATGTATTGAAGGAGATATCGACATCTTCTCAAGTGGATTATAGTATTCCAAGCATGGCCTTATAAGAGAAAGAGTAGAATCAATAAGGTTGTGATGTTGTACTGAGAAACAAGTTTTTTTGTTTGATAAGGTTGCCACTCATGCCCAATAAATGTTAATACAAGGTTTAAAAGCATGGTTCAAGGGTACATAGATCTGTAATGTATTTTATAGCCTCAAGACCCTTCAAACAAAGTTGCAGGTAGAATGGAAAATCCCTCCCAAGACAAATCAAGCCTATAGGTCTATCAGATATGTTTCATGACTAACTAATGAATAAATTCAAGGTGATGATGAAAGTTGTAGGCGAGATTGGTGAAATTTCCATATTTTAGTCTTGAGAAGGCCTATCACCAAGGTTATTTTTGTCAATTAGACTTGAACCCTTGTGAAGGTAGTTTCAGGCCTTTATAGTCTGCTAAAACATGGAAATAATCCTAGGCTGTGGGTGACCTAATTAGTGGATTGAATCTCTAGATTTTAAGGGCTAACTCCCTTTAGTGTATCAATTAGAATATTTTCTCTATGCTAAAAACTATTGGGAAAAGAGAGAGAAACTTGAATGGAAATCATATCTAATGATGGTGATACACCTATATTTTTTGATTGATCCACTCAATTTGAGCTCCTAAGAACACTGATTTAGACAAGAAAAGGGATGAACTTTCAACTCTAATTGACCAATATGCTTAAGTATTTCATGAAAAGGTTTTATTTGATGATCCAAGCTTGAGGGAAATGAAAGAATAGGCTGGATTTAAGGCACTATTGAACCACTTATATCCACTGTAAACTCAGCCAAGAGACATCAAACACAAAACATGACTTGCATAAATTGATCAACTATGCTACTAGGTAAGAATCAAGACTTGACAAGGAAGAGAAATTCTACCACTTATGCAAATCACTGACATGAATACACTATACCAACATTCTGAAAAATAAAAATAGTCCTTCTATTAATCTAAAAAAAGGTTACAAACTCAATCTTTGATAGAATTTGATCTTGCCAAAAGAGGGATACAAATCAAGGCTAAGTAGCCAACTTATATAGAAAAGAATACAACAACCAAGAGGTTGACATTAAAAATAGAAGAGGAGGTCAAATATTACATTAACCAAGTCTAATTCCCATTATGCCAAGATAACAAAGCCTTCTAAAAATATCTTTTTGTCTTATGCTTTACATGAAAAGCTCTTTGGTGTTGAAAATAGAAAAGGAGAGACCAAGTTGGATCAAAACCTTCATCATACATGAGGCTATGCCAATCTTCACATATAGACTCCTCTTGAATTGCTTAAAATAAGAAAATAATTTCCTTTGCATGAAATCAATGCCAAATACTAAAATTAGAATTCCATCTAAACTGCTGGAAATGTTGAAAACCTTCAACTAAACAAACAAGAGCACATGCATGAAATCAACACCATGTTGGCATTTGAAGGGATGAGGTGGACCCAAGTTTGACAAGTCAAAATCTTACATGGAAACCCATTCCATAATATTCAAAAGAATCTACCTATTGATTGATCTTGAAGTTGAGTTTGAATAAGAGGAGTCCTCCTTTGCATGGAAAGCATGAGTAGATGTGACAACTTGATAACCAATCAAATCTAAATTAAGAACAGTCAATTCCAAAATAAAAAAAATTAACTCCACTTGCATGAAAAATATCTTTGAAGATTGAGGAACATGCATGAAGTCCCTTCTCAAGTCCTTGACATTTATTGGCCTCTTATTCTCGACTCTTCATTTTTGTATGTTTTGCTTTGGGCTTGGGGCACTTGCATGTAGACTATTTGCTTCTATCCCTATTTATTTCCATGAAGTTTTCTTTCTTTTAGACTTTTTGGCATATCTATTTCAGATTTTCCTTTTTGTTCATTTACTTCTTGGTTTCTTTCCCCTTTGCCTTAGATTCTCTCCTCGATTCCCTTTGTTCGGGTTTTGTAATGGACTTTTTAAAAGGGATTTTAACCCTTCAAATTTTTTTCTTATCGCTTCCTCGAAAGAATGGACCCTTCATCTTTTGATAAATACCCTTTGGGATTTTTGAAACATCCTTTCAGATTTTCCATAAAGTCCTTTTCTAAAGGGATAATAACCCTTCGGAATTATGAATGGTCTTTTCCTCACAGACAATTTGTCTGAAGCCCTTTTCCTTTGTAAACTTCCTTCGAACAAAAAGTCCAAAGGAATTTTTTCCTATGAAAATTTCCCTTCGAGCTTTCCAATACTATCCTTCAACATTTTCTCCAACTAACCCTTTAGGTTTTTGAAACTGCCCTTTGGGATTTTGACAATGGTCCTTTTCCTTTATAAACTGACCTTTAATGTTTATAGAAAAGGACCTTTGGAAATATTACAAAATGACTTTATTGAAGGGCACATACCCTTCAAAATTCCTTGAAATGAACCTTTTCGAAGGGACTCTACCCTTCGAGATTCCTACAAATGAACTTTCTTGAAGGGAAAGTGCCCTTCAGGAGTTTCCAAATGGATTGTTTCCTTTCCTTCAAATAAAATGTCTGAAGGATTTGAACCTTTGGCAACTTTTCAAGTTGCCCTTCAAAATTTTCCAAGTTCCCCTTGGATCTTCTTAAAGAGAACTTTCCTAAATGGATTCTACCCTTTGGGATTTTTGCCGATGATCTTTTCTGGAGGGACTCTAACCCTTCAAAATTCTCAAAATGAACTTTCTCAAAGGGAAAGTGCCCTTTGAGATTCTCAAAAGTGTCCCTCAGAACTTATGTCAAGTGACTTTCTTGAAGGGATAGTGACCCCTTGGATAAATTTTAAAGGTCTTTTCTGGCAACTTTGAAATGAACTCTTCTAAAAGATCCCTTCAGACTTATTGTAATGGTATACTTACCCTTTGGCTTTCTTGTAAAGGACCTTTCATTTTTGAAATTTCCCTTTTTAAAAGGGTAGATAACCTTCAGGATTCTAAAATGGTCCTTTATCCTTTGTAAAATAACCCTTTGAGTTTATGCAAATGATCCCTCTGAAGGATTTCGATGCTTGGATAAAACACTAAGTCAAATGAAATAACTGATATGATAAAACCCAAAGTATTATTTTGTGCAAGCCTAAAGTCTTATTTTTTCTATCCCTTTTTGAAAATGCTCTGAGTAAAAGCAAATTCTCAAAGACATGAAAATATTTGAATGATAAGGGTGGCTATATTGACCTGTGGGGTCAAAATTGTCAACATTTTGGGGACTCAACTAGGAAGCATGCCTGCTATGCTTAAGAACCTATCCATATGCATGTTATTTGAATTTATAAAGAAATGATAGATCTGATCCATGAATGCAAACTCTCTTATGGCATGAGATAACCTTCATCCTTCAAAATAAGAAGTGAAACACACAAACATAGGAAAACTAACTAAACAAAGCAACTATGTAATTAAGGCACTTATTTGGGATAAAACATACTAAAATAATGTGCTTGAACATCACTTGGAGGAAAACAAACTAACAAGGAACCTAGCTAACCATGACAAACCATGATCCACCTAGATCAAAAAGGATATTCATAAACTCAGTCACTCCAAGAGATGGTATAAGTTGCAAGGCAGGATGTTTATTAATCATAACCTTTGATAAGAAATTTTTCTTGTCTACCAACTGTATTAGCATCTTCTCAAATGAGTCATCAACAAGAAACTAGTCACCAACAAAGATAAACTCATCAAGTACTTCCTAATCTTTTTCATACTGCTTATCATCTACCACCTTGTCAGGTGATATCTCATCTATGCATTGTTCTTGAGTGACCACATCCTTCTTATCGACTATTGCAAGTTCATCCAACTCTTCAAGGAGCTTTGAATAGGCAAAATAATCTATATTATTATCTTGGATAGGTGATTCTTGATCAGATTTTTCATAAACATGCTCTTCAATAGACAACATATCCATACAAAGTTCTTCAATCTCTTGTAGAGATTCAAAGTATAGCTACCGATTATCTTTTTGTTCCTCATTTTTATCTATTTGAATAAAATCAACTTGAAACCTATCTGGATCCTTCTCAATAGGAGATACCTATAACTCATTTATGACTTTTAATTGTACTAGCTCCTCATGGATTTCCTTCACATCAAGATTAGCCTTCTCATTCTTAACTATAATTGGATTCTCAACAACCTTAAGTGAAGTATTAATGTGAAACTCTTCCTCAAACGTACTTGAAGCATCCTCTTCACATTTTACAAAAAATTGACTGGTAGCTACAACCTCTTTTTCAATTTTCTAAAGAATAGGCTCCTCCTGAAGAAGGGAAATGGTGGGAGGGTGATAAAATTCATTTATTTGAGAGGGAGAATGAAGCATGGGAGGTTGATCATGATCAGATTTTTAAATCTAGAGAACAATGGAATTATCTAAGGAGTTTTGGAGAGGAGTGAAAGAAACTCTTAAAGGCCTTTGTATTTTATTCCTTCCCCTTGGCCATTACCTCATTAAAGTCTAAAATCTCCTTGTCCTCATGGACACCTTGTGCTTGAGAGATGAGTGGTGAAGAAAGGGGACTATAATAAGGCTTAACCTCATGAATAGTCTTTTGAATAGGGTCTTGAATAGACTCTTGAATAAGCTCTTGACTCCAAATAGGAAGCTCCCTCAGTACACATTGGGCATGGTTAAGAACTTCATGAGAATAAAGAATACAAGAACCCTTTGTAGACAAGTGGCTCAACTCAATTTTTTTCCTCTCCCAAGGCTCCATCTTTTCTAATACAAAAATGCATTGCTCATTTATCTCTTCTCGATCATTGGACACATTTTGGAATAGACCATTCACTTATTTATACTAAGAGTTTGAACAAACTTTTATTGTATATGCAAGTATTTTGAGCTCTATTTCACCCATTCTTTCTTGGAGCCAAGGTTGCTCATATGCAACATCATAGACATATGGGAAAGGTGAAATATGGTACTGAGACTGATATGGCTCACAAGGAAGATAAGATTCATGCTCTTGATAATAAGGATCATGAGAAACTTGATAAGGTTCAACATAACTTTGATAATACTCTTGATAAGGCTGATTAAGCTCATTAAGAGGCTCATAGGTATCATAATAAGGCTGGTATGATTCATCATTGGGATGATAGAAAAACATAGCATATGAATTCTCTTCATACACAACCATCAAAACTCATTCATGATAATGCAATAAAAATAGACTTATATGGAAACTATGCTTGGATTATTAGAAGAAATTGCTTGAGCTTGGAATCACCAAATACTTCTTGAAGAACACTATTACAACTATAATTTCATCAAGACCAGCTTCAATGTGTCCCATCAAACATGCCAAAAACTATTGTTAATCAAACTTTCACCCCTGTGAAGGTAGTTTTAGGCCTTCGAAGTCTGCTAAAATATGGAAACAATCCTAGGTTGTGGGTGACCTAATCAGTGGATTGAATCTCTATATTCTAAGGGCTAGCTCCCTATGGTGTATCAATTAGGATCTTTGATCTATGCTACAAACTATTGGGAAAAGAGAGAGAAACTTGAATGGAAATCCTATCTAATGATGGTGATACATCTATATTTTTTTTATTGATCCACTCAATTTGAGCTCCTAAGAATACTAATTTAGATAAAAAAGGGTTGAACTTTCAAATCTAATTGACCAATATGCATAAGTATTTCATGAAAAAGTTTTGTCTAGTGATCCAATCTTAAGGGAAATGAAAGAATAACCCTAATTTAAGGCACTAACCAGCCACTTATATCCACTATAAACTCATCCAAGAGACATCAAACACAAAACATGACCTACACAAACTGATCAACTATGTTGCTAGGTAAGAATCAAGACTTAACAAGCAAGAGAAATTCTATAAATTATGCAAATCACTGACATGAATACAATATACTAGCATTATGGAAAATAAAAACAATCCATCTATTAATCTAAAAAAAGATTACAAACTTAGTCTTTGGCATAATTTGATCTTGCCAAAAGAGGGATACAAATCAAGGCTAAGGAGCTAACTTATATAGAAAAGAATATAACAACCAAGAGGTTGGAACTAAAAATAGAAGAGGAGGTCAACTCTTACATTAACCAAGTCTAATTCCCATTATGCCAAGATAACAAAGCCTTCTAAAAATATCTTCTTGTCTTATGCTTTGCATGAAAAGCTCTTTGGCATTAAACATAGAAAAAGAGGGACCAAGTTGAATCAAGACCTTCATCATGCATGAGGCTACACCAATATTCAAATATAGAATCCTCTTGAACTACCTAAAACAAGAGAATAATTTCCTTTACATGAAATCAATCCCTAATATTTAAATTAGAATTATTACTGAACTGCTATAAACTTTGTAAACCTTCAACCAGATAAATAAGAGTACATGCATGAAATTAATGCCATGTTGGCATTTGAAGGGATGATGTGGACCCAAGTTTGACAAGTCAAACTCTTACATGGAAAGCCACACCATAATATTCAAAGGAATCTACCTGTTGATTGATCTTGAAGCTGAGTTGGAACAAGAGGAGTCATCCTTTGCATGGAAAGCATGAGTAGATGTGGCACTTGATAACCAGTCAACTCTAAATTAAGGACAATCAAATCCAAAATAAGAACAATCAACTCTACTTGCATGACAAACCTCTTTGAATATTGATGAGCATGCATGAAGTCCCTTCTCAAGTCCTTGACATTTATTGGCCTCTTGTTCTCGGTTCTTCATTTTTGCATGTTTTGCTTTGGTCTTGGGGCACTTACATGTAGACTATTTGCTTTTATCCCTGTTTATTTCCATAGAGTTTTCTTTCTTTCTGACTTTTTGGCATATCTGTATTTCGGCTTTTCCATTTTATTAATTTCCTACTTGGTTTCTTTCCCCTTTGCCTTGGATTTCCTCCTTGGTTTCCTTTATTCAGGTTTTGTAATGGACTTTTTCAAAGGGATTCTAACCCTTCAGATTTTTTGCTTGTCACTTTCCCAAAATAATGGACCCTTTTATCTTTCTATAAATGCCCTTCAGGCTTTTTGAAACATCCTTTCAAATTTTTTGTAAAGTCCTTTTCCAAAGAGCTAATAACCCTTCAGACTTATGAATGGTCTTTTCCACATGGACAATTTGTCTGAAGCCCTTTTCCTTTGTAAACTTCCTTCGAACAAAAAGTCTTAAGGAATTCTTTCCTATGCAAATTGCCCTTCAAGATTTCCAATACTATCCTTCAACATTTTCTCTAAGTGACCATTCAGGTTTTCAAAATTGCCCTTTGTGCTTTTGACTTTGGTCCTTTTCCTTTGTAAACTAACCCTTTGGGTTTATGGAGAAGGACCTTCAGAAATATTACAAAATGAATTTCTTGAAGGGCACATACCCTTCAAAATTCCTTGAAACAAACCTTCCCAAAGGGACTCTACCCTTCGGGATTCTTGCAAATGAACTTTCCTGAAGGGAAAGCCCTTCGAGAATTTCCAAATGGATCATTTCTTTTCCTTTGGACACAATGTTTGAAGGATTTGAACCTTTCAAAACTTTTCAAGTTGCCCTTCAGAATTTTCCAAGTGCCCCTCAAATCTTCTTAACAAGAAATTTCTCCAAGGGATTCTACCCTTCGAGATTTTTGTCAATGATCTTTTTTGGAGGGACTCTAACCCTTCAAAATTCTCAAAATGAACTTTCCTGAAGGGAAAGTGCCCTTCAGGATTCTCAAAAGTGTCCCTTAAAACTTCTAACAAGTGACTTTCCTAAAGGGATAGTGACCCCTCAGATAAATTGTAAAGGTCCTTTCTAATAACTTTGAAATGAACTCTTCCAAAAGAGCCCTTCAGACTTATTGTAATGGTCCACTTACCCTTCAGATTTCTTATAAAGGACCCTTCATTTTTGAAATTGCCCTTTTTTTAAGGGTAGATACCCTTTAGGATTATAAAATGGTCCTTTACCCTTTGTAAAATAACCCTTCAAGTTTATGCAAATGATCCCTCTAAAATGATTTTGATGCTTAGATAAAACACTAAGTCAAATTAAATAACCAATATGATAAACCTTGAAGTATTCTATGCAAGCCCAAAGTCTTCTTTTTTCTATCCTTTTTTGAAAATGCTCTGAGCAAAAGCAAACTGGCAATGACATGAAAAGCTTCAAATTATAAGGGTGGAAATTTGATCTGTGGGGTCAAAATTGTCAACAGTTATAATGGCCCTAAACATGGGTAAGAAAGTCACATACCTGCAACATTTTTCTCAAAGCTTTCAAGGACTCTTTAAGGAGTTGGGAGCAAAGATACAGTCTATTAACTTGGAAAAGATTAAGAGTATCTCTAAGACCACCAAGGTGAAAGCTTTGAGGGTTCTAGGCCTAGTTGAGGAAGATAAGTAAGTGTTAGGGTTTCTTGATAATGTTGAAGGACTTCATAAATAAAAAATGTATAAAATGGACATGTTATGCCTAGAAATAATCTACCAAGCTTGAAGATTGAAAAAAAAGGATGATCATGGATTCAACACCAAGAGGCATGCAACAAGTTTTTAAAAGTCCCTTGAGTTTAAAAAGGGTTCTTAAATTTACAGGTTTTCCAAAATCTTGTTCCTCAGAGACACAATGCTTTAAGATCTTATCTCAAGAAGCTTCACTTATATGCCTAACTGATAGTTTGAGGAAGTTTCAATCATAGTTAGGAAGTTCTTAAGCCTGAAATGTGCCTTCAATGCCTCCTAAGACATGTTTTAAGATGTCAAGTCTTATTAAGAATAGTATAAAAGGTTTTAATATATAATTTGAATCTCCATAGGTCCATAAACTAGCATATAAAACCATTAGCACATTCAATAGGCTTATGACCAAGTTGCAAGTCTTTTGGACAAGTTTGAGATATTCTATAATCAATAAAGGTTATGATGATAAGTAAACTTATAACAGGGAGTTCTTAAACTTCTTGAAAAGGCATAAAATTTGTATTGAATAAGACTATAAGCCAAGGGAGACATGAGAACAAGAACTCTAACAAGCCTATTGTAAGTTTGCAAAGGGAATGCGATGGCAAAATGGGACCTTTAAAACATGAAAATGTATGTTTATTGCTTCTTCAAGAGATATTATGGGTAGATATAGGGATGATTCAATCCCCCCACTTCTTAAAGAGACCTTCACATGAGATCCAAGGCTGATTTCAAGTATTTCAACTCCATCATATCTCAAACATAACAAGCATGTTGCTTAGGTATCTTGACTAGCCCTTCAAGACTATGAATGATGAAGATCAATGGTCATTAAGAGAATGGTGAGAACATGAGGCATTATAAATTGATCCTAAAGGTGTGTAACCCATCCATGAAGTGCTAATTATGGCAAGTCAACCCTCAAGGCTTCAAATGGCATTGGAGATCTACCTTCAAGTGAACCATTCCATAGGCTTTGACATGCATGTGTGGAGAGATGAGTGAGTTAAGGGAATTAATGTAAGAATTTCTCAAAGATATCAGCCTTGAAGGAACATTTCCATCAGGTTCAAGAACTCCCAATGACAAAAATAGTAACAAGTAAAGTCTCCTCTCCTACTACTATGCTCATCTTACATTAGAGACCATAAAGGTGGCAGGCCTAGTACGTTGATGAGATATTAATGGTCCATGTTTCTCCTCTTGAATATGATAGAATTATGATGTAACATCATCACTTAAAGATATTATAGTGTTTTTATTTTCTTTCTTGGCTCATATTTCTTATATATAGGGTTGTAAATGCCTTACTTTGTATCCCTCTGCCAGGTATAGCAAAACTTTGCTTATGTATAGAATTTTAATATTAGCTCAAGGCATTTGAATTAAATAAATAGTGTTTTTTACCTTATCTAAGATTGTATCTTGTGTGATTTTGGTATTTTATTGATCTATACATGTGGTAGACAGTGTTGTCCCTTGTGTATGTCCATCTCCCTTCACCTTGGTGTAAGTAGGCATGGCTTTTGTAGGTCATATGTTGTGTTATAGTTGGTTATACAAGTGAATAGTTGTTGAAGTTCACTACTTGTGTCTTTTGCAAGACATTTTGGCTATGCCTTCTAGTTTTAACATAGGCCACCACCTTCATATGAAACATTTATGCTTGAAAAAACCAATTTGGAGATCATGTGGAATAAAATTTAGTCTTTATCAATTCCATTATGTTGTTTTAGGCAGGTAGAGGAGATCCTCAATCTTGGTACATCACCTCATTTTCAAGTTTTTAGCTTCATTATCTCTCTTTTCATGAATAGATTCTGAGTCTAAATTAGATAAGCTTTGTTAGTGTAGGTTTTAGGGCTACAACATGATCCTAAATTAGGTACACTATGGTTTGTGAAGGAGTTCACCTTATCCAAAGATTCACTCCTGTCATAGGTCACCCACACCTAGGAGTGTTTCCATTGTGTCAGTTGAAATATGTCTCAGGACCTAATAGGGTGGATTTCAACATGAAAACAATGTCTAAACATAATCAAGGCTTCTTAAGAATAGTCTACAAGGTTTTAAGCTACAAGTTGAATCTCCATAGGTTTATAAGCTTGTATATAAACCCATTGGCACATTTAATAGGCTTCTGACCAGGTTATAGGACTTCTTGGATAAATTTGATTTATTCCACAATAAAGAAAGGTTATGATGATAATTACACTTGTAGCAAGGAGTTATTAAGCTTATTAACAAGGCATGAGAGATACATTGAAGAGGCCACTAGAAGCCAAGTATGGCATAGGAAGATTGTGTGAAGATTTAAAGAGGTAATGAATTCATTAAACAAATACCCCCTACATGATGAAATATAAATTTTATAGGTCATTCAAAAGTGGAGGATAGTTTTGGCTTACTTTATCTCAGGCATGCTAAACATGGGAGAGCGATTTATGAGTTAATTCTTCATTGAGGCAAAGATGGGCCATTACCCCAAGGAGAGAGTTGTAAATAGAGGAGTGGTTAAGCAAAATAAGCATGTCCAAACCCTTCAAAGGTTAATAAAGGCCAAATATAGACCCCTCTACGCCACTCTCCTTGGAGAATCAACATGAAAGCAAGCGTAATGCATTGAAGGAGGCCAACTACCTTGATTTTCATTGTCTATTTTCAGATTTGGGCTGAATTATGGTGTAAATCATAGCATTCATGAGCCTCTAGTGGTATTCACTTCTCTCTCTCTTCTAATGTCTATTGTATATAGGGCTGGAAATGCATTATTTTGGATCCATTTACTAGGTATATCCATAATCTACTTCTATCAAGAATTGTAATGCCAGCTCAAGGCATTTGAATTGAATAAATACTAGTTTTTTATATTCTCTAATCTTGTATCTTGTGTGATTTTGGTGTTTTATTGATCTATACATGTGGTACAGACTATTATCCTTTGTGTATGTACATCTCCCTTCACTTTGGTGCAAGTAGGCATGTCTTTTGCAGGTCATATGCTGTGTTACAACTGGTTATGCATGTAATTAACTATGGAAGTTCACTACTTGTGTCTTGTGTAAGACCTTTTGGTTATCCCTTCTAGTTCATGCATAGGCCACCACCTTCATATAAACCACTTATGCTTAGAAAACCCAATTTAGATATTATGCAAAATAAAATTTAGTCTTTATCAATCCTATTGTGTTGTTTTAGGCAGGTAGAGGAGATCATCAATCTTGGTGCATCACCTCATTTTCAAGTTTTTAGCTTCATTCTCTCTCTTTTCATGAATATAGTCTTAGTGTAGGTTAGATAGGCTTTATTAGTGTAGGTTATATGAATGCAACCTAATCCTAAATAAGGTAGACTATGGTTTGATAAGGAATTGGCCTTTTCTAGAGATTCACTCCTATCGCAGGTCACCCACAACTACGAGTGTTTCCACTGTGCTAGTTGAAATAGGTCTCAGGATCTAATAGGGTGCATATTAATGTGATAATAGACATAATGAAGAAGCACCTAGATATAGAATAATGTATCCAAAGACCAAGAAAAAATACTCTAGTAGGGATGTTGAGTTTTTTAATAAGACATAATCATAAGCTCCTTATACAAGCTCACTTGGTAAACCAATCAGTCTCATAGAAAATGCAAAAGATGGAAATCCTTTAGATGATGACAATGATGATGATGATGGGAACAATGGTGTAACTCCACCACCCATAAGAAATACTCAATATATTCCTAACTTGTATATATGTACACTAAGAGATGCGAAATTGAATGGTGTTTTAGATGCATCTACCATATGACCATAGACATATAGTATGTCTCGAGGAGAGGTCAATTTTACCTTAATGAGTATAGTTTTTAAATCTATTGATCCATCTATAGTTTATGAATCCCTACAATCAAAACCTTATAAAGATTCCATGGATGTAGAATGTAACTTACTAATGAAAAATTCAACATGGTAACTTGTAGACCTTCCACCAGGGAAGAAGCCAATTGGATGCAAATGGATTTTCAAGTCAAAGTATAAAGTAGATGGTATTATCAACAAGCACAAGTAAATATTTGTTGTAAAGGGGTATGCTCAGAAAGAAACCATTAACTATAAGGAGACATTTACTCACCCAACTAAAATCAAAACCATCAAGATGATTTTTACTCTGACTGCATAGTTTGTTTGGAAATTCCATTAAGTGGATGTCAAAAATGTAATTCTAAATGTATACTTACAATAAGAATACTAAATGACTCAAATGAAGGTTTTGTCATACCATGAGAAAAAGATAGAGTTTTTCAACTTGTTAAATCATTGTATGGTATTAAACAGGCTCCCCGAGCATGGTATATGAAAATTAATGAACATTTCCTAAATCATGGATTCAAAAGTAGACCATATGATCCCAATCTCTACCTCAAACAATAAGGGGTAAATAGTTATCATTTTTGTATATGACAATGATCTAGTCATCACTGGGAGTTCAATGAATATGATTGAGTCAATAAAAAAGGTCTAAATTGATCATTTGACATGACATATCTCAGGCTTATACATTATTTTATTGGTTTGGAAGTTTGGTAGATATAAAAACACATCTTTATGTCTCAATTAAAATATGCCAAGACAATGCTTGATAAGTTTTATGTGATGGATTACTAGTCAGTTGCCATACCTATGGAGATAATATTTTAGTTGTGTTGAGTAAATACATCACCATAAGTAAATGAAACTCTATATCAATAGTTGATAGGGAGTATCATTTAATTAACACATACTAGGTTAAACATCAACTATGATATCGTTTATCTCTCACAGTTCATGTAAGATCCCAATTTTTTCCATCAGAAAGAAGCAAAGTGGGTATTGAGATACATTAGAGGAACCATGGATTTTGATCTCGAGTACAAGAATATTGATAATTTATTCTTGACATAATATTATCGGTGTAGGGTATTACTTTCCTACTCTTTAGCTTACTTAGATGTTACTTCATTAGAGATATTTATCCCACATTCATGATGATGATGGGTTTATGCATTACTTCCATCTATATTGGTAAATTTAGTTACACATGTATGGGATAGTTAGGAATATCCTATCTTCTATCTATTTGTACATCTCTATTGTAAACTATTTGATATAGAATAGAATAGAATAACAATTGATTTGTTCTTAATTGGTTTGTTCTTGATGTGCAATGTTGAAGCTTTCATAACTATAGTAATGATTTATTGGAGATATATTGGCTAAAGGGTCTTCTTAACTCTATCATGGTGTCAGAGTGGTCTCCAACTGTCATTTTTCACATTGTCTACTCCTTAGATAAGTTGTATGGTTCCTTTTCAAATTTAAGTCTTTTTATTCATATTCAAAACACCTCTATTGTGGAGAGTTTTTAGTTTTGAGTATGCTTAGATATGTTGTGTTTAAATCTAAAGTTTTTTTTTCAAAAAATCACACTATCTTGTAGATCCATTTCTTTTCACATAGGTGTCTGATTCAGAAACTTCTTTCACTGATAGAAAGATGATTTTGAGAGGTTTCTAGAAAGTGGTCATAATAAAGATTTTGATCAATATCTAAGGAGATATGAGGCTCTAAAGTTGACCATGTGATTTGATTTTTTTGTGATTTTTTAATGTACAATCAAGGAAAAAAATTAGATCTTGTATTTAAAGTGAAAAATCAGCATGAAAGATTGATCTACATGTAAGATTGTTCTTTTCCTTTACTACAAATTTTCTTAAAATCCACTTTTTCTAGATCTGGTAGAAATAATTTAATTTTCTCCAAGTATTTAATATTTATTGTGTAATGTTTTATTTTTGACTCATTTATGATGGGATAACCTTGTAAAAACTATATCTTTTGATTAGTAACTCAAAATCGAGTGATATTTTTTTCAAAAGTGTATGTTTTTAATGCATGATCTATTGGTGTCATTTATTTTGTAAAAATACACTAAAATATAAAGTGCCAAATTTGAGGGGGGCTATATAATAACCATGGGGGCTTTAATATTTTAGCCTTATTTAACTTCATGTGTCTGTGGGGATTTACTTCTTCATCCACTATTGCACTTTGCACTATCTCAAATTCGTTTCGGATGAGTCTGATGTCCCTTTACATGTGCTTTGTAGGGTATCATTTTTTGACAGCTAACACTTTGACACATTTTTATTTTGTGTCATGACTCCATTAAGGCCCCTTTCTTAACTCCTTGCCATCTTCTATGGAGACATTTTTCCACTCCTTTATTTTTTGGAGCAACTCTCATGAATGGTGATGACTTCTTTGATAGGTCGACAGTCTCCTTGTTTGGAGTTATTCTAGTGAAGCCTAATGTCTTCCTTGTTTTCATTTGGTATTTAATGGGATATATTGTACTTGCATTAAGTTATAAAATGCCATGGAAGGATTTGTTGATTCAGCCTTGTCTACCTTCATGCATTTGTGTGGTCTATTTTGGGCACCTTTTCACTTCTTCAATTGCTTATCTCTTCCATCACTACCAAAGCTATCCTCTTTGAGAGACCTTATCTATATTTTTAACACCACTTTTTTGATATTTGAAATTCTCCCATAGCTTGAAGTTTATCTATTATGGCGAATCCCAGTGTCATCTTATCTTCTTCAATAGTTCGACAGTCTCTTTTAGCATGATATAGAGCTATTATGGTGCATACAATGTTAGCTTGTTTGATGTTTGAGTAGTGGATTCAAACCACTCATACATATATTTTTTATCCACTCCACACATTTAGCATTATTGGGGGTGTGTATATTTTTTTTTGGCATCACTCTACCCAGTCAATAGTATGGGGGGTGGTGTAGATTCTACTTCTTAGGTATTGAATGTTTCTTGCACATGCATTACTCTTTTGTATTTTCATCACCACTGTTGAAGCTATTCTAGTGAATCCTAGTGTCAATTGTTTTTGTGATCGAGAAGTGGATTTAGACCACTTGTGTAGATTGAGCTCCTTTATGACTTTTAAGTACTTGGAGTGTGAACTACTTTAACATCATCTTTGGGGGGCTTTCTATCTCTCTCTTCTTCTTCTTTTATCTCTTTTGGGGGGAAGTTTTTTCTATGGGTTTTCTCTTTTTTCTATACTTTATGAGGGTTATATGTATATTTTTCACAATGTAAAGTGTTTTCTAGATTCCTCCTTTGTACATGGATAGCTTATTCAGGAACTTTGTTTATCAAAACCCATATGAATATTTTTTACTTGTCTCCATGGTCTTCTTGGTGATTCTTATAGTGAAACTAATATGGTAGCCCCACCAGTAACACCAATGTGGTAGCCCCACCAATATTTGTGCTCACTTGTCATTATCTTGTTGGAGGGTGTTCAAGCAATGCTTCCTCAGATCCATCATTCTACCTAGTATTCTAAAGTGTAGTGTTCATATTCGGTAATCCTTGTATTCAACACCATTCCTACTTTCACTTGGAGATTATAATTACTTGACATCCATTTACTCTATTAAACGTGGCTTCACATTGCATATTTTATTATACCCACCTAAACTACACTTAAGGGGGGTGTTGATGTAGGATATTACTTTCCTACTCTTTAAATTACTTAGTTGTTACTTCATTAGAGATATTTATCTCACATTCCTGATGATGATGGGTATATGCCTTACTTCCACCTACATTAAGAAAGTTAGTCCCACATGCATAGGATGGTTAGGATTCTCCTATCTTCTACCTATTTGTACATCTCTATTTTAAAATATTTAATATAGAATAAAACATAATAACAATTGGTTTGTTTCTTAGTTAGTTTAGTCTTGGTGTGCAATGTTGAAGTTTTCATGGTTGTAGTAATGATCTATTGGAGAGATCTTGGTTGAAGAGTCTTCTTAGATTTCATATTCAAATCATGATGGGAACATTGATGACAAAAAATCCACTTTAGGATTTATATTCTTTTTGGGATCTAGACTAATATCATGGGGGAAAAACAAACTTATGTTTCAAGTCATCCACATAATAAAAATATCATGTAGGAGAAGGAGTTGTCTGTGAAGTGATTTGGCTCATACGTATATTTGAAAGCTTTAAAATACCAAACAATCATCTAGCAATCCTCCATATAAATAATGAAGGAGTAGTGAATATTGTTCACAATCCTAAATTTTGTGAACACACTAAATACATTTAGGTCAAGTACATTTAATTCATGAACATGTTTATAATAATAACATCTAGCTCCAATATTACCCGACAAGTCAATAATGTGCACATATTTTCACTAAGACATTTGAACGAAAAAAATTTGAGGCATTCAGAGAATTTCTCTCCTATTCAATTTAAGTTATGTTGAATTAAGAGGGGGAATGTTAGGATATATGCTTAATTTAACATATGTGGATAAAAAATAAAATTTTACTTTTTAATTTAATATCCTAGCTTAGTTGTCCTAGCCTAGTTGTCATATTTATCCCACAATTTGTGGGTTGTTATTTCCTATGTATTTATTGTAGGGGTAGTTTGTTTTTATATAGTTTGTAATCATCCAATAATATAGAATCCTATGTATGTAGATATGATAAGCAATACAATTCCTATAAGAATTATTGATATGGTTTATGTTTATAATGATCATAATTATTTGAGTAATATACTTTGTTCTAATTTATTTGTAATATGAGCATCTTTGAAGCTAGTATGGGCATCTCTAGAGCTAAACTGGTGATCTATGTAGCAATACTAATGGACTCTAGAGCCATCATGGTGATCTCTAGAGCTAGAATAGAGATCATTATAGGTAATCTAAACTAATGTTCTAAAGTCCTTTTGCTTTTCCAAAACACATTATTTGCTTTTAGTACATCTATATGACCTATATACACAAAACTAGTGGATTTTGATTCAAAAGGTTAGAACAAAGTGGTGTAAATAGGAAACATTAAATTTCACAAAATAATCAAGGCAAAGTACTTATTTTCTGCTTTGAATTAGTAATAAGTTATATAATTCACATATAAATTTAAAAAAAAAAGATTATTTAGAAAAAATGAGTTCATTACTTGGATATAATGAGATATTTTAGGGGCTCATCATTTCCCCCACACTTTACCTTTTTCAAGTCCT